>CM059214.1:31443015-32043015 GCA_030347435.1 Clarias fuscus | reverse complement strand
GCTTGGAAACGAATGCTGAACAATAGGAGAACTTAAATCTCGCTCTGTTTATCTGCTGCGTTTCCTGAGACTCGGGAGGCGCTGGGATCTGCTCTGACATCTCCCCGTTCACCTGCATTGTTCTCCTGCCTCCACGCTCACTTTGTCTGCACTGAAATATGTGTTTTGACAACTTCGCATGTCACAAGCTCCGGGCCTGAGACGCTCACGTTCGCTCCCACCGGCTCACCTCTCCTTACCTGGAAAAAGGATGTTGTCTTGGTGTTACAGTAAAGTGGTTCTGTCTCAAATCAGAGCAGTAGACTGTATATCCCTTTCCCACTAAGGTGGTTCTGAAGCTAGTTTGGAGCCGGTGGCTATTTTCTAACCAGCTCGTTGTTTTCAGGCCTTCGGACAGAAAAAAAAAAAACGGTTCCATGCCCGGCATCAACACTTTGCTGGGCTAGAACAAAGAACCGCTTACGTCAAGGACTGGGGGCGGGATTATCGTGACCAACTAAAAGTGTGTGACCTCCACCTTTAAAAAATGGACGCAATACGCATCTCAAATTGCTTTCTAGTAATGATAAAGGCTGGAGAAGTGCTCGTGCAGCCATGTTGAAGTTCTGCCATTGTTGTTATTGCGCTTGCCACTAGAATTGTTTTCTCGCCAGCATTGCCATTAGCATCGCCTCTAGCATTGCTGGGAAAGTAAAGACGTTCACAGACGTATACAGTGACGTAATGAAGTAATTCTCTAGCCCATGGAAAAACAAAGCCAGGTTAGCTATTAAACCGGCTCTGAACCGGCACTAGCAAGAGACATGAACTAGCATCTGGTTCACTTTGGTGGAAAAGATATAATATGAAGCGGGATGGGATGTTTTTGTTCATATGCACCAATCAGCCGTGTAACTAAAATCACCTGCCTAATACTGTGTAAATTCCCTTTGGGCATATATGGACTCCAAAAGACCTCTTGTGTTATCTGGCACCAAGACTTTAGCAGATCCTTTTAGTTCCATAAGTTGCGTGTTGGGCCCTCCACGGATTTGACTTGTTTGTCCAGCACATCTCACGGACGCTCGATCAGATTGAACGCTGAAATAGCAGGGTGTATTATAATGCTGAAAGAGGCCACTACCGTCAGGGAATACTCTTGCCATGAAGAGGTACAGTATACTTGGTCAACAACAAGGTTTAGGTACGCTGGTGGTACTCTGAATGGTCAAAGTAACATTCACATTAATGCCAGGACCCAGGACTTCCTGGCAGAGCATTGCCCAGAGCATCACGCTGTCTTCCCATAGTGCATCCTGGTGCCATCCTCTTCCTCAGGAAATCGACACACTCACCCAGCCTTCCATGTGATTTAAAAGAAAACGTGACTCATCAGACCAGGCAACCTTCCTCCACTGCTCCGTGGACCAGTTCTGATCCTGATATGCCCATTGCTCTTGGTGGTGGACATGGTTCAGTATGGGCACTCGGACCCGTCTGCAGCTACACAGTCCCATACACAGCACGCTCTGATGCACTGTGTGTTCTGACACCCTTCTATCAAAACTCCCTTGTGGGTCACACCAGACAGGCTAGACCTCGCTCCTGGGAGTCTTGGAAGCCCATGACCCTGTCGCTGGTTTACTGGTTGCTTATAGTTGAAGCACTTCTTGCCACTGAAGACCAGAAATACTCCATAAGACCTTCTGTTTTGGAGTTGCTCTAACCCAGTCGTCTGGCCATCAAAATGTGGTCCTTGTTCGGTCCATTGAGCTCGCAATAAAATGAGTCTTTGTAAATGTCTCATTTGAACCATTTTTCTAATTTTTTTTCACCTGCCATATGGAAGGTTCAATTCCCACCCAATACCCAAATCCTAGCCACTGGATGCAATGCCGGCCCCAAGGCCAGATCAAATGGTAGGGTTGTGTCAGGGAGGGCAATTCAAATGATGAAATATGGCGTGAAAGCCTGAAAATTGAGCTACTGTTCAGACATAAGCCCTACAATGAGCTTTTATTAAAGATCAAACCAATTAGTTTGTATTGAAATGAGGTGTATCTGGAAAACATATTGCCATTTCCACAGTTTTTTATTTATTTTTATTTTTTTACCTCATTAACATTTACTTAATAAGAAGCTAATATAATCCCCACTCAGTGCATTAACCCTCGGTCGAACTCTTTCCACACCCTCCTGTCTCTGAAAAGGTTTTGTTCATTGTACACTCCAGTACGTATAAATTTCCCAGATTTTTTCCATTTTGACAGTTTCCAAGCTTACACGAGACCAAACGGGACAAAAAAAAAAAAAAAAGCATGCAGGTCTTAAAACATAGGATTTCTCTCCTGTGGAAACGCAGGCTGCCCACCGTGAGGGGAATTCCACCAAATTTAGACTAAGATGTATTTTCCACACAAAAAAAAAAAAAAGTGAGAAAGATGGAGAGGGAGAGAGAGAAAGAAAGAGAAATACTTCCAATATATGCTCCATTGGACTTCACAGCGTTACATTTATAGCCAAAACCACAAAGGGGCCATAGTGTAGCTGAAAACCGGAGCAAGTCCACGGTCTCTGTTTGCATATTGTGATATGATTAAAGCGTCTAAAAACGGTTCCTGTTTTGTGTCGTTGCAGGAGGTGCCGAGCAGCTGGCAGATCTCGGGCACGGTTCCACACAGGTAGGAGGTGATGGAGGGAAACCACGCCTGTTTGATTTGTGGTAGAGGACAGCTTTGTCCCAGATGTTGACTTGCACTGGATAGTCCTCGATTGCAGAGAAACTCTTTAAAAGCTTTGAAAAGGAGCTGCACTGTGTACTGTATTGCGTTCACGCTATGATTTTTGGCCAAAACACGTCTGCCGAGACTCCAGCTGAGATTCGGGCGCACGGTGGAAAGAGATCTGCCATGATCTCGGACCTACCGGTGATGGTTCCATGGCTTACTGGGGGGAAAGGCGCTTAGAAAATACAGATGTTACGGAGGAAGCCACGTCTTTGCTTAAGGAAGATGTGCGTTCATACTAAACAGGATGAGGATTTGATAAAAAGCGGAAATGATTAGCTCGATGTTCCACAGCAGTTAGTAAAGCCTTTGGACAATTGGTGCGAAAGCCTGATGGAAATATTTCACTGGTGTGTGTGGGTGTTTTTTTGTTGTTGTTTTTTTTCAAAATGCAAATCTTTTCATCTTGATTTTGTCAATCTGTAATTTTTTTCCCCCTTCTTTTATGAAATAAACATCAGCTGTACTGTTTTGTGTGGTTTCCTTTTTTATTTTCTGCCATTTCTTTTTCATCCCCCCCCCCACACACACACACACACACAGGTCACATATAGTTTATCTGCATGCGCTTGGTTTCATTTAACAGTATAGCAGGAGGTGTTGCACTAAAAAAGCACCATCAGCATTATAACGTGTGTATGCATGAGGCCACTTTGCCCCGGGAATGCTTTTTTTTTTTTTTTTTCGTCAATGGTGACTCATTCGATTTTCCCATTAGCATCTCTAGCAGTGAATGTCAGCTTTGTGACTTGCTCTGTGGTCAAATCATGTAGATGTGTGCAGTGTGTATATGCATATAATGAAGAAGCTGTAGTGCACAATTCATCGTGGAAAAAAAAACAATGCTGTTTCATTCAGTGGTTCCTTTTGTTGGTTTGAATGGAGAGTTTGAGATTTTCATGTTCAGATTAATATTAGTTTTTAAAATAAGAAATATACAGTGTGTGTATTATTAAATTATATACAGATTATTTATGTTCTTGGAAACTTATAGAATATGTGTAGCTGCCAGTGAAACCATTTTATATGCTGATTTTTTTCCTCTTTCCACATGATAATCAGGCTTTATCCTGGTCCAAGCAATCGAGACAACTGATGGAGGCAAAAGTTAAAATAATTGAGCGGGGTGAAAAGATGGCAGACATTGCTTGTTGTTTTAACGTGAATCGTTTCAACCATCTGCACGATTCTAAAGAACAAGTACAAGAACATGGAAGATTGGTTTTATACTGTGTAGAGCCAATTGTGTTTGTATCCTAGTACAATGTTTGTTGGACTTACGAACAAATTGGACTTAGGAACGATCTCTCGGAACAGAATTCTTCCGTATGTTGGGAACTGTAATCTCCATATCTCTCTCTAAAAAAAAAAAAAAATGTAAACAGACCAAAGATGAAAATTTCCCCCCCCTAATTTAGTCGTATTCAAAAGTATCCCCCCCCCCCCCCACACACACACACACACACATTAAGGGTACTTCTACCAGTCAAGGCGGGCAGAAGACACCCGCGTGTTTCCTTCGAACCATGTGACGCCGCCCGACCGCATCTTCTCGACCTGCTCGCTCCCTCACCGTCGGGGGCACTGTAACACACTCGAGGGTCCACAGACGCACATGACTGGCTGTAGATTGATGTGAGGGCGCTAAGCGCCTCCCTTCCCACCCTGCTGGAAGAACTCTGCCAATCAGCTCTCTCTCTCTCTCTCTCTCTCTCTCTCTCTCTCTCTCTTTAGGCCCCCGGCTGCGGGAGGCTTCAGCTTCACCCGGGAATCGATCTAGCGATGTCTGGATGAGATTTTTTTTAAATGTTATTTTTGAATGAGTGTCAACGACAATTTCGTCCCGGATCTGATTCAGTTGCAGTGACCTTTGATGGGTTTTCCCACACCGACGCACAAATCATAACCATCATGTCAGCACTCAGATTCGCTCCTTCAAGACAACAAACATTAAATACAGTAAATCACATCATCAACCACGCTTCTTGTACGGTGCGGTACAAAAAACACCCCCGTGTACAAACCTTTATACAAACAGGGTGTGTATTTGTTCTACAGTTAAGCTCTAGTTATGTAGAGTACGGAGTAGAATATGAAGCTAATCACTGATTTAATACTGATTGAATGCATTTTGGTGATACTTCTTCGTTTTCTCTCTCAACACGAGTGACAGTCACAACTGATACCTCGGTCTCTTCCTGAGCGACCAGATTACAGCTGGATTCCTGTAAATGCTCACATATGAGGTTTCCCTCCATTCTATCTTTAGTTCCATTCATGGTGAAACCACATTTTTATTTCTGTACTTCTCCATTGGACACTATACTTCTCTCGCCTGACAGTAATTCATTGTAAGTTCTGAACGGGGACGTCCATAACCCCGTGTAATAATTTAACCTGCTGACTTTTAGCTAATCTCGAACAGAAGTTTTTTTGGGGGGGGGTCTAGAAGTTGACATTTTGTCCGGAGGCCAACAGTATGAAATCAGAGCTATAAGCTAGAGTTTTTGTGAACTGTAATAAAAGACAGTGCCAATGAGGTCTGCGAATCTGATTTAGAACAGACTTCCTGTCTACTCGCTTCTAAGAGTTTTTCTCACCTTCCCAATTTTTCAACAGTTACCCGTTACATTTGGGCGGGAGGTTTGACATTAAACCGATTTAATAGCAATTTAATCAGTTGTTTTGCTCGATTCAGTTGGTTCATTTGGCGAATCGATGGGCCAGCTTTTTTTTTCTTTCTTTTTTTAAATTCCAGAATTGATTCTTAAATGGACGATTTCTTGTAAAGTTCACTTACAACATTTGCAGAAAATACACACCTGTTACTTTCTTCTTCTCCAGAGTTTATGGGTGGTTAGTGGAATATCGCCACCTGCTGGCCTGGAGAGTAGAGCAGAAGAGTGTTGGCGTTGTTGTTTTGTACAAAAGATGACGTTTAAACAGTCAGCAAAACAAGTTAGACCAATTTTATTATAAGAAATCTATATAAACGCGCGGCTCCCGAGTGTTTTTATATCCCAAGTGTTCACCCGGGTGATCCTGTAGCCTCTCGCAGCCAGGGTCCTGGAGAGAGAGCTGATTGACTGAGCTCTTTAGTATTCATTCAATACTTCAAATCCTGTAAGGAATATAGATGCTTGAAAAAAATTATCATTAGCACTGTTGAACTACATCAAATCGAATCGAAAATTGCAATGCCCTAAAAAATCTAATAGCATTCGATCGACAGTCTAGCTATGAATCACCGCTGGAGTGTTAACTATATTACAATCCCTGATTCATATCCGTTACTCGACTATAGAAAATGTTGGTTCAACTCGTATTGTTTTGAAGTTCGATTCACTCGAGCGTCCTTTTTTACATGCAGACATCAAGACTGCGCATTTGTAAAAATGCCAGCGTTTGTTTGCCGCTAAAACGTTTGGGCTCGGCGATGCTCCTCATCAGACGTCCCGAATTATTCATCTGTCTGAGATGACCTTGCAGTATGACTGTGTGACGGTCCAGAAAGCATACACTCTGTATTCTTAATGTAACTTTGCACATTCCTCTTTCAAGGATGACTCAGCACTTCCACCGTGACCAAGCGCGCTGGTGCTCAGATTCGGTTTCTCTTTCTCGAGCTGAGCCTCTGCAGCTGTCTGCCACATCCGAGCTGCACGCTCTCCCCATCTCATGCATCTGTGATGGAATCAGACTTCGGCACAAGTCATTCTTCACTGCGAACGCTTGTGTAAAAGTGCGTTTAACTGTTTGTGCTGAGGTTCGACTTAGGTTTTAAAGGTCGTGAAGTTGCACTTCCTTTTCCATCCGTTCTGCAAGTCACAGTGAAAGTGAGCAATGAGACGAACCTGGCACAGGAGGTTTTTTTTTTTTATTTTTATTTTTTAGTTCTTGTGTTTAGAAAAATTCCACTTGGGTCTAAATAAAAATCGCAGGCATATTTAGAGTTTAGATATTTAAAGAATTTATCGTTTCTACAAAGATTGTTTGATTATGTCAAGTTTAATGCATGAGAGTTCTGATTAAATAAAGGCAGGAATTTGTCTTTCCATTTAGTCACTTAGCTATGAATCACCATCATGGCTTTGGTATCATGGCATCGGAAATGGCTTCGCCATTGGTCTTCACTTTTTTTCCTTGCCACCGTCGCCCTCGGCTTGCTCATCAGGGACAATCTTATCATTTTGATTCATACACATTGCATGCAAACTTACTTCTTTGTATTGTGTAAAGCTGCTTTGCGACAATGTCAATTGTTAAAAGCGCTATATAAATAAAATTGACTTGACTTGACTTGACTTTTCACAGTTTTACATCAAGTGCAACAAGGTCACATTTACACCTCTGTACTGTACCCTGTAGACTGATATAAATGATTTCCTATAACTATTTATCATTCTTTATAGGTCTTATAACCATATCCTGTCTCCCGCTGTAGATCCTAACCCAAAGGATGAGCTCAGGTGATAAAAAAAAAAAAAAATTATCACTTCCTTTCCTGCTAAACTCTTGCAACCATCTTGGGTCCGGTTTGCACAGAGTTTATGAGTCTGTGTTTTATGGACACGGATATCTGTTTAAAGCAAACACTTTAAAGCCTCACCTTTATCCAAACTCAGACTTGCACCATGTGCAGATGCCTGGACTACTTGTCCCTTTAGAGAAACCTGTATTACTTATCATATTTCACAATATGGGTCCCATGCTTAGCTTTGTTTAGCAGCTAAAAAAACAAAAGGGAAACATCTGTGTGTTTGCAGCGCTGCTGCACCAGATCACAACAGCCATCAGCCAGAGGAGGAAGAGTGCTGCAATCAGACCTCGAATGTGCTGAAGCAAGTCATGCCGTTATGCATTTGCATCAGAGATCATACAGCTGTATGGGTGCTTTGATGTGTGTTGATGCATCTTTGTCTTTTTGGGTCTCTGGGTCTGACCGAGTTTATACGGGATCATCCGAGGTGATTCCACCCGGACCCAATGCACACACCTGGGGCAATGTAGCATAGCCTATCCATGTACTCGTGTCCCACGCTCATGATTGCACCAGGGATGCCAGGGCATATGAGGCTGCAGCGATACCCGCAGTACCGCTGATCTGCCCTAACGGTAATCAAATTGTTTCCTTATTAGTGCAAGCAAATTTTGGGGCTAAATATAGTGTGTCCTACAGATACAGTGCAGGTCTTCATACAGCAGATGTTACTGCAGAAATGTTGATCACAGGTCTGCTAAAAACAAAAATATTGCAAGAAATTTCCCTCGGCATGCAAAGCGTTTTCGACATACGAGCGACCGGACCGAGCCGAACTGAGCGTCTGCTTGCCTCTACGTTGCGCATGTGCATAAGTCGCCCTGTACGTCCGGGAAAACATTCCAAACTTGTTTGCATCGGCGATAAGCCAGGCGAAGTGAGTTTACGTGTTTTTTATGTGGGTTTTTTTTTTTTTTTGCATTTTGTGCAGATAGCAAGGACAGTAGCAAGAAGAAAACGGAGCCACTTTCAGTTTAATTTTTAAAGCAGCCGGTGCCGAGAGGAATCATAAAATCATGAATCATGTATTTATTTAATATTTTACTTCATTTACATGTCTTTTCTAAATGTTGTGATTGTTTTAATATGGAAAAAATTTGGTAATTGGTAATATTTTTTGGAGGCTGGAACGGATTATCTGCATTTTCATTATTTCCTATGGGAAAATGCGCTTCACAAAACGTCATTTTGCCTCCGGAACAGATTTGTGTGCCGAGGTATCTAATGTAATGTATGTAATAATGTATCTAATGATGCATCAGAGATGTTGACGGTTCTAGAATAATACTGGAGATTTAGGAAAATCTATGAAATGACACATATGGCATTAGGTAATAAGGTAACAACAACAATCAGTCCTGAGACACGAAGCTCAGCTGTTCTGGAAAAGTTCCTGCAAGAACAGTTTGTCACATACATTTACAAAACCCATGATGTACTTGCTCGCATGAAGACTGCTGCAGAGGAGAAGTTCATTTAGAGTTACCAGCAATCAAACCAGAAATCAGTAATTAACAACCAGCTCCTCAGATTAGAGCCGTTATGAAGATTTACAGAGCAGAAGTAGCGGATACACCTCAATATCAACTGTCCAAAGGAGATTATTCAAAATTTTGGATGTATAAAGCGCCTTCAGTATTGTTTTACAGCGTAGAAAGAAATAAAAATCAGGAACGACCATGGATTTAGAAGGCGTGTCTGAAGGTGTTTTGACTGGAATTTTATATATTATAAAGTTTTTGTTTCCCTACTGTTCATTCTTCACCCAGATTCTTATGATACTAAGGTTACAAAATGAAATAGGAGGATCTGGTCTGAACTGGCTTTCACAGTTTCATCCTGCAGTTCTGCAATTTGGTCCAGTGATCTTTAAAAATGTATCGTTCTCTAGAAGAGCTTTTCCAAACAGGATCTATCCATTATGAAAGAGTGTGTCGTTATAAGTCATTGTCATGCAGATTTGCCAGCGTGCAGTCCTGGAACGCAAACAGGTTTTCTTGATCTTAGAAAATCATATGGAAAACATCACGTTTGTTAGGGTTTGGTACATCACGATGCTGCTCGGCCATCAAAAAGTTTGAAAGTTTGAAACATAGTCACTGACTGGGTAAAGTATTTGTACAGTAGGTGTAGTACTTATAGACTACGTGACTGAATTCTGATTTTTTTTTTTTTTACCCTAATGTAACATGGATCTGAGTTTTTTGCTTTTAAGACTGTATAAATCAACAAATATGACTTTTTTCAGATCCGATCTGCGTCACTGTCATGTGAGGTCCTAGATCACATATACAACATATCCGATATACATGGTCATATGACTTGAATGAGACTGAAATTTATGCAAGTTTCGTTTTTATGCCTGTGATTTCAAGCACACTAGCAACAGTCCACGAACTGCTTGCCCCCCTCCAGAGCAAAACCCCAAGCATGTTTTTTTTGTTGTTGTTGTTGTTGTTGTTGCTAAAATCATGTCTGTAGTTTGAAATGAATGCGCACTTTGCTCAAATTTGTGACGTATTTTAACCCAGATGGCACGATCAGAGACGCATCGATGTGCACATGTGTGCCGTTTCTGAGGACACACGTCTATGTTGCATTAATGCAGCTTAATGACGAATTTCCACGGTTCTCCTAAGAACCGATACGGTCCTGCTACAAACTCCTCAACCTCCAGATCGCGCGCAGACACCGGCCGACCGATGTCTCGATTCCCGAACAATGGAGCACTAGTTAACTAGGACAGATGACTTCATTTGGAATTGACATGTAGCGCACTCCGTAGGGTGATAGAACAGTATTTCCACCAATAAATTCTATTTGTCTAAGTCACTTAGCTATTTCACTAAGTGCTTATTTTCTGCTAGTTGTCATTAGTTAGACTACACGAAATTGCTCATCTTGATTAAACTGTTTAAAAGCAAGATGTTCATAAGAAGGTTACCAAACCAGGGGATCCAGCATGTGAGCTGACATGACAGGAATAAAAACATTTTTTTTTTTTTAATGTGGAAATAAATTGCCTTTTATATGGTTCATGACCAGGAAAACACGTCTGTCTTGACAAATTGTAGGAGGATCGAAAGAACATTGCGAATCTTCAGGTGTTGTAGAAGGTAAATTGCGACAGAATGAGTGATTTCTGTGTTCACTGTAACATCTCAGGGACGCTCTTCATCCTATTGCTATAATTAGGATGCCAAACATTGCTTTGGTGGCAAATTCCCTAAGAAGGAAGCTGCGTGGCATTAACTGTGGAATTCCGCATTGCAATGCGTCCCACTCAGGTTCGTAAATAGCAGCCGAGAGAGTAGGCTCATGTAGATATTAATTGTACAGTTATTATTATACTGTTTACCAAATGAAAAAAAAAACTGCATGCAGAGGGGAACTTTTCCTTCCCAGTGGGGAGAATCATTAACTTCCTTTTTAGTGGCTCTTGCTACAGTCTGTCCCTGGGGCATCTGTAATATTAATAGGGCTCGTGATAAGCTTGCCCTCCTCCTGACCAACGGCCTTGACCTGGGGAGTGGACACACAAATGAGTCCCCAAATCATGAGGATCCAGATTTTAAACTGCTGTGAATTCAGGTTCTGGTTAACACTTGTCAGAAGTCAGAGGTCCTCCTGTTGCTTTGCATGCTTGTAGGCATGGACGTTGTCGCGCAGGATGGAAAGAAAAAGGATTCGGTGAGGGTTTCTGAAGAGACTTTGCTGACCTTCTTGCTTGGACAAGAGCGAGTACACGAGCGCGGAGATGAAAGGACGCCGAGAGGATCTTGCTGCATTCCTTTTGGCCCCCGACTCTATTCCATATCTCCCTGAAATGGGATGAACTCCATTGGGAAGGGCGGCCATCACTCTGCCGAGCAGCCAGCATCCTACTGTACATTCCGACATACCAGCGTGATGAAGGTGAATGTCCCTTAGAGAGTCTCGGACGGGCAGCCCACCCAGTGCCCCTGGCCCACCGTGGCTGACCTTCCTGCGTTCCTGCCCACTGGTCGGCTTACGATCAAGGGCAAGCTATGCGTCGGGGGACTGGCCTAACAAGCACTGCGGCCCCGCCGCCACTTTTATGCTTTGGCCCAGGAGTGCAATTTCTTCAAACGCTATTTCCTGCTGATAAGACCCAAACCATTCCTCCTGTTTTCTTGTTATGAAGTAAAGGAGGAGGAGGGGGGGGGGGGTGTTTAGGAAATGCAATGGAGGGAATTTAATGTTGTGATTTAAACCAAGCAAGCACGTCTCAGTATCCATCAGCTTAACTACACTGTAACTCGGCCCATGCAAATAAAAAAGCGTTCATAAATGTATACTATACCTTGCTATATAACCTGAAGTGATATGATTATGACATGACTGGCCAGTGAAGTGTCTAGGCTCTCTGTTTTGGCCCGGACTGCCTTAATCATGCCTGCATTACACTATTACTCTACTCACCCAAGACCTTGCAAATTGTTTCCAGCTTTAAGGGAAATCTGTTAAGATAGTTTGCAGACTGCGATAAGAGGTAGGTTTTAATATATACAGTGTCCTGCTCTGTCTTATTCCCTCTCCCTCTCTCTCTCTCACTCTCTCTTTGGTGTTTAGACTGCAGAAAGTCCAGTATTACGGCAGTATTTACGTCTTATCTTTCGATGTTTGACCTTAAAGCAAGTCAGCACGATCCACTTTCCCACAGTCGAGAATACTACCGATCCAAGACTCCGGATAACTTAGTCTCAAGTTTCCTATAGTAGGAAACTTGACAGGACCCAGAATCGAGTCAATAGTATGAATTGTGTAATTGCTGAAGATATACAGCGTGCATGCGAGTAAACACACGTCATACCTTACCCTGGCTGAACTCAGTCACTCTGTGCGAGGGGGAGGAACTAGGCCAAAGGAGAAGTTTGTGTTTTATCCGTCCACGTGCGTATACTGCGATCCCAATCATTCATAAAGTCACTTGCTGGGAGTTGCGGGCATCCTGCTTGTTATCAGCCTGCCTCTGGTTATTAGGCTGGAATGAGGGACCATCATCGCGAGTCATCTCCCAGATAAGAGTCTGCAGGGACGGCAGCATCAAAGCCCTGACAGCTCTCTTTCCTCTCGCTCTGTCTTCGTTTACCGTTTGTTCTCTCCGCAGTCCCTATACCTCTCATACCTCTGTCTCTGACTCAGTCGCTATTTTGGGACCTTCTTTCTTTCCTCTATGTGGGTGTCTTTGTGAAATTTCTCCTTCTCTTAGCAAAGTCCCCTTCGCTGGCCTGGCTTTTCACAATGTAAATAGTCTAGAGACTTTCTTATTACCTCACTGGGTATTTTTAGATGCAGGTCCAAAGCAAAACAGAAGCAGCAGCTCCTATATATAATAACCATGGCATTATTATATTAGACAGAAAACTGTGTATTAACCGCAGAGATATAATTAAGAGCCCGCTTATGGATGCTAATATCAAGAGTGTTTTCTTTTTTTTCCGCTTCGCGCGTTCTTGCACGGTGGACGTCGGGTAGCGGCTTTGTGTTCGTGTTTAAAACATTTCAGCTGGTTAGGTCTGCATTTAAAGCTAATCCTGACTCACATTCATTTAACATCATTATCAGTTCCCGGTTCTAATACTTAACACTCATAGTCATTCTGGCGAATCAGTAAGGTCAGGATATGTTGCTTACACATAGTAAGATAACTATTTCTATTCTGTTCACATACCAGGGGTGCTGGTCTATAAAAACAAAACAATGTTCTCACACTAGTTTCTTTATTTGTGTATTTGTGCAACCTTCAGTAATGTTCGACGTTTCTCTTGGAAGTTCTTCCAAAGCTTGTGAAACCCATGCAGTTCAGTATTTGCTCTAGGATCAAACAAGGTAGACTGTTAATGGAGAAAGATCGCAGCTGTTATCGTCCGTTTCGCGTCCAAGCGCTCCATGACGCCGCTTCTTATACAGTAAGTGCGACTGTAAGGATGAAAGCTTCATGGGATGATCAGGGCTGTGAGCTTCAGGGAGCGGGGTGTTCCCGGCCTTGTTCCCCTCCAGAAAGATTACCTTCAGATGCATCCTCGGCCAGCTGATGACACACATCTGGGCTTCTGGGCCTCGAGCCAGGCTGAAGACTGAGTCCTTCTGCCGCCGCTGCTTCTGCTGGAGTCATCATCGTGATTGTTGGATGTTCTTCTCGTCAAACAGGAAACGCCTCTTTCCCAGCCTTTTCGCACTCCGCTCCTCAGAAGTGAAGCAAGACCACTAAATATCCTGAGTAAACGACAAAGCAAGTGATGGGCCTCTCTGTCTCTTTCTCAACGAGGCATACCCTAGAGGAAGCGAGGAAGCTCTTATATACACAATTGACTTTATGGTTTGGCAGTTCTTGCTCTGATGGACTCGAATGGTAGAGCAAGTGCTAGGCCCAGCTGTTTAACTGTCATCTTTCACCTCACGTTTCAGAGGAAGTTTTCGAGGCTGTCGAGTGACCCACAGAGCTTGTTATGCTTCATGTTCGTGTGGGTGTATTTCTTTTGCTCTAAAAGCCCATAACGCAGGAGCCAAACTGCTCGGGTTTTTTTTGTTGCGTTCAAAGATGACTCAGTGTAGTTTCCACTTAAGCCCGTGTTCTCATTCTGGTTACTAGCAATTACTTGATCTGTTCTTCGCAGCCATGCGCGGTGGCTTGATTAAGTTATGAACTTTTAGTCATCTAAGGCCACGCTTGTACTGTAGGTGGGCTAAGCCTGCAGTCTGTCAAGTTACCTCAGTCTGATAAAACAGGACCGGGACGAGGCTGTAAAACACTGGCTCGCTCTGTCCGCTGCCTGAATGGCGGCTCTTTTCTTTCTCATCACACCGAGCTTGGCCGGGCGTCCAGCAGCTACTCACCGGCCTGGACTGTTTGTTTTTTCAGAACTCCGATGAGCTCCAGTGATGATGATCCTGTAGCTTTTTTCCTGTCCGCTCATCCACGGCTGCAGCTTTCTGGCACTGGTTGCAGTAAAGCCACGGAGGCGGATGTGTCGTGAGGTGGGGTCTTCCACTCACAGCTACAAAAGAGCTGCCAAAACATCTACCCTTATCCTTCCTTCTTCTGAGAACTCGGAGCATGACATCATGAGCTTGGACCAGAAGTGGGAGTTAGTTTTAAGAGGAGGAAAGAGGTAATCGAGAGAGAGAGAGAGGTGGGAAGGGATGATTGAGCTTATTCACGTAAACTCTGAATAAGATAATAGCTATGCCTTTGATCATGTAATCTGCATTGCTTTCAATTGGGCATGGAAATATATATATACAGGGTGGGCCATTTATATGGATACACCTTAATAAAATGGGAATGGTTGGTGATATTAACGTCCTGTTTGTGGCACATTAGTATATGTGAGGGGGCAAACTTTTCAAGATGGACCGCAGGAGAAATGCCAGCACAGGCTTCCAGTATCCGTAGTTTCAGGTGCTGCACATCTCGTATCTTCACACCATAGACAATTGTCTTCAGATGACCCCAAAGATAAAAGTCCAAAGGGGGTCAGATCGGGAGACCTTGGGGGCCATTCAACTGGCCCACGACGACCAATCCACTTTTCCGGAAACTGTTCATCTAGGAATGCTCGGACATGACACCCATAATGTGGTGGTGCACCATCTTGCTGGAAAAACTCAGGGAACGTGCCGGCTTCAGTGCATAAAGAGTGAAACACATCATCATGTAGCAGTTTCAAATATCCAGTGGCCTTGAGGTTTCCATTGATGAAGAATGGCCCCACTATCTTTGTACCCCATATACCACACCATACCATCACTTTTTTTGTTCCAACAGTCTTGGAGGGATCTATCCAATGTGGGTTAGTGTCAGACCAATAGCGGTGGTTTTGTTTGCTAACTTCACCATTCACATAAAAGTTTGCCTCATCACTGAACAAAATCTTCTGCGTGAACTGAGGGTCCTGTTCCAATTTTTGTTTTGCCCATTCTGTGTGCGCCGGTCTGGGTCATCCTCGTTGAGATGCTGCAGTAGCTGGAGTTTGTAAGGGTGCCATTTGTGAGTAGCTAATATCCGCCGAAGGGATGTTCGACTAATGCCACTCTCCAGTGACATGCGGCGAGTGCTACGCTGTGGGCTCTTGCTGAATGACGCTAGGACAGCCACTGATGTTTGTTCATTAGTGACGGTTTTCATGCGTCCACGTTTTGGCAAATCCAACACTGAACCAGTTTCACGAAACTTAGCAAGCAGTTTGCTAACTGTAGCATGGGAGATGGGTGGTCTCGTGGGGTGTCTTGCATTGAAATCTGCTGCAATGACCCGGTTACTGCGTTCACCAGATATCAACACAATCTCGATCCACTCATTAACCTCTTCGACATGTCAATGGCTGTGAACAAAGAGAAACTTGTAAATAACTCATGAAAGAATAAAGTTATGTTAAAACCAAGCACACCATTGTTTTTCTTGTGAAATTCCCAATAAGTCTGATGTGTCACATGACCCTCTTCCTATTGAAAAAAACTAAAGTTGGATCCAAGATGGCCGACTTCCAAATGGCCACCATGGTCACCACCCATCTTGAAAAGTTTGCCCCCTCACATATACTAATGTGCCACAAACAGGACGTTAATATCACCAACCATTCCCCATTTTATTAAGGTGTATCCATATAAATGGCCCACCCTGTATAACTTTTTTTTTTTTTATTATTATTATTATTATTATTATTTCAGGAACATATGTTTCTGCCATTCTGTTTTCCTCCTGTGTGGAATCTAATAAAGCACTCAGGCTAATAAAGTGAATTAGGGCCAGAGCTGGGGAGATGCAGCACAAGGCTTCTTTTCAGCATTTCTCCAGGGCCTAGACTTTTTTTTTCTTTCTTTCTTTCTTTCTTTCTTTCTTTCTTTTTTTTCTCTCTCTTCCAATTCACATGAAGGATTTCAGTAATGTGAACACGCTGCTCAGCCTGGCTGTGCATTACTACTACTGCTGCTACCTGTGTGCAAATTAAAGCAGTGCGATTTGCACGTGACTTTGAAGTGCTGCTGTTCTGTGCACTTTTGTCTCGGCTGCTAGACGTCCGCTTCCTTCTTGCTCTCTAGAGAAGTCAAGGCTTGGGTTGGAGAGCTAGGCTGTCTCAAACTGCATACCTTATACAGGCGAAGGACTATGGGAGATAATAAAAAACGAAGAAAATTAAAAAAAAAAACCCACCAAGATAACGAGAGAAACTGAAAGAAATTGTTTTTTTTTCTTTTTTCTTTTTCTTTTTTAGAGCAGCCAGCTGTATTAGCAAGACACGCAAATGCTTCTCTGAACCGCCAGCATAACCATCAATTTAAGCTCTTGTCATTCATGGCCATGGACGCAGCAGCTGGACACAGGAAGTCTGTGCTTCGCGGCTTCTCAGCCAATCAGCTGCCTCCAGCTGTCCCGCGCTCGAACACAATTCAAGAGAATGGCTGCTGCCTGCTACTGACAGCGGTTGCTTCAGCTGGCCTTCTCAGTTCTTCCCTTCTAAATTCTCAACTGTGCAGACACATCTGCCACTTCCCCTCCAGCAAATGACCTCTCTCTCTCACTCTCTGTCTCTCTCTCTCGCTCCTTTTAGCTTATACAAGCCTTTATTTGCCAGAACTAAGATTCTTAGATCATGCCCCCCCCCCCCCCCCCCCCCGCCCCCTCCCTTTGCCTTTCACTTTTTTTTTCCCCCTGACTTTCTCCTGCATACTACCCCTATATTTTATTCAATTCCCTTCAGCAGAGACTTGCTCGCTTTTGTTCCAGGTGTTGGTGATTGGGGTCAGAGGGTGGTGAGGGTGGGGGGTGCCCAGTCTCTGTATAGTGAGGCCAGTGGCGGATCAAAGCTCAGGCCTGTAAAACGATCTGAAAGAGTTTCCCATTAGCATCCATCAGGGTACCCTGAAAGCTCCCTCCTCAGCCGAGGGAGTCTAAGAGCCCCCCAGAGTGGGAGAAAGAGAAGAATGTTGTGGGGCAACAGGAGGGGCAACCTCGCCGAAGACATGCAGGAACACTAGTCTTGTTTTTATTTTTTATCTCTGACTTTATGCCATTTTTTGTCACCTTCGGTAGTGAAAGCTCCGAAACAGATAATGAACCTCGACCCAGATGTGTTTTATGTTCTCCAGACCCTGACCATGAAAAATCATGAATAATTAGTCATGTTTTTTCACGGTCAGCGTCTGGAGAATTGTAGTCCGTCCCGGGAACACTGGGTGAGAGCTTTCATACGCCCAGGGTGCTCTCAGCGCATCACTCACACACTCCACACAGGCAATAACCTGAGCTCAGGAAAGAACCAGGCACCCTTGAGATCTGACGCAGCCACTTGTGTAGAACTTACTACACAAGTGGGTCGCAAAGCTGGCGCTGGAGGACCCTCTGCCCTGTACATTTTAGGGTTTTCTCTGCTCCCAGCGCACCAGATTTAAGTATCAGCCTCTTCTGAATATAAGTGTGCGTGGTGGAGCTGGGAAAACATGTGTGCAGGGTGACGGGTCATCCAGGAACATGGTTGGGAATCACTGCGCTAAACCATTTTACTGTCGATCATTTGTATTTAACTCAACACTGTTGTCAGTAAGCAATGAAAGCAAGTGTCAGTAAAATCCTTTGTTCCAATTCCACCTTGTTTTAGGAGCCAGATTATTCTTATTATTTCATAAGGTTTCTATGTATTTAATTTGATACCGGTGCTAAACTTGGTCACCTTCCTTGTTCAATAAGTACAGAGCAGATCGTTGCTTGCTTACAGGTAACGTTTGGACACAAGTTTGGGTTTATTTTTCTACATCCTAGAACAATACTGGTGAAATAACATTTATGACATAAGGTGATTTAGTATTTGTTATTTGCTCAGCTCTTCTGGAACAGTTCTTGCAAGAACAAGTATTGTCAAGTGTATTTGCAAAACAATGAACCACCTTCCCAGGAAAGCAAAACCGAAGCTTAGAAGTTCATTTAGAGTCACCAGCCTCAGAGATCACCATTTAACAGACAGCACCTCAGATTAGAGCCGTTATGAAGCTCTGATCTGAATCAGAAAAAGAAGACGCAACTGTTCAAAGGAGATTATATGTGTGTTTTGGATGAACGCCTCCAGGATTGTTTTACAGCGTAAGTCAGGAACGACCATGGAATTGGACGGCGTGTCCAAATGTTTAACAGCTGCTAGTGTGGACATGATCGTCTCAGAATCGTCACAAGTTGTCACTCAAATCAGAGAACCGCTGCCTGGAATTATGTTGTGGACAGTCTTTAGTAGTTGTGAGTGTAATGTCTACCAAACTGTAGTTCTGCTTAAAAATCTTACGGTATTGAACATAATTAGACGTTCAGACGCACATTTTCTGTAGCGTCGTTATTCTGTACGGATTTGCTTATAATAATTGTGTGTGTATAAAAATGTGCATGACAGTGCTGTCATAAGAATACTACAGTAAATTAGTAAATTATGTGTATTGTATGGAGATGTTTTTTTTTTTTATATGTTTATTTTACATTTAATTTTGACATTAAATAAAAAGAAACATTAAAACTGTAACTATGAACATTTACATTTTAACTGGGATCGCAATGCGCTTGGTACGTCACAATTTTGCATGTGAAAATGGCTTCATGTATTATTATAGCCACTACTTAGTATGTAGATGTGTGTGTGTGTGTGTGTGTCAGTGGAAGTTTTTACATGCAGTAAGCATACGAAGCATGTGCGTGTTAGTGACTCCTGCCCTGCACGGTGCTGAGTGTGCTCAGCTGTTCCGACCGAGGATGATACTCTCAGGCAAAAAAGGATGTGATCTCATCTGTTAAAAATCCAACCTATGTCGTCTGCCGCTCATGACTTAACCCAGGCTTCTCCTTTGTAGCGAGCGCCCTGCTCTCCTCACCCCCTCCTTCTTTTTCCTTATCCCCTTTCGCTCGGCTTGCGATTCCTCTCTGCTTTCGAGAAAACAAAAACCAACAGCCATGTTTTTAGGTTTTTTTGGGTTTAAGGATTCATGGTTGATCGAACAGGAAGTGATCTATAAACCGAATTAAACTGTTAGCACACGAGAGTTAGACTGTGGACAGGCTGCACTTGGGACACTTTTAACCAGTTGCAATGCTAATGCCTTTGGCCTAGCGTGCTACGTTACCTCATGGCGATGTGATGTCCTTGCTTCCACAGAGCTCCCCGCCGCTGTCTCCGCTGTTCAGCAATTGTCAGTCCAGCTGTTGAGGCTCGGCAGATGACGGGGACGCTGCATAACTCGGGCTGTTGTGAGATGTGTTAGAGATGGGCCGAGTGCAGCCTGAGCTTCCTGTCCCAGGGCAAAGGGCCTCTGTCTTTGCATAAGCACAAGATATATGGAGTCACAGGTGGCCCTAAAACTCTGCGCTCATGGGGCTTAATGCCTACTTCATGCTCGTCAGCGGCTGCTGCAACTTTTGTCACATTTTCCGAACCGCGGTAGATCATGCTGTGCTGTCACGCGTTGTGTAGCAGCTAGTCAGCTTCAGATGCGTTTCATGCTAACGTTGTAGCATGTGATCAAAAACACGATGATCGAATCTTTGATCAACTTCTTGAGAATTCAAAAGTGCTGTGATCCACTGGACATTATCATATATTCTGAACAAAATATATTGTTCTTTTCCTCATGAGCAGTCATGAACCAGTCCTTAAGTGCACGCACATTGTGTTATCAGTAATATCTGCATCATTGTGTTTTTTGTATATATACAGTATATATATATATATATATATATATATATATATATATATATATATATACACACACTGTATATGCTATATATGTATAGCATTTTAACACCACAAACCTCATCAGACATTCGAAGGTTAGTCACGTAAAGGAACACGAGCAGTTTTCAGAGTTGTCTCGCGCTAAGAGAGCGGGAGAGCTCAGGAACTCACACGCCGCCACTCACTCAGCTGTCGGTAACAGCCCTAAATCACCTACGCGGTTTCGCTCAGTGGCCGAAAGTCCGGTTCATCATGATTCACCGCGAGTTTGGTGCTGCGAGACGTTTCCATCTTTCCGCGCAAAACATTAAACATGTTTAAAAATTACACATGTAAAAAAATTTTTTGGCCGTCCTTGCGGATGCTTGCGGACCTTGCAGAACCCCCGGCGACTCACGTCCTACTTGTCTGTTATTTTATTTAATTTTATACAATCTACAGGAAAGTTGTGTTTGTCAAGCTCTAAGCTGTTCCCAATTACTAACTAAGCACAGGCTGCTATGTTTTAAGTTGTCGTGTTGTACATGTTGGTTGCCAATAAATACACTTGTCAATTCATGATATTCCTCTTCTTGTAATTTCAATACTTAATTTACATTGTTGTTAGATATAGTTTAATAAATCATGCTACATGATAAGGCTTCAAGTAGACCCTGTAATTGGTATCGGCCGATACAACTTCTAGTGATCTGAAATCGGTGATCGGCCCCAAAAATCCTGATCGGAGCACCCCTAATATATATATATACAGTAGTATACACACACACACACACACACACACACACATACACACTGCCTGGACAAATAAAATATTGCCATTTTAGAAGGATCAGATTATTGAGCAGCATTAAGCAAAGAAAACAACTAAGGAGATTTTTTTCTCCTTAGAAAACCAAAACAGGTAGTGATAACGCTGAACCGTCATCTTTGTGAATCGGGGGGAAAAAATCATGAATGGAGATCACGTAAATGCTTGGAGAAGTTGCATGGTAAAAAAGAAATCAACAGTAAAAACCTTACACACACATACAATGTGATGAGACTCACGGGATTGGGGCTAAACAACCATGTGTCCATAAGAAAACCACTTATTAGTGAGACTCATCAGAAAAAGGCTTCACTTTGTTCAGGGAGCAAAAAGATTGGACTTTGGAGCGATGGAAAAAGGTCATGTGACCTGATGAGTCTAGATTGAGCCTATTCCAGAGTGATGGGCCTGTCAGGGTAAGAAGGGAAGCGCTTAAAGCGATGCACCCATCATGCATAGCGTCCACTGTACAAGCCTCCCCATAGCTAAATTTTGTTGCTCAGAATAAGCCTTTTCTTGTCTCATGAGACTGAATTGAGCTGTCTCACTACAAGATTGACTTTGTTTTTATATTTCTCCTAAACCCCACTTAGGAGAAACAAAGAGACATAACTGAGACACAAAGCGAGACATACCTGAGAAACATTTGAGAAATCTAAGATGTACATGAGAAACAGAACTGCATTTGAAGGAGAAGCAAATGAGCCATATATAAGACCACGATGAGATTAAAGTCAGATATAAATGAGATGCATGAAACACAAATGAGAAATATTATAGTTTTATTGAACATATCAAAAATCCTCAATTAACAGCATACAGTGTAATAAATTTACAATTCACACAATATAACAGGCACCAGCAAAATCTGGCAAACCAAGACACTAAATGATACAAAATGTCATAAAAACCTGACAAAGATATTAAGTGTAACACTGCTCAACTCAAAGTATGATTTATACAGGAGTTACTCAAAGGCCACACCATTGTGAGAATCCTCCAGAAAATGGCCAAAATCGCATTCGAGTCTCAAAGACGGCTCATTTCTGCATATGTGAGTCGCAAACAAGACAAATATGAACTATCTCTGAGATTTAAAGTTAATGAGCCACATTTGAGACGACTTTAAGAAGATGAAGAAAACATCTAACTCTCATTCAAGTCTCAAAGATGGCTCATTTCTGTCTAGGAGACAAAGAAGAGATTAACATGAGATCTCATCTTGGAGTTTCTTTGCTATGGGTCTGGAGACCGTGTTATGATCTGGGGTTGCTTCAGTCGCTCAGGTCTAGACTCAGCAACGTTAAGTGGCAATAAAATGACCACCAGAATGTACTGAATGACCAGGTTATCACATCTATGGATGTCATTTTCTTCTGTGATGGCATGGCCAAGAACCCAAATTGTGAAAGCGTGGTTCTGGGAGCATGTGGAACCATTTACACACATGAACTGCCCACCATGTTGTGTGCTGTCATCAAAGCTAAATCAAAATTGATTGAATGAAATCTTTGAGTTTTTTTTTGTCCGCACAACATATATATATATATATATCCCCAAATACCTGTGAAGTTTTCCCTTAAACGCTGTGGATTGAACACACCTGTTTCGTCGTAATGCCTGACACCTGAAGCACATTCCAGTCTTATCTCAAGCCATTCACCGAGTATAGATTGACCTGTTCCCAAACAATTTAAGAAACCCTGATGAGTGCCTTGGGACAAACTGACATCTTTTTAAAGATATGCATTCCTGCATATTTTCCCATCATTTCCCTCCCTCCACTTTCATCACAAACCTGTTAAAGTAATAACAATAAATTATCATTTTGTTGCTTGCATCAAAGGAGCCCAAATGCAACATACTTTAATGGTACAATGGTGCATCTGTGATGAAAAAAATGTTGTGTGCTTAATGTGAAAGAATGTTGTGTGTTGATAGATGCAAGGAGTTACCTTATAACTTTGTAACATCAAAAAAAAGAAAAAAAGGATGAGACCGAGGTCACGGTACGAGGTGTTGGCACTGGCTTCAAACAGTCGGCAACACAAACCCCTTGTGACTTCATTGTGTACGCTGTATCTATGCCTCTTTGTATAAAGCACCTGGCAGGACTTGCTAAGTCCCCAGGAAACTATCTGCTGTTTTGTCTGAGAGACATCGAGCGCCCCACCTCCCTCACCGACACACAAAATGCACACACACCTCAAATCCCATGTGCTGAAAGCGGCCCGAGCCCTGTCACTGATAATTGTCTGCAGACGGCCACGGTGCTCTCCGCTCTGTAACCCCTGTGGTCGGCTCAGGAAAGTATTCCCAGCACCTTTGCACTGGAGCGAAAACGGATGTCATTAGCGTGTATCCCCAACCTCCCTGCCTTGTTCTCTCCCTCCCTCCCTCCCTCCCTCTCCTTTTACCTTGTTCCCCTCATAACATTAGCTTGATTTATCCCCAATTGTTTGAAGCTAGCTCTGTTCAGCTGAATTGGGTCCATACGAGACCGCTGCAAAGGGGTCATCTATAACAATCATTTACACGGGCTCATTATTTTCTGGCCAAACAACGTCAAAAAAGCCAATTTCCTTCTCAGGTTGTTCATAAAACTGATAGATGGCAGAAACCTACTTTGTTTTACCTTTTATAATCATTAGTTGCTCTCTTGCCCGGCGCAGGTCCCGAAAGTCAGTAAGGCTTGGTGTGGCGGAGACTCGATTAGGAGAACGTGTGGAACAGCTCGAGGGCAAACTGTTGTAAAGTAAATGTTTTCTCTTGATCTGATTTATACCATGAGTTATGTGTATGCATAGATGTCGGGCAGTTTACATGTCTTTGTGGCCCTCTACAGGGGTGGATATATGCTAAAGTCGTTAGCTAGTATAAGCTGGTTTAGTATAAGCATTGTGCTTATTGTTCTAATGTTTTGGTTGCCTGGTAACAAAATAATCCGCAAAAAGTTGCAATAATGTTAATGTAATATCCGTGGCGGAGTGGGGGCTCAGATACCTCGGGCTCTAGGTTCTTGATTTGGGGATCTGAGGATTCGGGTTTGAGCTCCGTCGTCAGTGGGCTCCCAGCCACTGCATGCGGTACCGGTCCCAAGCCCGGCTCGGAAAATGGGAGGGGTCCGTCAGGATGTGCATCCAACGTAAAAACCTGTGACGAGTTGTGTGCAGATTGGATGGGCGGTGGCGACCCGTTGACGTTAATGTAATAACAATGACCGGCTAGTTAGCTCTGTTCTATCAATAGGAACAATAGTCATCAATGTTTCAGCTCTAAACCCACGTTATGGGCAAAATGTCCAGTCGTCTATCCTGATGATAAAAACTAACGTACCGTCGGCGAGTACTCACCTTGACCGATGTGTGTAGTGTCACAGGTGGTGAGATTTGGAAACATTATAAAGCATGTGCAGTTTTAATGAAAAGCAAAAATGCAAACGTCTATAAGAAGTGTTGTGTATTTTCTTTTCTGGTTATTGAACCTACTTGTCCACACATAAACCAGGCAACTACAAAACCTGGAACTTGCCCGTCCTGTGTGCCTGGGCTACTGATTTATCCACTTACTCAGCCATGGTCCTTCACACAAGGTCATCTTTGATGCGCATTTAGTGGTGATGAGGCCACAGGACAGCTCGACTGGTCATTGTTGCCTTTGTGAGTCTCTCCTTTTTTTCTTTTTCGGGAAATGCCTCAGTGATAAATGGAAGGCCAAGCCTGGAAGAACAGCTGAGGGAGGACTTGCCCAGATCCCCCAACACCCCACCCCCCAACCGTTTGAGGCAAGAGAGCAGTTTCCTCATAACTTGGCTGAAGTGCATGAATGACCTCTATTTTTTTTTTTTCCCAATAATAACCGAATTCCTCTACTCAGCATTTGAATCTAGCCTTACTTTTTGTGTTCTCTGCAGTGCTGCTTTAGTTTCTTTTGAAATTTCCACCCCTGTCATTCTGGCACGGCTAATGCTAGCTGAAACACAATCCGCGCCGCTGCTAGGCCCCGTACGGAGCGGTGCAGAGTCTGAGTCAGTAAACGACTGAGTGGATTATTGTAGCGGTGGATTATGAGCTGTAGGAGTTTAATAATGATGGGTAAATGTGAAGCAGATCTGTCTAGACGGGAGAGTTTTCCAATCCAGACCCCGTCCGCAGGTTTGATACAAGTCACCTGAGCCAGCTGGAGAACACTGATGTTACACATGAAGTTTGTTTGGAAGGTGAAACGAGCAAAACGGGGATAGGCTGCCTGGGAATCTTCCAGAACTGGGATTGAAAACCACATCAGGTTTCTTGGCATGGGTATCACCAAGAGGTTTGTTGGTAGTCATGTGACAAGTAAAGGAATAAGAGACTTGAGGGTGTGCTGTTATGGGAAAACGGAGAGATACTGCCCTGAAGTGAATAATTGTCCTGTACCATGTGTTTTACTGATTGTCTATGACGATCATTTACAAAAAAAAAAATAAAAAAATAGGAAACAATTTATTGTTCTGGAACGTCGCCAAAACAAGTTGCATTTATCACTTATATTAAAAGTGCAACAATTATACATATGAAGAAAAAAAAATCACTACTTTTTGTTCTTTTTCCATTTTTTTTTTTTTTGGCTTAAACAAACCGATTCGATTTTCCCCCATTGTGACCTCATATAAGAAGACTTCCTCCCATGGCTTGTCGCTCAGCTCTGTTTTTTTTTTAGTTTTTTGTTTTTTTGGAGTAGCGCATTTCCATAGACACTGAAACAGCATATTTGGAGGAGGGGTGAAACAGAGGGAGTTTGTGTATTATCTGAAGGGTATTTCAGCTGGAGCATTAACACACACGTATTTTGACACACACACACATTTTGGTGTTAAGTTGTTAGAAATAATAAAATATGGGACCTTTAAAGCAGCTTTTAAACCTTATCGACTGTTACGAAGCACTGATACCCGAGACTCTGTTCACAAATGCCCTTATTGTAAACATATATTCTTTGTAGTTAAGTAACTTAGAAGGCTTCTGTAGAGTCTCATCCATACAAGTCCCTTTGAAGGAGTTGATAGTATAGAAATGCTAACGTCCTAGACCGTGTGCATTAATATGAACTTATCCTTTGAATTAAAACTAGAACGACTGCCCATGCTGCTGTAGTAGAATATGAACACACACCTTGTGGTTCAGAAATGCAATCCAGCTGCGGTATAAACAACAGAATGGTTATCATTAACAGGCGAGCCAATAGTCCTTTCACCTTGCTCCGAGGAGACCATCTCTTACAGACCACTTCAGTTTGCTCAGCTGGTTGGTACAGTATGGCACAGGTGGCACTCACCTAGGTGAAAAAGTGACTTTTCTGATAGGATCATATAACACCATTTTTCATAATACCTAATGCTTCTTATCCACGCTTCGTTTTTTTTGTAAATATGCTCCACATTTATATTTTTATCAGATATAAAGAAACACATTGGCTAAATACAATTTCACGCGCTTTTATTTTATGCCCGTAGTGTCAGATAAAATCTTTCAATGATCTTGGTCAATTACGATTTCACATGAAAAGACATAAACCTGAAAAAGTGTGTTATTCTAAAATGCAAAATTGTTAAGATGTTGCACCATGAATTTGACATGGTTACGGACACTACAGATTTTTTGCTTTTTAAGATTTCACCAAAAACCAAAATAAGCATCATTTTTTTTTTTTTTTCAATTATTATTCTTTAAAGCGAGATAGTATAACGCTGAAAAATGGCCCTTTTTCGTGCACATATAAAATCATCTTTCCAAATTTTTTTGAAATTTTTTGGGAAGCAAGATCGGTCACTTCCATGTTGCATAAACTTTATAAGTCGCTTCTTTGGCTGACACACGTTTTCTGTATTATTTCGATAACATATATTGGTGTCGATACTGTTTTTTTTTTTTTTTTTTGCTATTTACATTAAAAAAAAAATCGTTTATTGTTTCTTTTTAATTGATTGACGCTCCGTGTAGTGTTTACCAAATTACTGCACATACGGTTTAGATGTGCTCACGTTATACGCCGTGCTGTCTGTGTAATCGCTGTTATACTGCAAATATGTAGCTCACCTTTGCCCGTGTCTCTGAAATGTCACTTCAGATGAAAGAACATGTTTTTGCTTGTTATGGATTTCCTGTGGAATGCGCACTTTCCGTCTTGGTCATATTTCATGTTTTAATAAGCAGTCATTATAGAGTATTTATTTTCTCATGGGGTGTGGAAAGCAAACCTGTTGGTCCACTATTTCTTCAGGTTCTCTCAGCCTTCCGTAGCCCCTGCTCAGGCGAGAGCGAGACAGTCACGTGTGCGGAGAGGAGTGAGGAAAACAGACGCTGGGAAGTGTTCTCTTTCCACCTACTTCAAGATTAGTAGGTTAGCAGATCAACGACTTTCCAGGAGAACAATGGAGGGAATGGAAACGCAGACGGCTCGCGTGAAAACAAACGGCTTGGTTTTAGGTATTGGAGGCGTGAGTTCGATTTGCCGCTAGCAATGATGATGTTTTGCCATTCCGGCATGTCTCGAGAGCTGAGAAAACGAACCGGACCATGTTTACATATGGACATAATTTCCATATTTTGCAATTCCCTTGCGAGGCAGATCGGTGCTGACGGTCCCTATACGTCCCACCTGCGGCTCATTGACGAGGGTTTGAATGAATAGTGTGTACTGTCTGCTGTATGTCAAGAGAAAAGGAGAGATTCTTGAAAGATACCTGCGATGAGTGAAGTGAGCATGAACATACATTGTCATGCGAGATTAGCACGACGCCCTGGGATATCAGGCCTTCAGTGTTTGGTCTTCAGCTCTTCAATAAGCTTCTCGCTGTAATGAGCACTGTTGATTGTTCGTTGTCCACTGATGACGAGCACTTTTCCCTGATGGTGTTCCAATATTTCTGGCCCAGAAAAAAATGTAAGCGGCGATGAATTTTCCAGCTTTCGAACTTTTTCTCGGTCGGCGATTGAGGGTGTTTTTTTCCGTTCCACACTCTGCCGTTTACTCTCAGGCTCGTAGTGATGAATCCGTATCTCGTCACCGGTTAACATTCTCTTCCGGGAACTTCCACCTTCCTTAGCGTATTGAAATTCCCGAATTGAGTTTGCAGATCTCCGAACGCGTCCGTTCGAATCGTTGTACGCTGCTCTTCTTTTGTAGAAATCGCATCCATCTTTGCTCAGCGCCGGACTTACAAATGAACTGATGTAACACGTTCACACCTGCACAGCAGTGACTGGGAAGACGGTAGCCTGGAACGGAAAGCGCTGATGCGGCCAACAGACGTGTTAATATAACCGGAATACGGATCATTTTGGACTGGTAGTTCCCGCGATGGTAGGCATTCCCAGAGCAGGAAATGCTTGGCCTAACACCCAGAGACCTTACAACAGCAGCCGGCTTGTGTTAACAGTGTAATTGGGCATAATTAAGGTTTGGCAGGTTGGATGGACTGCATGCCCCGATGTGTTGCCACTGGGTTCGACTTAAATACCCAGCCAGATATTACAGAGATTTTTCCCTAACCTAAAGAGTGTTTATGTTCCTGGATTAGATTTAGGTCACGTCAAATTGCTGAGCGAGTGAACATCTGATGCTGTGTTTAAAAAAAAAAGTCTTTTTTTTTTGTTTTTTTTTTTTGCTTTTGCTTCAGTTTGATTAGTTTGTGTGCAATTTTTCAGGCTGACTTGTTTAATGTTATGGCTGTGGTTATAGATTTCCTAACCTCAAATTTGTCAAGCGCATATCATGCACGTCACGTCACGTCACGTCGAGTCCTGTGACTCATTCCGAGGATGCGGTTGATGTTTAAACGTTGCCTTTTGACATTTGACGTTTTTCATTTCGAGAAATAAAAAAACAAACAAAAAAAAAACTGACGAGCTCCAAGTTTTCTCCCATTTATTTCATACGCTACGTCACGCGTTCGCAAGCGCCTGGATCGGAGCGCAGGAATCTGTTCTTGGATGGATGGCGTTTACGCTCGGATTTTTCAACGCGTCTCATTACGGTTCATAAACTGTTTATGTGTCGAGCATGCGGCTTGATTTATGATGAGATTTTCTCACGGTTCATTTTTCACATTATTTTTCCACGTGTGGTGCGAGTGACTCGAGTTTTCATGTTTTTTTTTGTTTTTTTTTAATGATTCGTTTCATTTGAGCAGAAATAGCACACTTACTGTACAATACATGTATGCAGTTTGATTGGACGCTTGATTTTCTTGCTTGTCATGTGACTTTTTTACGTGGTACGTGATGTCACTTTTGTGTGAATTCGCATGTGCAGCGTCAGGACATAACATTATGAAATGCACCGTCATTATTAGTATTATTATTATTATTTTTTTTATTATTATTTTTATTTTATTTTATTATTATTGTTTTTTTAATATTATTATTATTTTAAAATTCTTATTATTATTTTTTTTTGTTTATTATTATTTTTTTTATTATTATTATTATTTTTTTTAAATAATTTTTTATTATTTTTGTATTATTATTATTATTATTATTATTGTTTTTTATTTATTATTATTATTATTATTATTATTAATTTATTATTATTATTATTATTTTTAATATTATTATTATTATTATTATTTTTTTTTTTTTTTTTTTTTTTTTTTTTTTATTATTATTATTTTTATTTTTCCCCCCCCATGTGATCTCATGTCACGCACATACTGTAATCACATGTGAATGGAATTTTTTTTTTTTTTTTTTTTTAATTGGTTCATTTGGTTTGGTTCCTAGTTCATTAGAAATTTTTTGGAAGTCCGTTCTTCCTTTCTGTCTGTGTATATGAGAGAGAGTCTCTAAAGAAGTTGTAAAGAATGAGAGAACAAGAGGTAAATGGGTGGAAGGAGGCTGCAGCGAAGGGGGTTTGATCCGTCAGTGAGGAGGTCTGGGTTCTGACCCTTGACATGCTGGGAAGCTCAAGAGAGTGGAAGTCAAGCTTCGGTGAACCTGGTGTGTTTGTGAGTGTGAGTGTGTGTGTGTGTGTGTGGTAGGTGGTTGTGTGTGTGGGGGGGGGGGCAGAGTTCAGTACTATCTGAAATCCCCGCGAAAGCTCTTTTCCTGAATGAATGAATGAATGGGATCTTAGCGTTCCCTCCCCAGACTGAAAGACTTGAAGCAGAGAATCACAGGGTGACTACAGAGATTACCTTCAGAGGAAAACCCGATGGATGGAGAGAGAGAGAGAGATAGAACTACAGAGGGGGATGGAGAGAGGGGAAGAAAAAAAAAGAGCGAGGCTCGGACGAAACAATGCCGGTGGTTTAGCTCAATGCCTATGGCCACATTCCTTTAGGTTGACCCCCGGCGTCCTCACCGAGGCTGAATATGTCAGAGAATCCGCTGGCTGTTTGTCATCCACACGCCTGCCTCTGGGCATGGGCCACTGTTTACACTTCCCCTGCCTAATACAGCACCTAAAAATAGCTCTCAGACTGATTCAAAAAAAAAAAAAAAAAAGGGCCTGCATCTCTTTTTATAGCTGCTGCATGACACAGCATGTCGAGGTCTCGTTTATTTCTTTATTTATTATTACTATTCTCTCTTTCTTTCTTTTCCTAACACAAAGGTTTCTCCGTATTTTAGGAAACACGCGTTAGATTAGAATGGAGTAAAGCGATCGGAATTCGCGTATCTGTGAGCTAACCTGATTGAAAGGTGAAACGGAATGTCAGGAACAGCTTTCTTCCTCAAGAAACCCACCATCCAGATGATAGGACTCTCTGTGAGATCCGCCTGACGTGCGAATCCCAGCGCTCGTCCTTCCTGCCCGTCCGCAGCACTTTTACTTCACCTTTAAAAGGACCTCATGCTCACGACCCCGAACAACCCCCGGACAGACTCACGAGGCCGAACGAGGCTTCAGCCGGCATCCCGTCGACCTCATTCCTCCCTCAAATAGAGCGCACTTAGAAACAACAACAACAACAACAACATGAATCGGAGCATGCCTTAGTCAATTAGCCAGATTATGGTTATGGTCCCTTATCAAGGAAAGGCGGTGTGTCGCTAGAAGTGCTGCTCAGGCAGATGGTTTTTTTCCAGTGCATACTGAGGTTTGAACTTTATTATCTCAGAGCCACATGGTCTCGGGTGCACAGGCGCTCTCTCAGAGCCAGGCAGTCAGTTGTTCTTCATGTGACTGCGACTGTGTCAAAAACGGAATTCCATATATTAATATTCGCAGACGTTCCCATCATTATAAACAAAGCCACTTTTTAAACACCCGAAAAGGTCAGCTCAGTCAGAGTTCCTGCAACAGGAAATGCCAACTCGGGTTGTCTCCAGTCTCCTTTTTGGCGCTGAGGCACGAAGGGCAACTCGCACCTCGGGCCATTCTCACATCTTCCTATACATGTAGATCCAAAAGCTAGTCTTTTTCTTTTCTTTTTTTTTTTCTTTTTTTTTTTTTTTCATGAAGCGCAAGCAAATAAGCAAAGTTTTAGCATAAAAAAAATGGAATAAGGTGCATTTAAACAGTAGATTCTACTGAATCATAATCTGATTATAAACTAGAATCTGGATGGTTACAGAACGTACAGTAGCTGCTCAATTTGACCGATTTTACCACCGGGCGCAACAAATGCTTAAAAGAGAATGAGGGATGTGTCACGGTGTTACATTCCCAAGCATGGTTGGATTCTTGAATCATAAAGCTTAAATTCTATATTATCAGCTCTGAAAATATTCTATCTGTCCATTATCTGGACCACTTATTCCAGGGAACTTGGATGGGATGCCAGCGCATTGCTGCACACACACAAATACACACACACACACACACACACACACACACACAGACAAACACACCAGTGCCAGCGCATTGAGCACACACAAACACCAGCGCATTGAACAAACACACACACACACACACACACACACACACACACACACACACACACACACACACACACAATGTACGACTTGAGACTATCGGGTATCAGGTACTACAGGGTACTTGGAAGAAACCCACCAAGCACAGGGGGAACATGAAAACTCCAGGAAACATGTACAGGAAACAGAAATGAGTCGTTACCTTTGAGACCATATCATTAGTTCTTCTGTCATGTGACTCCCATAGACGCGGTACAATAGATTCAAAAGAGCGAACGACTCGGACCAGAAGATATGATGGTGAGCTGCTCGTTCTGTTTGTCATAATATGTCCTTAGCTGCATTGTAATATTTTCATTACTGGAACTATAGCCAAAATTAGGGTATGTAGACGTGTTGGGGGGTCTGTTTATTGAAAATGGGACATTTTATTTTCTCACTCACTCACTCACCATCTATACCGCTTAATACTGTATTCAGGGTCACGGGGGGGGGGGGGGGGGGGGGCTGGAGCCTATCCCAGGAGACTTAGGGTACAAGGCGGGGTACACCCTGGACAGGGTGCCAATCCATCGCAGGACACACATACATACATACACACAGACTTTGGGAGGAAACCGGAGTACCCGGAGGAAACCCACCAAGCACGGGGAGAATATGCACACTCCATTCACACAGAGATGGGAATCAAACCTGGCCGGGAATTGAACCCTGACCCTGGAGGTGCAAGGCGGCAGTGCTAACTACTACACCACTTATTTTATTTTATTTTATTTTATTTTTTGGGATTTTTCCCCGATTTTCTGCCGAATTTTGTCGTTTCCAATTCCTCCCCGTCACTAGGGGGCTCCACATTAAGGCTACTACTACCTCTCAGACTATCACATGTTTCCTCCGAAGGACGTGACGCCGGCCGACCGCATCTTTCCGAACTGCTCGATCACTAACACACTCGGAGGACAGCGCTATCCGCTCCTTCCGCTCGCGCGAGCTCACAGGCGCCCCTGATTGGCTGTGGAGCCGTGATTAATGTGGGAGCACCAAGTACCTCTCATCCCTCCCCTCTGAGAGAGCTCGGCCAATCAGCTCTCTCTAGACCTCCGGCTGCGAGAGGTTACAGCGTCACCCGGGAATCGAAGGGTGATAGGGCGAGCACTTTAATACTGCGCCACTCGGAGGCATTTTATTTTATTTCTGATCAAAAGAACCAAATGAACTAAATGACTCAAAAAAAGATTCGTTCATTTCGATGAACGAGATTCAAAGGACAGAGACACTTAAATGATTCAAACTTCCCACCACTACTCAGCAACGTAAGTTCATGTCTTACAGCAATGAACAAAGTCATGGGTCGTTGCAGTCGATCATCGTCCAGGCTGATGGCAGGTTTTTAACAGTTTTATAAGTATATTTTTAGCTTAGTGCCCCGCCCGCCTTTTTTGAGCAACTCAAAAACCCAAAGTATCAATTTCAGTCTCCGCCCTCAGCTTGAACTTTCCAGCTGTAATGACCCGTGTGTCCCATCAGGCCACCACAGGTGTAAAGTCCTTACTGCACTCCTGCTGCCTTTCATATAGGCTCCTGGCATGCCCGTGAGACAACCTGTACAGAATGGTCTCATAAAAAAAAAAGGAGGTTAATGAAATACGGAACTGAATCCCTGTGAATGTAGGTATCTTTTGATAAATATCTACAAGAGCTTGGCTGGGAACCAAAACCAACAAAAACGTTCTAGGCCACAATAGAATCTCTCAGGCTCTGATAAAGGTGTGTGTGTGTGTGTGTGTGTGTGTGTGTGTGTGTGTGTGTGTGTGTGTGCGGGCGCGCACATGTGAGAGTGTGTGTGTGCTGACATAGGGACTGATACCGTTCGGTTTGTACAATCCCTGAACGTTCAGACCAAAAGTTTCATGCAAACGTTTTCACACATTGTGTCAGAAGTGAAACAGCGCTCTCATTTTCTCATGCTGAGGCATCGTAAGTATGCTGAGGTCAAGTTGTGGCAGATAACTCAAAACGGTTACAAAATGGCATTGAGCGCGCAGGTGCTTTTAGTTACACAAGCTGTCTTTGAAACGATGCTGAAACGCAGCGCGCTTTCTCTCTTTCCGTCTCATCTCCGCCGCTCCACGTCCGTACAGATTTAACCGCTGATTACCGACAGGCGGGACGTGAGCGCGATCAGGGTTCAGAAAGGATAAAGTGTAAATTACGGCAGCGCTACGCGTCTCGGACGTAACTGAATAATCTGTTGCGAATGAAATGACTCAGAGCTCTGATATGTTTTGTCGAGTTGCATGGCAACTGCAAGAAACATTCTCTGCCTTTATTTAACTAGCAATCAATTTTATATCTATCTCTGCTTTTGTACTTTTTAGCTTAAAGCACTGTAGTACAGTGAGAGGTTTTGTGCGTGTAGGGGAAAATGGTGTGTGTTTCGGCGTTTTAGGATCCTTCCTCCGTCCTGAACTTAACTTAACCGCTGACTATTTTTAGGACGTGGAGAATGCATCGCTCCGCTCTTCATTTCAAGTGCTTGAGCTATAGAAGGAGACGTACCGGGTCTCGCTTGTAAAGGATCGCCGGACCTGAGTCCGCTAAGTGACTATAGGGCTCGCGGCTTAAAGACATAAAGGTGGACGGCGTCTCGGCGGCGATCCGCGCGGCCTCCGTCGTAAAATCGGAAAAAAGGCGCACGCGCTCCCGTCGCCTCTGTCTTCTTACAGCGCGTGACATTTCCTCTCCAGTGTTGTGTCTGAGAAGAAAAGCAGCAACTACACCGACTGCTGAGAGATTTCGCTGAATTTATGCTCATAACAACCGCATTCCAGCCAAGATGGCCTCCACCTCCCTAAATAAACCCAAACAAAGTCGCAGGAGAGTCCTGAGCAGGAGCAATGCTCAATCCCGATTCACGTCATGCTTTGATGAATTCTTCTTCTTCTTCTTCTAGAGAAGCTTCCAATGCCTTGATATAAGTTCTGCACATGTTCCAATCCATGCCCCATTGTGAATCCTCTTGTTTAGGAAAATCAAAAAAAAAAAAAAAAAGTCTTTTATTTATTTATTTACTTTTTTTTTCTTCACCTCCTCCTTCCCCTAACCCTGCCTCTCCCTCGTCTCGTCTATCTGTCCCAGCTGTTCCGCAGTGGGCCGTCTGCCTGCCCCACAGCACTGTTATGGGTTCATTGAGCTGGTATGCGCCAGGAATCTTCGGATCAAGGTAATTTCACACTGTTTGAGATTTTTCCCAGGATGTTAAGCTTCCCTTTTACCTTTGTGAGCCAGATAGCGCGCAACACATGTTCCAGACCCCCACAGCCGAGCTCGGAGAGGGCTCCAGGAGGAGGCCGGGGGAACGACTTGAAAGATACACATCGTAAATTACGCCCCGACACATGAGTCGGCCCGAAAGGATCAGATTATCGTAGCCTGACCCGAGTGTGGTACTTGCCCTGTGAATTCGTGCGTGCCGGTGGAACCGGGACGAAGCAGAGGAGTTGAATTGTGATACTCAGGTTTTAGTTAGGAGGCCTGACTTGGGGGCCTTGCAAGTCATTTACAGCAAGTGAGAAATGCATGCTGGGAAGAAAAGAAAAAAAAAGAGATCAAGGGGAAAATTCAGATATCTTATCTAATAAGGGGAAATTCACCTGGCATTATAGTCAAATTTAAGATGGTGCTTAAACAATGACTTTTCTAAGCATTTAAATATTTAGAATTTTCTATTCTGTTGTGAGAAAATATTATTTCTAGATTTCAGATTTTCTCCCTAATTGAATCCCGCCCCCCATCACTAGGGGGGTGACTACTACCAGTCAGAGAAGGCCGAAGACCCTCATGATGCCAGCCGACTGCATCTTTTCTACCTGCTCGCTCACTCACCGTTGGGATCGGCGTAACACTCCCAGAGGACAGCGCTACACTCCTTCCGTGGATTGATCTTGCATCACTGACGCCCATGATTGGGTCGGCCAATCAGCTCTCACTAGGCCCCCGGCTGCGAGAGGCTACAGCATCACCCGGGAATCGATCTAGCGATCTCCAGATGATAGCGCGAGCACTTTACCACTGTGCCACTTGGGGGCCCAGATTTCTTCAAATTGTAATAATAATAATAATAATAATAATAATAATTCTTCAATTTAAATTATTTCTTTAATAATTCATCACAATCATATCATATTGATTTTTTGCAAAATTACAGACAGGTTACCCGGTGATCATGTGATGACCTACAGGATTACCTGCTGCTTTGAGACACACATAAAAGCGTAACCTAGCGACTGCTAGCTTCTGATCTGCTGATTATTTTCATACGCAGTGTCGTGGTGAACTTCATAACATATTCAAAAGAGAAACAAGCGTGTGGAAATGGATGAAGAACGTAGTAAAGATATTAATTTTCAGTGGTTTGATTGGTTATCATATCTCCTGGATTTGGTGACGATTCCTAGCGATAGCGTTAGCATTAGCTCATTCAGTGCTTCTGGGTTGGCTAGATTCATGTACAGTGGAAGCTCGACATACGAATCGAATCCGTTCCGGAGGCGAGGTCTTAAGGCAAAATTTTCTATTGCATAATGAAAGAAACACGGACGGTTCAGAGGCGATTCGGAACGACTTAGAAACGCTGACTGAAGGAGACATGGTGTCGTTTAAGATGATGTAACGTTATCAGATGTCTTTGCTTTGCTGAAAGTGCTTCTGTGACCTGTTTTGATTGTGGGTTGTGGCCATCCTAGTAAGCACTGCCATCCAGTAAGTAAAGTCCCTCTCGCCGTCCAGAAGTGGGTGGAACAATAGCAGACAGACATACTGACGCCATGTGCAAAAACAATTTATACAAGTTGTTATCTGTGCCATTTTTTAAACCTTGAATTGAATTATGGCAGCAGTGTGCAGTATTATGTTTCCTCTAAAGATATCAGTAGTCGCACCGTCGTTGATACGATCATGTGATATATTTTTTATGTTTATATTTTTGTATAATATTTTTGGGCCCCTATTAAATTTTCACATAATTCGCGTACAAAAGTCACTTTTTTTTTTTTGTAAAATAAATGTTCGGAAATGATGAAATGATTTCATAAACAATCCTAACATTCATGTAGTAATAGGCATGTTAAGCTTAAATCTTTGATGTCCTTTTAATGCATTTTCAGGTCACACTCTATGCGAGCTATATTTGACAAGGCTAGAAGGAGGCCGCGCCTCGAGATGTTTCGGCAGTTACGGCGCGTTCTGTTTGTGAGAGTTCAGGAAGGATGCAGCACCTGAAGATAATTTCAGTAGTTATATTAGTTGTATTAGATCTTTTTTTTTTTTTGGTCCATTGTTTGAAAGCTATTTTTGAAAAACAAAACAAAACAAAAAAAAAAACAAGATATAGGCAGCACCTGACGCATGTAGAATGTGAGAAAGCCAAAATTCTCCTGGTAATCTCATTCGCTCATCTCTGACAAAAGGCCCATCTGCTCCGTCTGCTTCCTCGCAGGCTCCAAACCAACGGGTAACTAGCTCAGTCAAGGAGCCAACCAGCAGAGGCGAAAAAAACGTTTGTTGGGTGTTTAGCAGGTGTAAATGTGGGATTCCTAATCTACACAGAGAGAGAGAGAGGTAGTGGTGAGGGCTGAAGTGAGATACACTATTAGCACGCTGAATTCGCAGGAAATGCATTTGCACCGAAGTTGAAACGATATTTGGGTTTATAGAGAGGTCCTGCGTCTTTACTGTACTGGTGCTGCTAATCGTGAACTCAGGACTGTGACCAAGTAGAGTAAAGGGAGTAAAGCAGTGACTTTGCAATGCTTTTTTTGGGGGGGGGTGGGAGGGGGAGAGGGGGAGAGGGGCGCATTTATTTATTTATCTTACACTCACACTTTGGGTCAGATTTTGTCCTGTAAGAATGAGCGTCACTGCAAATCAATTCAAAATTCTTTCTTTCCTTTCTATCCTGGGTAAGGGGGTGTGGTCATCCTGGACTAGACCACGCCCCCTCGCACCCATTAACAGCGCAAATTCAACTGAATGGTTTGATAATAATGAATATGAAATATGCTATTTGGTTCACACTCGACTCAATTGAAGTCTATGCGAGATTTTGGAGCTGTCTTAGACACCATTCATCATCATCATCATCATCATCATCATCGTTAAAACACCAGCAGAGGAAAATCCATTCATAATAATACTGCCACCTGGCCATCAATCATATGGTATATTGTATATATAATGTTCGCTTTATATAAAACAGTGCATGTAATTTCATTTTCCAAAATCTTAAGAAATGAAAATGTCTTATTATGAGATTATTATGAATCAAATATAAGATTACTCAGCCTGATTTTAGAGACATTTTGATTCGTTCTAGATATTAACGTTCAAGTTTCCCTAAAGAACAATGATTTCGGAAATAACCCGAAATTGGTAAAGATGCCTAGAAGAAGGTTTAGTAATCATGTTTTTGGCGGCACAGTGCAGTAGTTGTTAGGCTCAAGGGTTCGAGTCCCACCTTCTAGTCTGCCTGCGAGGAGTTTGCTGGTTTCCTCCAACTGTCCAAAGACATGTAGATTAGGCTTATTAGAGTTCCCAACTTCCCGTGTTGTGCGAGCGAGTGTGCGAGTACGAGCAACTTTATGCAGGACTTTATCCTTTCCTGGTAATATTTCTCTACATCGACTATCTCAGAATTTTTCGTATTTAATATGATCAACATCTATATAAAAAAGCATGAAAGATTCCAGCTTATGTTCTTTCTTCGCACATCATCAAAAACCCCGTTTGAGGCTTCGTTTTAGCTTGATGTAGTGTTTAAATGCAAGCAGACTGCACGGCGTGTTAGAATTAGACTCAAGATCCAATTCAAATACACGGCCATACACAATGCTGTGAAATGCTTATACGTGATGCAGCCCGTGATCTAAAAGAAGGAAGGGTTCCTCTGCGAGAAATAAATTGCACTAGAATCCAATTAAATTCAAAAAGACCATTCAAATAGAGAAATAAGAATATGAACTACAGTCTACCTGAGCCTCCAATAACGTAGACATCTTCTGTTATATTGAACTTCCAGCCTCCTAACACACAGTATGAGTGCAGATCAATCCCTGCGATCCGTTATCACCCAGATGAGGATGGGTTCCCTGGTGAGTCCGGTTCCTCTCAAGGTTTCTTCCCATTGCCATCTCGGGGAGTTTTTCCCTCGGCACCGTCGCCTTTGGGCTTGATCATTAGGGACAGTCTGGTCATTCCGATTCACACACATTTTTCACATCTCATACACATTTCCGTACTTTTCTTTTGATTGTGTAAAACAATCACAATTGCTAAAAGCTATAAAATAATTTCAAATTAAATTGAACTGAAGATGAAAATTTTACAATATGTACTATGTTGCTATTAAATAAAATAGAATAGAATTCTAGAATAAGAAAGTGCTGTACCGTACAGATCATTCGACTCACTGTTTCTTTTCATTTCCCCGATATTGGAATGATTCCCCAGCATCCATATAAGCTCTGATATATTTTTTGTTGTTGTTGTTGTACTTGCTCCTGTTCATCCTTGTCGCTTGTGATCTGCACAATTGATTTGGCGAAATCAAGGTTGTAGCCCTTCCTGATGCAAACCTTCCATTTTATCCAGACTTCTTCTTCTTCTTCACAACACCAAGTGGCTAGGTTTGAGGAGTTGCCCGGGAAGGGAACCCCGGTTTTATTTGTTTGTAAATAAAAGCTTTTGTTTTGGATTTTCTTTCCTTTTCTTTTAAGATGCTAGACTTATGGGAAATGCTGTATAAATGGAATTATTATTATTATTATTATTATTATTATTGTTGTTGTTGTTGTTGTTGTTATTATTATCAGTACTACATACTGTATAAAATGTACCGTAACCCTCTGGAAAAATGTATTTATTTGATATATAGCGAAATCTATCGAAAAAACAAAATAAAAACACACCGCAAATATGAAGAGCTTCACCACCATAGTCATCGTCACCTTCATTCTTATTAATTATTCTCATGAGATTGCTGTTAAACACATTACTGTGACACTTGATGTTGCTACGAGAGAGATTAAACTGTCGGTTATGGTTGAATCAACATTAAGAAAAATAATACAGTGTACTCAGTCAGGCTCAGATCCCCCTAAATGTTCTTTTTTTTGTTGTTTTCCTGTTTCTACACTAACGGGGCAGCTGCATTTCAACTGACACAGATGCTGTTATGACTTTCACCCGAAGTTTGAAAAGCTATTTAGGTGTCATCAGGATAAAGTGACCTGATTATTTACCCCCCCCCCCAAAAAAAAAGGTGGGGGGGGGGGGGGTAAATAATCAGTGTTGGGGTACGGAACGTCTTGGATCTCGTCTGCTCGTCTCCTGCACTTCCAGGTGGAAGTCTTCAGGATTTTATTTATTTTTTGCTCCTTCTCTTTCTCTTTCTCTATATCTGTGTGTGCGTGTGGGGCACAAGAAAGATCCATGCCAGGGAGCGAGCCAGGTCTTTCATGCTGATGGATTCCTGAGGGACACAACCTCCCCCCGAGAACTCCTTGCATTCTCCTCCAGGGTTCCCTCCCAACAATGCTTTTGTTCCCCTGTGAGCTTCTTTCCTTTTGCAAACAGGAGGGAAGAAGGATAAACCGAAACGGATGCTTAGGATAGTGTCGTATCAGCCAGCAGCTGTTGTATGAATGACAAATTCAAGGGCTAGGGATATGAACATGGGAGAAATGAACTGTTCTGGTGGGAAAAAAGAAAAAAGGCAGACTTGTACGAGGTATCTCCTGCACATGCATGAAATGCTTCACAGACTATGACCATATGATGATGAAAACTGCAACAGATCATCATGACAGACATAATTCTGGACATGGTTTTTACTCAGCCTGACGTCTCGTGCTTCGACACGCCGCCGCCACAAAGTACGCCGACATCACTGATGTCTGCTGCTTAACCAATTAATGCCATGTGAAGATGTGGCGTATCCCCATGGCGTTTGGGGATCGTAGGTAAAATCAGGATGTTTTCCTGGTGTGTCAGAGGTGACGAAATAAAATCCCCATGCTTTCAGGATCATCAGCTGCTTGCTTGTGTTCTCTGTTCACGCCTCCTGTACATCTCTAGCATGTTTGGTCTGAAATTAAGATGATAATAATAGTGTTAGTGACAATGATAACACGGGTCCTTAAGAACAAAAAACAGCCTCAGATGATCATTTATTAGCTTCTATTGTTTGGTTATTATGTAATTAATGTACAGAGGTTTTGAGAGTACAGTACAAGTGGTATTTATTATTATTATTATTGTTGTTGTTGTTGTTGTTGTTGTTGTTGTTGGTAGTAGTAGTAAATGTCGTGTAAACTTTAGTTATAAAGTATTTACTTGAATTTGATAAATTGATTAGACTTTGTCACACAAGTCATTTAAATTTAAACTTTCAAAGAAATAAAATATGGACAGAAGAAATCAGCATTTATTTACATCAATAATAAAAAATGCGATGTTTAATTAAATTTGATGCAATGTTTAATTAAAAGAAATTAATGTTTAATTCTGTTTTTGTTTTCTTTTGTATTTTATTGATTTTGTCATTTTTCGTTTTTTTTTTTAAACATTTATTTATATATTTATTTTCAATTGCTCTTGTTGTAATTGCATTCCAGTTACCTTATAAAATCCAAGAAGCTGAGCATGGGTCCAGATTTCTGCACTCTTATAATACAATATTTATCATAAGGCATTGTTTTTATTATAGTCTTTGTGTTTACTCCACGTACTTAACGAATGATAAGGTTTGCGTTTGTAGATTGACATAAAATATAAAGTAATCAAATGTGAACCCATCAGCAAGCAACATTGTCTAGTAAATATATTATTATTATTATTATTATTATTATTATTATGTATATCACACCCACACATACACATACACATACACACACATTACGTGTCTATGAGAGTTGATGTACCTGAAAAGCGCAGCTTGCATCTCACTTTAAGAAAACGTTCCTGGGAGAACTTCATCAGTGCGTTTGTAACGGCTGCACACCTGAGATTCAGGGACAAAACTGCGGAGAATAATTAATGAAGCATATCACACACTTTTGTTTTGTAATGGATGGCTAAGTTTTAGCTCTTGTTTTGTTCTTTGGGAACATCTGTGACTACCCAACCACAAAAAAATAAAAAATAAACTGGAAAAGAATTGTGAGACAATTTGTCTTTGGCTTTTTAAAGGATTATTAGTTTTGGGATTATGGATGCTGTTTCTTTGGTTGGTGGGGTTGGGTCGGATAAAATTGACTTAAAAAAACACTTTTGGTATTTTTTGTCTTTGCTTCATTTGCCTAATTTTATTCTTCAAACACATTGTGACTCTAATACAAAACATATGATATGGTTTTGTAATGGTGCAATTAAAAAAAAAAAACTTTAACAATATAATGTGTGTCTAATACATTTATAATATTAATAATAATAATAATTATTATTTTACATTGACGGTCAGAAAAAAAATATTTAAAAAATACAGTAAATGATAAAACATTGGTGTAAAATGCAGAATTTGGTGTAAATAAAATTGGTGTAAAATTGGTGCAAATAAAATATTTAAGCTTTTTGGTTTCATCCAGCTGTATTTTTGTTTAATTACCACAAAGACATCCTGATTATGCTTTTTGACTTCATATTTTACCTCCTGTGTTTGAGCACCACATAACTCTTCTGCAACTGATGTTAAGACATTTGTGTGCAGGTGTTCTTTTGTTTGTCATTTTTTATCTTTAATTATAACAGAAAATAATTGTCTCGGTTGAATTTCAGTGGAAAGACCACTTCTGTAAGTTGCCATGAGTTATAACAAAATAATATATTTTGAATTATTGTTTGAAATAATAATTTAAAAAAAAACTTTAACCTGATGTCTGATCATGATCATTCTGAAGTTCTTTTTTTTTATTTAAACATTACATATATATATATATATATATATATATACGCACACATATGTATATTAATTTTATATATATAAAAAAACACTACTTATTATAGTATTAATAAATCTGAAGTCTCAGTGTGTGAAACACATTGTTCAGAACCCCAGCAGGAGTTTGTGGACAGAGAAGCTGAGGAGCTGAGTAAGAACTTTTCTTTCATTTCGTTTTGCTTTGCGTTAATTATAAACAGAACCCTTCGGAAGAAGAGTCTTCATGTCGTGAGTTCGGTGCTCTTTATGTTGAACCGATAAAAATGTATGTGACGTCACTGATGTGTGTGTGTGTGTGTGGGGGGGGGGGGGGGGGATGGGGAATCCCCGGCCGTTTTGGCTTTGCACCATCAGCACGCGCTGCTCTTCCGTCTCGCCCCGTTCTCCTTTTATGGTAACCATAGCAACCTGGAGATTTTTTTTCTTTTTCTTTTTTCTTTACATGGTATTGATTAGGATAAGACTCAGACCGAGGGATGTTCAGGGATTCTTTCTTTATTTTTTATTTCATTCTTTGAGTATTTTTATGTCGGGAAGTTCTGATTTTTTTTTCTAGTTTAAAAAAAAAAAATTGTATTATTATTTATTATATGCCATTTGTAAGTATAGTTTATTCTTCACATAGTTCATTGCCCCGTTTTCCAGTCATCTATATCTACATGAAAAAAAAAAAAAAACCCGAATGTATATTTTCACTGTCCTATAGCAGTGCGACTCGCTCTGACCTGCTTATAATTACAACAATATGAGTCCAATGTTCCACCCGAGTCGATCCAGAAACTCATTAAAGCATCTTGGACTTAAATCTTAAGAACATTGAGCATTACAGCTTATCCTTATACACAAGAGGGTGCAGGAGGGGGAAAACCCGACTTACAGAGCGAGCCGGTTATTGCGTAATAGCCAACACAGAACACACTGCTGAATGACTTATAATACTTTATTTATTATCTCTAACTTATAGAAAAGAAAATTAAACTGTGTCGATTTTTTATTTGATGGTTATGAACTTAAATAGGCTATCACAAGGGCTTCTCTCTCAGTGTGTGTGTGTGTGTGTGTGTGTAAGACGGAGAGAGAGAGAGAGAGAGAGATCTGTGTCATCTGTTCTTTCTCACATTGCTCATATAAAGAAATATAAAGCACCGGCAAACTGTAATTAGTGTAATTATTATTATTATTATTATTATTATTATTATTATTATTATTATTATTATTATTATTATTAACCTGTATGTGTTTAATTGTGTACTCATAACTATTGTAGTAATTAATACACTATTGAGTAATTACTGAATTAGATATTTAATGCATGTTTGTTGTATTCTGAAAGAGTTGATGAGAGAAGTTTTCCTTTTGAGCAACTTTCTCGTCACCAGTTCACTTTGGTTGCTTACTTGTGGAGTTTTTATTTTTATTTTTATGATTATTATTTCTATTATTATAGTTGATAGGGTTGCAGTTTAGTTAGTTTGATTTAAAATAATAATGACTTTATAATCATCATCATCATCATCATCATCACTACTTTCACCACCTTCATCATCATGGTCGTCGTCATCATCTTCATCATCATCATCATCATCATCACCATCTGGTTCCTGATTTGGTTCCTGTTTGAGGAAGCTGAGCTGAAAAGTCTGCCCGGTAACACAAACTTCGGATCCTATTGGCTGGTTAAATTCCGAAAAGATGAGGAAGCGAGCGGGGCTAAGAAAAAAAGAAAAAAGCTTTTAAAGAGAAATTCGTGTTGCACCTCTAACCCTCAGAGTTTGGTGCTAACACTTTTCTTCCTGTCCAAAAAAAAATGGGTTTAAAGTTAAGTGTTTATACTTTAATGTTTAAGTATTATGTGAGGTGTTAGTGGAAGATTTTTTTTTAAAAAAAATCTTGTGTCAATTCAGTAAGCACACTTAGAAAGTTTAATTAAGATCTACATTGTTTAATAGGCTCTTACTGAATAGATAGATGGATAGATAGATAGATAAGGACATGAGACAAAATAAAATAGTCTAACACAGCAGGAGTTTATTTAGCAGCACAGTGTTAAATACAGTAACTATGGGTGTTAACACTTTTGGGGGTGGGGTGGGGTCTTCTTATTTCCATGTTAAGTAATGTAAATGTGCCACTGGTTTCATTCTATTGTCTGGTAACGCCTTTATGCTGTTTAGAGTTGTGTTGTATTTACTATTTTTGTTCATGCTTATCGCCATTCCATGGAGTTTCATACTTTTTGTCAGTGCGAACACCCGACTGCAGTGGCAATCACACTTATCTGAAGAAACAAGCTTCATGCATGCATTTCCTAGAAAGCTATCTTACCACAAGACCATAAGCAGCAGTCTTTATTTAAAAGAGAGAGAGAGAGAAAGAGAGAGAGGGGAAGAAGAAAGACAGCTTTAAATAGACGTTAAGACACAATGCAGATTTAGGAGGGAAAAAAAACATACAAAAACGTTTTTTTTTTTTTCATTTCAATAGGCTTTTATATAAAGACTTCTTCCTGGATAGCATTTTGCTGTTAAGTTTTGCAGTTCGTCTTGCTTTCATTTATTTGTTTGTTTATTTATTTATTTATTTATTTATTTATTAACTAGGTATTTGTCAACACTTCTTTAAAAATAAAATCCATCTGTCATTTTTGTAGCGTTCCATCCTAATAAGAGTGGTGGTTATTGAGCACTGAGTGTGTGAGAAGACAGTCTTGAGCACTTAAAGATGCAATGCTTACAGTATATCTCTTTTGTAAAACATATTTAGGTAGCAAAGAATTACTTGGAAGAATCTTAATTTAATATGGTTTAAGGGAGTCTTTTTTGGCAGAACAGCAGTTGGGGTTGGGCCACTAAAATGTGGGAGGGCTTTAAATTTCTTCTGGGCTGTCACAATCTGGCAACCCTGGCAGCAGACAGGAGCAGAGCAGTAGAGCAGCAGAGCAGATCAACAGAGCAGTGCAGAGCAGATCAGCCACCAGGGGAGGAAAAAAAAAAAGCCCGAAAGTTCTCCAAGAGACGCTGGACATAAGCACAGGATATAGCCCCCACACACTCGCTTTACATGCCATTCGACGCAGTCTCCTTTTGCGCCTCCAGTTTTCTGGTGTTTTAAGGGTAAGCACAGTGCGCACAGAGAGCAATGGAGCTGTATTGTCTGGAAGCGGACACCGTGCGAGCCCGTCCCGACCCGAACCTTCTCGGCGATGACAGGGTGCTGCAGAGCCTTCTGACCATCGAGGAGAGGTTTCTGCCTCAATGCTCGTATTTTAAATGCGTACAGAAGGACATCCAGCCTTTCATGCGCAGGATGGTGGCCACCTGGATGCTGGAGGTTTGTGTGTGTGTGTATATATACATACAGTATGTGTGTGTGTGTGTGTGTGTGTGTGTGATCTTCTGAGTATTTCCTGAAAAATCACCCGGTTCACGTTGAACCAGTAGGTGCAAGGAACCCAACACCAACTGTTCGAACGTTTCCGAAAGGACAAGGGCGTTTATTTTAAGAGTCGGGGTTTTTTTTTTTTTTTGGACCGGGTTCACGGTTGTGTCGTAGATTTTTGGGAGAGCACGACATGCTTAAAAGAAGGATTAAAAAAAAAAAAAAAAACACTCTTTAATAAAAAAAAAAAAAAACCCTGCTTTGTGCAGAAGAAGGGAGAGAAGAAGAGTGTCCTGCTCCATAATGCTTTTTATTTATTTATTTTTGCGATAAATATTTCCATGCACACGTATGCAGTTCAGTGCTTTTCCCCCCTGGTTGCTTACAATCTACAACGCCATGTTGGTTTTTTCCAGATACGGTCTGCTTGTCATTTTAGTCTTAAATGTCCCGAAACGGTGCAAAACGCGATTCAGTGCTGCCGATCAGACAGACGAGCGTTTAAAGCGCACGTTTCGGAGTCAAACGCGTGCGAATTATGTCGTGAATGTGTTCTAAAAATCTTTCCAAATATGTGTTCGCGGAAGGGCGAGGGCCCAGTGCTGCTCCCTAAAAACCCGAGCACCGATCAGAATCCGTGTAGCACAGGAATTAAGTTCGGTTATCCCCGAAATGTTCGGCAAATTACACCGATCTTTGTCGGGAACGTTAGTCGAGGAGTTGAGCTTTATTTTCATGTATTGAATGTTAACATGAAGCGATCTGGGCAATTTATAGAAATTTTTGAAGCGAATATTCCGCCGCGATGGCGACACTCTGCTCAGGCGCCGTCTGACACTCCTCTTAGAAAATCGCGTTTTTACCCGAGAAAACATCCACGAAAATGTTTGACAATTGTCGGGAATGATGTCAAATGGACTGTCGATCATTTCTATGTATAAATCTGCAAGGTAGACAATTTATTTATATTTTTTTATATTTTATGAAAATATGACGAATTAAAAAAAAAAAAAAAAGCGAAAGCTGTTCTGTAGCCTACTGTGTGCTGTGCATGGCTGTTTTTTTGGCTCGGCTGATTGTGACTTGAATTCATTTCTTACTGAATGGACCGAAGGAATTCAGTTCAGTTTGACACAGATATTAGGAAACCATTTCTCGTCTTTAAAAAATCTACATTTCTGATCATGTTCTTACTCTGCAAGGCCACAACGTTGCAGACAAACAGTTCTACATTATTATATATTTTTTTTAATGTTTGAATTCTTTCTACCCAAGAAAGATCAGATAAGAAACATTTCGTATTTATTTATTGATTCATTTATTGATTTATTTCGAGTTTTTTTTTTCTTTTCTTTTCTTTTCCCAGATCAAACACTTGTTTAGTTCGTTATCAGATTGTCTTTGAATTGAGCGAGATGATCTGTGCACCACGTGTTTGGAGTGTTCATACCCCGTCGCTCTCCTGCCTCTTTGCAGGTCTGCGAGGAGCAAAAGTGCGAGGAGGAAGTTTTCCCACTGTCTATGAACTACTTGGACAGATTTTTAGCGGTTGTGCCGACCAGAAAGTGTAACCTGCAGCTGCTCGGCGCGGTCTGCATGTTTCTGGCGTCCAAACTAAAAGAGACGCGTCCTTTAACTGCAGAAAAGCTCTGTATCTACACTGATAACTCCATCCGACCACAAGAACTCCTGGTAAGCACAAGCACAAGCCTTAGTAGAGGATTAAAATGTATTATACCATAAAACATTTCAGTGTTTTTTTTTTTTTTTTTTTCATGATTATATCTTTTGCATATATCTTTTTTTTTTTATTATATATATAATAAAGTACTGTTTTTTTTTTTTGTGTGCATCCTTTTCATTGTTCAAAGCAAAATAATGAAATTTGTCATTATATCAAATATATGTATTTAAATCTAAGATTATGTCACAAGATAAACTTGTACTTGAAAGGAGTTTTGCAGAGCCTGGGAAGTGAGTGCTTAGATGCTTTAAGGTCTGATTTTGGTGATGGAAGGACAGATGCAGTTGCACGACAGCCACCCACAGGTCTCCATCCCCATCTAGTGGCAAATATGTGACTCGACACGATCACTAAGTCGAGATGAAAAGCAATGTGTGTGTGTGTTTGTTTGTTTGTTTATTTATTTATTTACTTATTTACCATTTCCGGTTGAGATCGAGGAAAAAAAAAGAGATAAAGATTACCCAAAACATTTGTTAAATCAGACGAGATGCACATGGATCATGCACTTTTGCTCCATTTACCATCGACTCCATGGATTTAACTACATTGTGTAAATAGTTATCATTAGAATCACATCGAATCCAGTTTCTGCAGTACGTATATGTCTGTACAAGTCAACAACCTTCCAGGAGAAGCCAAGCATTCGAGAGCAACTATGGCAACTCGAGCAACACAAGCCGGCTAAATCCAAATTTCATAATTCCAGAAACATTCCAGAGCGATGTGCCATTCTCCCACAGTGTGGTAAAAGGGGGGGGGGGGGGGGGGAGCATCTAAAATCCAAACAAGACAGCGTCTTTCTGTTTCTGCTGGAAGACTTTCAAGTGTGTTCGCTGTGTCATCAGAAGTCCAGGCCTGGATTGGGAACTCGAAATGTTGAAGATGCGTGTGTGCATGCACGGTTCTCACCACAGACTTATCAGTTTCTTTCTTTGCGGTGGAAATTCGACAGAACTGTGTTGATTCTGCTCAAGGATAACACAATTATGCTGCTGTCAGCAAAACAATTATAGAAATAAGTTCTTTTTTTTTTTTTTTTTCTTTCCTTTTTTCCTCCAGGGTGCACTACAAAGATGGAGGAGACCGGAGATGGGTTCTACAAATATCACCTTTTTGTCTCTGCTGACTTGTACAAACGTCCTGTAAATTAAACCTTATTTGTGTTTGTGGTAGCAGCCCCCCCAAAAAAAAGGAAGTGGGTGCCTAAAGTGTGTTGCAAACATAACTAGTCAGCGCTCTGTTTTTTCCTCGGTACAGTAGCATGAGAAGTTTTAGTTGCACATCTATTTATTGATTATGCATTATATTTTGTCGATGTCGCATGTGGATTTTATCTCGCAGGTCAGTAAGTGCATTTAACATGGATATTACATTGCAATGGCACATGAATAACCTCCCCAGTTTCTTATGACAATCATATTGTTCTGTAAGCGACTAAACTGAAAGTTTCCGATTCTGATTCGGTCAGAGAATTAAAGGCTTCAAAACAGCCGAAGGCTTCTTATTTCCTCTCTCCCCCTTCCCCTTCAGATTGACACCTACACTCACGGTTTAGGTCTTCCCCATCTTGTGCTGTATGTCATCAGTTTCTTCCTTTTATTTTAGGAGTCCTGAGCTCATCAAAACCACAGCGTGACCAGCTTCAATAGTATAGATCTAAAGATCACTAAAATGGATCATCGCATAGAGAGCTGATATTTCTTTTGCTCTAGCGGTTAAGACATAATCGGGCACAGTGTTCTGATATTCAACACGTCCTAGCTGGTTGTCACCCATCAAAGATCTGATCTGTTGATATTTGTGGGTAAGTCAACCAAGTATGCAGGGGCGGAAAGGAAATCATGCATCGCTCGTTCACAAGCCAGCGACAGTTCTGTTAGAGAGGTGTAGTCGGTAGGGCAGGGTTTGTTTTTTTTTTTTTTTTTTTTTTTGGTCAACTGCACAGAAACGTCATCGGTGCTTTGAGGTCAGGGGATTAAATGGCTAACACAGTGAGCCTCCTCATGACTAAGTGCATGTGGTTCACTGATGGAGAAAACCATCTCTCCGCCGGAATAAGCGCACAGTCACGCAGGCTGTTCATGAAAACGTAGTTTTTTTTAACTCGGTTAGTCGTTCGCTCTCTTCCTACTTTAGACAAGAAACTCGCTTTCAGGTTTCATTGCCGAGGAAAGAAATGGCACCGTCGCCATTATCTATCTCAGAGCGGCAGTTTCGGGAGGGATAATAAGGTCTTATTTCACGATGCATTAGTGGTAGCGCCTGTTTGCCATTTGCTTAAGTCTGTTGATGCAAAATTGATCTTTTCTGACAGTTATCGCCCTGAAGTTATGACTTGATTTGCTCATGTTTTCCCGAAGGCGGCAATGGAGCTTACACGTTCGCTGTGGAATACAAGCGGCGAGAAGAAGTACAATTATGTATAGCGATAAATGCAATCAATTTCGTAAAATTTGAGTAAGTTGTAGTACAATTGACTTTGCATAGTCATCATTTGCTCTAAGTCATTTTTGATGATTTTTTCCCCAGTTATTATTTGCACTCATCCACGTTTAGGGAGAAAGCGTAGGAACTGAACTTTCATAGTCCCTGACGTCTGAACAGACACTGCGAGGTCGCTGGCGTCTTGGTGTTCTCTTATAGAGATGAATAGATTTACAGTATGATTGGCTCAGGTCAGTAATGAAGATGACGTTATAGTGCTGGGATTGCCTTTTTTTTTTTTTTTTTTTTTTTTTAGAAGCCATAGAATGATTAATGTCATATTTATCTGAGTTTTTTTTTTTTTTTTGTTAATAGCCAAATTTTAGACGAATTTAAAAAGGATGGTTCTGTCCCCTGTCCTCGATCTGGGAATAATATTTAAGGTTGTTCACATTCGCTCAGTGTGGAAAAGAAAATAGCAAAAAAATGAAACATGATCCAACTTTGACATATCCACGGTCCCCCGGGCCAACTGACATTTCATCCATTCGTATTCCACTCTGAATACCAAAGATACTTTAACTGGATGCCCGATGATCCGCACGACACTGTTATGACATACGTTCTGCTTAACTAATCTCGGCTTTTACGTACGTGACGCCAGTTTCTAAAACCATCTCTCCCTCGCTTTCTATCTCTGTCTCTCGCTTGTGTGCTCCTTAAGTGACGAGTGTTCCTCTCCGCTGCGTCTTTGTGTCCCTTCAGGAATGGGAGCTGGTGGTTCTCGGTAAATTGAAGTGGAACCTGGCTGCTGTGACTCCTAATGATTTTATTGAACACATCTTGAAGAGGCTGCCCCTGCCTGAGGACAAGCTGGACCTGATCCGCAAGCACGCGCAGACCTTCATCGCCCTGTGCGCGACAGGTAAAGGCCCGGAGCGCCGCTCGCTACATCACTGACTCCTTCTGATAACCGTGCCTCAGTTCAACAGTTCATGCCGTTCCTAGTTATTAAAGTCGATCTCTTTTTGGTCAGCATTTTTTTCTCTGTTTCGGCATGTTCGAGCTCTTTTCAGTATGTGCGCCCGTAAATCATAGCTTCTTTCTTTCTTTCTTTCTTTCTTTCTTTTCTTTTTTCAATTTCATCCCTTAGGTAGTTTGCTCTTTAATGACACGGTTCTCCAGATGCGACAAGACTAAGTAAAATAAGCTTAAAAAGCAATGAACACTAAGGGAAATGATCTGGCATTTGGCAAATGCTTTGTATTTGTTTATTCTGTAAGGGAGAGCGATACGCTGCGGAACTCCTGCGCCGACATGTTGATGAGCGTTGAAAAATACGCTCATCTGCTAATCTCCGAAAAACCTGACGTGGCGCCTCATTGGAACGGTAGCTATATGATAATTCATGGCACTTTGGCAGGCGCGGCATTGCGAAACACCCTCACGTGGAAATATGCGCATGCAAAGCGAAGCGTCGGACGAGGGCGGAGGACGCATTAAAGGGAATGGCACGTCAAGCGACCGACGGCTCTGGTTCAAGCCGTTTCTGTTGGATACGCTGGATATTCTGTGTGAAGCGAAAGATCAAACACAGAGAAGAGACCGAGAGTGAGAGAGAGAGAGAGAGACAGAGAGCATTAGCGGGAGAGCATTGTCCCTGCGGATCCAAAACAGCAAAGCATGTCATGTTTTCATATCTCATCCCCAGCTTCTCACGCCTCCTAGCTGCTCCGGGGCACGCGTGCTTTCCCATGTTCAGGAGTCTTTGTGAGGCTGGTTCTCCCGCTCGCGCTGCCACAAGAGGTAATGGGATGTACTTGTATTTCTCCTGAGCTCCCACGTCCCTGCCTGGTGTTGCTCTTCTTGACAGGAGAGAGAGCCCCCCCCCCCCCCCCCCCCCCCTCTTGCCCATACCCCCCCCACCCTCTTCTCTGGAAAAAACGCGGCACAGGATGAGCGGTGGGAGGAACAGGACGACATGACAGCTCTTTAAACATGGCGCGTTTGATGTGGGATCTCGTTCTGCGCATTGTGCAATGGATATTGTAGGTATGTTGTGAAACGACGTTGACAGGAGGCATCGATGATACCCATGGGAACTGCCTTAAACCCCGTTAAACTCACTTGCCGTCGTCATCCATCACCGTCTCACCTTCCCCCCCCCAGAGACACTTAAGATGTCAATGTCAATTTTGATTCAATTTCCCAGTTATGCACATCTGTAATTGTCCAATACATGTGCAGCACACGACTACTCTTTTGAATTTTTAAGAAATTCAGCCTATTTATATTACGAACACACCTACACGTAGATCGTTACCTTAATAATAATAATAATAACAAGAACAAGCATGTTGAAAATTTCGACAGGCCTCATCATAAGTACCGGCAGAACCGTATAAAGAAAAAAAAAAACAAAAAAAAACAATAAAACAAATCAAAAACCCCTTCTATGAATCACACTTTAATTCCAGAATAACGTCGACCTGTCGTTGCACATGCCAAGCAGAAAGCCTCGGGTGCTTTTCATTTTAAATGTCGGCGCGTCACAGCACAGACACTCAGACTCTGGCGATTAGCTCGGTCTGGGCGATGCACTGTTTATTCGCTGGTGCTAGGTGTGATCCCACAAGATCTCATGTTCATGCAGGCGGTGTTGAGGAAAGTTGGAGGAGCAGACGCATAAAAGTTTTATGTTAGGATATGTTTGGAGGTAGTGATTAAGTCATTCCATGCTGACGATTGTCCAAGTATATTGACCCTTGCCCTGGCTTGACCTTTTTTTTTTTTTTTTTTTTTTTCCCCGATTTTCTCCCTAATTTAGTCGTGTCCAATTCCTCCCCGTCACTAGGGGGCTCCCACATTAAGGCTACTACTACCACTCAGCCGGGAGGGCCCGAAGACTATCACGTGTTTCCTCCGAACCACGTGACGCCAGCCGACCGCATCTTTTCGAACTGCTCGCTCGCGCACCGTTGGGGGCGGCGTAACACACTCGGAGGACAGCGCTATCTGCTCCCTCCGTTGCGCGAGCTCACAGACGCCCCTGACTGGCTGTAGAGCCGTGATTGATGTAGGATTCTCATCCCTCCCCTCTGAGAGAGCTCGGCCAATCAGCTCTCTCTAGACCTCCGGCTGCGAGAGGTTACAGCACCACCCGGGATTCGAACTAGCGATCTCCGGATGATAGGGCGAGCGCTTTTACCACTACGCCACTCGGAGGCCCCTTGGCTTGACTTAATATGATAAATAATAATAATAAGAAGAAAAAAAAATCCTAAAAGTTTCGAATAACCTTGAATTCTACGCACTCCCCCAAAAATAATAATGCGAAAGTAATTGTACTGACCCGCCAGGACGATAACTAGACCGTGTGTCCAAAACCCCCTTACTGTTTTGACAGAATATAATGAATCATATTTATTGTTTTAGGTTTTGATTAAACCTTTCAGTTTTGGGACATTTGGTTCGTATAGGCCAGAAATACACATTTCTTGGCGGCGTATATAGCGGTTTGCACTGTGACCTCGCACTTCCAGGGTCAAGGGTTCAGTTCCCGCATCGGGTCCGTGTGGAGTTCCTCGGTTTAGACCTCCCATGGTTTAAAAAAAAAAAAAACTGATGCTGCCCTGCGATGGATTGGCATCCCATTTCCCATCTCTTGCCCCAGACAGACTCCAGGCCTCCCCAGGATAAGCGGTACAGAGAACGAGTGAGTGAGAGATATACGGTAGTTGGGAGCAGGTATATGGATGGATAAACCCCTTAACATTCATATCTCCTGAGGATGTAAGTAAAGAAGACGCTTCCCATTGAATGGATCTCATCGTCCACTGATTAGTCAGTTAAACTACAATCGGTCAGTCTGTTTGGAAAAACGAATGAAAGTACGATGTTGACCGGTTAGTCATGTCTCCCGATGAGTCTTCTTCCTCTGAATGATTTCCTGCATCCATACGGCAGGAGCGATAAAAAAAAAAAAAAAAAAAAAAACAGACTATTCACTTAGGAATTTCCTTTGCTCTGTGTCATACAAGTTCTCGCGTATTTAATGAATTTCCGATGCCCATGGAAACCACAGTATCCTGCCTGAGTAACATGGTTCATGCTAACTGTTATGCTAAGACAAGAGAATTCCACATTCCCCACGCTTGCTTGCATTGGTGTAGCCGTCGAGGGGAGTCTGTAACCTGGTGGTTTTGTGGCTACAGGTTCTCTTTTCTTCGCCTAATCTGTGTTCTCGTCTTGTCTTATCTGAGACGTCCCCTAGGACTTAATATCATAGTGGCTGGGGTAGTGAATAGTGCTGGCTTGGGTTGTGTGTGTGTGTGTGTGTGTGTGTATGGGGAAAGGTCATCATGGTTAAAACGTGATTCTGCCAATTTTGTCATTCCTGCTGCCTCCCTTGCCTGTGTACTGTTGCTCAAGCATCTCAGCAATGGTGCAAGACTGAAGCAAGTTATTACAGGATTTCGACAGTCGAGGAGGAACCCTGTTTTCATTTTGTTTGAGTTACGGTGTCTTGGCTGCCGATAAAAGCGCAGACGTTGCCCAAGATGCAAACGACAGGAGGACGGTTTTGAGATCCGTCCAAGCCGTATCGATCTCTGCGGTGCGACAGTTTAATACAGGTGTTTTAAACTCTCTCTCTCTCTCTCTCTCTCTCTCCGAGAGAGAGGATGTCGGAGCAGGCCATGCGGTAGGCATTCACGGTAACTGATACGACACAGTTGCAACAGATGGCGGTAGTGTCTGAAAGCCGGGCTTTAAAGGGCAAATGTTGAAGAATCCTTCGCGTTAAAGGTCTGTGAGTGAATCTTAAGAGACGGACATACAGTAGCAGCTTTAGTGCCTACCACATTTTACAAACCCACACGGGTCCAAGAATTTACTGTCTGTTACTGCCTCCTGCACCTACACACATAAGTGGCTTATTCCATTCGACTGTGGACTGCGGTGGGTAAGGAACCGTGATGCCAAATCCCCCCCCCCAAAAAAAAAAACTGTTTACATTTGACCTTTATCAATCAGGGCAGCTCACAGGACTTTCTGTAAACGGAACAGCTAATAGGGTCTGCCGTCGAATGTAATCCTGGCGGATGATTTATTGCCCTTTAAAAAAAAATGGTCACTCCCTGGCTGTTTCTCAACTTTCCTGGGTGTTTAATTAATTTACAATTTAAATGCATATGCAGTGCAGAGCACCCACCCAGGAGTCGGCTGTGCTGGTATGATACTGGATCCAGTGTGTGTGGGCAGGGCATGAAAATGGCTCATTGAAGGAGGTAAGAGCCTGGCAGAGCGAGCCAGTCGGAGCTTACAAAGAGCCAGCCATAGCAAGCGTCACTGCTACGTACAGTTTTTTTTTTTCTTCTTCTTCTTCTTCTTCTTCTTCTTCTTCTTCTTCTCCTCCAAAATGCATCCCCCGTATATACATATGTGTAAAAGTGACACAGAATTCCATTCCAGATGAACCACGGCGTGCTCTTTGTTCCTCAACAAGCCCGTTCTGTTGCTAAAATTGCGCATCACCTTTCACATAATTTCGCAACCACGCATACTGTATATAGTCGCTTTTTTTTTTTTTTTTCTTTGCGAAAGGAGGAACAGAACCCAAAGAAAGTGATGTAATGTGTAATTCATATTTCCTTCTTGGCTGGAGCTGAAAATCTCTCGCTGCTCCCAGAAAGACAAGCGCATTTATTAGTCAATACACAAGATCCACAAGACTAGTGTCTGGTTCTGAATGTTAAGAAGGCAATAAAGGGATAGTTCATCAGCCATCAAAGGCCTCACCTCATTGAATTTTCTGAAAAAGAATTGCAAAAAAAAAAAAAAAAAACCCCATCACCATCAGGGCCATATTGAGGTTTGCTTTGAATACGGTGACACAGTAATGCGATGGCTGCTGGAGTCCACTCTACGAGCCCAGTGGTGGCCCGGCATCAGAGGAATGGCAGCAGGACAGAGAGGGGGGGGGGGGGGGGTAGGGTCTTTTCTCCTGCCAAAACTTCATGAGGGTCTGGAAACAGACTAAAGAATGACGTTTAGAGGAATGCACCAATCCATCCATCCACACATACACACACACACATACACACTTCTCCAGTCGATTCTAGTGGCTCAGATCTGTCACCCCTTCCCCTCCCACCCAACCTCACCTCTTCTTCTCACCATCCAACCTTTGTGCAGGCTGTCATTTTTGAAGAGGGGGCCGAATTCCCACTCGCGTCTCTCAATAGGACGGGATGAGGTGACAACACGGTGGGCAGCGAATCAACGTTTCGTTGGCGTATCAAACTTAACTCATTTAATAAGCTTGAAGATAGAAGCCTCACAAAACAAACAAACCCCAAGTAAACTCCTTGGCTGTGTTGTAGCAACAAATGTTAAGCATGTGTGCCACGGAGTCTGGTAAAGCATGAGGGCCGACTAATTAAAACGGGGGATAAAAGAGTAAGACCAGAGAATAGAGGGTAGTAGAAAAGAAGGAATGACATAAATCAATTAAGGAGAGTGGGGGGACTCGCTTTACATTCCGTTCTTTCTCGGTTATCGTTCACAACGGGCTCACTTATTTGCATTGTGCATGACCGCGAGGGAGCTAACGAGGGTGTTGATCTCTGTCGCGCACGCCTTTAACCACATGTGGATCTACAGAAGGACCTACAGCTGAGAGCATTTGCAGAGCAATGTTAGCTCTTTATTTCTTCCTTTCGAAGGGCTCTGGGGCTCTTTTAAATTTTTTGTTTAAGGAAGTATTGGCGGATGGGAAAGATAGAGTCCGTGGAGAAGAGGTTGCGTATTCAAGTCCAAATGAAACATTATCCACCTTGGCAGTTATATATTGGTCCCTTGGTATACGAACGCCCCGCTTCACGAATTTCTGCCTTAAGAGGTGAAATTTTGCGAGAAATTTGTCTTGGCATACGTAGCATTTTCAACTTACGAGCGAGTGAACCGAGGCTAAGTTGCGCGTACTCTCGGGAGCTGTTCAAGACTGTGGAAAACCGATCGAAAGCTTTTGTGAAGACATAGCACCATGAGTCCCAAAAATGTTAGCACGGACGGTAGCAAGAAGAAAAAGGAGCCACTTTCAGTTTTATTTTTAAAGCAAAAGGAATCATAAGTTAAGAGGTTTTTAAAAAAAACAAACCCATGTTTAGCATTTTCAATTTACGAGCGAGTGAACCGAACTCTGGCTAAGTTGCGCGTACTTCCGGGAGCTGTTCAAAACTTGTTTGCGCAAGTGGAAAACCAATCGAAAGCTTTTGTGAAGACATAGCACCATGGGTCCCAAGAATGTTAGCACGGACGGTAGCAAGAAGAAAAAGGAGCCGCTTTCAGTTTTGTTTTTAAACCAGCCGGTGCCAAGAGGAATCGTAAATTAAGGTTGAGGTTAAAATGTTTATTTATATCATATTTTACTTCATTTACATGTCTTCTTAAAATAGTTTATTGTTTTTAGATGCAAAAACTTGATCGTAGTGTTGACAATTGGTTACATTGGTAATATTTTCTGGGGGCTGGAACGGATTATCTGCATTTACATTATTTCCTGTGCAAAAATTCGCTTTGCAAAACGGATTTTTACCTTAAGTACCTAACTCGCCACCGGAACTGTTGGGCCATTAACCCTCAGTCGCTCAGATGTGCAGTGAGATAAAAACGTGAGCTCTGGATAAGGGTGCCTGCCAAATGCCGTAAATATCAACGTACTATAGTTTACCACGGTAAATACCATTATAAAGGCCTAACACTCTTGTGTTTGTTCATTTTGTTTTTGACACCTTCACAGAATTCGACTTTGCCATATATCCTCCATCCATGATTGCCACGGGAAGTGTGGGAGCAGCAATCTGTGGACTGCAGCTCAACAACACGAACCATGCACTGTGGGGGGACAACCTTACAGAACTGCTCGCTAAGATCACGAACACAGAAGTGGTGAGTGTTACAGCTTTTAACTGAATGTGTGTCCGGAGAGAAGTCGATGATCAAACAACAAAATCCACAAGGCGTTGCTTGCGAGTCAGCTGATTTGCCTCATTTAATGGGATATGTAGCAAATATATATGTATATGTATATATATGTATCTATGATATATAAATCTATGAATCTATACCATGAAGTTAAAAAGTGTTTAAGGACATGTTAGTGAGAAGCACCAAAAAAAAAAAAATCCACCATCACCCAGAGCGACATATTTGTGTTGTGTGAAAATTAAGCCATTGGCAAAGCATCAAACGGTTCCCCCTTCTGTTTTTCATGGCTGTCCCCTAATCCTTTCTGCCTCTTGCACTCCCTTATGTGTGTGAGTGTGTGTGTGTGTGTGAAGCTCTGTAAATATAGCTGAACGTACATTGAAATAAAGGCATCAGGTTTGTTTTGTGTTTGTAAGGCTCATCCATGTACGTATCGTCCAAACACCACCAACAGGGAAGGAAGGGGTACAGGGATGGGCTGTGTCTTGTCAGGGTGGTAGCCTGCTTCAAACCAGGGAGCAAGGCGTTTGGGGGAAGCTTGATCGCGGTGCCTGTAACAGTGGCGTTATTTAACACCAAGAGCTCTAAGATGAGAAGGTCCCTCTTTTGTTTGCAGGCACCATCTCTGAAAAACATCAATGCGGTACTGTGGAGTATGTGTGTATGTGTGTGGGGGGGTGGTAAGTTTTTGACCGTGGCTCTGAACGAGAAGATTCCGCTTTCCTCCTTAATGGGCTCGCCTCCAACTTCAATTCAATCTGACATTCAGGCACTGAATTACTGGAAGTGAAATGGGATTGACCCCAACCGAGAGACTCTTGAGGAAAGACTCCAGAGAGCCGGGGTGCAGCGCTGGGGCTTATGTGGCTTTATGCAAATGTCTAATAAAGCCTCACACTTCCATTGGCCTATAAAGGATAAAGCTTAATGATATCCTTTTTTTTTCCCCCCGAGGACAGAAGTAGCGTAGGAAATGGGGCTTCGAGTAGTGAGGAAAGGAAAGGGCAGGGAGTTGATCACCACCCAGATGTGTGAAGAAGTGCGACCTGAAGCGGTCAGCCTTCCTCCACAGAGTTCAGCACCGGTTGGCAAACGGCTCCCGCGCCGGTGTGTCAAGACACTCACCACAGCGGAGGAAAAACAAACAGTCCTCCTGAGCAGTGAACGTTCGTAGTGTATGAGGAGTGTGAGGTCTCAGCGAGCAGAAATGACCCGCTCAGACCATCATCAAGTCTTCACACCCACAGATGCCAACAGGCCATGCCTTAGGAAAACATGCTGGCGTGGGGGAGAAAGTCGTCAGGATCTGTTGCCGTTTGGAGGCTTCTTCATCGCGGGGATAAAAAAACTTGTCTGCTGTCTTCCTTTGAAGAGCCCTGATGCATTCTGTCATGGGGGGCCACAAGTTCCCACATGTGATGTGATAGCAGCTTCCACTCCATTTAAACAATGTCTGAGCAATAACGCTCATCGCTTTTTGGCCTCACTTTAGACATTTCCTTCAGGCCCTGATGTTGTTAGATGGCCTGCAGAGTGGTGTTTGGTGAGGAGGATAAGCACGAGGCTGTGAACACTGAGCAGCTCTACGACCCTACAAGTCCGGCGTCTTGCGGTATCCAACGCCTGTGGTTTTCACCAGACATGTGACACGGCCAGCTAGCCTCGTCTAGTCGCTACTGTAGTGTTTGTGTTTGTGTGCAGCCTGAAACACATCTGGTACGATGTGTGCAGCAGTGGGCTCCACTGCGGCAGGCCAAACCAGGATGGATAAAAAAAGAATTTGGCTTTGGCGACTCGCGCGAACTGTACGGGCTCTCAGAAAGAAGTTAAAGCTTTGAATACTCCAGCTGGCATTTGGTGTTTACAGTAAAATGTTGTTATTACAGCTAATGTATACTGTAAATGAGGCTTTTTAGCTGGTTGTGTTTCTCCAGAGACTCACTGGGAGTTTTTCATCTGACCGGTGATGTTGATTCCACTGGAATTGAATTAGAGTTCGCATTCAGATATGAATTAGTGGCGTTTCCTGTCCGGCTCGGGTCAGGGGCATATGGCCCCTCACACTCGGCTCCTTTGCCTGTTCTGAAACATGGCCCCGTTGCGAGATCTAAGGTCTGAATTTCGACTGCATAGACAAGAAGGGGTCGGTGGTGAACTTTTGTATCAGGACGTTCGTTTGCATTTCTCCTCTCAAGCGCTGAGAGGGTTTCTTTTTTCTCGCAGCCCTTCAAAATACATAACTGTAAAAGTAGGTGAAATGTCAGTCAAGTTGAAGTTTGGCAAGTCGTGAAACACACATCTGCTTGAAATCATAATGGCAAATGATGCTAATGTGAGTAAAAGTTTTTTTTTTTTCTTTCTTTTTTTTTTTTTTACTTGGGGGGAGGAGGCGAATAACTGCTCATTTTTAAGATATTTCCGTTGCGTACAATCATGTGTTAGGACCCTTGGCCTGTTGCACCAAATGTCTGGGACAACATATTAATCCCTTTCATTTCTCAATCCTCTGCTGGCCGTGTTTTGAACTCGGCAATCTTTTCGTTATCCCCTTAAAAAAAACTTTAAAAAAAAAAAAAACAGGCACCGTGCTCTCAAGCTACCGCAGTAGTTTATATTATCCATAGCAGAGATAAAAGAAGACCGTTACGAGAGTAAGAACTCGCTTTATTTCTCTATATAATCCCTTGCGACACTAATGCACTTTTATCCCAGTGTTTCACTAGTGCATGCATACCATGAAGGTCGAATGCTGGAGCCATGCTTGAGTTGAAACGCTGGCCTCCCAGGAACTCCTTTAATGTGTGGAAATGGCTTGGAGCGAGGTCAGGACTGTACGGGGGGATGTGGCCCCCGAGTTCCTGTGACGTGTTGAAGTGGTGTTGGTGAGGTGTTGTGTGTACAGTTCCCACAGTCAGTCGTCGACAAGTTATTTCAAGCATCAGGCGTTCCGCACGCTGAACGTTCACAGGAACGACTGCAGTGGGCCCTGAGCCACCGTGAGTCTAAGAGTCTCATCACCGTACTGGGTGTGAAGGCTTCTGTAAATGTCAATCACTTTTATGTCTCCATTCACCAGAGATTTCACGACAAGTCCCGGTTCGTTTTCCTATATGTACTATGTGCATTTCTCCCAGTGTTCAGGGGCGCGAGGGCTAGACTCACTGCCACCAGTATAAAGTGGAGATGAATAGTTGAATCATATTTGAATTGAACTCTAGGGAACTAGGCCAACGCAATAGCTGCTGTTAACTAGTCTGTCCAGATAAGCATTTATGTTAAATAATTCATGTTAAGCATTTATGTTCATGCTGTTAAAAATTCCAAAATCCAAAAAAAAAAGAGTAAAGTGAAAGAGGTTACATCTGGTAAGGATAATCCTTGTTGCATTTGCAATACATTTGGATTATGATTCATTATTATAAATACTGTTATTCTAAAGAATAAACCGAGATAGAATGAAATAAAATTTTAAATAAAAATCTAAAACAAGCCCCAGATCCCCTAAAAACCACCACAGGCGTCCAAACCGCCGACACCGGGATCCACCTCATCACCCACGATGAAGACCAGGGCTCTCTAGAGGACACTCCATCTTTTTAGACGCAGCCCTACCGGTAGTCAGACTGAAACCATTAAAAGTTGCTTGAATTTAGCCTGTGGGACTTGGCTGAGGTTCGTCCGCGCCTCTATAAAGAGCAGCGGCACAGAGGGAAATTTCTTTCAAGAAGTCGGGCCTGGCATTTTTGCGGGTAAGATGCAGGCAGCTCCTTTGCATGTTTTGTGCTTTAGTTAATTTTCTCAGTGGAATTTATTTCTTATGACTAATAGCAGTGTGTCACAGCGGGACGCCGGAGAGACCTCTTTGGGAAGACGGAGGTTGTTTTCCTTCGGAGTGATGCACACGAAAACTCCCCTCGCCCAAAAATAAATAAATAAATAAATAAATCTGACCCGTTCACCTTCTGACAGCTAGTGTTTCCCCATTCGTTAATGTTTCCTCTTATAGGGAGCGTTACAGTGGCATGTGGTTGCCATTTGATCTGTATTATTCAATCAGGATGATGATGTTTAGTTAAATGTGCTTTGCAAGTAAAATCCTCTCTACGCTCTTACCTTGTCAGGGAGCCGTGGCTTACAACGTTTCACCTTTCAGTCCATCAGTTTTTAATTAACAGTCGGTGTCAAAAGAATGCAGTCTCTTTACAACCAACACATTCTCCACAGGCCGTGCCTCTGGGGCTTCTCACACAAGAACTCCCACAGACGCCTGGTGTGCCTCAGACCCACAGAGAAGCAAAACAGGGCTGTGAACAGCAGTGGAGTTTCCGTTGTGGCCAGTAGAGGGCGCTGGATTTCACATTGAATAAAATGCCATTATGATCTAATTCAGTTTTATTGAGTTCCTAGACATTTTGTAGATTTTTCTTTCTTTTTCAACATGAGTGAAAATTTCTCTCTTAAAAAAAAAAAGGAATTAATTTACTGTAGCATGTGTGAGCGTATCTCGCGCATCTTCAGAGTCGTGCGCATCGTTTTTTCCTCGCTGCCGACTCCGAGCCGAGCCATGTGAACGTGTAGCTGCGCCTTTGCTCTTTGAACCTGCAAGGTGGGCTCGATGGGGACCCCCTCGGGCTCTCGTTAAAGAAAGAAAAGAAGAAAAGACGCAGTGTCTTTCCAAAGGACATGGATGCAATTAACATAGCTTTGCGTACATGCCTTGGTTTTCACTGTTGTTGTGGCAACCGGTGCTGTTGGTATGTCAGTGTGTTGAGTGGGTGCACGTGTACGGCTCTCCGTCTGGCTGCACGGACCTGGTTGGGGTTCATCCTGTACTGCGTATAGCTTGTAACGTTGTTAATGCTTATAAAGAGAAATTTAAAGGTACGCTTATCAGCCTTTTCTTGGTTCTGCAGAACATCTAGCATTCTCACTGATTCAAAGCCGCTGCTACCAAAAATATCATCATCAAGGCAAATTGAAAATGAAGTAAAATATGATAGAAATAGACATTAAACCTCACTTAACCTTAATTGATCATTCCTCTCATCACCGGCTGCTTTAAAAATGAACCTGAAAGCGGCTCTGTTTTCTTCTTGCTACTGTCCTTGCTAACATTCTTGGGACCCATGGTGCCGTGTCTTCACAAAATCTTGCGCAAAATTCAAAACAAAAATTAAAAAACACAAAAAAGTATGTAAACTCACTTCACTTAGCTTTCCACTGACCTATCCAAGTTTTGAACGTACGCGCAACTTAGCCAGCGTTCGGTTCACTTGTATGCAGAGGTGGACAAAATACCTGTGAGTAAAAATAGAGATTCTCTTTTTCACAGTAAAACTTCTCTCTCTCCTTCTCTCTCTCTCTCTCTCTCTCTCTCTCTCGTTGCTTCCCGATTGTGAACTAGCTGTTTTCGTTGGTGTCTGCAAGCAGCCGTTGTGGTCCTAGGCATCTCTCAAACAAATAGCAAGTCGTGCAATTACACATCATAGTCAGCAGGGGGCGACATTCTCACTTCAAATGCTACTCACCATTGTGGTTAGCTAACGCAATGACATGCAGAAATGTAGTTAAGTGTAAAAGTACATATATTGGCTATACTTTTGAGTGAAGTGAAGGTGAAAAAGTATCTTCTAGTAAAACTACAGTAAAGTACAGATATGTGAAATGTGTACTTAAGTACAGTAATTAAGTAAATACACTCGGTTACCTTCCACTTCTGCTTGTATGCCAAGGCAAATTTATTGCAAAATTTCCGTTCTAAAGGTGGAAAATTCACAAAGCAGGGCGTTCGTATGCCGGGGTACCACTGTATACCTTAATCTAGTAGTCTTGGTGCTGTGACAGAACATAAAGTAAAACAAACTCATCCTTTCCTTAGTCTCGTCATATGCTTTCTTTTCTTTTCTTTTTTTGTTGGATTAAATCCAGGTCGATTAACTCATAATCTGTCTGTTGCTGCGGTTGCAGGACCTGTTGAAGGCGTGTCAGGAGCAGATCGAACGCGTGCTGATGAACAGCCTAAGGGAGGGACGCCGGCAGCAGCACAAGCAGCAGCAGCAGGACCAGAACAACCCACGCAACAAAGCCTTGGACGACCAGGACCAGTCCAGCACCCCGACCGATGTACGAGACATCAACTTGTGAGCTCGCAGGAGCGGCGCCTGGATCGAAAGAAAAAAAAAAAATTACAAAAAAACAAAAATGACTAAAAAAAAAAAAAACAGCCCATCAAAAAGTGCTTGCTAGTCTTTGTAGGTTTTTATTCTATTTTCAAAGGAAGAAAAAAAAAAATACATTTCAAAAGAAATCAAAGATATTTTAGATACGAAATAGGTATTTTTTAAATGGATTGATACAGATGCAAAAAATTCTATGGTGCCTCAGATTCATAGAAGGGAAGCCTATAGTATTTTGCGAACTATTTTTCATTGTATAAACTTAAAAAAATATATTCAGTTTAAATGAATATTCAGTTATATTCAGTTTTTTTTTTGTTGTTGTTGTTGTTCGAAAGAAAAAAAAAAAACTTAAGTTTATAAGACTGGCTTGTAAAGGTACACAAATGGGGCTTTGTTTTTTTTTCCTGTTTTGTTGTGTTTCGGTTCACATTCGGAAAAGCCCGAGCGTGAATAACACACAGGGGTGTCATGAAACTGGTTAGTGGAGTCCCCGATTGGCTGTGTGGTGAGGATGGAGAAGGCCCAGGAATGTTTGGTGGAACGAGTTTGGTTGGAAAAAAGAGAGAGAGAGAGAGAAAAGAGCCTTACAGCAAGAATGTGATTGATTTCTGTTTTGACAAAAGGTCCTCTGGGTAAAATTTGGTTAAATCAATTAGCCAAAAAAAAAAAAAAAAAAAACGTTTTATGGCACGAATGTTGAGAACGGTTTAAAAAATTGTTCACGTCGACCGAGTTGGAAATTTCATAACGCGAATGTCATAATAGTTCGCCCAGGCAAGGGTCGTGTCTTGAGATCAGTCTATTAATATTATTATGATTATTATTATTCAATCAGCAACTTATTGTCTCTCGATTCTCAAAGCATAGAGACGTCAATAAGCTTTTGTCAGGCTGCTTGTGTGTGTGTGCGTGAGTGTGTGTGTGTGTGTGTGTACAGAGAGAGAGACATGAAGTGAGACGTGTGTGTGTGTGTGTGTGTGTGTGTGTGTGAGCGCTTAGCATGGTTCAAGACACCACACAGTCAGAGGACAGAGACAGGGAGACAGAGAATTCAGAAGTCTACAGCGCTTTTGTTTGTGCTTCGAAGGGTCACGGGACACCCCATACCTGTATCACTGCCTTCTATTCATGCGCTTTTATTTTCCGGCCTGGGACAAAGAGCTTGATTCCGGTCCAGTGCACGGGATCGCGAGGAGGCGAGACAGAGAGGGAGGAGACAGAAGACTACCTTCTTTAAGACGTTAATAGGGTTTTTGTTCTAGACACAAAAAGAAAAGAAAAGAAAAAAAAAGGGTGTGATGGAGCAGGTATCGTTTCTACGGTCGGGTTTTGCTTTTTCACGCGTCGGTTCAGCCTCGTCTGCGTCGCGAGTCGAGGGCTAATCTGAGCGCTGGGTAAAGAGGTGCTAGAACGGAACTTCACGAGGAGGGCGCGGAGTCTAGACGCATGAAAAGCGCGCGCATGAACGTGCGACGCGAGGTTCGTGCGCGATGAGGAGCGTGGCGCTAATTAAGCTGTGTGAGTTTAAGGAGAGATGTATGCTGCTGCTGAGATGGACATACATTGGCATACAGGAGAGGAGGCCAAAGGAGAGGATCGGATGTGAGATCACGTGATAATTTAATTTCTTTTATATATATATATATATATTTTTTTTTTTTTTGCTTGTTTTGACTGTTAAGTAAGTGTGTGTCGTCCTATTTTTTATTTTCATTTTTTGGATTACAGACCAGTATCTAAACCAGTTTGATTGACACTGCCGGCTAATTGGTGGGGAACGTAATACACAGGGAAGCTTAATCGATTTGTCTTTTAGTTCCGTAAGCACTTTGAGCGCGAACTTCCCTTAAGTCGCGGAGAAAAATCTGGCCATTACTTACATGCCGTGTTTAACCCTGTCGAAAATATAAATGTATAAGAGAACCAGTATAATTTATTGTTAGACCAATGTTTAAACAATTCCAACATTCCATATGAACATTTCCAAATTCTCAAATTAAGGAAAAGGCATGTCCCGTCCCGACACCCCATCCCCAAGGCCTCTCTCTTCTTTACTTGAAATTTTGTTTGCTGTTGAATAAAATGTTAATTGGTTTTTTTTTTTATATACACTTGTAAATGCTAAAAGAAACCCATCGGTAACTTGCCCTCTCCGGGGCTTTCCTTTAATTTATACAAAGTGAACTGGTGAAGCTGCTGTATCAGAGAAGAAAATGCCTTTTTTTTTTTTTTTTTTTTCATATGGTGCCTTAATTCCTTAATTTAGGGAGCGTTGTGCTGTGCCGCTGTGCCTCGATCAGACCGCTGAAGTGAAGTAGCTAACAGCGTCCACTATCTCATCATCCTTTACAAGAGCGCTGCTTCGAAACTACGAGCCGGCCGACGTGCGGATTCGGCTGCGATCCGGACAGCGTGCGTCAGCAGCACGGCGCGAACACTTGTGCACAAGTCGCTTAGCTTGCGTTAAACAGAGAGCGTGCGCGGTTAGGGGCGGTTTAGCTTTTGTTTTAATGAGCGTAGTCGATGTTCCTGTGGGTGAAGGAGACCGTCTACTTCAGTTTTCTTATTTTATTTTTATGTAAAATTTTAAACAGATAGCATGTTTCCTAAAGGCAATTGGGTTCCGTGGTTCAGGTTTCTCCCACTCTTTCATTCATTCATTCATTCATTCAAACAGCAGATTATTAAGCAATTCTGTTGTGTTTCATCACTCACCCCAGTGCTCTGAAAATGAATTATAGTGCTTTTCTTTTTTCTTTGTAGGTTTTTTTTGTTTTGTTTTGTTTTTTTGGGGTGGGTTTGAGCTTGGATATGGACCGAAATATTGCTTCTTACGGTTCGATACTGTACTTTTCCAAAGTGAAGAGGGAGGTAGACGTAGTTGTGAAGACATCAATCAAGTGTCAATATTTTTTTTATCGAGATATTGTTTTTTTTTTGTTTTTTTGTTTTTTTTGTTTGTTTATTTGTTTTGTTTTTGTTCTGTTTGTTTTTTTTTTTTTTTCTCCGCTGCTAAAAAGCTATGATTTTTGTTTCATCTTATACACAAAAATAACATAGTTGTGATGTCACTTGAGTGTGCTGCTATTTTATAAACAATTGTATTATAATTATTTTACTGCTTACAGAATACTTTGAGAATGCAGAAGTAGATGGTAAATAGAAGATCAAGAAATGTAACGAGTATTCGACTGGAAATGCTCTTTGTACAGTATACTCTGAAAGCATGATTCCTTCCTTTCTTTCTTTCTTTCTTTCTTTCTTTCTTTTTTTTTTTCAATCTTTGTTTTCCAGCTCTGTTACCATTTCCTCTCACAGTCTGTAAGTATGGTATATCTATACCTCAGGTTTACTGGACAAAAGAAAACAAGTCTCTCAGTACCTCATAACTCATCACAGTTTTTCCGGGAGCCGATGAAAGACCGCGTACGGTGGAGATTCTGATAAGGGGGACTTTTTAATAGTCTTCATTAATTGAAGCATGAACAGCATAAGGCTCCCACCTGGACTTCAACCAACCATAGTGGACGGAGGGGGGGGGGGGGGGACAAATCTCACCAGTGCTTCAACTAAGGGTCTAAGGGCTGAGATAAAGCGAGATTGATATCTTGTGTATATACATTTGTGTATAATTTTTGTTTGTTTTTTTTGTTTTTTTGGAAACGCTCTCCAAACACATCTTAACACACAGGAAATGTCCTAACACAAAGTGGCATATAAAGTATGTTGATGGACTTTCTCGTGTTATTGAGTTGCACTTTGACTTGGCCTTAATAAAACATTTTTCAGGTGTGTAGAAGGTATTTTCATCAACTGGTGTAGTATGAACTGTAACACCCGGTCGATAGGACAGCCCTCACCACCACGACCACCACGTAACTCTGTCTCTGTGTTGCAAATTAACCATATGAATGTCAAGATTCACATGGATTCTGTCTCCTCCCTCCACTATGTCATGTACCTCAATAATGTCTGTTGCACAACCTCTCTCCAATAAATATCTGCTTCAAAGATTCTAGCGCCATATCTGTCCAATACTGTTCTCTAAAAATAAATAAACAATTAGTTATATATATATATATATATATATATACATACACACATATATATATCCAAGACAAGCTCTAGGCTGCAGCTACTAGGATTAATTCATAATATGAATTTATAATATATAATTAATATAGATAATTTAATATTTGTAATCATTTCTTTTTCAGTGTTCAGTTTCAATAAGAAAAAACAAATAGCCTAAAAGAAAACATTTCATTATGGTAAAATAAGACACCAATTTTTAATAAAAGTACATTAAGAATGGATTTTTTTTAAATATGTAAAATTATACAAATTTTTTTTAATATTTACAAAAGTTACATAAAATGTATTAAATTAAAATAGAAGTGTATATAAAATAGAAGAACCTTTTTTTACAGACTGTACTAGAAAGAAATTGAACTCTAAGGTATAAAAATGTAAGAATATAGAAGTGTAGAAATATGTTGTGTGGGTATGATATCACAAGTATAATTGTATAGCAGTATAGCTTTTTAAGAAATCAATTCTTTTTAAGATGGTCAATTTGTTATTGACCAACCAAGGGGGGAAAAAAAACCTCCTATCACCTTTAGCACAACTCAAGAGGAACCGGACTCACCAGGGAACCCATCCTCATTTGGATAGTTAATGACTGGAATTTCCTACAAGTCTACCTGAGCCTCCAATAACTACCTGGACTCCATATTAACATCAATTAACATCAACTGTTATATACTGAACTTCCAGCCACCTAACACACAGTATGAATGCAGATCAATTCCTGCTTTCTGTTTCACCCAGATGAGGATGGGTTCCCTGTTGAGTCCGGTTCCTCTCAAGGTTTCTTCCTACTGCCATCTCAGGGAGTTTTTTCCTTGCCACTGTCGCCCTCGGCGTGCTCACCAGGGCCAATCTGACCATTTTGATTCATACACATTCACATTCCTTACAAACTTGTAAAGCTGCTTTGCGACAGTGATAATTGTTAGAAGCGCTATACAAATAAAATTGAATTGAATTAAAACTAACAACTCAAAGGAAACAGAAATGGTCAGGAAAGCCTACAAGGAAAACCCAACATTCAGTACCAACATCCTAGCTTATATAGGAAATTACGTGCACTTAATAAGTGGACGATTCCTACTAATTTGTAAGCAGGTTTCAGTTAAAAACCTAAAATGAAATTTTTAGTAATACGATGTGATACAGTTCTTGGTAAGAAATTCAGTATTCATCAGCGCTACCTTTGTAGATTTAGTGAGCGAGTGGGATGAACAGACATGGCATGCCGTTTTTTTTTTTTTAACAAAACACTTGTCACGTTCCTGTCAGAATAATCTGGCCGCTATGGACCCAGCAGACTTAAACAGACTAAGAACAGCCTTGGAGAGCCAGGGTGCTATGTTGGGCTCTCACCAGCAGGATCTCCAAAACATTAATCAAACCCTGAGAACCATTACAGATTCCCTCACTGGCCTTTCGTCACAAATTCAGCACCTCCAGGCAGCTTCCCTGGCACAGTCCCCGGCGCCCGCCCCTGTTCCAGCAGTAGCTCCTCTCCCTGTACCAGCTCATGAACCCCACTTACCCGCTCCACCCTCCTATGATGGCGATCCTTGGACCTGCTGTTCCTTCTTGTCGCAATGTTCCCTGGTTTTAGAGCTGCAAACTTCGTCCTTCCCCACGGAGCGCTCCAAAGTGGCTTACATCAAGCTCCATGTTGCGGGGACTTTAACTCGTTCACCACTGAAATGAGAAGGGTGTTCGACCGTTCCTACACCGGACGACGAGCAGCTGTCCAAATCCTAATTCTTCGACAAGGGTCTCATTCTGCTTACGACTATGCTATTGAGTTTCGTACTCTGGCAGCCTCCAGTGGCTGGGATGAATGTGCTTTGTGTGGCGCCTTCGTTAATGGTCTGGCGGAATCTGTGAAGGATGAATTGGCTTCCCTTGGTCTGGCTTCCAAGAATTAACGGACTTAGCCGGTCGCGTTGACAGCCGCCTTCGCCTTAGACAACGGGGGAGGGGCCGCACATCCAGAGAATGCAGCTTATCCTCCCTTCCTGAACCTGCTCCTGAACCCATGCAAGTAGATCGCGCCCACATCTCTCCAGAAGAGCGCCTGCGTCGACGGAGGGAGAGAGCATGCTTCTATTGCGGGCAAGCTGGTCACTTTCGAGAGACCTGTCCGTTAAAAGGCAAGGCCCCCTAGTGAAACTGAGGGTCCTAGGGGGCCAGAAACAGGACATTAACTCCATCCCTCGCTCCTGCTTTCCTGTCACTGTGACTGTCAACAATAGGACCCACACCGTATGGGCCCTCATTGACTCTGGAGCCGACCAGAACCTGATCTGCCCCCGTACTGTAGACACCCTCAAGATCTCATCCACCCCTCTTGAGCGCCCTCTTCCTGTTCAAGCTCTGGATGGTAGCAGCCTCAACCGCATCACTCATCGCACTCTCCCCATCAGTTTAAGAATTTCTGGCAACCTCATTTCTCAGCATGCCTAAGTCCCATACCCCAATCGTCCTTGGACGCCCCTGGTTAGTAAAACATAACCCTCATATAGACTGGGTCCGGAACACGATCCTAGGCTGGAACCCAGCTCGTCTGTCCTCATGCCTTCTCTCGGCATCTATTCAGCCTCCTCCTGCTACCAATAAAGGGGAGCTCCCCGATCTCACCAATGTACCCCCGGAGTATGCTGACCTCCGAGAGGTCTTCAGTAAGTCTCGTGCCATCTCCCTGCTACCACATCGACCCTATGATTGTGCCATCGATCTTCTCCCAGGCACAGCCCCCCCAAGGGGGCGTCTCTACTCCCTCACCTCCCCTGAGAGAGAGGCCATGAACCACTACATCGCTGAATCACTGGCGGCTGGAATCATCCGACCTTCGTCTTCACCGGCAGGTGCAGGATTCTTCTTCGTAGAAAAGAAAGACAAGTCTTTACGGCCATGCATTGATTATCGAGGACTTAATGAAATTACGATTAAAAATCGTTATCCCCTTCCGCTCATGACCACGGCGTTCGAGCTATTACAGGGAGCACACATCTTTACTAAACTGGACCTCCGAAATGCCTATCACATCGTCAGAATCAGGGAAGGGGGACGAGTGGAAAACAGCATTTAACACTCCTACCGGTCACTACGAATATCTGGTGGTACCTTTTGGACTGACTAATGCACCTGCTGTTTTCCAAGCCCTGATTAATGATGTCCTAAGGGACTTCCTGAATGTATGTGTATTTGTCTACCTTGATGACATTTTTATCTTTTCTCACTTCCTTGAGGAACACGTTACCCATGTTCGCCAGGTATTACAGCAGCTGCTGGAGAACAAACTTTTTATCAAGGCCGAGAAGTGTGAGTTTCACCAGAAATCCACTTCTTTTCTGGGGTTTGTAATTTTTCCCTCCATGATCGAGATGGAGCCCTCCAAGGTCAAGGCGGTTACTGACTGGCCCACGCCCGCTTCTAGACGAGAACTACAACGCTTCCTAGGGTTTGCTAATTTCTATCGCAGATTCATAAGGAACTATAGCACCGTGGCTGCTCCCCTTACAGCTCTCACCTCCTCAAAATTTCCCTTTAAGTGGAACGCAAGGGCAGAAGAGTCTTTTACTAGCCTCAAGCGAAGATTCACTTCGGCACCTATCCTTTCCATCCCAGACCCCTCTCTCCAATTCACTGTCGAAGTAGATGCTTCTGAGACCGGGGCTGGAGCTATTCTTTCTCAGAGAAGCCCCAAAGACAACAAGCTGCATCCCTGTTCCTTTTTCTCTCGCCGACTCTCTCCTGCGGAAAGGAACTATGACATTGGTGACCGAGAGCTACTAGCTATCAAGCTAGCCCTTGAAGAGTGGAGACATTGGTTGGAGGGGGCTCAGCATCCTTTCCTAGTTTGAACTGACCATAGAAACCTTGAATATTTAAAATCAGCCAAAAGGTTAAATGCCCGTCAAGCCCGCTGGTCCTTATTTTTTTCAAGGTTCAATTTAACTATATCCTACCGCCCAGGTTCTAAGAACACCAAGCCAGATGCTCTCTCTCAACAGTTCTCTTTGCCCCAGAATTGTGCCCCCACTGAAAGCATCCTCCCACCACAATGCCTTGTGGCTGCCACCCAACAGGACATTGAAGTCCTGGTCAGAGAGGCCCTAGAGCAAGAACCAGGTCCAAGCAACGTTCTTACTGTCACGTACCGCTGTCATTCACGTTTCCTTTTTCCCACGCTGTCATGCCTTTGCGCTCACGTGCTTATGTTTTCCTCCTGGCTGTCATGCTTTCTCACACACACCCCGCCCCTTTACACACCGGCATCCCATTCACAACTAATTTCTCCCGGCATTTAAAGAAGCGCAGAACGCTGTCTCGCTGCCAGATTATTGCGTGCCTTCAGAGCCCAGTTTTCTCGCGTTTCTTTTCCGTGTTAGTTGTTTCCGTTCTCGACCTCGCTTGTTCTCGGTATTCGCTTCTAGCCTCTCGTTTTTGAATCTTGTTCGCTGTTTGTTTCCCCGCTGGTTTTGACCTCTCGCTTCGTTTCACGTTTACGTCTCTGCTCGCTCCCCCTTTGGATTATTCGCATCGCTGACTGACTCGCTGGCTTTGAACTCTCGCTCTGGCTCACGACAACGTCTCTGCTCGCTCCCTTTTTGTCACACGCATCGCTGACTGATTTAACTGGCTTTCCGACCCATTGCACCGGCTTTGTATTACGCCACACCCCCCTCGTCCAAAAGCGCGTCTAAGCCACGCCCCTTTGGTGCTGTAAATCTGCACTTGGGTCCTGCTCTTCTTTTTTCTCTTCATTACTCTGCGTGCCTGACAACACTTGAATTTGATGACTGCTTTCTCCTTTTGTTGGATATTAAGACAGAAATAGAGAAAGCTATGACGACACTGCGTCCCAGTTTGTCCTGGGAGTATCGATAAGAGCCACCTGCCAAGGCTTAGACCTGAACCCAACAGTAATCAGTACAAGTTATATTTTGTACACAGTCACTTGTGTTAATTGGATGTCATGTGATTTTACCAGGCTGGTGAGACAGAGGATGATTCTGATGCTGGTCTGAAGAAGGAGGCGAGGAGGACGAAGAGGTTAAGGTTAGCTGGGGAATAAAAAAATAAAAAATTCAGGTGAGCATGGAGGGGCAAAGAAAAGAGGAGCTGGGTGAAGGAATGCATTCAGCTGTGATCAGCTCCTTTATGTAGTCTTTGAACGAGGTTTGAACCCAACCCTGGAGGTTAAAGGGGGTAATGCTAACCAATAAATCATCATGTTTATGAACAGTATACTTTTTAGTATGAATTTCTTTATACATGTTTATCACTTCTGAATTGCTGAGAACAAAACCGTTTAGTGAAAAATTTAATTATTGTTAGTTAGGTCCAATGTCATTAATAGAGGCTCCCTGAAGTAGAAATTCTAAGAATAAAATAGTCAGAAAATTGTTGCCTGAATCAGATGTCTTATACTCAGTTAACCAGGGTTCTAAACTGATCAGCCATAACATTATGACCACCTGCCGAATATTGAGTAGGTCCCCCTTTTGGCACCAAAACAGTAGTGCACCATGTTTTTTTTCTTAGACCTTTCTATCAGAACCAGCATTAACCTTTTCATCAATGTAATATACACCAACGCTTCCATTGGATCAGACTACACAGGAGAGCCTTCGCTCCCAAAGACGTCACCCATGACCCTGTCGCCAGTTCCCCGGTTATTCTTCCTTGGATTACTTTTGGTATGTCCTGTCCACCACAGACCAGGAACATCCACAAGTTGCTCTGATCTATATATACACGTTTTGAATGTGCATGTAGGTACGCGAGTTGCTAAAACAGTATCCAGTTTCCTACCACTAAGCATTTATTTAATGGTGAGTCCAGTTAATCAGAGTTCAGTGACGTTTAAAGCTTTAAAGGGTAGTGGAGACTCCTGAAAAGGAAAACCAAATGTTCTTTGGAAAAGTGTAATCAGTGACTGTTATCTGGGTTTGTTCTAATCCCCGGCGATGTGTTCCTTCAGTATTCAGAGACATGCAAGACAGCCCATAGTTTTAAGATAAAATGTCCACACTAAACCTTGATACAGTTATTATGACTATTATTTGTTTCTTACTTTTCAGATTGGATTAGACCGGCCTTAAGCACGCACATAACTGAATTTTCTCAGTCTGAGGGGAGATGGCTAGCAAATGGCTAGGAATCTTAAAATCCTCTTTTTTTTATTGCTACCAGAATTATAGTTATTAAACTATAAAGCACAGAATAAAACCTTCAACCTTCAGAGTCACAACCTGGTTGACCTGGACCTTCTGGTACAGTAGATGTCCTTGTGCTGTTCAGTGATCTGTTGAAAACAGATGCCTGGGCCAGGTGTTCCTCAGGGCAGTATTAATATCTAAAACTTGCTTTCTCAGAAATGAAACATGCATCGGTGAATATTGTCACTGTATGTCTTATTACAGTATTTATGAATGTCACTTAGAAAAAAAAAGAAAAAACAAGTAAAGCCATGACCCTTTTCACAAACCTACATTTTGATTCCAGTCAATAAAGTGCTCCATGACAAACACTCAGAATTAGATTTTTACCTTATTTATTAATTTATTTGCTAGTTATTTATGTTTGAACACCCTATCCCAGATTTTATTTTTCCACCACATCCCAACAGTGCTCTGTTTGATTGAAATCTGGTGACTGTGGAGGCCATTTGAGTACAGTGACCTCATTGTCATGTTCAAGAAACCAGTCTGAGATGGCTTTATGTTATTTTGTGGTTATAAGAAGATGGACATGGTCAGCAACAATACAATACTCAGCAACTGGCATTTAAGCGATGATCAATTGGTACTAAATGGCCCAAAGTGTGCCAAGAAAATCTCCTCCACACCCGAACACCACCAGCAGCAGCCTGGGATGCAGGATGGATCCATGCTTTCATGCTGTTTACTCCAAATTCTGACTGAACCATCCAAATGCCTCAACGAAATCAAGACCAATCAGACCAGGCTTCTGTTGTCTAATTTTAGTAAGCTGATGCCAATAGTAGCCTCACTTGGTCTTCTGTGGTCCTCTGGTGCTGTAGCACATCTGCCTCCGTTTAATGTGTCAACAGTTCCCATTCTGATGCTTGTTTGATCTTCAGCAGATCATCTTGACCAGGTCTACATGCCTTAATGCATAAAGCTGCTGCCATGTGATTGGCTATTTGGAAATTTCACATTTCCAACTTACACAAACTCAACATTCTGTTAAGCAGGTAGACCTAATGAAGTGCTGTGTATGTGTGTGCATGCATGTGTGTGTGTGTATGCTTATATAATTATCTAAACGACATACTGTAAAACTTTTGTTTTTCATTTCCCTTTTTAGGTCAGAGAATAGACCCCGGTGTGTCTGAAATTGGTGTGCAGTGAGCCGAAGCTGCGACAGTATCCTGCAAGATGTTCACTTTACAAATGATGCCAGTGATATGAAACATGCCAAGCAGGTGAGCTGTGGTTGCAGGACAGGCTTACAACAGGCAGGGGGTGCTGTTTAGCTAGATATCAAGACTTGGGGTGACGGGCCTTGCTGCTGGGATTATGCAGTATGTCTGGTGTGTCACTGGGTTATTAATACGCTGAGTAACCAATATGGTGACCCATTTACATCAATGGACGGGGAACAAGTTGGCTGAGAATTTGTTTAGAATATAATGAGTAATACATGAGTAAACTCAAGTACCTAATAAATTATCATTTGTTATCTAATAGGAATAGTTATGTTTGTTTTCCTAGCTCTAATCATCTAGACATATGCTTAAAGGTTTTATCGCCCAGCGTCGTCTTAAATGTTTCTGCACTGAAGGTTTTGAAGGTTTGCCGCCCCCCCCCCCCCCCCCCCCATCCCCTTCCTTTGTCTGCTATTGTTGTGCCCTTGAGGAAAAAACATCATCACCTTTTTCTCCAAGGGTGCTGCGACACAAAACCCTTCAACTTTCCTCTCAGATATCCTCAGTCTAAAATCTTCTTTCTAAATAAACAATATAGTGAATAAGTAACTCAAAATATTCAGCTTACAGTTTGATTCCCACATCAAAAGGGCAAAGTTTCAGGAGCCAAGTGAAGATTTACAATCCAGACTGCTGAAATCATCATAAGGAAAAATAATACATGCAGCAACCTAGACAGTGAGACAGCCTGATCTCTTAACCCTTGAACTTCAAGTTTGACAGATCCGTGCCGGCAACACTGGCGAAGGACAATAATAAAAAAAAGTTTACTTGGAAGCCTTGCAAGTGTGTCTTAACGGGGAGGCTTTAAACATCAATTTGGGTTTTTGGATATGTCAGGTAGAATGAAAGATATCATTACTTTTATAACGTACATTTTTCCACACTACCGGAATATGGGAATGACGTTGCAAAAATGAAAAAAAAAAAAAAAAAATATATATATATATATATATATATATATTAAAATTAGATTAATATTCTTCTTCTTCTTATTATTATTATTATTATTATTATTGGGGCCCAAGCACTATGACATCAGCTCTATTATGTCATAGTGTGAAAAGGGCCTTCTTGTTCTTTTAAGTAATTTTCCCCCAGCATCCAGGCCTTCTTGGGGGTCTTAACATGCTCAAAAATCAGCACACAGGTTGGAACCTGTTTCCATTAGGATGCCTGAGTGATTGGGTCCTGGGCGTCGTCCGGGGCTGTCACACAAGATTTTTCTGCATAGCTCCAACACACTTACACATATACAAACATGCAAAACCAGGTACACATTGAGTTAAACGAAGTCAGTTATTTTGGGTTGTTTGCAAAACTGACCCAGTGGACATTGGTATACTCTGGCTAGCAGATTTATATGATCACCACCAAACCAGGCCACTGTGACGGTATCAAGACAATGAGGATATAAGCCATCACGATGAGGATATAAGGTTTAGCCGTGACGATGCCTTAAATTTATGCCGTATAGTGGCTAATAACTTCCTGAATGACATCACATTGAGTGACATCACATTAAATGACATCATAGTGCAATGCTTTTTGACATGTTCAAAAAGCACCCAGGTTAGACTCCAGATGAATGAAAAGTGGCTAATAACTTCCTTATATATTGTTTCATAATGATGTTGATATAGCTCCTTTAAATGCAAGTGCCCACCTGCCCACCATGATGGCGCAAGGTGCTTGGGAAAGATCATTGTTGCTTGCAACTATGTTTATTATTATTATTATTATTATTATTATTATTATTATTATTTGTTCATAGAAACAACTGAGAACAATGTTAAACCATGTGATCATGTGTATCTGTACAATTTCTTTTCCTACGTGTCCCATTTTTTTAAATTTTTTGCTCAGTCACGTTTGTACAGTTGGTTAAAATAAACTAAGGTTCTGTTCAACAAAAGGAACAATAGCAAAGAAACAGCAACAGAATTATTGTTAATTACAGTAATAATACAGTAATAACAATATCACCTATAATAATAATAATAATAATAATAATAATAATAACAACACTAATGAGCAGCAGGTCAGCAAATCCCAGAGTACACGCTTCCGGATGGATCCAGACTGTGGATCAGGTGTGTGTATGAAAATAGGAGGAAATCCTTTTTTCCTCAGTAAGGATCCTTTTTTTTGTCTTGTTACCTCACATATATACATCACAAATACTGTAGCTTTTCTTAGTGAATAACGTAATCATAATGTAGCTTTGAAAAAAATTATGAAATATCTTATCACAACAGGAAGTCCTTGAAGGTTTTACCCTACGGATTGGATCCTTTAATCTGAGTTAATCAGTTAAGATAAAAAAAAAAAAAAACAATAATAATAAAATGCCAGGAGGTTTTGTGTATCGTGCCAATAGTAGCATCAGAATGTTTCTGTTTTCCTCATTATTTGAAATGTGCATTATTAAATGTGTAAAGTTTAACTGCCAGGTGAACTGAGTAACAATGAATCTCTCATTACAATGGTCTCTGTGAAGTGGAGATACAAGTATAATATATATATACAGTGTGTATATATATATATATATATATATATATATATATATATATATATATATATATATATATATATATATATATATATATACTGTACCAACACGTAGACAAAATTGTTGGTACCCTTCGGTCATTGAAAGAAAAACTCACAATGGTCACATAAATAACTTTAATCTGACAAAAGTAATAATTTAAAAAAATTCTATGTTAACCAATGAAAGTCAGACATTGCTTTTCAACCATGCTTCAACAGAATTATTTAAAAAAATAAACTCATGGAACAGGCCTGGACAAAAATGATGGTACCCCTAACTTAATAGTTTGTTGCAAAACCTTTTGAGGCAATCACTGCAATCAAACGATTCCTGTAACTGTCAATGAGACTTCTGCACCTCTCTGCAGGTATTTTGGCCCACTCCTCATGAGCAAGCTGCTCCAGTTGTTTCCGGTTTGAAGGGTGCCTTTTCCAGACGACATGTTTCAGCTCCTTCCAAAGATGCTCAATAGGATTGAGGTCAGGGCTCATAGAATAGTCCAATGTTTTCCTCTTAGCCATGCTTGGGTGTTTTTAGCTGTGTGTTTTGGGTCATTGTCCTGTTGCAAGACCCATGACCTGCGACTGAGACCCAGCTTTCTGACACTGGCCAGCACATTTCTCTCTAGAATCCCTTGATAGTCTTGAGATTTCATTGTACCCTGCACAGATTCAAGACACCCTGTGCCAAATGCAGCAAAGCAGCCCCAGAACATAACAGAGCCTCCTCCATGTTTCACAGTAGGGACAGTCTTCTTTTCTTGATATGCTTCATTTTTCCGTCTGTGAACATAGAGCTGATGTGCCTTGGCCAAAAGTTCCATTTTTGTCTCATCTGTCCATAGGACATTCTCCCAGAAGCTTTGTGGCTTGTCAACATGTAGTTTGGCATATTCCAGCCTGGCTTTTTTATGATTTGTTTTCAACAATGGTGTCCTCCTTGGTCGTCTCCCATGTAGTTCACTTTGGCTCAAACAACGACGGATGGTGCGATCTGACACTGATGTTCCTTGAGCATGAAGTTAAACTTGGATCTCTTTAGAAGTCTTTCTGGGCTCTTATGTTACCATTCGGATTATCCGTCTCTTTGGTTTGTCATCAATTTTCCTCCTGTGGCCACGTCCAGGGAGGTTGGCTACAGTCCCATGGATCTTAAATTTCTGAATAATATGTGCAACTGTAGTCACAGGAACATCTAGCTGCTTGGAAATGGTCTTATAGCCTTTACCTTTAACATGCTTGTCTATAATTTTCTTTCGAATCTCCTGAGACAACTCTTTCCTTCGCTTCCTCTGGTCCATGTTGAGTGTGGTACATACCATGTGACCAAACAACACAGTGACTACCTGGAGCCCTATACAGTATATAGGCCCACTGACTGATTACAAGATTGTAGACACCTGTGATGCTAATTAGTGGACAGACCTTGAATTAACATGTCCCTTTGGTCACATTATTTTCAGTATTTTCTAGGGGTACCATCATTTTTGTCCAGGCCTGTTCCATGAGTTTATTTTTTTAAATAATTCTGTTGAAGCATGGTTGAAAAGCAATGTCTGACTTTCATTGGTTAACATAGAATTTTTTAAAATTATTACTTTTGTCAGATTAAAGTTATTTATGTGACCATTGTGAGTTTTTCTTTCATTGACCGAAGGGTACCAACAATTTTGTCCACGTGTGTATGTTATATATCTTTCAAGGCAAGTAAACAAGTAAGTAAACAGTTAGTTCTCAAAGGAGCAGCCAAAAGGATCCGAGCGACTTGGACGAGTGTTAGACGGCCAGGTCAGAGCATGTTCCCTGCATGCAGTGGTTAATACAATACCTACCAAGAGTGTTCAAAAGAAGGAAAACTGGTGAATTAGCATCAGGGTCAAGCGCACACAAGGTTCTTTGATGTGTGTGTGGAGCCTGTCTGGGCTGAACCCACAGAAGAGTTACTGTAGCACGAATTGCTGAAAAAAAAGACACTGCTGTCTGTAATAGAAAGGTATTAGAACACACAAGGCAGCGCTTGTAGCTGCAGATCGGTCAGGGTGTCCATGCTGACCCGAGTGCACCACCGAAAGCTGTGTGGCGTGTGACATCCGAACTAAAGGAAATCATGGAGTGATATAAGTAGGTGGCCGGATCATGTTTTCTTTTATATCATGTGGACGGCCACGCGTGTGTATGGATCACTTACATCAGGGGTCTCAAACTCAGTTCCTGGAGGGCCGCAGCCCTACAGAGTTTTGTTCCAACCATAATTAAAAACACCTGATCCAACTAAACAAGTCATTAAGGCTTATTTGAAAACTACATAGTATGTATGTTGGAGCAGGGTTGGAACAAAACTCTGTGGGGCTGCGGCCCTCCAGGAACTGAGTTTGAGACCCCTGACTTACATCAAGAAGAGGGAAGATAAAGGCAATTTGGCGGAGGCAGTGTGATCCTCTGGTCTGCTGGGATCCTGGCATTTATCCTGACGTTACTTTAACATGTTCCACCTACCTTAACACCAAGTACATTCCTTCGTGGCAAAGGTGTTCACTCGCAGCATCTCTTATTTTATCACAGCGCTTCTGAATTCAGAAATCTGATTGGTTTGTACTGTGTCCTTTTTCATTTATGTTCTACTCTTACAGATAGACTTGGACAATGGTTCTGAAGTGGATCGATCGTTTTGTTTATTTTCTTACATTGGAAAGTATTCAGGACGGAAGGCTTCCCAATTCCCTAGTCCATGACATGGCATTGTGTTTATCTTATTGGCTACAGGAGGGAAAACGAGTGAGCTAATGACTGTTTGTAAATTCTGTGACACGTGATAACAGGAACTTGTCTCTCAGACATTGCGCAATGTCAAATATAAAGAAAAACAAAGAGCTGAAATAGAAATAGGACTTGTTTTCCAGGCATCCTATAACAGTAAACGGAATTATGATCAGATGCAAAATATTATGTTCTTCCTTAAACAAATTGCTGTGGTATAAGGGGAACAAAGCAGTTTGGGACATGATGGACCACTCACTCACTCACTCATTGTCTCTACCGATTGATCCTGTATTCAGGGTCACGGGGATCCTGTAGCCTATCCCAGGAGACTTAGGGCACAAGGCGCGGTACACCCTGGACTGGGTGCCAATCCATCGCAGGCCAAGTCTGCAATTTGGGAACACCAGTTAGCCTAATCAGCCTGTCTTTGGACTGTGGGAGGAAACCGGAGTACCCGGAGGAAACCCACCAAGCATGGGGAGAACATGCAAACTCCTTGCACACGGAGACGGGAATCGAGCCTGGCCGGGAGTCGAACCCGTACCCTGGAGGTGCAAGGCGACAGTGCTAACCACTTCAACTTCATCGTACTCTTGAGTGAAGATCCAGATCACAGCGTCTTAAATCTTTGTTCCAGCCAAACGTGCATCTGGCGTTGTGCCATTTCACTGAAAACTTTCCCCGCACTGTGCTTCCGGGTCAGCCGTGGCTCGGGACTTCTCAGCCTGCTCATGCACAGGAATGTGCCGATTCATAGTGACTTCAGAATGTTGTCATGCAAAAGATCAGCTGCCTGGTGTGAAGCGTTTGTTTGTTTGTAAAACCGCTGAGATCATTTCAGGCCTGAGGGCAAGTAAAGTGTGTCATTAATTTACCAGATGATATAAATGAATATAATGAAGTGGGGCAGCGTTAAATGCTGGTTCATCGTGAACAGAAGAAAAAAAGCAGTGCCACGGCGCCTGACAGTAAGTGCATGAAGGAAGTCATAAAGCTAATGATGCACAGCACTGCTTGTTACTGGTTAATGGGGCTTTAAATAAAGCAAATTTTCCTCTCTTTTTTCCAGACACAAGCAGGCACTACAGTATATCTACTATGAATGGAAAAAAAAAACAAAGAACTTGAACTTGCACCCTGTGTTATACCTGTACTAATTCTCACGCCAAGTCTATTCTAGGTTTATGATGTTTTCAGACTATAGGAAAAAAGTTCCAAGCTATTAAGCCAGCCATTAAACTGCTGTTCATCCCTGGCGACTCATCCCCTGGTCAAGATCTTGTGATCTCCCTGGACAACAATCAGATCGCTCCTTCAGCAACTGCCCGCAATGTTGGGGTAACTCTGGACGATCAACCGTCCGTTTCTCCACACACATTTTCTCTGACCCTACTCGCTGCTGACGATTTCTTCGTTACAACATCAGAAGAATCCGTCCATTTCTTTCTTCACAGGCTACTCAGGTGCTTGTTCAGTCCCTTGTTATTTCAAGACTGGACTACTGGCAGGTCTGCCTCTGTCCACCATTCGTCCTCTGCTGCATTCGTCTGGTCAAAGGGAAGCTGGAGGACTTTGAGCATAATATCCCCCCCCACATTTCATACGACTATGAAATGTTGGTGTGCTTGGTGGGTTTCCTCCGGGTGCTCCAGTTGCGCAGCTGTACGTCTCGTTTTTCAACCTTCCCAAGTTCTCCACCCCACTTCTCCGCCCCCTGCACTGGCTTCCTGTAGCTGCCCGCGTCAAATCCAAAACCCCCATGTTTGCCTACAAAGCCAAAAAAGGCCCAGCACCAACTTACCTCTCTGCTCTAATCACACCTTGCACCGCATCACCTTCCCTCAGGTCCTCCAGCGCTGCTTGGCCGGTCCCACCATCTCTCAGGGATCGAGGGAAATGTGCATCTAGACTCTTTTCTGCTCAGGCACCTAGCCCTCTAGATGTCCGTACAGAGGAGTCTCTGGCAAACTTTTAAACGACGACTTAAGACATATCTGTTTCTTTAGTACTTGAGCTAATCCCAACAGTGTTAGACTGATGGTACTTAGTTAGTAACCTAGTAACCCAGTGTAAGGATCTATCCAATGATGAAACTACATCACTGTGTATGTGTGTGTGCTTGTACCCTGTGAGGGACTGAGATATCCTTAGAGATATCACTCACATCAAGATACAATATGAAAGTTTCTTCATAGTATAAACATGATGGAGGCGGCGTCATCATCAGAGACCACTCCTATCAGGATATAAATGTTTGATCATTGAACAAAGCATGATGGAGGCGGAGTCATCCTCAAAGAGATCACGCCCATCTGTGCCACTGTATAAACATGATATGGGCGGAGCTATGCTCAAAGAGACCACTCCCATCAGGATGGTAGCGTTTCAATGTAGGTTAAAGGTGATTAGTTAAAACATAAAAATAAAAACAAAATTTGTATTGATCGGCGAAGTCAAATGATGCTTCAGTCTGCAAAATAAACTAATGCCCATATTAACTCATAAATAATAGGGATACCAAATGAAACACCTACATTTCAATGTATGAATGGGACGCGTTAATGTCGCTTTAAGTTGATGAAAAATCTAAAAATGTAATGTGTCATGATTAAATCATGATTAAAAGGTATCACCAGATTTTTTTTTTTTTTTTTTTCAGAATCAGAAAAAAAAAAGACTTTTAAGCAGTGTATTTCTCTAATTATACTGTATAACTATACAACGATGCTTTAAGAATTTGGAGCATTTCCGTAATTTACAATTTCAACTTTAAGACTAAAAATAATCAGCAAGTGTTCATGCCACGCATGTGCAGTAGTCACTTTTTCTCGCTAAGTATCTTCTAACTATTGATCTACGTGCACAAACCGAGATCGAGTCCCTTTCACGTGATTGTACCCGATGCTGAAAAGTACACAGCTGTGTTTGTTTAAGTAGAATCATGCACCACTTTTGGATGACATTGAGTCATTCTTTTTTTTTTTTTTTTATTATTTTTTTTATTCTGGCTGCATCAACATGGTTGCTGTTTAAGTTCATGTGACCTAAAGTTATTAGTATAAACTGGAACAGGAATGTGAATTATGATATGGCATTATGACGTGTATCAGCTCTGTGCACAAAAAACTAACAAACAAAAAAACACAAGAAGTAAAAGATAAAGGTTTTTTGATTTTATTTTATTAGGTTTGTATAAATACAAGTGTTTGTAGTGCACAAATAACACGATTCATAATAATAATAAAACAAGAAAGAGTACAACTTCTAAAATATATATTAAACGCAGTTAAACATATGAATGAATTTTAAGATATTAAGTTTAAGTATAAAATGTCATATACTGTATAAACACACTAATAAATAAGTACATAAAAGTGTCCAGCACCATTTAAGCCATTTGTAAAAGATTAATCATTATTTGGAAAACAATTAAACTCAAAACTATCCATAATTCTTTAAAAAAAATAAAAAAAAAAAATTTTTTTTTTTTTAAACAAATCAGGTTTTTGCTCTCAGTCTTCAACCCTATGACCATTTCTCTTGAAGTGTCATCAATGAACTATGCTCTAATAACACGAAACACAGACGCTGTTTAACTGTTAACTCGGTAAATTAGGTGAAAGGACAAACGCTGACCTACTCAGGGCAGGTGAACTTGTCACATGTCACGTCATAGAGCCTGCAGCTTACAGCAGATAGATCAGAAATAAAACACTCTTACGGGAAGATAATACGCGATGCCGAGTTAGTGTTCAAATCCTAAATTGTGTCCTGAAGTGTTCCCACACTCGTAATGCAGCGATCGCGTAGTAATACTACAGTGACACTAGCTTTCTTACTTGTAAAGGTAGAACATAAAGCTCAAGTTATAAAGTCAAGTTATAATTACTAGACATGCACGACATCTGCCTGAAACCCTTTAAGCATTTTTAAACATTAAAACGTTGTTACGTTTAATATCGGCTCCTGTATGTTCACTTAAATTAAAACTGTTTATTGTTTTCATCAATAGATTTATTTAAATATATAGTTGTAACATTTATGTCCCTTATGAGGCATCTTTGCTTTCTAGCATGTTGTTTGCACAGTACTGTAAATAATTAAAAATGTCATTTTGCGGGCCTCCGAGTGGCGCAGTGGTTAAAGCGCTCGCTCGCCCTATCATCCGGAGATCGCTAGTTCGAATCCCGGGTGGTGCTGTAACCTCTCGCAGCCGGAGGTCTAGAGAGAGCTGATTGGCCGAGCTCTCTCAGAGGGGAGGGACGAGAGGTACTTAGTGCTCCCACATTAATCACGGCTCTACAGCCGGTCAGGGGCGTCTGTGAGCTCGCGCGACGGAAGGAGCGGATAGCGCTGTCCTCCGAGTGTGTTACGCCGCCCCCAACGGTGCGCGAGCGAGCAGTTCGAAAAGATGCGGTCGGCTGGCGTCACGTGGTTCGGAGGAAACACGTGATAGTCTTCGGCCCTCCCGGCTGAGTGGTAGTAGTAGCCTTAATGTGGGAGCCCCCTAGTGACGGGGAGGAATTGGACACGACTAAATTAGGGAGAAAATCGGGGGAAAAAAAAATAATAATAAACTTCATTTTGCTTTCACATCATAACATCATAACATAAACATCTTAATGTCAAAGTAAAGTGCTGACACTGGAGACTCCTTCCACAAGCGAGCGAGTCCCTGTGTGAGCGAACAAGTGCATGAATATAAACCTGTGATATGTTTTTCTGTCAGAGCTTCTTTTTTTTTTTTTTTTACAGAGGATGAATCGGCACCTTCTGAATCAAGTATTCGACATCATATCGCTGTACAACAGTGAAATCGCAACCCCAGGTAGTGAAGTTATGGTGAAACTCCACTCAGAATCGCATTTTTCTGTTCCCCCAGTGTTTTTCCAGAGTAGGCGGCGGTGGATTATGTGAAAGCAACACCTCTAAAGGATCATCCACTAACGCGATGGTCTCCTTCGAGACGTTACCGCCGTGCTCCGGGTCGCTCCTCCAGTTTCTCATCGCGCCTAAATGCGGATACTCGAATCCTAGCGGGTCGGACGGGTCGGTGTGCCAGCTGCTCCTCTTCCTGCGGTACGTGCGATTTTTCTGTTGCTGGAAGAAGACAAAGCCAGGCAGCTTTGGTGACTTGTGAGAGCATATTTTGGCCTGTCGATGCCTGACCAGTAGCACGTCGCCCCTGCAGGTGTCAAACACATCGTAACGTTTGTGTCTTTGGATGCGGTGAAACCTGCAGTCCTTATTGCTGTCCAATACCTGAGGATAGACATGGACACGCGCGTCACTTCAACTGTGTAGAGGATTAGACGTTTGCCAGTTCAAGGCTGTATATGAGAGAAGCATGAGCTGCCAAACATCATGATAAACATCATCATCATCATCATCTTTATTTAAATAGACCGTTGAGTCCAAACCACATCAGCAATTAGGGAAAGAAATTTGAAAGAATGGACATAATCCAAGAAATACTAATCCAAACCAAATCTGAAACATTAATAGATCCTTAAATAAAGATCTTAGAAGGAACAAATTTCAGGAAACCCATTTTTTTTTCTTTCACAGTTACTCCATGACGAATACAACTTCACAAAGAAACCTTGGATTGTTATTCATGCAAATTTACTAAGAAGTGATTTGTGCGCCGTTGACTCATTCAATCGTGGCGTAACATTTATTAATTTCCTTGAACGATACTTACCGAGCTGTACAACTTTCCTTTGGAGTCCAAGCATAAGAAAGCATGACTTTTCACATTATGGACCGAGAAACAGTTCGTATCCGGGTCCTTCCAGTATCCGGAGTAACCTGCGTGATTTCAGAGGAACATCAGCGATCAGGACGCGCCATGACAAAGCTCGGGAAATCTAACGAAACTCCTAACGTACCTTGTGAACCTTGACGAACTGGTTTCTGAGCTCCGTTTCGGCTGATGAAATGGCTTTTTGCTCCGAGCCGTCGTGGAGCTCCCGGCTCGGCCGCGTCGGGACCGGAGGGTAAGGATGTCCGCCGCAGAGAGTAACAAGTGGCTGTAGCGTGGAGTGTGAGCACAGCCCAGCAGAGGAGATGGACTGAGAGCATGATCGGTCTGGGTCAGGGTTTGCATATGGAATCCCTGTGTGTGTTTCTGTATTTATTTGGGTGGGAAAAAAAAAAAAAAGTCCAAAGTTCCTATTTGCATACTGAAGTGGCCTGTAATTGGCCATCTCCTGTTTGGAGGCTGCAACTAGAGCTGACGTAACTCTTCTCAACCTGATGCAATGTTATCATATTATGTCATGTGGAACGTGTGTGTGTGTGGGGGGGGGGGTGTGGGGGGGGGGGGGGGGGATTCACTGAGGATGTGAGATGTGAGCTAATATCAGGCTTTGTTACAACAGTTACAAGAGTCCTCGGGAGCACAGGAAATAAATGATAGTGGTAACACTCACCGGCATTGGCATACACTATGTTATCTGACACTTTTAAACACTGCTTTTAGTTTGATAAGTCTGTAAGTTCTTCCACACGGTACAACTTTTCAAGGCTCTCCAACTTTCTTTTGACTCACTGGACATAGAAATGAACTTGAATCATTAAAATACAGTGAATTCATTATTTTTTTATATAATGCTGGATGGAAATAGAAATAAAAAGTTGTCTATTTAAATAGTAGTAGTAATAATAATAATAATAATAATAATAATAATAATAATAATAAATGGTGTTGTATTTAAGTTTAGTTCAACTGACTGTGACTCCATTATCATCATGCTGCCTACCCAGGGGACGCCATGTGATGAAGGGTTGAACCATCTCCGGTCGTAAAGCGGTAAAGATTGTAGGAAAAGATTTTCCTTAAGATTGATTAAGAAAATCATCGCCCAAGAAAGAAAGAGGCGCCTACTGTCTCCTCCTATGCAGTGGTACAGCAGGTACAGTACAGTACAGGTAGCACGGCCACGTCACAGCTTTAAGGTGCCAGGATGACTAAAGTGAGTCAAAGTTAGTTATAGTCACTAAGTCTTTCGGCTGTTCCTGTTGAGGGGTCGCCCCAATCTGCATGCAACCTGGCACAGGTTCTACGCCGGAAGCCATTCCTGATGCAAGCCTTCCATTTTATCCGGGCTTGGACCCGGCTCTGGGCAGTGAATGGGAATTGAACCTCCGCATGGCGGCCGAGAAACCTACCACTGAGTCACCCGATGCCCTCATGCCCTCTAAATCTAATGTATTATTATTATTATTATTATTATTATTATTAATTGTTCATTTATCTTCAGCAAACTCTTTACCCTGGTCATGATTGCTGTGTACCTGGAGCCTTTTCCCAGGAACACGGGGTGTGATGCTGGAATCCATCCTGAGTGCAAGTCCAGTCTTTTGCAGGATTCTGTCATGTTTAACTCGATCACATCCGGAGCAGCAGGTTAGACTTGCTTTTGCACTCACCTGCATGCTTTTGAGAGGTGGGAGGAAACCAGCGAAGCTAATGGAACAAACATAGGGAACTCCATAAACACAATAACCCGAGCTCAGGATCGAGCTTTAAGGTGCCAGTGCGCCCCCTGCTGCACCAGTGTGAAGTGAAGTGATTTTTTTCATCATAAAGTCTAAAACCGATTTAAATTTAAAGAAGACTTCAAGGCACAGTATCCTTTGCTGCAGTAAAACATCTGAATGGTGCAGAAAGCCGTACATCTGTGAATTATGATTCTGGCCTAGGTGGCGCTGAGCCTACTGAAGTAATTCCTGTCAACATTCAGCGCCTGGTCCTTCAAAAATCGGCGGATTACTTGTCACCAACTTATGTTGTACAACTTATTGTTGTACACACACTCATTCACCAACACCACTTGCACATTACAGGAACTCGGTTGGGAGTTATCACCACATCCCCGTACAGTCCTGACCTCGCTCCAAGGCATTTCAACATGTTTAAGGAGTTCCTGGGAGGCCTGCGTTCCAGACGTTTAAACAGACAGGCAGCCTGATCATGGCTCCGGCGTAGTAAGAGAGCTTTCTACCTTGATGGTCTCCAAGCACTAGGTGTATTAGTGTAGCAGGGGATTATATAGAGAAATAAAGGGAGTTTTTTTCATTCTCAGAACTGTGTTCCGTTATTGTCCTGCTTTAATGACTTGAATGTGCTTGTGCTATATAATGAACCTGGTGTCTCATCCAGAGTGTATTCCTGCCCCTGTTCCAGGGATAGATGGCGTATCCACCACGATCAGGACAAAGCAGTTATTAAAGATGGACATATTAAACTTTCCTTTAGAAATAAAGTGCATGCGTTCTACGCTTTGTCCAGCAGATGGTGCTCAAACTGCACTTTCCTTCACTGTTGCCTGACCAAGGCCCTTGTACCGAGCACAGTGAAATATCGATGAAGCACACGACACCGTTAAAAAACAAACTTTTATTATCCTCTCAGTAATACAGTTGACTGCTGTGCACAGCACATACGTACAAAAATAAAAGTAAAACATATTTCTTATATTAGAACTCTGACTCCTTTTTATTTGTATTTTTTTTTTTCTTCTCCAGAAACTAAATGATCGGCGAAAAAAGTCTGTCGTCTTACAATCGTTTCAACAAATCAGAACTAAGGCAGGAGGAGGTGAGGTATATGTTCGAAAAGAGGAGGGGAATTTAGAGGAAGCACAGTCCCCTCAGTGCAGGAATAGAAAAGCAGGAGAAAATGCTACAAGAGGCTTCACACACACACACACACACACATGCACACACCCTTCGTTCGCGATCTCTCACACTGCTCACAGCACTGCAGCCCGTACGGGAACAAGAAACCCAGTAAAACCCGCAACCCATTTCATTTCATTTCATTTCATAGCCTAGTTCTGTGTTCCGTTTTTGTTTTTGTTTTGTTGAATCCATGCTAGATGCTTTCCGCGCTTTTTAAAGGTGCAGTCTGTAATGTTTGTGAACCTGTTAGAATCAGAGTTTATAGATAAGATATTTTGAAATTAAATACAGGAGATCCACAAAATTACCATGCACGTGTTTATATTGTAGAGGTTAACACCGCCCCCCGGTGGAGATAAATGTCATTTCAGCTCTGTATCGGCAGAGGGTGCTAAACATTACACAGTGCTCCTTTAATCCTTAAACGTCACTGCTTTTTAGGTCGTTATGGGACGGCTTAAAAAGAGCCATGTGGACAAAAATGCAGGAGTTCTGATGATGATGATGATGATGATGATGATTTCATTAAATCAAGTGTTATCATATTGCATGCCTACATTTGGGTACAAAGATTGTTTTAAAAACAAACAAACAAACAAACAAACAAACAAAAAAAGCATCCTTTTTTTCCAGCTTCAATTCATCACGACCAAACTTAATATCAAGGCAAGAAAGTGGCTATAGCTAATATTAGAGCTGTCAACATTAACATGTTAACCTGTTTAAAGTTTAAAGTGAATTTATTTCATACATTTTTTAAAGCAAATTAATCATATGAACAACTTTGACTCTGATGGCTTCCCACAATGGCAGCGCAGTTACCCGGCTGGGTGTGATAATGTCACCTTTAATGCAGATAATAAGATGACTGAGGAAACTTCACCAGGTGTCCTGAACTGCAAATGTCATTGTAAAAAGATTGCAGATGGAAATTCGACCCTGGAAATCAAAACTTTCCAGAAATCCAAGCTTGTGTGCTCGAGCTACTTTCACGGGGAACAATTTCTACAAGAACACATTGAACGCTGAGGAGGCTGCGAAAGTGAGGCAGTTGGCAGAAGCTACTCTTATTGCACTTACTGGAGATCACCTGACATGAGTAAGTAACTATAACTACCTCGGTGTAACAGCACACCTAATCAATGACAAATGGCAGCTGACCTCATTCACTCTGGGCATGTGAAAAACACAAAAAAGACATTTTGCCGAAGCGTGTGCTATCCGATTGCGCTAACCGAGTTGAAGAGGCGTTGAAGACATCACCACTATAGGAACAGACAGGGCTTGCTGCTGCACTCATATTGAGATTTTAATTTGATGATGAGAATGTTTGAGATGTTATAAATCTGCATAATCTGGTTTGTCATGCATTTCTTTATTCCCACATTGCACGTTTATAATACGAGTAAATCTGAGTCCTTTAAAATCGTGATTAATCACGGACTATGACTGTGATTATCTAGATCGAATTTTTTAATCGATTGACAGCACTAATAGAAGCATCTAGAATTTTGATACGAAATATAAACTGGGTGGCCAACGAAACTAAACCCCTTTATGAACCGCTTTTTCATTGTGACCTCTCAGCGGTTTCTTTCCGGTGTTCCCTGTATACAGGAGTCTGATATCATCATGAGAATTCTAGGTAGTTACTGACTTGACTTGTTGTTGTTGTTGTTGTTGTTGTTTTGCTGGCACTTTGTCACCGAAGCTAACTATCATAATTTACACTGCAAGCATCTTAAAATACACCGGTAATCATCTTTAACTTTTATGATATGATATTTTTGCCACATTGCCCACCCCGTAGAGCTACAACATTCCCGCACCCCGGTGCCAGGCAGAGGGCAAAATGAGACAAAGCCATCTGGTTCCTTATGCCATGTAAGACGATCTGTTCTCAGCAGAGCTGCGGTAGAGGAACCCAGCGGTGTCTCGAACACACTGCGGATCAGACACCCCATTCCGGCTCGTGCAGGCCTTTTCTCTTGTAAAGGATACCGCAGCAAAAGAATAAAAATAATTATCGTGTTTACAAGTCACGATCGGATCATTTAAATTAGATTTCATTTTAAATTAGATAGCCTTAGATTTATTTACGCAGTGTTTTTCAGAGGAGACGGCAGGCTACTATTTTAGGTCGGATTGCGTAACGTGTGTGTGTGTGTGCGCGCGCGTGTGTGGGATCACGTGGAGGGGGCGGTGGGGTGGGTGGGTGTAGGTGGGGGAGGGGGGGGGGGGGAGGGGGTTTGTTCTAAAAATATATTCCTAGTTTAAGTCGTCTAATACCCTGACTTCAACTCGTAAGCCATTAAATTGATTGGATTCAGTGATGCATGAATTGTGCTGACCGAATTCTTTAAGCCGCGTCAGCTCTCCGCTTCGGTCTTAGTGTAAGTGCCTAGTGTTGAAACAGATAAGCAGATAGGGAGGAAAATCTTAAAAAGACATATGGAATAGGTTTCAGGTCGAGCTTGGCATTTCGCTTCCAATGCTTTCGTGCTGCCAAAAAATAAATAAATAAATATATAAATAAATAAACAAACAAATGTTTTACAGGAGAACCTGCTCCAGGGCTGGACAAATCACTAGCAGATTATATCTCCGCGATATCAGTTTTTCATTCACAGTTGGCCGACGGACAAGCAGCGCCAGCAGCTGTTATTTCACTCATCTAACAACCTGGGAAAGAAAAGAAAAGAAAAGAAAAAAAAACACTTTCCATGAAGCCCATATTTGAAAATCATTATGATTTTACAATTGTAATTGTCATTATTTACACGTTGGTAATAATTGCTTATAGGTATTTTTTTTTCTCCAAAATAAAACTAATTCTAGAGTTTCAATTCGAAGAACATCATAAACATTTACAATGTCGTCATTAAAACGACAGTAAAGTGTATCGGTCAAATTAACGCACATTATAAATAGGATGTAAGATGCAACTGTAAATGTTACTATATTATTATATATATTCAAATATTAAATTATTAGTTATTAGCGTTGCTATGTCATACTTTATGAATATAGGCCTCATAGACAGTGTTACTATTACTACTTTTAACTTGTTTGTCTGAATATATATTTCTTGGAGCCTCCATGTTGTCACTGGTTTATTAATTTTTTCTTTTCCTCAACCACACCACCTGATGCGCTACATACTGAGTTATATGATGATATAATTTTAGGGACACTAGGGAGCCCAGGCTGTCAAATTCTAGCAGACATTTTTTCCCATTTATTCCTGTTTTGTTACTCTGGATGCATCTATAAAGAAGCAATATAACGAGCCGACTATTATCAGAGATATCTGTTTTCAAAAGTGTTAGTTTTATACTGTGTTATGCATGCTAAATATAGAGCTAGATCAAGCTACCCAATAAAATGCATTACTTAGTCTTGGGTTAATCTTGGTTTTTATACTCTGGAAACATTTCAACAGACCAAAGCCTTCAAACCATCAACAAATTTGACAAATTAGCTAGCTAATCAATTATCATTATCATTTAATTACGGGACACATGTCCAATATCTTTCTTGTACCATAGTTTGTCTGTCTTTCTGTTGGTTTCTACCATTATTATTATTATTATTATTATTATTATTACTGTTATTATTATTATTATTACATAAGGTATATAGTTCTTCTAATTGCATAGCATTCGTGATTTTGTTGTACACCATATAATGACAGTAAAGGCGTCATCTTTTAAGTAATTAACATCACCTAGCTAGCTGGTCATTTTGCTCTTGTCATTTTGCAAAGCAAGTGAACAGCAATTGAAAATAAAGGTGCGAAAGCTGGGCTTCTAGTACAGGTAGTTCCCAACTTACGACAGAGTTCCGCTCCGGGAGCACGTTCGTAAATCCGATTTGTTCTTAAGTCCGACAAATTGTGTCTTACATACCTTCGGCACGAATATACAATGTAAAGCATACCGATCCACTTGGCTAAATCTCTGTCCTCTTTCCCCACACCACATCACACCACACCTCTTTGGCATCGTGTGGCCAAAATCCATAACCGCGCCTAAGGAAATGAATCTCACAGTGAAATGTGAAATGTAACAGTGTTGTCTCTGCGTCTTTAAATCGCGAGGTGAATCCCGGACGCCATTTTGTCCCAGAGCTGTTTTCCACCGTGTTGGACTGTGAACTCTGTCTCATTGAGGATTTTTTGAAATAAGGATTATTCAGGACAGATTTACAGGGCAGATATTTTCTATGATCGTGCTCCCGGACTGATTCATTGAAACCGGTAAAGCCGACTCTTTTCTCTCGCTCCCTACACGCGCACACATACATAACATAGCGGACTTTAGACATTTTATACATTCACTTACACACTGAAAATATTGTACATAACTGTAAATATTGGCATCTGTTGCTCTGCAGTGTCTATTTTTTGGTATAATACACGTGAGCAACTTCTGTGATTGAACTTCTTGTTCTTGTTTTTTTATATTTTTCTTGTCTTTTTTTCAGCGATTTTTATGTTGTGCTTGTCAGCTTTCTGAGAACTTCCTCAAAACCCATCGCAGCAAGCTTTGACTATCCTGCAGCTACTGTACACGTCTGGGTAAAAATTAGGAGCTAGACAATTTTCCCAGGATGAGGAAACAGGGACAAACATGCAATACAGCACATCACAGCATGAAAGCGTTATATATATCTAATGCTAGTTTAATGTGCACTCAGCGACAGAACACTACAGATAATAGCTGAACCGTTACCCGAAGACTATTTGCCTTTTTGTTGAAGGTGCAAACAGCTGGATTTGTCCCCAGAGCTCATTTCTCGTAGACTGCATTAATGCACATCTCTTCATATGTACTTTATATGCACAAATAGCGTTATCCTACTACATGCCACATTTTAGGCTAGCTTTGAGTTGCTGGTAGGCTAGCTAATGGATTATCGATTTGTCCATCCCTGAAGTCGGTCCTGCTGTATGCAAAGTATATAACATGGCGCCATGATAATAAATGAAAGAATTGCAAAAATGTATTTTTTTTATAGCCTGAGATGTTTGCTTTTTGCATACTAGTTAAACGAGCAAAAGTGTTCATCTTAAATAAGTGCTACATTAGAAACCGATTTCAGCTCTAAAAACCCAAAAATCCAGTTAATCTCAAGATCGAGCCAATTTTTTTTTACTTGATGCTCAACAAACAGACGATAAGTCCAGTTCTGAGATCACTGGCCATGCTACAGTTCAAGCTAAAAAAAACAAAAAAAAAACAAAAAAAAAAACCCACCCAGTGTGTCAAAGTGTCCCCTCCACAAAGGATTAAAGGATCTTCCTCAGCTTGAGTCTCTAGTACAAATGCATGCGAGCTGCTCTTATTTCTGGAAAGTCCCAGATTCTCTGATATCTAGCTGATCTAAGTAAGGAAACAGCATGAAACGAAGCTACTCGCAGCCCTCTAGGAATTGGGCTGAAGCCCCCAGAGTGGCTCATCTCTGTTACAGCGGGATGCAAACATGCAATCAAAAAAATAGCCCCAGTTTTAGGAAGCTAAGGCACCACTGTGCAGGAAAGGCAGCAGTCTCATAGGCTGTCGTCTCTCTCGCAAAATGGTGGAACAGATGAAAATCTTAAACAGTTACGTATCTAGATAAACCTTTGCGTATATATCTTCCTCCAGTGCGTGACAGGCTCACACCTTTCCAAGCCAGATGTAGCTCTTTGAGGTAATAAAAGATATCTGTTTCTCTTCTGGGGAAAGCTGGGGACGTTAGTCACACTGATGACAGGGTAAGGTTTACACACCAGTTACGGCAAGCACCCATAAAATGTGATAGGGGCAAAAAAAAAAACAAAAAAAAAAAAAAGAGAAAGGAAAAAAAAAAAAGCTCCTCGTCCCTCTTATAATCTTAATAGAAATGATAAGCAGCAAAGAATGGCATGTACACAAAGATCAGACACACAGCTACCCATATATACATATATTTCATTAACGAGAATAAATACTATAATTACGTATTTTGTATCTTTTGATTGCAGTTCTTTTTTTTTTTTTCGTGCCTTGTACGTATGTATAAGTTACCTGCGCGAACGTCCAACATGTGCAAAAAAAGAGTGAGTTATTGCCAGGCTCGCTCATAATCGAGGGAGGAAGTGCGTGACAGTCATAGCCGGCGTGGCCTTGTAGCCTCTCTTCAGACGGCCATGTTTGCTCAGGGCGATGTAGAAGCCCTTATAAATGGAAGACTCGTAGGCGTTGTAGTTGTTGGGAAGCAACGTCTCTTTGAACTTGCACTCGTCCCGGAAGACTCTCTGAAATGAAGTCGGGAAGGAGATGGTCAGTGGCCCGCGGGCATTTCAGACTTCCTGCAGAACATATAGCCTAGAACCATGGTTCCCAAAGTGGAGTCAAGGGACAGAACAGTAAGGCGGTGTCCCCCCATAATAGGAACTCAACTCACTCTTATATATAAGCTTATATATCATTATTGAGTTTTATAGTATGTAAATATAAATATAAAGGTGAGTCCTATAATTAAGGTATAAAAAGCTCTATGGGTCTAGTAAATTGCAAAGGAATAAAGATTTGAGTTGACTCAATTAATAATGCTACATCCATTAAATTACTTAAAAGTGGCACAACTGAAATAAATCAATGTACCAATCACAAAACAATGTGCAAATTGCCTTGCAAGGTGATTTAATCTGATTCTGACTTTGATATTTATAATATTTCTTCTCATTCATGAATTAATGTTGGTAACAAACACAGTTAGTCAGACAAACAGTTATTAGGTTTAGGGGGCAATTACTTTTTCACATAGGGCCAGGTAGGTCTGGGCAGGTTTTTTTCCCTTAATAAATGAAATCATCATTTAAAAACTCCTACTGTATAAATACCTATAGATAAAAACAGACGGTGTGTCCAAACTTTTGACTTTGTTATTGTCTTTGCAAAAGTTGTACCTTTAAGGATGCATCGTTTTTGTACCTTTATGTGTATGCATATTTATGCATATATATGTACTTTGTATGTATTTATTTTTCTTCTTTTTTTTTTTTTTCTTTCATGAAAGACACTGATCAGCCATAAGGTTAAAAACACTGACAGGCAAAGTGAATAACATTGAATATCTCATTACAGTGGCACCTCTAGAGGGGTGAGATATATTAAGCAGCAAGTGACCATTCAGTTCCTGAAGCTGATGTGCTGGAAGCAAGAAAATGTAGTAACAAATAAGAATTTCAGTGACTTTTACAAGCGCCAAATTGTGAATGCTAGGTAACCGGGTAAAAAACGTCTCCAAAATGGCACGTCTGATGGGCTGATCCTGGGATGCAGTGGCACCTGGGGAGGTGTTCTGATGTGTCACTTTTCCTTAGACATGACATGCACGGCCTGTGGGAGAGATGTGGCACTAGGGTGCATTATGGAAGTAAGGCAAGATAAGAAGAGGCAGTGTGATGCTTTGGCCGATGTTTATAGGCAATGCAGATTCCCTTCATGGTATCGGTATTCCCTAATGGCAGTGGCATCATTCAGCAGAATAATGCACTCTTTCAGACTGCAATATTTCTTCGGGAATGGTTTAAGGAACAAGTCGAAGTGTTGAAGGTGGTGACCCGGCCTCCAGATTCTCCAGATCTTAATCCAATCAAGCATCTGTGAAATGTGCTGAGCAATCAAGTCAGGTCCACGGAGGCCTCACCAAGGATCTGCTGCTAACATCTTTGTGAAACCACACGCCACCTTTAGAGGGCTTGTGCAGTCCACCCACGGCTTTACGGGTCAGAGCTATTTTCGTGGCACAACTGGGAACGACACAATATTTGGCAGGTGGTTTTAAAGTCATGGCTGATTGGAGGGTCCTGCATTAACATTAGCAGGTAAAGGATACTGTACTTATCATGCTTTGATTATCATTGTGCCACCACTGTAACAAGGCAGTGTACAGTTTAATACTTTTTCTTCCCTGAAAGTGTATTTTTACCAAAGCATATTGATTCCATCACATTACAATACACAATAAATGTGTCATAGTCATAAAACATCAGTGACAAGATGAATGATGTTAAGCCCCTTGACATTGATTAAAATGTGCAGTAATGATAAGTTATTAATCATTAAAGCCTGACCACAATCACACTGTATTGATGAACTGCAGAATATGGATATTGGAAAACTATTAATATTATTATTATTATTATTATTATTATTATTATTATATTGCATTATGGGTAAGGAATAATGTGCATACCTACCGTTGCGTACAACCTTCCCCGGCGGTTCATTGCGACAAACTGCTCACTTTTCAGCCCGTACAGACTCACCACTCCTCTCTCCACCGCTGAGATCTCGATCAGACCTGATTGAAACCACAACATGGACAGTTACACATGACGCGTCTGAGATAACGCATAATAAAACGCTTTATTCAGTCTATAGGGCATGATTTCTACTACCTCTACTCCATGCTGCTTTATTATTCTGTGTTACACTGGGCGAAAATAAACTGTCACTACTGCAGATGTGGATGGAGTCGCAAATGGACGCAGTGTAAAATTAGTTGGCGTCTAATTTCGTCCGAGCATCCGTGTCACGCTGGAAGCTTTGGAAACATTTTTTTTCCCCCCTTCTTCCAAAAATAGATAAATCTACTGCCTTTGGTCATATTTATGGTGTGTGCATGCAGTCAGGATCATGCAAAAAAATTAAAAATAAAATAATAATAATAATAATAATAATAATAAATAAATAAATCAATCATATCTGGGATGGTGATGCGTCTTGGCAGTGAATTGCATCCCTGGGTAGCGTTTCTGCGCTTCATCTCAGGATGCAAATCATGATCAAAGAGGATACACATGCATTATTATAACTATTCTAATAATAATAATAATAATAATAATAATAATGCAAATCTGAATGCACATCCTGCTACAAAATGGGACGCATCCTCTTTGAGGATGATTTTGATTTTATTTATGATGTGCACCCCGCTGTGTGTGTGTTTGTGTGCGCGCGCGCGCTCGGTTTTTTTTTTTTTTTTTTTTGCGTTAAGCGTGCAACTCACTGTACTGGTTCTCGTCATGTCCACCGTTTATCCTTCCGTCTGGCAGCACCTGCAGGTGAAACCCGATGCCCACGTTGCAGTACAGCCTCCGCACTCTCTTGACGCCCATCAGATAGTCGTTGTCGCCGGAGATCCCGAGCACGGAGCGCGCGAACAGCGTCTCCCACCGCGCCTCGAGCGTCGTGCCGTGGGTCCTGCGCGACGACGCGACCCCGAGCAGGACGCCCAGCAGCACGATCGCGGTCCGCGCCGTCGCCGTCGCCGTACTCGCGCTCGCGTGGCGCATGCCGTCGCCGTCCGAGGGCGCCTGCGCTGCTTCTGCGCAACGGCGGCGGCGGCGGCGGCCCGTCCGGTCCTACCGTCGGCGCACGTGGTCAGCGCGAACACGGCCCCCTAAAAATACCGCGCGCCTCGCTGCGCTCGCTGCTCCGCGCGCATGGCGGCAGGGGGGCTTATTTTTGGAAGGCGGGTCGGGGTCGGGGGCTTCGGGCGCGGCGGCGGAGATCAAGCTGCTCGTGATGATGATGATGATGATGATGCTGCTGCTGCTGTTGTTGCTGCCGGTGATGATGATGATGATGATGATGACCATGTTTTTTTGCATCTCTGTCGCCGGTGTGGGGGGGAGAGCAAGCCAGCGGGATGCGTCCCAAACTGCACACTGCTACACTATACTGTATATATATATGCTATACTATACCCAGGTGTTATAGGGCAGAGGGGACTGCAGGTGCTTTGCTTTAGACAATATTGACACGAAAACACAATTTATTGACCGTAAACTCTGAAAAAGTACTCAACTGTACCATTACTTTTGGCTGACGTATAAAAAAATACCCTGAAAAGTATCTTTAAAAGGGGCGCGTAGTGTCTCATAATGCATTATTTTATGTGACAGAGCAACACAAAGTGGCACATCCCTGTGAAGTGGAAGGAAAATGGTCAAATGGTTTTTCAGAATTTTTTTTTTTTACAAATAAAAAATCGGTGGTGTGCATTTGTATTCAGCCCCCCTTTACTCTGATACCGCTGATTAAAATCCAGTGCCTTTAGATGTCTAAATAGAGTTCACCTGAGTGTAATGTAATCTCAGTACAAATACAGCAGTTCTGTGAAGCCCTCAGAGGTTTGTTAGAGAACATTAGTGAACAAACAGCATCAAGAAACACATCAGACAGGTCAGGGATAAAGTTGTCCAGAAGTTTAAAGCAGGGTTAGGTTTAAAAATAAAAAATAAATAAAAAATAAATTCCATGATTTAAACCAAAGAGAATGGCATAACTGCAAACCTACCAAGACATGGCTGTCCACCTAAACTGACAAGCAGGGCAAGGAGAGCATTCATCAGAGAAGCAACCATGGCAACTCAGGAGGAGCTGCAGAGATCCACAGTGATCCTTACTCACATCCTAACTTGCATCTTTTGTTCCTCCTTGCAATTAATTCCTATTTGCTGATGTTTTCAAAACAAGGGAGAAAAAAAAAATCATAACCGTGGTTCCATCTTAAGATGTCATATGTGACTTCTACGTAAAACCCAGAGCATTTTACCCAGTTTTCTGTTTTGCTGTTTTTTTTTCTTTTAATAGACATGAAGGGCTCAGTATTGTGCAGTATAGAGTGACACACAGTGTGCTGGAACAAGGCAATATTTTTAACAACTATATAAACATGACTGAACAAAAAAATTAAAAAAACGGGTAAAATAGGCAAAGAAATAGCACAGATACACATACATATTGCTAGTGAGAAACGGAGTATGGATTGTGAGCATGAACTAGCGAAGAAAAGGTAGCTATCCAGGGGTCAGGGGTTCAAGTCTCAGTACTACCAAGGTGCTCCTGTTGAGCAAGGCCCTTAACTATATCTTCCCCAGGGGCGCTGTATCCTGACTGACCCTTCTTAACTGGGATATGTGAAAAAATCATTTCACTGTTCTGTAAGGTATGTGTGACAAATTATTGCATGTAAATTAAAAGTCAATAAAAAAAATTGCAGCATTAAAGAATATCTATCTATCTATCTATCTATCTATCTATCTATCTATCTATCTATCTATCTATCTCTAAGCACACCTCATTCTGCTTGATGAAGCATTGATTAAACTGATTAAGTGAGTCAAATCTTATTTAAAAGTTATTTGCCGTTATCAAAACTCTCCTCTTGCAATGTGACTAGACAGACGGCAAAAACAATGCTATTAGGACTAAGAAACGTTTTGAGTGGTCATCCTTTTTGCTTGTGCATCTTTTCCTTCCACACTTTCCCCTTCCAGTCAATATTCCAATTATGTGCTTCGATACAGCATTCTGTGAACACCCAGGCCTTTCAGTGATGTTTTTGTGATGAACTTTTTGTGAAGGGGTTTACCCTCCTTGTGGAAGGTGTCGATGATCATCTTTCAGCAGTCTTCCCAATGACTGTGGGTGTTTGGACTGAACTAGACTGAGAGATACACAGTAATTACTCTGTATTTATAGGTATTTTATATAAATAAAATTGGATTGCAAAATAATAATAATAATAATAATAATAATAATAATACACTACATTCATATTCTAATTTCTTGAGATGTGCTGTATATACATAGTAATCAGCAATCAGTCATATATATATATATATATATATATATATATATATATATATAGAGAGAGAGAGAGAGAGAGAGAGAGATTTTCAAATATTGTGTATACAATGCATTATGAACAGCTTTCATAATAATGATATTGAGTTTTTATTCTTGGAAGGCACCTGGATTATCTACCAAAATGTGCTGCATAATGCCTGACTTCCCCCTAGTTAAGCATAAAAAAAGTCGTAGTTTGCAATTTTTCATGGGATAAGGAATCTCACCTCTCACTTTTGTAACGTTCTACAGTATACAGTAAAAGTCCACTGAAAGTTTCCCCAGAGGAACAACCCTAGAAATATTTTGTACGAGTGCATGAGAAGTTTCTCATGAGAAGCACCCTTTTGCAGCAGGTGGCGCTGTTTCATGTCGTTAGAAACAATAGTTATGAGTTGAAATAGTCAGGAACTAAAGCGTCGTAGATCTACTTATTCAACACACCAGAGTTTCTTAGTTCTGATCTTCATGTGGAGTGTTTCTTTATGATTTCTACAATCAGTATGTACATTCATTTGCCAGTTATAGTTACAGTACTGTATATGTTACCTTTTTAGGCAAAGGATAACTGGCTGTAATTGGTATGAACAAGCTACAGTATCAGTGAATCATTGGAAAAGGAAAACCATGTTGGATTGTATTTGTATGGTGGAAATATTTTTGGGGGTTTCCTTAAGGAGATGTTTAGCTAACGAGTCTGGAAGGAGTCTCCAGGATTAAGGCTTTGTAACAGGATGTAAAGCTCAGAGTTGTCTGATATCGGAACGTCTTCAGGATGAATTCACGGTGTCTCCGGTAGCCGGCTTTCTTCCTTGTGAAAAAAAACAAGGCGATAGTGGAGACGAAACAAGTTGCTATAACACAAGTGGTAACAGAAACTAACTTCTGCAACTTTAACTATACCTATAAATGACAAAGTATAGCAGGATTCATAATAAATGAAAAAATAGGCCAATTTTGACAAAAATAACCAGACACTTGAGATCACTGTTGTTACAATATATTGAATTTTAATTCATTTGAATTATTAGAATATGATGTAAAAATCCAAAGACTTCTGTTGGACAAATATAGTGGTTAAAAAGTTTTCACCTGACTAGACACAAACACACACACACACACACACACACATCAGTAACTGAGATGCAGTCGCTATAAAATTCCGTTAAGTTCTGTTTGCAAAAAGCACGAAGCTTGTAACATCTGAACAGTGAACACTGATTCGTGGTTCAGGATGGCGTAACGAGTTTAACACATGACTTTCAGACTTCAGAAGAACACTGTAGACACACATCCGAGTCAGGACGAAGGCATTTTCATATAAATAAAGTGTATTTTTTCTTCCGTGTAAAGTAATCTTCTTGTGAAGAACTCCCTGACTCATACAGCAAAGATAAAATAAAGATAAAATGTGTTTTTCATAGACCTAAGAAATAAGTTTAGGCACTTTATAGTCCAGGCATTTCAACAGAGATGACACAAAAGCTTTCTCAAAGCAGTTTATACAATATTAAGTTCATCAAAATCAATATCACGAATCAATGCTCTTAAAGGGATTTGGTCTGTTAAAGGAAATGACAGAAAGCGTAAAAGCTTACAACGTACAGTACAGCCAAACGTAAAGACACATATTAAGATTAAATATCTTTAAAACGAGTGATGGGTATTCGGGAACCTTGTGGGTAAAGCTCCTCCTAAATCTGCTCGAGTGTGGAAACCTCCATCAGAAACACGGTTACCGATATAAAATAAGAAATAGTTGCAATACTATGGTCCGTATGTATTTAATAATCTTTGCATTAATAAGTAATGTTAACATTAACGTCGTTACTGTATGATTTTTGAATGTTACTGTATGATTTTTGAAAACAGCAATTTAGGTTTCAAGATTAAGAAGGGGCGTACAAACATTTGACGGCCAGTGTGTTCGATAATGCGGAAAAAAAAAAGAAGGAAAAAAAAAATGAAAAAATGCAAAATTAATCATATTTGAAATCAAAGAGTATTTTTTATAATGTTTTTTTTTTTATATATATAATTTTAGAATTTTTACACATAAATGCTAACAATAGACAATAAAAATAAATAAAAAAACGCAACACATGAACCATATATTTAAAATAATTTATGGCTGTTTAATGTAAATACACTCTAAATACGAGACCAGTAGACAGAACGATATTTACGACTTGGAACGGGTCTGTCCTGAGAGTTTTACCGATGTCTCTCTCACACACGTGCACACACACTTTCGCATGCTCACATTCGCGCACACAGACTTGCATGTGAAAGATTTCTCGCGTACGCACACGCACTTAGGCGAACTCTCCCACACTCTTTCAGATACTCTACCGTAAACTTTCTCACACCCTGACTCTCACACCCGCACTTACTCCCTCTCGCACGCACAGACACACTCACATATAGGGGTGCTCCGATCAGGATTTTGGGGGCCGATCACAGATCCCCGATTGTGCTGAGATAGTGCTGGTAAGCTGTATCGGCCGATACCGATCACCGATTACAGGGTCTACTCGAAGCCTTGTCATGTAGCATGATTTATTAAACTATATCTAACAACAATGTAAATGAAGTATTGAAATTACAAGAAGAGGAATGTCATGAATTGACAACTGTATTTATTGGCAAGCAACATGTCAACTTAAAACATAGCAGCCTGTGCTTGGTTAGTAATTGGGAACAGCTTAGAGCTTAACAAATACAACTTTCCTAGATTGTATAAAATAACAAGTAGGACGCGAGTCGCCCGAAGTTCTGCAAGGTCTGTTTAACATGTTCAATTTTTCGTGTGGAAAGATGGAAACGCAATCACGGCGCCAAAACTCGCGGTGAATCATGATTTACGGCCACCAAGCGAAACCGCGTAGGTGAGAGAGGGGTATTAGTAGCTGAGTGAGTGGCGGCGCGCGAGTTGCTGAGCTCTCCCGCTCTCTTAGCGCGAGACAACTTTGAAAACTGCTCGTGTTCCTTTACGTGACTAACCTTCAAATGTCTGATGAGGTTTGTGGTGTTAAAATGCTTTGGGTACTTCTCGCCTCGTGGAATTGTCTTGTTACACAGGTTGCCGATTGCTAATGTATTGTCTTTTTCACACAACACGTAGAATCGCCAGACCTGTGAAGCCATATTAGCATCGCGAGTTTTGCGTCATCTGATCGGCTTTTTTATATCGGCCATTATAGAGACTGCTGATCAAACTTCCCAAAGCAATTATCGGCCGATTATGATCGGCGACCGATCAATCGGAGCACCCCTACTCACATACTCTCACTGAGTCACGCACACAGGCATATTCCCGCGCAGACTCGCACGTATTCTCTATATAATCACATGCACATACTGTCTTTTTAAAAAAATGCGTGTCCATACACAACTCCAATTTCCGTGCCCTTTTGTGGTATCGTTTTTTATGATGACGATGATGAAGATTTATGGCACAATGTGTTTCTACAGTCTTATTTAGGCAGTAAAGCTCTCTGTACAAAAATAAGCTAGATTGTCTTTTTTTTTTTTTTTTTTAGGTTCTGCCTCAATTTGGCTGCTAGTGCTGGTAACTAACCACAAAGACAAAATGTATTCCATGAACTATACACTGATCAGACATAACATTAAAACCATCTGACTAATAATGTGTTCCTCTTGACTAAAGAGCTTCCCCTTTGCGCCGTCAAAACAGCCCTGACCCGTCGAGGCAGAAAGACGTTGACAAGGAAGAAAGTACATTGGGGTACCGTCTTGCGAATTTCTGGCTTACGAACTAAGACTATGCAAGAAATTTGCGTCGGCATGCGAAGCATTTTCGGCAAACGAGCAACCGAGTCGGTCGCGAGTACTGCCGGTTGTGTGTACATCCAGTTGCATGTACTTCTGGTAGCCGTCCAAAACCTGTTTGCGTCCGTGAAAAGCCAAGCGAAACGAGTTTACATGTTTCCCAAGAATGTTAGCAAGGGCGTCTGGAAGAAGAAAACTTGAGCCACTTTCAGTTTGTTTTTCTAACCATCCGGTGCCAAGAGGAATCATAAATTAAGGTTAGGTAAGGTTTAATGTTTAATTAGCTGATTAAATTATTATTCGTATAACGAGGTACCGCTGTACTTGATGGATTTCTTAAGGTTGATGGGACTAGAGAAGAGGATTTAAACTGAAAGGAATTTGAGGGAAATTAAGACCAGATGGTGGCGGTAAAGAAACATATTGGATGCCAACTACCGGTAAACAGCAAGAAGATGAAGAATGACCCAAGGTTTCCCAGCAGAACATTGCCCAGAGCATCACACTGGCTCCACCAGCTTGCCTAATTCCCATAGTGCACCCTGTGCCATATCTTCCCCAGGTAAGCCACACACACACACACACACACACACACACACATACACACACACTCAGCCATCCATGTGATGCAAAAGAAAACCAGGAAACCTTCTTCCATTGCTCCATGGTCCAACTCTGATGCTCACATGCCCATTGTAGGACCTTTCAGTGGTGGACACACTCACCGTGGGCATCCTGACTGACCTGAGGATACAGTACATGCAAACTATGATTCAATGTGTGTCCTGACATCTGCATTTTTTCAGGAATTTGAGCTACAGTAGCTTTTCTGTTGGACAAGACAAGCCAACCTTCACCCATCACATGCAGCCATGACGCTGTCAATGGTTTACTGGTTGTCCTTCCTTGGACCACTTTTGGTAGGTCCTGGACACAGCATACAGGGAACCCCTAAGAAATCCTCTGCTGTCTAGCCATCAAAATTTGGCCATTGTCGACGTCGCTCAGACATTACTTAACCTCACACATTCCTGCTTTAAGGACATCAAATTCATCAACCAACTGTTCACGCTTTGACTGGTGCCAATGTAACCAGATAATCAATCTTATTCACCTCACCTGTCAGTGTGTTTAATGATACGATTGATCAGTGTATGAGGTTTGCATGAAACGAGCAACAAAACAGATGACCTCGGCAAGCAGGTTTCATTCAAAAGAAATTCCCATAAGGATATAAATATGTTTGTATATGTATATATTATTAATGTACAAAAATATATACAGTTTCTTCTGAATCTTTACATGACATAAAGACTTTGTATGACACATTGCATCTCTGTTGATGCAATTGTTGGTCCAAGTTGTGTAGATTTTTCTTTTTTGGTGATGATATGAGTGAACAAAAAACAAAAAAGCCTGAGAATGGTGTGAAGTCATCTTCACAGCAATGTAAAACCATACAGGCCTGCACTGAGGATAAATACAAGAAAAAAAAAAAGATATGTCGAGTCCGTAACTGAGAGCGAGGACCGTGTTGATAAGACATGCCGTTAGTGCAAAGAAAAGAACATTAAACAGTTAAAATAACATTAAATAAACTTAGGAAAATTGCGATCCGGGCCAACGAGTGGAGAAAATGACTGACAGGAAGGATGATGAGACAGCCAGGATGTTATTGTGTGGGCAGACAGGAGAAAGAAGCACAACAGAATGACTACAGATTTATTACTGTGGTGTTGTTGTTTTTTTTCAGTCCAGGTCTTGGTGTTCTACTAGCTCTTATGAATCTGTGTCACGAGAACGTGTTTACTCCCTGGAAAGAAACCTTGAAAAGTAGCAACTGCTCTTTCACATTCAGGGTTTTCTCCTAGTGTTCAAGATCCTTCTGTTCGAAGATGACACGTGTGGCAAAATACACACTGACTGCCCCGAAGATGGCAGAAGATGCGATATAGGCAGTGACGGATTGAGTGAACTGGACGATCATGCCCATGAACAGAGACGGGAAGACCTGAGAGAGCAAGAAGGTGCTATCAAGGATGGCAAAGTCCAAGCCCACGCCACGTTTGTCGTAAGCGTCTGATCCGTGATCGACCTGGGTAGCGTTCTGACTGTGCTGAGGCGGGTAATATTCCAGGTCATCCTGGTCGTAGTGGGCGTGGCCGTTATGGTTCAGATTGCTCGTGTCTTCGTTCAACGTAAGGCGCACGGCTTCGGCGGAGATCCTGTTCTTTTTGGTTTTGCGGGCCGCCATATAGACCTGCAGGAAATCAGAGTAACCCATAAGATCTCAGCAGTACCGTTAGAACTGGATTTTTATCACAACATGCATTTTTTTTTAGTGTCATTCAAAAATCTATGGATATGCTCATTAAAAAATAACCTCAACAAATGCTTCTCTTAGTTCTCAGATTACTACTGTATGATCTTCGGCGGTCATAGCCGGTTTGATGCTGAATTAAATTCTAATACCGTTGCAAACATATCTGTTTACTTCCATGAATCTTGTCCCTTTCCTTTGATCAACCGTGTTTTCTTGTTCTCGTTCTCATTGTAGACCCCAGTACCTACCATGTCTAGAGGCACTAAAGTGACTTGTTTTACCCCTTCCCTTAACAGAAGGTTAAAAGCCTACCTCCTTCTCTTGGTGATAGTGGCAGGTGAGTGTGTATGGGAGAGTCTGTAAGGTGGCAAAAGCAAAGCCGGTAAGGGCTGACATCCCCGTGACCAACAGGACACTCTTGGACAGGCAGATGACTAACGCTGAGAGGGTGAAAGATACCATGCTAAACAAGAAGACCTTCCTGGAGCCAAAGGTACACACAAGCCGGTTCATGATTAGCGAGAAGAAGGTTGAGGTAGCACACTGTAGGAACAGCCCCAGGCTGCCCATACGGATCCCTAGAGAAACACAAATGACATCTTTGACGCTGGAGTCATGGTTTAAACACATCACAGGTGTAACATTTAAACATGAAAATAATCAATTTGGTAAAATAGCAATAGTAATTTAGAATGCTCTAGGTTGTCTTCAATTCCTGGCACTTTGTTTCTATTAATATTTGGTGATTCGTAATTGCTTGGTTGGCTATTAGGTTTTGTTTGGTTTCCACGGGTAAAAAAAAAACCTCGGCTGAAAATTTGAAAACATTTGAAAATATGCTAGGTGGCCTGGTGGTTTAGTTGTTAGCACTGTTACCTCTCACCTTCAAGGTCCGAGTTTGAGTCCCATCTTGGGGTCTGTGTTCATGGAGTTTGCATGTTCTCCCCGTTCTTGGCGGGTTTCCTCCGGGTACTCTGGTTTCCTCCCACAATCAAAAGACATCGGTCAGGGGTAATTCAGTGGTTAAGACATTGGACTATGGTTGGGAAGGTCGCAGATTCAAATCTCACAACCACCAAGTTATGAGTGTTGGGTCCTTGTGCAAGGCCCTGAACCCTCAACTACTCAGATGTGTAATGAGATAAAAATGGATAAGAGCGTCTGCCAAATGCCGTAATGTAGGACATGCATTTTAGGCTAATTGGCATTCCCAAATTGAACAAGTAAGTGTGTGTATGGCTTGGTCCCTCACAACCCTCTATACAGGATAAAGTGGTATAGTCGGTGAGTGAGTGAGAGGAAATACACTGTCCAGCCTAAAAATATCACGGCTGTGGTGTTGTTTCGATAGGCTTATGCAACAACATTTATTTCCTCCAGAGTTGCATTAATTTCTCTCCAAGATCTTGTACTGATGATTGATTGAGAAAGTCGGACGGTTGTGTTCTCCGGCAAATCCCAAATATTCTAAGTGGAGTTAAGGTCTGGACTCTGTGGTGGCCAATCCATGCGTGAAAATGATCAGGTCATCAGTCGATTAAATTTTTTGGGCACATACTGCTGCTGAACAACTTGTTTGGTTATGATGGTTGCATCCACCAAATTTTTTTCTGACCACATTTCTTCCTCAAGGATGACGGTTCACCACTACCCTTCCAGATTTTAATGCGTTTTCCATCTTTAACCCAATTTTAGTAGTTTTACAGTATCCTTAGTTGTTTTCTTTGCTTGATGCAGGCCAATAATTTGACGCTTCTGAAACAGAGTCACATCTTTTCCACAATCACAGATATGTCTTCTGACATGGTTGTTTAAGAAATGAGAAGGTACTTACTGCATCAGTCAGGTTTAAATAACTGAACCAGATTAATATGGTTGCAGCTGAACCATATTAATCGTTGCGATAATTCACTCCCTCACTCACTCATCATCATCTATACCGCTTAATCCTGTATTCAGGGTCACGGGGGGCCTGGAGCGACAGTGCTAACCACTACACCACCGTGCCGCCCGTTGCAATAATTATCCAATGGAAATCTCCATAACTATTTCCTTAGTTAAATCCAGGTGGTGACATTTCTATTTGGTCAGCCACTGTATATTCATAAGAGTCTTGATCAATAGCCAGAAATACAGAAACAATTAAGGAGTATCCAGGAAACACAAAAAAATGCCATAGCACAGAGAACACACAGCATTTCTAAACTCTGCACAAAAAAGTGGCATAATACCTGGCTTAACTTGTCCCCAGGCTCCAAATGTGCAGCTGGCTGTCTTTTTAAAGACGATGAAAGTTCAGAAAGCTTTGCCAAAACACTACAGACAAAGCTAACCTTAAATCTTAAATCCATGGCATGTTTGAAAGGCACTGGATTCCCTTTTTAAACGACTGAGCCGTCTTCACACACCTCGAGTTTAGAATTTAAACACAGTCCAGCAGGCCAACACTCCTGCAGAAAGAGCATGTCTGAAGCTGCTCTGTTTTAGGATCGTCTACCCATATGTTAGTCTTGGAGCAGTGCTCAGGAATAAACTAGTATGTTGGTATATAGTATCGAGTCTGCCAATGTGCTGCGTTAAACTGTAAAGTGTTTGGGATGCTGTGTCAATTAGGAAAGCTTATTTTCAAACTGTGTGAGCTGCGAGTTGTGGCCGTGCGTCCATCTGGGTGTTTGGATGACTCATGCGGCACAGTCACTGACCGTGGGTGAAGGTTAACTCGAGTTCACTCAGGAGAGCCAGACACGCTGGCCACGAGACAGGAAGCATGCAGCACCAACTCCAGCAAAACAAACTCATTACCAGAGGAAAAATTATTACTTGAGGGGGTGACAAACACAAAGCAGACCACTTCTGACAGAAAACAGATGGTCGAGTGAGGCCAAGGGCTGTGGATTCTCATCAGAAGGGCCAGGACATTTCTATTTAGCAGCACACATAAGCTTTTTTTTTTATTTTTTTATTTTTTTAACCCTATCCATCCCTTATCTTTACCACCCACTTTGATGACAGACAATAGCATTTGTTTATTCATAAAATTTGACCACTTATCTTTTGTTCCAACACAAATATGAGCTGCAGTACTCTACAGCAGGCTACTCTGTTGGCTGGGTTATTCAGGAAAAAAAAGATTTACTTTTGCTACTTAAACAATTAAAAAATTATATCTCACCTTCATCGTATTGCTGCCTGGACACTGTGCCTGGCGCCGCACTTGGAACTCCTTGGTAAAGTCCCTCTCCGACAAAGTCTGTGTAGAAAAGCATAAAGCTCACAATGGCCATCCAGCTGCTCAGCTGAGCGGCGCAGAGACGCCTCATGACGTACGGCACATGACAGTAGCTTCTGAAGATGGCTGGTGTAACTGACCAGCAGCTCCTGAGCACACATAGCAGAGACCCTGCCCTTGGGAGGCAGATCTTTAACCGTCTCTTGGGCGTATAGCACAAGGACAGGCATCCGGCCCAGGAATCCGAGTCGTCTTTCTCCTCTGACGCCTTCATGGTGACCAGCACGCAAAAGACGAAGATGAGAATAAGGGAAGTGAAGAGTCCTTTGGCTTGGCCACCCAGGTATTGGGCAAGTGGGCCAGAGCTCCAGTCAAGCAAGGCCAGGAGGTATCCGATGCACGAACCCAGACTCGCCATGAAGGAGAAGGTAGCAAAAGCACGGGCGCACTCCTCACGCCCGCCGTACAGGTCTGACAGAAGTGCCTCCAGCGGCGTGAAGCACACTTGGCTACAGAAGTCCAGCAGCACCACGCCCAAGATGAGCAGACCCACCTGGAGGGGCTGGTTAGGATGGGTGTTTCCGCCCCAGTTCAGGTGGGCGGCCAGGTTGTCGGTATGAGGGATGATGACCATGGCCATGAGCACACCCAGAGATAGCAGCCAGATGAAGGGTCGCCGTCGTCCATAGCTACTGTTACACCGGTCACTGGCTGAACCGATGAGAGGGATAAAGACGAGGCCTAGAACTGGACCGATACCTGAAGAGAAATAAACAACTCGTATTACATTCATTTTATAGCAGGACATAGTCCTTATTCACATTCTATCTGAAAGATTCTAAAAGAAACTAAACCCAGGATATGATAAACTAAAGTTTCTTTCAGCTGCTCCCATCAAGGGGTCACCAAAGTGGACCATTCGGCACGGGTTTTATGCTGGATGCCCTTACTGACGCAACCAGGTTTGGGACCGGCACTGCATACAGGGGCTGAGTAGTATGAGGTTCGGCAGCCCACCAACCGCAGGGCTCAAACCTATATCCTTAAATCAATAACCTCGAGCCTTAGCCGCCTGATCCACCACTTCTTAAGGATATGATAAAGCAATTAAATAGAAATACATTCTGGTTCTGATGAGGATAAAGGGTCATGGGTAGCTCAGTGGTTAAGGTTTTGGATTACTGATCGCAAGGTCCCAGGTTCAAACCCCAGCGCCACCTTTGGCCCTTGTGTAAGCCCCTAATCCTCAACTGGTGAGGTTTACAACATAATGTGATAATATATAATATAATATTTGCCTGCCAAATGCTGTAAATTTAAAGGAGAAGGCAATGCCCAAGAGAGGTAACATGACCTTGTACAAAAACGTCTTCCATAACGATGATGTAAATTACTGACTCAGGATTTCACAGCATAAGCATCAGCAAAGCGTACAGACCGAATATCATCTTTTTCTACCCCAAACCACTCCTCTTTACTTCCTTCCTAATTAAGGAAGATGACTAAGCCAGTTTGCCTGGGCCTCAATTTTCATTTGATTCACGTCCAAAATCTCAGGGGCTATTTCTAGCTGCAGCAGCAGTGACTGATGAGTTGAGGAGATGATGAGGAAGATATTAAGTTCACTGTGGAAATACCGTAGGATCCAGAAGACTGCCAGCTCAGGGATGATTCCAGTGTACAGATAGCAATAAAGTCGTTATTATATTAAAATCTCAAATGTAATTTTTTTCTGACTTGGCTGGGGAAATGAAACTCGGGTCAGAGAGATGTGTGGACAGTTAAAAAAAAATATATTGCTCTAAATATGAAGAGAATTTGTTTAAAAAAATAAATAAAAAATCTGGGAATATGAAAGGTTTGGAATAACACACCGCAAACAAGGCTGATTTTAAGGCGTCGATCCAAGACTTGACAAAGCATGTTATTCCTGGAGTGGGGTATCGCTATGGAAGCGGTGGAAACGGATAGCCGAGGGAACGCGCTGGCCTTAAAGAAATTTATCAAAGGATATCCGTCAGTGGTATCAAGACTGCGAGTGTCTGGCTTCTGTTTCACCATAGTGCAACAGAAGTTCACCATAGTTTAAAGGGCCATGGGAATTCGCGTCTCATGCATTGTGCAACCTTTAGCCATCTTCGTAGAGATGAATGTACTGTATACTACAGCACAGTGCTGTTGAAGGATCAGTGCAGACTGCTTCTAAAGTCATCTTTTTGGATACAGTAAGAGCAGATCTCTGGTTGAAATTCTAGATTACAGGTTTATATTAATGTGATTATCTAAATATTTTATAAAAAAAAAAAAAAAAAAAAACGCTCCACGTAAATGAATTAAAACATGTACTACTGTTACAGTATCTTGCTAAAATGTAGCTTTTAAGGAAGGAGTCTACGGTGCCAGAGCTTTGGAACAGTCTGTGTTTTTTATGGTTTTCAGTCAAATTGCAGAACAAAGTAAGTTTCAGTTTGGTTTCCTGACAACATATAATGAACTGCTTTTGCTTGTCAGCAAAATGATGACAATGGTGATGATGATGATGACGATGAAAGCTATTTATACAGCAGCTGCTATAAAGTAACAGCATTTTCACAACATCAAACGCAAGTACAGATGAATAAAACATTGTCTCATTCAACTAGTGGCGAATGATAATTCTTTGATATGAAAGGAATAATTGGAAAGTTAATAATTTCAGGGTGATAGCTCCACTTCATATCAGGATACATCACACTACCCAATATTGTGTTTTAATCCTGACTTTATAGGCAGTTTTACCCCTTATTTATTTTGTATTCTTCTTCTATTATTATTATTATTATTATTATTATTATTATTATTATCATCATCATCTTATCTCATTAATATTCAATTTCTATTTTTATTATATTCACTACTATATTTTTAGTTATTCTTATGGCTGAGGAGTTGCTTCGCCGTTTCATTGTTTTAATGACGAATCACAAATAAAAATACTTAATAAATTAAAAGATAAATTAATTCCCCATTAATTCGAAGTTAATTTCTTGTCGTGTCCCATTGACTTCAAGTCACACACACACATACACACACACACACACACATATATATATATTTTATTTTGCTTTGATGACGATGTGCAATGTGGTGGCTCACCTCCATAGATGTGATAACCTGGTGATTCAGTACATTCAGGTCGTCAGCTGATTTCATTTTATTTCCACAGAGTCTCGACCTGAACAACTGAAGCAACACCAGATCATAACACTGTCTCCAGAGGCTCGTACAGTGGACACCATGCATAATGGGTGCATCGCTTCATGCGCTTCCCTTCTTACCCTGACACGCCCATCACTCTGGAATAGACTCAATCTGGACTCATCAGATCACATGAACTTTTTTCCGTAGCTCTAAAGTCCAATCTTTAGGCTCCCTAGTAAACTGAAATCTTTTTGAGGAGTCTCATTAACAAGTGGTTTTCTTATTTTTATGTTTAGGAGTTCTCATCACATTGTGTGTGTGTGTGTGTGTGCGTGTGTGTGTGTGTGTGTGTGTGTGTGTGTACTTTCACTATTAAACATAGCTCTGATTTCTACTGTCCATTTTTACAATGCAGCTTCACCAAGCCTTTCCATCATCTCTGATCACTTTTTTTTTTTTTTTTTTTTTTTTTTCATTTCTTTCTAAAAGTTTTTAACAATGCACTGGACACTTCCCAACTCCATTTTAGTAATTTCATCAATCTCCTTACTTGTTTGCTTTGCTTGATGATTAAGTGACTGTAAAAAAGTCATATGAGGTTGATGTATTAGAAAGCACAACCTTCTCAGCCTGAGCACTTTTATGCAGTTCAGCTTTCATTGGAATTTCAATAAATCTCAACAGGATGCTCAGATATTTCTGAAAAAACGACGTGTCGTGAAAAAGTGCCCGAACGGCACCCAAGTATACACACACACACACACACACAATATGAAACAATACTGCAGTGTTTTAAACAAACAAATACGCAGGAGCATTAGGGAGATGCTCACACAAAAACCCCGAGGGGGGTAGGAGCCATTATTTTTGAGCAGAAAGACACCAGCTGTGACACACGGACACACTAATGTAGGAGAGGAATTCAAAAGCACCCCCAAACTGCTAAACAGTGACATAAATGGCTTGAATTCTTTGGAGCTTGATGAGGAAGGATTTTAAGTCTTTGTTAACTTTATATAGACTGTTTATTCTGTTCCACTATAGACGCCGTGTTTATAATGGAGTGTTGTGGATTCTTTTGCCATTGTGAGTTTAGCAAACACACAGTGCTTGCCAGGATGGATGGGATTGCACACAAAGGCTCTTTCTGTCTTGCTCTGCAGCTGTTGACGTGGGGGAAACGGGTGCACGGTGTACATTTTCTCACCATATATCGCTTCTCCGCTCCTCATGTGGTTGTGGGTGCAAGGTCGGGTACACTGAGATTACGGAGCGTTTGATTTCCTAATTACCGAAAACTTTTTTCACGTGGGTTGAAGAAGGCATCGCAACCCTCGTTACTGTACGACAACGCTTTCTTAAAGCTTAACCAGAAGCATGGCCTGAGATGACGTCATCTAGTCAAATCAACTCAGTGTTATTTATATGGCGCTTGTAACAATGGTCATTGTCACAAAGCAGCTTTACAGAATAAAATCTATATAAAAATGAGTTTTTTTTCTTTGGATTTTCCCCCGATTTTCTCCCTAATTTAGTCGTGTCCAATTCCTCCCCGTCACTAGGGGGCTCCACATTAAGGCTACTACTACCACTCAGCCGGGAGGGCCGAAGACTATCACGTGTTTCCTCCGAACCACGTGACGCCAGCCGACCGCATCTTTTCGAACTGCTCGCTCGCGCACCGTTGGGGGAGGCGTAACACACTCGGAGGACAGCGCTATCCACTCCCTCCGTTGCGCGAGCTCACAGACGCCCCTGATTGGCTGTAGAGCCGTGATTAATGTGGGAGCACTAAGTACCTCTCATCCCTCCCCTCTGAGAGAGCTCGGCCAATCAGCTCTCTCTAGACCTCCGGCTGCGAGAGGTTACAGCACCACCCGGGATTCGAACTAGCGATCTCCGGATGATAGGGCGAGCGCTTTAACCACTGCGCCACTCGGAGGCCCAAAAATGAGTTTTAAAAGGCTGGCTTAGTGGTTCAGCACAGTCGCGATCCGGGTTCGAATCCCACCTCAGGCCTGTGTGCATGGAGTTTGCATGTTTGGTGGGTTTCCTCCCACAGTCCAAAGACATGCAGATTAGGCTAATTGCCGTTCCCAAATTGCCTGTAATGTGTGAATGAGCATATATATGTGTGTGTGCCATGCGATGGATTGGTGAATGAGTGAATGAGTTTAAAAAGTGTGAGGAAATTATGTTTAAATCATAATTATCAGATTGTTCCTGATGAGCGTGCCGAGGGCGGCGGTGGCGAGGAAAAACAACATCATCGTGGTGTCTATTGAGATGCCATCATTGCGAACAAGTCAAGATCTTCTTGTTAAGAAGGAAGCTCCTGAAGAAACACTATTTCAGATAACTGACCTTGCTGAGACAAAGGAATCTCGAATGGATGCACAGCTACAGTAGCTCCCAGTACTGACTGTTTAAGAAAACGTTCCTTATGATTAATTCAGCTAATCATGTAATATGCGATAAACTTAAACACACTAAACAAAGCAAAAAATAACGATTAAAATAGACTTCATGGCCGGAATAATGCTGCACACACGATACTCCAGACAACTTGATACATGGCATATGGTAGTGCACACCCATTAACATTTTTGGCAACCAGTATCTATTTAATTATCCGTCCTGCTTGGAGACACATCAGAAATTAATAGAACCATCGCCAAGAACACTATTCTGAGGAACTGGAAAATCAAAGAACATCATCAATCTTACTCGGAGGAGAAAACTAATAATCGGCTATTACGTATCAGTGGAAAAACAGAAAGAAATAAAACTACGGTATTTAACCCTTTGTTGTATCATGGTTACTAAAGTAATGACAAATATACACCACATAGCCCAAAATAGTCACCCACCCAAACAGTCCGATTTCTTTGGACCACCTTTTGCACTCATTGTGGCATCGTTTCGATAAGATTATGCAATGTTTATTTCCGTCCAGAGTGGCATTAATTTCTCTCCAAGATCTTGTGAGAGTCAGAACGCTGTGTACAGTCTTCTCCAGCACACCCCAAAGATTCTTAATGGGGTTAAGGTCAGGACTCTGTGGTGGCCGATCCATGTGTGAAAATCCATGATGTCTCATGATCCCTGAACCACTCTTTCACAATTTGAGCCCGATCAATACTGGCATGACCATCGAGAAACATGTCTTTGACATAAGGGAAGAAAAAAAATCTATTGATGGGGGAAAAAAAACTCACCTCAAAAGTCTCACCATGTCATCATAGGCATTCAAAAACCACACTTCCATGGACACTTATACAAATCTACAAAGTCCATATCACTCTCTCTCTTTCCCTCTCTCTGTCGAGCTACAGCACACATGTCGTTCTTGAGCTTCCTTTGATCCAGACCCCCTCTGCCCTCTGGACCTGTCTGACTCATCCTGGTGCTTCTGTTTGGAGATCTCGTCACATGGATGCCCTGGGTGTCTCTTTGGGATGCGTCTGGTGTCTGGGGACGGGTTCACTCTACCATGAAGACGGTTCTGGCCACGCCTGATGTTGACAGCTGTTTCTCTGAGGACTTGACTTGGCTGCAGGCCTTCGATAGTTCATGACTGGAATTTCCTACAAGTCTACCTGAGCCTCCAATAACTACTTGGACTCCATATTAACATCAATTAACATCAACTGTTATATACTGAACTGCCTGCCACCCAACACACAGTATGAATGAAGATCAATTCCTGCTTTCTGTTTCACCCAGATGAGGATGGGTTCCCTGTTGAGTCCGGTTCCTCTCAAGGTTTCTTCCTATTGCCATCTCAGGGAGTTTTTCCTTGCCACTGTCGTCCTCGGCTTGCTCATCAGGGACTATCTGACCATTTTGATTCATACACATTCACATTTCATACAAACGTAAATAATTCTTTTGATTGTGTAAAGCTGCTTTGTGACAATGACGATTGTTGAAAGCGCCATACAAACAAAATTGAATTGAATTGAATATTTAAAGGTCACATACTATTCTCTATTTTAAACAGCTTCCCATAAAACTTAGAGATTGTATATGAATGTGTATTAAATGTTCAGGCTGAAATACAACTTGCTTTGTTCTCTTTCTGTTCCGATTCTCTTTCAAACGCACTGTTTCAGATTATGTAACTTTAAATGAACTGTCCGTGAATTGAAGTGCATTTTCCTAGCCAATCAGAACACAAGGACTAAAAAAGTAAAAAAGTATCCCCTTTTTAACCCACGCATGTTCGGGACCTTTTCAGATTTTCCCTCCTGAATTTTTTAACTAAAGTAAGGGGGGGAATGTAGTTTTTTTCCCTCTTTCTATACAGCAGCAAATGACATGTTGTGTGTACAGTATGTGTAAGCGTGTTCATTCACAATGACAGCTTCGACGTTTAGTGATATAAAAGTTAAACTGCAACTCAGAGCTTAAGAAGGGTAGGCTCGCTAGCTAATGGTTAGCTAGCCACTAACCATTAAATTAGCCCTTCTTAAGGGCTAGAGAGTCTTATTGATTGTAGCTCTTGTGCAGAGCTAAATGGTGCAGAGAGAACGACAGAGCTGGGAGGAACCGAGTATTGATCCCGGGGAGGGGCTCTTCGTATATGAGGTCATATTACAGAAAATCTGATTGGTTTGTTTAAGCCTGTGCAATACAAAACTGCAAAACAGTACAAACAGCAGTAAGATAAATTACACACGTTGACAAAATTATTGGTACCCTTCGGTCAATGAAAGAAAAACTCACAATGGTCACATAAATAACTTTAATCTGACAAAAGTCATCATTTAAAAAAAATTCTATGAATGTTAACCAATGAAAATCAGACATTGCTTTTCAACCATGCTTCAACAGAATTATTAAAAAAAATAAACTCATGGAACAGGCTAGAAAATACTGAAAATAATGTGACCAAAGGGACATGTTAATTCAAGGTGTGTCCACTAATTAGCATCACAGGTGACTACAATCTACAATAGGGATCCACTGTGTTGTTTGGTGACATGGTATGTACCACACTCAACATGGACCAGAGGAAGCGAAGCAAAGAGTTGTCTCAGGAGATTCGAAAGAAAATTATAGACAAGCATGTTAAAGGTAAAGGCTATAAGACCATTTCCAAGCAGCTACTGTAGATGTTCCTGTGACTACAGTTGCACATATTATTCAGAAATTTAAGATCCATGGGACTGTAGCCAACCTCCCTGGACGTGGCCACAGGAGGAAAATTGATGACAAATCAAAGAGACGGATAATCCGAATGGTAACAAAAGAGCCCAGAAAGACTTCTAAAGAGATCCAAGCTGAACTTCATGCTCAAGGAACATCAGGGTCAGATCGCACCATCCGTCGTTGTTTGAGCCAAAGTGGACTACATGGGAGACGACCAAGGAGGACACCATTGTTGAAAACAAATCATAAAAAAGCCAGACTGGAATATGCCAAACTACATGTTGACAAGCTACAAAGCTTCTGGGAGAATGTCCTTTGGACTGATGAGACAAAAATTTAACTTTTGGCCAAGGCACATCAGCTCTATGTTCACAGATGGAAAAATGAAGCAAATCAAGAAAAGAACACTGTCCCTACTGTGAAACATGGAGGAGGCTCTGTTATGTTCTGGGGCTGCTTTCCTGCATCTTGCACAGGGTGTCTTGAATCTGTGCAGGGTACAATGAAATCTCAAGACTATCAAGGGATTCTAGAGAGAAATGTGCTGGCCAGTGTCAGAAAGCTGGGTCTCAGTCGCAGGTCATGGGTCTTGCAACAGGACAATGACCCAAAACACACAGCTAAAAACACCCAAGAATGGCTAAGAGGAAAACATTGGACTATTCTAAAGTGGCCTTCTATGAGCCCTGACCTCAATCCTATTGAGCATCTTTGGAAGGAGCTGAAACATGCTGTCTGGAAAAGGCACCCTTCAAACCGGAAACAACTGGAGCAGCTTGCTCATGAGGAGTGGGCCAAAATATCTGCAGAGAGGTGCAGAAGTCTCATTGACAGTTACAGGAATCGTTTGATTGCAGTGATTGCCTCAAAAGGTTGTGCAACAAACTATTAAGTTAGGGGTACCATCATTTTTGTCCAGGCCTGTTCCATGAGTTCATTTTTTAAAATAATTCCATTGAAGCATGGTTGAAAAGCAATGTCTGACTTTCATTGGTTAACATTCATAGAATTCTTATTTATTATTACTTTTGTCAGATTAAAGTTATTTCTGTGACCATAGAAAGAGGAGACGCATCTGAATGTCTAAAACTGACTACTAAATGATTTTTGATTCATGCTAACAAACAAAACGGAACAAAAGCGGTGAAGAACTCTTACCTAGCACCATGGTCATGTACTTCTCCTCTATGCCAGCCTCCAGCAGCAGCGGTGGCACGTAGGTGATCCCAGCTGCCACGCAGATCTCCAGGCCACAGGCCAGCAGGTTGAGCAGCACCAGGTGACACTGGGCCCTCCATCCAGGCATACTTCCCAGGGAAGGGGAGGAGTCGCTGAGGAGGGAAAGACGGATCTACTCTAATTTGCAGATGGTAGATGGTAGGGGGTATAGGGTGAGTAAGAGAGCTTCAGTACGTGCTCTCAGTGGACTCGGATCTTCCACGGCAGCCATTGGGTCATCAGCATGCTGAATCTGAGAGACAACAGAGTGCGACGATATTTAGACATGAGATGAAGGCAGAGGAAATCTTCGAAGGTGAACAATTCGCAAAGAGCTTATACAGTGATCTTCATAGTATTGGTCATTTTGCTTGAACGGCATATTTTACATTTTGTCTGATTCATTCATTCAGTCATTTCATGCTGGAACTACGTTGACTGACGTGACTCTTCTTGTGCAGAAAGATGAAAGCCTGTAAGCATTATCAAGGAAATGTTTTGAATAGCTTGAACCTGTCGAGGCCTGACTTGGTTACTGTGAGAAAATCGCCTCAGCGTCAAGTATTAACCATTAGACAAAGTTCAGATCTCAATCGTGTATCCCAAATTTTAATGACATCATACACTCGTACATACATATAGACAGTACATGCTGGATTTGCGTTCAGCCACTAATTTAGAATTTAAACTATATGCATAAAACTTCTTCACATATTTTCCCTCAAGTAACAGAACATTTCATGATGATTTATTTGTTTGTTACTGTCTTGGCTTAGTTTTTTTGTTTTCTATTTGTGATATGCAAGAGTGATGGGAAGAAACAGAGGGTGAGAGAGAGAGAGACACATTCCTTAGTGGCTTCGCCTCACCCCCCCCCGCCCCACCCCCCACCCCCCGTTCACCACCCACAGGCCGGGGCCAGGTCATCCACTTCAACCACCACCACCCTCTTAGCTCCGTCGTGAGCTCATTCCCCTCGGGCCTGATTACAGAAGTCCGTGTCAAGAGCCTCTGCACTACTGCCTCTAATTAGCATCCATTGTCCTCAACACTTCCTGCAGGCTCGCCAACTCTTAAGTGGCTGCTGTGCAAAAAAGCCACAATATCATGTACAGACTGGTTGCTTTTTTTGGGGACACTTTTCCGTGATGGAATGATGTCCACAATGTTTTTTTGTCTGAGTTGGTTTGCTGACAAAAACAAAATATAGTTCTCCATAAACCTGCTTTACAGAAACCAGGATTGATATTTAGATCCATATGGAACAAGCCAGAGATGAGGGGGGAAAGGGAAAACTCCCCGAGAGAAAGAATGAGGACTTGAAGATCAAACATTAGGATAATCCAGACTAATCGGTTCATCTTCTACAACAGTGTGCTATAAAAGAATGCTCGGTATGAACAAAGAGAATAAGAGTCATACGGTGAGCACACGACAGTCTTTATGATTACAGCAGCAGGTCTTGGATACATGTCTGCAACATACAGGGAAGATTATGTACTAAAAACAAAAGGAGTGCGCCTCCGAGTGGTGCAGTGGTAAAGTGCTCGCCCTATCATCCGGAGATCGCGAGGTTGATCCCCGGGTGATGCTGTAACCTCTCGCAGCTGGAGATTGGCCAAGCTCTCTCAGAGGTGGGGGATGAGAGGTACTTAGTGCTCCCACATTAATCTCGACTCTACAGCCAATCAGGGGCGTCCGTGAGCTCACGCAAGCGGAAGGAGCGGATAGCGCTGTCCTCCGAGTGTGTTATGCCGCCCCCAATGGTTCATGAGGAGCCGTTCAAAAAGATGCGGTCGGCTGGCTTCACGTGGTTCGGAGGAAACACATGATAGTCTTCGCCCTCCCGGCTGAGTGGTAGTGGAGCCCCCTAGTGACGGGGAGGAATTGGACACGACTAAATTAGGGAGAAAATCGGGGGAAAAATCCAAAAAACAAACAAAACAAAAGGAGGCGCCAATGCAGTAGCAGCGGGTCAATACGGGGCGCAGGGGTGCCGCCCCCCCCTTAAAGTTAGGCAGAGAAGAATGCTCCTTTAACATGTAATTATTTAACATAATAATTATTTATTTTAATAATAAAATAAAGTAATTTAGTCACAATATTCTGCTGTATTTCTTAATATAATTTATTTGCAAAAAAAAAAAAAAATCTAAACTGTATTATGTTCATTTGCGCCGGACAAACGAGTGTCTATGTAGGCACGTAAATTTTTGAAAAGCATGTGACTTGAGGCCGAGCTCTGATTGGATTTTGTCAAATCATGCTTAGGGCGCAGCGCTGTGCGCCCTGAACCCTCCCACTTTTGATCTTAGCAAATCAATATTGTTTTTAAATATTTGGGCTCATGTGATTGGACCATTCTCAACGAGTCTTTTCCAGCACTTCTTACGGCAAGCGGAGCTGCTGACTGGATGTGATGTGAGTCATGCCGTTATTTTATGCTAGTAGTAATGACGCTTAATCACTTGATAAATGGCTATCTACAGGCGATTATTAAAAGTTTAATTTTAATTTTGTTTGCGCCCCCCTGAAAAAATTTTGCACCAGCCGCCACTGCGCCAATGTATGCACTACATAGTTTGCCATTTGTCTGAGTGCTCTCTTTTTTTCTTCCTCCCCCCCCCCGCCCCCCGTTCATCTGCGTTATTGTACAGTCTGTTTCTTCAATAGCTCAACAAGATGTAAAGTCTTGCATAGACCCTTCCAGCACGGTGACTTGATATGCTGCCTGGCCAAAAGAATTCCATTAGAGAGGCCTAAATTACACGGAGGCATTGTGGTTAGCACGGTTGCCTTGCACCTCCAGGGTCCGGGTTCGATTCCCACCTCGGGGTCTGAGTGTACCCCGCCTTGTGCCTTGAGTCTCTGAGGGATAAAAAGCTATGTATAAAACCACTTGTTAGTGAGACCTCAGTTTGCAAGGAAGCATAAAAGTTGGTCTTTGGAGCAATGGAAAAATATCACATGGTCCAGATTGAGCCTATTCCATTATGCATAGAAAACAAGATAGCAAGAAACCAAAACAATCCCAGGTTCTTATCTAGTACAGTGGCTAGGCTAACAAAAGATGCCCGCATAGAGTATTCCATCACAGTTTAGAAGTGAAGACCTCATGGAATTCTTCAATGAAAAAAATCGATAGTATCAGGAAGAAAATAATGGAAGTTCAACCTCTAACAGCATCTCATGATCCAGTCCAGTCTAAAGCTTCACATTTAGATTTTCAGTGCTTTATAGGTATAGGACAGGAAGAGCTGTACAAACTTATCACTATGGCTAAATCAACAACGTGCTTGTTAGATCCAATCCCAACCAGATGTTTAAAAGAAGCGATGCATACTGCTGGAGAGCCGCTTCTAAACATTATCAACTCTTCATTATATCTAGGTCACATCCCTAAATCTTTCAAGTTGGCAGTTATTAAGCCTCTTCTTAAAAAATCAAATTTAGACCCGAATGAAATAATAAATTACAGACCGATTTCAAACCTTCTGTTTATATAAAAAATATTAGAAAAAATAGTATCAGCTCAAATATGCACATTCTTGCAGGAAAACAATATCCTCGAAGAATTTCAGTCAGGTTTCAGGCCCCATCATAGTACAGAAACTGCACTCGTTAAAATGGCAAATAACTTGTTTTTAGCTTCGGACCAAGGCTGCATCTCAATACTTGTCTTACTTGATCTTAGTGCTGCATTCGACACTATAGATCATAATATTCTCATATATCGCTTACAAAATCACATTGGTATTCAGGGACAGGCTTTAAAATGGTTTAGATCCTACCTGTCTGATCGATACCATTTTGTAGATCTAAAGGGAGAACTGTCTGGTGTAGTGACAGTGTAATATGGGGTCCCACAAGGGTCAGTTTTAGGACCTCTGCTGTTCTCAATATACATGCTTCCCTTGGGTAACATCATTAGAAGACACGGGATTAGTTTCCATTGTTATGCTGATGATACCCAGTTATACATCTCAACAAAACCTGACGAAATACCCAAGTTGTCTAGACTAACTGAGTGTGTCCAAGATATAAAAGATTGGATAACCGATAACTTTCTTTTTACTAAATTAAGATAAGACAGAGATATATCTTATTGGCCCAAAAATCAGTACACAATTCAGCTTGCGTTTAGAAGGATGTACTATTACCACCAGCTCGACACTGAAAGACCTGGGCTTAATATTAACTTGTCCTTTGAAAATCATATCTCCAATATCACAAAAACAGCCTTTTTCCAGAAATATTGCCAAGCTTAGAAACATTTTATCTGTATCTGATGCAGAAAAGCTAGTTCATGCATTCATGACCTCCAGACTGGACTACTGTAATGCATTACTGGGTGGTTTTCCTACATCCTCAATAAACAAGCTACAGTTAGTCCAAAATGCAGCCGCCAGGGTTCTCACTAGATCCAGAAAATATGATCATATAACCCCAATACTATCATCCCTGCACTGGCTACCTGTTCAGTTTATGATTAATTACAAAATAGCATTACTTACGTCCAAGGCTCTAACTGGTTTAGCTCTCACATATCTAGCCAGACTTCTGATACGTTACAATCCAACACGTTCCTTAAGATCACAAAACTCTGGACTTCTGGTAGTTCCCAGAATATCAAAATCTACAAAAGGGGGTAGGGTGTTTTCATATTTAGCTCCAAAACTTTGGGATGGCCTTCCAGACAGTGTCCAGGCACAGTTTCAGATTCAGTCACAGACACAGTTTCCCAGTTTAAAAGTAGACTCAAGACGCATCTCTTTAATCTGGCATACACGAAATTCATCAATTAACCTCATACTCCAGTACATCTATGCTGAATGGCAACTACGCTAATTCTTTCCACCTGCTCTTTATTTTACTACCCATCCCGAGGCATCTGGAGATTGTGCCAGCTTCAGGAGACAAAGGCCAACCCTGTGAGGATCCTGAGGCATCCAGGGAAGGACATGATGGTTTGGAGCTTCACATGCTGCTCCTGAGCTCCCAGTGATCCAGAGCCTATCTGCCCTCTGCACCTGCTGACTCATCCCTGTGTTGAACTGGACGTCATGGTAATTTAAATAACTTCTGTTATATTGAACTTTCAGCTGCCTAACACACATGATGTTATATAATATATATCCATTATCACCCAGATGAGGATGGGTTCTCTGTTGAGTCTGGTTCCTCTCAAGGTTTCTTCCTGTTGCCATCTCAGGGAGGTTTTCCTTGCCACTGTCCCTGATGATTTCCTTGATCATCAGGGACAATCTCATTATTATCGAGACACATTTTTCTCACACATACACAGTTCCATAAATTTTCTAGTCATTTTTGTGAAGCTGCTTTGAGACAATGACCATTGTTAAAAGCGCTATAGAAATAGTTGCTCAGATCTAGACTCATCTATGGAGTTTTTCTTCACGTGATGGCACAGCCATGTTCCATGACTCAAAGAGTTGTGAAAAATAAGTCTGGGGGCATGAGTGGGTGACTTTCGCATCCAATTATGAGAACCGTATAACAATGTGCTTTGTATGATAGAGCATGTGAGCCGGATTAGCAGTGTTAAGAATTAAGAAAGAGTATAAAAACACCACAGACATGTTTCTGTACCACTTTCGGATTAGTGCTGGGTATACACAGGACCAGGATGTGAAAAAGACAGGGGACAATAAGAGCAAGGTCTAAATATATGCAAGCTGTAAAGAGAACACTATGTAAAATATGTACAGTAAATCTTTATTATATCAGAGCCAAATAGGTCTGGAGTTCAGCGCTAGAGCATATAACTCCGTGGTTAAGGCTGTGGTATCGACTGGAAAGTTGAGAATTGAGAGTGACCGCTAATGCCACTTTTGGGCTTTTAAACCACGTCCTTAGTCTTCTGTTTCTCAGATGAATGTCATATAGGTGAATTAGTGACATTGTACTCTGATAAACAAATGTAAGCAAACTATATGACTGCAACAAAACTACAGCATCCTGTGTCCTTGTCCAACCGCCTACGAACACCAGGACTTTAATGAGCTGCTGAGGGAAACACAACACCGCCAAGCACTTTTCCCGACAAGCCTCCAGGGCATGTCGTGTCAATCTGCAAAGGGCATCTTCCCTTCGGATGTCAAGGCATGTCTACAATCAGCTCGATGCTCCTCCAATGCTAACTCACGCTTCTGCATTCTAATGGCGTTTCAGGGAAGAAAGAAAATCACTCGAACCTCAAATGACCTTTAGTGAAAACCACACACTGTATGAGACTGAAATTTACATAAAGTCTTTATCAAATGCAGATACACACACACATATATATATATATATATATATATATATATATATATATATATATATATATATATATGCATAAATAAATAAATAAATAAATAGGACCGGATCCGCTTCAGCTTTAGTCCTTTGGGAATTTGTGAATGCTCTTGAGATTTTAAAACTCTTCAATCTCCACCAGTTCCCCAGGGTTCATTGAGGGCACTGTATGTGTGTCTGTATGTGTGTGTGTGCGTGTGTGTGTGCGCGCTGGTGCGCTCTGAGTCTTCACCGCACCATCTGAGCTTGAGGGATGTGAGAGAACACTCTGAGCAGCCGTCGCCTTCCAGGAGGAAAGGAAAAAAACGGAAAAAAAAAACAACCAGGTGCTATATTCATATTTGGTGTGAAATTCCTCCAGTAATGCGGCCCCATCTGCTCTAATAAGCAGACAGAACGTGAGTGGTCTTCGTTAAGCTTTTCTTTCGAGGCCGTGACTCTTTTCTCTCTTTTTTTTTTTTTATGGCCCTGGAAAGGAGCAGTATCAATGGATTAGAGATGCAAGCCGTAAAGACCGAAGTCTGAATTCAACCAGTCACTAAGAAACGCTATGAGATAATAAACGTTGTAGGAGTTTACAGCGTTAATCTTCTCAGCCACCGAGCTGAAATAAATCTCAGTGGTCTCCAGAGGTCTTAAGAAAAGAAGCGGCCTTGACGGGACCCCGTCGTTGTTTAACCCAAGAATCGCCTCGTATAATCCTGAAAAGAGCTCGTCAGGGAACTCGGCATGGTTGCGACATCGCTGCCCCAGCGCCTAGACTCCTAAACCCCCACGCATAATGGTTTTCCTGTGACCACTCTCTTTCTCACAACACGCTGTGTTCCAAGGTCATTCCCAATCTGACCTGCATTCTGAGAAGACTCTTACAAAAGATCACTCACCGACTAGTTTCATGTTACAGGATCTGACTATGATGGTAATGATGGTAAATGAAAATCTACACGACCCGTGTGCGCATGCATCGCTTTAGTGCGTCTATAATTAACAAATCCAGTCTAACAAATCCCAGACTGCAACTGGCACCATGCTGAAGAAACACCATGGGCAAGTCTTCGAACTATCAAAGCCTGCAAGAGCTGAATCACAAGCAAATACTCCAAGGAACGGAATTGCAAACTGACTTCTAAGAATTGAGAAATGTTCTCGGTTGCCTCTCAGGCTGTTAGAAAGAAGCTCCTTTCCAACAGTTATACTAGCCACTATTAGTACTAGTACTAGGTACTCCACTAGGTTTAAGACTGGTAGAGGATGGCTGGGATTCACTGTGTGATGCAAAATGTTGGTCAAATGCTGATAAAATGTTATCATTGGCCAACATGTAATTATTTGCATTTTCTAAAAAAATATAATAGTCTTGAGGTAGTCCTCATTTTTTTCACTTATTCACTCACTATAATAAAACTTATTATCCTGTATTCTGGATATTCTTAGTATCCTGTATCCTGTATTATATTATACTATATATAAACTTTATCCTGTATTCAGGGTTGCGGGGGGCTTGGAGCCTATCCCAGGAGACTTGGGCACGAGACAGGGGACACCCTGGACAAGGTGCCAGTCCATTGCAGGGCACACATACACATACCCACACTCATTCACACACTATGGGCAATGTGGGAACGCCAGTTAGCCTAACCTGCAGAACCTAACCTGGAAAGTGGGAGGAAATTTCCTCAGAGACGGGAATCGAACCTTGTTGGGAATCGAACCCAGTCCCTGTAGGTGCAAGGCGACAGTGCTAACCACTACACCATAATATTCTACTGCAACAGACTGCAAAGTGTCTAAAGATACAATTTAAAAACAGGTTTTTATCCGCAGCAGCAACCTCATTTCCCCTCTCGTCTGTTTCAACCACTCAGCATTCAGCATCATCAGTATACTAATCACCGGCCTGATCATCTGTCATCATCTGCGCCTGTTCCCCACTGGTTCATGCAAAATCAAGGTAAATGTTTTTAATGCTTGAATGCTTCATAGATCACTGTGTGTCTTAACCAATGACAAAAAAACATTCCTCTGAACCTGCTCAGGTGCAACGACTGGACTGAAAATGAGGGATAAAAAAAAAAAGACCTTCAGGAAGCCTGGAGAACCATTTCTAAAAAACTACATTAAAATACAATAAATTCTGGCACTTTGGAAAAGGAAAAAATATACAAAAATGAAGGGGGCTCAAGACTTTTTCATAGTACTGTATCTTTCATACTTTTCGTGGCCCAAAGTCCTTGATGTGGACGGCTTTTTTTGTGAGCATAAATTTTCTTTTTGATCTTGCCACAAGAATGGTTGGTGTGGATTTTGAGGCATCCGAGTCTGTCGAAAGGGAAGGGAACGGGATGGGGGTGGGGCTTTCCTCCTTCTTTTCACACCACAATCCCACATTTCCAGACCCTATTCAACACCCCATGTCACCCCACCTCATCCCATCAGCGCCACCACTACCACCACCACCACCACCACCACCCCAAAGGCTCTGACGAGCATGATCACCAAACAAAACAGGCTTTGTGTACATCCGAGTCTGAGTTAGTAATCCGATCTGCTAAAGAATCAAGCCTTTTCAATTAAGGTATTATTAACATCGCGGGGGCGTGCAGAAACAACATTAAAAATGGCTGGGGAATCTTTACTGAAGAAATAAGAGACAGCATAGCTCCGGCATGACATCAGAACCACAAGGAGCAGTTACGACGTACGTTTAAAAACCTCAAAAACCCCAGTGCGGCGGTGTAGCTCGAAAGGAATGGATGAGACAACCAAACTTTTTCTTATGCTAACATTTAGGCTGCGCTAGGTCTGATTCCAGCTGTCTTGAAGAATGCCACAAGAATGTCTGGCGTGGGTCACTGCAGTGTCGAAAAGACTATAGGAACAACATTAGACACTGTTTATTCACGTGGCCGTCTAAGATGAAAATAACGGATCTGCGTATTAAACTGGACTGACCTTCTGCAGAATGAAAAGACACAGCGTTAAGGCAACGCTGCTTGGCTTCATTGCACATTAAACAAAGACATGAAACTAAATGACTGATTCATCTGCATTCATTTAAGTTACATTTCTCAACTGAACTAAGCTTTATTTACATGTAGGCAAGCTGGGCGCATGTATTCAGCCGTTATGAAGGATTTACAGAGCAGAAGTAGCAGATGCATCTCAATATCAACTGTTCAAAGGAGGTTATTATATATTTTGGATAAACGCCTTCAGCATTGTTTTACAGTGTAAAAAGTCATTTAAATTAGGACATACTGGCCTCCGAGTGGCGCAGTGGTTCGCCCTATCATCCGGAGATCGCCAGTTCGAATCCCGGGTGATGCTGTAACCTCTCGCAGCCGGAGGTCTAGAGAGAGCTGATTGGCCGAGCTCTCTCAGAGGGGAGGGATGAGAGGTACTTAGTGCTCCTACATTAATCACGGCTCTACAGCCAGTCAGGGGCGTCTGTGAGCTCGCGCGACGGAGGGAGCGGATAGCGCTGTCCTCCGAGTGTGTTACGCCGCCCCAACGGTGCGCGAGCGAGCAGTTCGAAAAGATGCGGTCGGCTGGCGTCACGTGGTTCGGAGGAAACACGTGATAGTCTTCGGCCCTCCCGGCTGAGAGGTGGTAGTAGCCTTAATGTGGGAGCCCCCTAGTGACGGGGAGGAATTGGACACGACTAAATTCGGGAGAAAATCGGGGAAAAATCCAAAAAAATAAAAAATAAAAAAAATAAATTAGGACATACTATGAGATTAGAACTTTTGACTGGTAATGTATACACTGCCTCGCTTTGATTTCAGCACACACACTATGGTGGCCAGTTCATGTGTGAAAATGATTCCACCTGCTCTGGACCATAGCCATGGCATCAGGGAAGAAAAACTCCATAGATGTGATAACCTGTCATCCGGTCATTCATTACATTCAGGTGGTCAGCTGACTTCATTTTATTGCCACATAACGTCGCTGAGTCTAGACCTGAGCGACTGAAGCAACCCCAGATCATAACATCTCCAGAGTCTTGTACAGTGGACACTCTGGAATAGGCTTAGTCTGGACTCATTCTACCAAATGACCTTTTTCCATCGCTCCAAAGTCCAATCTTTAAGCTCCCGAGCAAACTGAAGTCTTTTTTTTCTGATGTGTCTTATTAACAAGTAGTCTTCTTATGGACACACAGCAGTCAAGTCCCAATCCTGTGAGTACTCATTGCATTGTGTGCATGGAAGTGCTCTTACTTTCACTATAATGCATAGCTTTAATACTGACTTCAACTGTTGATTTCCAGTAAACTGAATGTTTTCTTCGCTTTTCTGATGTAGGACAATAATATGACCCTTTTGAAAACACCAAGTTTTGTTTTGGGGCCAAGCACCATATAATACATTAGTAGTATACAAAAACAAAAATCTATTCTTATAAAACAGCATGCATAGCTAAAACAAGTTGTGTTGGATATTGCGATGAATTTAAAAATATTCGATCAATGAATAAGCCTGATTGAGTTCAAGTCAACCAGGAAGCTCCACTAAACATCAGACTGAGTGTATTAGCTGGAGGTTATAGATGAAACCCTCAAATAACAGGAATACACTGAGATGGCGTGAATGGAGCCCGGGCCTTAAGCCCCGCCCTCCACCCCCCAATAATCACATCAGCCCACTTACATGAAATTGAGAATCCCGGTCTCATTCTAACCCCTTAGCCCTAGTCGTCTTCATCTTTCTGCTATCTGATTCAGGTGCAGGAACCTGATCCTCCAGGCCAAACCTCCCTGGGGCTTTAGAGACATCCCAGCAGATGAGAACTTGATTCTACTATGGTCATGTGATACGGAAAGACACTTATGAGGTCAAAAGAGAAGGAGAGAGAAACGGTCAACAGTGTGCAGTGGGGGGTGGGGGTGGGGGGGGGGGCGTGACTAATCTTCATTCTTTAACGAAGTGAAAAGCTTTTTTTTTTTTCCAAAAAAAAAAAAAGCACACTTAAAAAAAAAAAAAAATTGTCTGTTTCTTTTTCTAAGAGATATTCTCATTTATAAACCTAAACAGTTTGAACCCTTAACAAGCACGGTTATTATCTGCTTTACGCCTGAATTATCTCACTGACACCATGCTACAGCTGGCACGGATCAGACGTTAATGTTTAACTCGGATGAGCGCTGAAAATGGAGCTTCACACACACACACACACACACACACACACACTGTCTCAGCAGTCTGCCTCTGGACAGTATCATTCATGGAAACACATCTAGACTGTTCAAAAGCACTCTAATTAAAAGTTTATCAGGAAGTAACATTGAAAAGGCATTTCACACATACACACTCACACACACACTCACACACACGCAGTTGTTCGTTCACATTACTGGAGAACATGACTGAACAGAACATTCGAAATTACTACAATAAAAAAGTAATAACTCCGACCTGATTAACTGTCTGTAACGTTAAATCCTCAAGAATATTCCTCTCACTTGCTCACTTCCTCTGAATGTTGCAACCTGCTCACAAGCTCAGTCCATCCTTAACGTCTATCCCTCCCTCTCCCACCTCCAATTCAATCCCACTCTCTCTCTCTCTCTCTCTCTCTCTCTCTTCCCTCCTTCTTTCTCCTCCCAGATCCTTCTCTCCCTCTGTTGCTCGATCTCCCCTCATCCAAGTGATGGAAACTCCCTCTTAACTCCCACACTGAGCGGAACAGGATCTAGAGAGCTTCACGCCTCGTCCAACAGCACAAATTCAGAACGGATTTGTTGTCTCCGGTATCATCTCCGCTCTTTTCGTACACACTGGAGAGGAAAACGTTTCAGAAGACCCGAGCGAGTATTCGAAAAAAATCCTGCATCACAGATGATGAACATGTTGAACAAAAGCTGGTTTTTAAAACAGGACTGAGCTTCTGTAGCAGATCCCGTCAAATGCATCATGCATATAAATTATTCATCTGTAGGCAAACAAAACATAACCACTTTAACAAATGATTAATGACTAATACCATTAAAAAGGCGTCACTTGAGCTACGTTCACGTTGTTGCGTCAATTACGTTCTGTAATTTTGTCTTTCTTTGGTCAGGTCTGATTTGCATGGCCTGATGGCTTACGTTCATAATTACAATTGACTTTTATCTGACACTTGCAGATGGACGTGTATGTCCTCTTATAAACGGCATGATTGACTTCAGGATCAAACCTATAGTCCTCTGTTCTGCACTGGAGCATCACACACCTTCACAGACCCCTACTTATCCAGACTCTGACAACAAAACCCGCACATCTGCACAACGTCTATCTGACAGCTCTTTCACACACACACACACACACACACACACGACTTGAAATCCATACCCGCTCTCCCCAGCATCAGTTGACGGCTTATTAGAGCAGAGAGTGATTTTAGACTTTTGAAGAATCCCCCGTTTGCGCAGCTCACGACCGGAAACCGCACGGGACATGACTCCCGGCGACGGGAATAACCTTGTTCAGCTTATGGAGAAAAACCGACACCACGTTTTACAAACAAAGCATGCTCAGTCAAGCGGTTAATTAACTGTTCTGTTTTGTTTGTTTTTTTTCCCTTGTGAAACCAAACAGAAGTTCATTATCTAGGCGTTCCGCAATTTAATGCTTGGAAAAATATAATGCTTCGCAAGGTGAAAAAACACCATCTGCATCTACATTATTATTGTCTTATTATTGCAAAATAGCCTGAAGGGAGTCCGCAGATGATACGTACTGTGTCATCCTCGCTGATGAAACCTTCATCAGGAAATCTCCTTTCTCTTGGGATATTACCTCTCAAAAAACAAGTGCACTTTAATGTTAAAAATATGAGTGTGTCTAATTTAGGGAGGGTTTAATGCCTTAGCACGGTTAAGCCGTAGACACGCTGGCGCTTGGATACGTTCAAGGAAGAAAGTTGTCTCAGTACACAGGAGCCATGGTTGGACTGCCTGCTTCACGTACTACAGTACGAACTGTATGCCGGCCTCCCAGGAACTCCTTTAATGGCCCAAACATGTGGAAATTTGGAGTGAAGTCAGGACTGTAAATAACTTCTAGCCGAGTTCCTGTGGTGCAGTGAGTGAGCAGTATGAGGTTGAGCCTTGTCCTGCAAAAACGCCTTTGATGATCAAACCAGGGTGTTTTTTTTCCATTAAATTAAAAAGCTATTAAAGGAGAAGGAGATGATGTGAAGCAGGCAGTCTGATCATGGCTCCGGTGTAGAGAGAAAACTTTCTGCCTTGATGATATCCAAGCACTGGGATAAGTGCATTAGTATATTGCAGGGGATTATATAGAGAAATAAAGGGAGTTCTGTAGTTATTCCTGTACAGGAGTCCTGGAGCCAATCTGCCAAAATTGTTATTGGCAGCTCCGAATTTTTAGTATTCGAAATTTTTCGATAGAAAGAAAAAAGAAAATCGGCGTCAGCCAAGAAAACTGCACTAGGCGCGTCTCTAATAATAAGCCCCGGCCCCAAAACAAGCCCAGTTGGTTCTCTCATCCCTGGTTAGCTTTGAGTCTGATAGCAAGACGTTGGTCGACTGTTCGGTGCTCGTCCTGACGGACGATGACGCTGCTCATTTTGCAAACAAATTGGCAATGTGTAAATCAGGAAAATGTTATGCCAATGTTCGCACTTTCATTATGTTAACATTTACAGATTAGAAAAGGAACAGAAGCATTCGCTGAAATGAATTCCTTACAAAGAGACGTCGCGCACAATTCAGGAATAAGATACAGCATGAAAATGTGGGCTGTGTTCGATGTTAGAAAAGTGTTTATGATGCGTTTGGTTTTTATAGAATGAGCCGAAATTTAGTTTCAAAACTGAACAATAATTTGACCTTCTTCCTCAAACTAGACGTAATAACATGAAAATCACATTTCCTCCGTTGATTCCGGGTTATTTCCATGAATTAAAAGCTACGTGGGTCCGGTGATGATGTCATCATCTGCTGTGGATTACTAGGCCATGTTTAGACTGAATAATGTTATGCTCTGACTTTTGAAATGTGAAGGGAAAAAAAAAAAAAAAAAAGGATGAGGGCGTGGCGGGGACTAGGAAATTTAGCGGAAACGTATAAACGTTGCCGTGACAACCCTGCTGTAAACACGGCACGGTCGTTCAGATCATCTCGTTATCCTCTTTTTACAAAAGGATATCATTACACTTATTTTTATACGTCCACCCAGCCCTAGTGCATGACAGAACGCGATTACGGTAATGATGATAATATCCAATTTAAACGCAAATGACTATCCCAACGACAGTGTCATCTCGCAGTCCACCAGAAACGCCCTGGTTAAAAAAAAAAAAGAAAAAATTTTAAGTGCAAGAAGCGTAATAACAGTGTCTCCAGCTTTAACTACAGGTCAGTCTGGGAGTTTACTATAATTAACATGAACATCAAGGCTGTAGGGCTGTTAGTGAAACAGCCTTGATGCTGCCTAGAAGGAAAGCACAGTGTCCAGCTGTGCGTCTGTGGGTGTGTGTGTAAGTGTGTGTGTGAATGAGTGTAGAAGGTAAGACCACAGCGTTGGGCGTCACACACTGTAAATCTGTTTCCAGGCAGAAGCAGGAGGTTAAAGTCTTAACGTCTCCCTCACAGCTGGTGGGCCGACAAAACAGACCACTGTTTTACTACAACGTGGAACTCCAGTAACACAAAACACAAAGCTCAGAAATGGATCAACACACACACACACACACACACCTTATGAGTCACTGTATGGAAATAAGCAATCCTGAAGAACTCTTAAGATGAGGTATTGTAGAGGACGGGCGTGACGCTTTCTACATCAGCCGAGAAAGGGAACAGAAATGACTAGCGTTGGTTAAAACTCGACGGATTTAAACACTGGCCATGTTTCATAGCATGAGGACTGGGTGAGGGGCTTCCTGTGAAGACACAAAGGAGCCATCCAACCATTCACCCACCAGCAGTTTGGAAACATGATGCAATACGAGTCAAGAGCTTTAATTCTGGCATGCGTAAATGTACCCAGCCTCACCTCTGCACCACCCACCCGTACTTCACTCTGGAACGGTGCGATGCTCAGACCATAATGAGAAGCAGAATGTTTTGCTTTGTCTGGAATATGAACTCACTTATTCCATTTTCTATACAAAAGTATCATTGATTTTACAAGAGGCGACGAAATTTCTAGTGAACGGTGTAAAAGCGATCGACATTCACAGAAGATTTCAAGCACAGTACGGTGATGAGACTCTTAGCCGCAGTAAAACATCTGAATGGTGGCTGTATGTCCATGAATAACGATCACAGCCGGGTGGCTTGGAGCTCATCTGATTTTAGAAAAACCCAAATCACCAAACCGTCGAACATCTGTCTGTGTGAACTGCACACACAAATCATTCACCAACACCACTTGCACATTACAGGAACCCAACTGGAGGTTATTGCCACATCCCCCGTATAGTCCTGACTTCGATCTAAGCCATTTCCACGTGTTAAAGGAGTTCCCGGGAGGCCGGCGTTTCAGACAGGAAACAGGCAGAGGACCGGATCAAGCCTCAGACATACTGAGAAAACTGTCAATGTCGATGATGTCCAAGCACTAGTGAAACACTGGGATGAGTGCATTAGTGTACCAGGGGATTATATAGAGGAATAAAGGGGATTTTTGAACAACTGTGTTCATAACTGTGTTCTGTTATTCTGCACAATTAAAAGTCTCGTACATTAGTAAGAATTTAATTTAAATTTAAGAATTTAGTCAAAAATTCAACAGACTGATGCCTCCGAGTGGCGCAGTGGTTAAAGCGCTCGCCCTATCATCCGGAGATCGCTAGTTCGAATCCCGGGTGGTGCTGTAACCTCTCGCAGCCGGAGGTCTAGAGAGAGCTGATTGGCCGAGCTCTCTCAGAGGGGAGGGATGAGAGGTACTTAGTGCTCCCACATTAATCACGGCTCTACAGCCAGTCAGGCGCGTCTGTGAGCTCGCGCGACGGAGGGAGCGGATAGCGCTGTCCTCCTAGTGTGTTACGCCGCCCCCAACGGTGTGCGAGCGAGCAGTTCGAAAAGATGCGGTCGGCTGGCGTCACGTGGTTCGGAGGAAACACGTGATAGTCTTCGGCCCTCCCGGCTGAGTGGTAACAGTAGCCTTAATATGGGAGCCCCCTAGTGACGGGGAGGAATTGGACACGACTAAATTAGGGAGAAAATCGGGGGGGAAAAAAAAAAATTCAACAGACTGAATTATAATAATTATAATAATAATAATAATTGTATTAACGGTCAATGTCTGTTTTAAACCGGCTCTCTTGAAATTAATAAGAAAAAGATTTGTCAATCCTCCTTCCTGACAACTTTCCCTTGACACTGGAGACTCCTTCTTTAAACGTTAAACGGATATCCTTTAACAGTCATGTACCATCGTGTCTCTTTGATAAGGAACAGCGTATTCGCTTGGTGTTCCACTTTATTATTAGATTAGCGAATGAGCTGTTGCTATAGAAACGATCACATACAGTATAAGGACGAGTGCGTTCGTATTACCCTGCTCATCTGTCCATGCTGCTGTTAAGGAAAATTAATCAACGCTGATGAGAATGAAATATATTATCCGATACTGGTTTGATTACTTTAATGGGAACTCCTTAAAAGCAGGTCTGGAACACAACAGTTTACACCAACCATTACATCATGAACAGAACATGCAGGTACGTGACAATGCAAACACAGCTGTGTGTGTGTGTATGTGTGTGTGTGTGTTTGTGTTAAAGCAAAGGGTTAAATTAAAACTTTCAACTTCATTTACACACACTGAATCAACACCCCAGTTTGAGCCTTCCCGCTCTGTGCATTAAACGCGTTCCCCAGAACAATGGCAGAATTGAAACAGCCATCGCGGCACTCAGTCATACTCGCTTAAATCACAGCCCCGACCGATCCTTTCACTGCGTTGTGTGCGTCTCGGATATCAAAGGTCCTCCGCACCCCTCAAATAATGCACTTCCATCTCTTTCAGCTAGAGACATGAAAGTGAATCCCACACTCCCCCCCCCCCCCCCCCCCCCCCCCCCATCATCATCGTTCTCACTCTTAGGCAGACTGCTTAAAAAGACAGTCCATCATAAACTTTCATTTCATCCCATGCCCTTTCTTCTTAAGCTCAGGCTGAGCTTCCTGGCACGTACAGAAAGCATTTATTTTAGTTTATTCAGCTAAGCGCCAGTGTTTACTTAGAAAGCTTTTTCTCCCATCCTAGAGGCAATGTTGCTTTTTTCTCCGGGTCTATTTTAAACAACGTGGCCCCATCACTCTGAAAGAAATGACTGAAGCGCGGTCTGGTTGGTGCTCGCTATCAGACGACGCATACTGTAAGACACGACTGAAATGGAGCGTTCTCTCGTCATGAGAACACATCATATGGACACTTGATCTGACCGTTTCTTTCTTGGAATAAGTATAACTCTTTCTGCACAGTGGAGGTAACGCTAAGTGACGCGACGAGTTTCTGGAACGGAAGTTGTGTTTCCGTTCCTGATCAGTAAATGTAGTGGGAAGAAACAACTCTCTCTCATGAGTCCTTACTTCAAACTCTCATTAGCCCTTAAAGCTCAGAGCATTTTACCCATTGATTGTATTTATTTATTTATTTTTAATAAATATATATATGGCTCAGGATTGTGCAGTACAGAGTGACGTACTGTATCTTTTTTCCAGCAGTAAATAGGCAATATGATGAGCTGCATTTTAGTTCATTTTAACCAACTACCCAAACATGACTCAGCAAAAAATTAGAAAATAGGTCACATCGCCAAATAGTAGAACAGGTATCAGAGGTGGCTAGTAACGAGTTACATTTACTCTGTTACATTTACTTAAGTAAATGGAGTAATTTTACTGCACCATACTTTTGACTTTTAATTGAGTAGATTTGTGAAGACGAAACGCTACTCTGACTCCGCTACATTCGGCTCCACCCGACTCGTTACTTTTCTAACCGTTTAATTCGACACTTTAGATATTCTTTGTGTTTGCCAGAGAAATGCAGCCGGTGGATCTACCATGTGACTGTGTTTCACCAATCAGGCGTAGAAACATTAATCACATGACTCAGTTTGACCAATCAGCCGCAATAACAAAAACCGCATGTAGTCACATTGTCACGGGGGGCGTGGCGGTGGAGGATCCAAGTGCAGAACGAGCGTTTGTAGAGAGTGAGTGCAGCGCTTTTAATCAATGAGATCCGTGAATGCGGAAGTGCCGTGAGGAGCGCTCGCTGTTTCTCTGAATGAAGTCCGCGTCGGGAATGCGGAAGTGGTGAGTGAGCGCTTGCTGTTTCTCTGAATGAAGTCCGCGGCGGGAATGCGGAAGTGGTGAGTGAGCGCTTTCTGTTTCTCTGAATGATCTCTGCGGCAGAAATGCGGAAGCGCGGAGTTCGCGAGAAGTAGCTCGTGGACGAAGAACTGGCCGAGGTCAGTAGTCGTGAGTCGAGGAAAGTCCGTAATCAAAACTCGTGGTCGAAAAACAAATCCAAATGTCGGCAACAGTAAATCCGGACGGTCAGGAAATCCGTAACGTGAGGCAGAGCCGTGGTCGTGGAAACAAAACGTGGTCGAGATCCGAAAGGTCAAGGCAGAACGAAACGCTGGAATACTGGGCATGGATAGCACACAATAATCTGGCAGAGAACTGTTGTCTGGAGGAGTGTTAAATAGGGAGCTGTGATGATCTATGATTTAGAACAGGTGTGTTGGGAGAGCTGAAATGAGGCAGTGAAAAGCAAGGAGTGGGATGGAACATGGAGCCGGAGTGTGCAGGTGTTCTTGACCTTATTTGAGATGTGTGCGTGACCGGGCATGCCGTGACAGTACCCCCCCCTCTATGAACGCCACCTGGCGTTCTTGAGGGTGCCTCGGGGTGGAGATTGTGAAACTCCGTTATCAACGATCGATCCAAGATGAACCTGGCTGGTACCCAACATCTCTCCTCGGGTCCGTAACCCTCCCAGTCTACCAGGTACTGTAGGCCGCGTCCACGGCGGCGAGACTTGAGGAGTCTCCGGACAGTGAAGGCTTCGCCGCCATCTATAAGTCGAGGGGGAGGAGGGGGAGGTGGAGGTGGAGACAAGGGACATGGGACCAGTCGGCGGACATGGGAGACGTGGAACGTGGGATTAATTCGGCGCATGGATAATGGCAGGGCTAGTCTGACTGAGCATGGGTTAATGACTCGAGAGATAGTGAACGGGCCGATGAACTTAGGCGAAAGTTTCTGGGATGTTGTTTTTAGTGGTAGGTTGCGTGTGGAGAGCATAACTCTTTGTCCGACACGGTAAGTAGGAGCGGCTGAGCGGTGGAGATTAGCTTTGCGCTGAAAGATGGTCACGGAGCGTCGTAATTGAGCGCGGGCCCGTTGCCATGTCCTCTTACAGCGACGGATGAAAGCTTGAGCGGAAGGGACAGCAGATTCTGCCTCCTGGGTAGGGAACAGTGGAGGTTGATAGCCAAGACAGCACTGAAATGGTGACATACCTGTGGATGAGGTGGGGAGAGAGTTATGGGCGTACTCAATCCAAGGGAGAAAACGGCTCCATGAAGCTGAGTCCCTTGAGGTCATACATCTCAGAGATTTTTCTAGCTCCTGATTCATGCGCTCAGTTTGGCCATTGCTTTGAGGATGAAATCCTGATGAAAGACTGGGGGTGGCGCCAATGAGGCCACAAAATGCTTTCCAAAATTGTGCCGAAAATTGTGGTCCCCTGTCAGAGACTATATCTGATGGGAGTCCGTGAAGTCTGAAGACCTGGGAGATGAGGATTTCAGCTGTCTCCTTGGCAGACGGAAGCTTGGGTAACGGAATAAAATGGGCAGACTTAGAGAACCGGTCGACCACTGTCAGAATGCAGGTATTATTGTCAGATGGCGGTAACCCAGTTACAAAGTCAAGTGAGATGTGAGACCAGGGTCGATGGGGAATGGGGATGAAGAAGGACGGATGATTCCAGCTGAAAGTGACTCAGAGATGTATTGTTCCATGGCTTCTCTCTCGGGACGAGACAGAGAGTAGAGTCGCCCTTTAGGTGGGGTGGTGCCTGGGAGAAGGTTGATGGCACAGTCGTAAGGACGGTGAGGAGGTAATGAGATGGCACGTGACTTGCTGAACACCTGGCGAAGGTCATGGTACTCGGCAGGAACCTTAGAAAGGTCGGGGATCTCTTCCAGAGAGGTGGGTAAGACTCTTCTGGTGGCGGCAGAACGGAGGCATGAGGAGTGGCAAGTAGGGCTCCAATCCAGGATGCTTCTTTTTGCCCAGTCGATGTGAGGGTTATGGAGTCTTAACCATGGGAGACCCAGAACTATTGGTGCATGAGCACTCTTAATGATGAGGAACGTGGTGGTTTCAACATGATTACCAGAAAACTGCAGTGTGACTGGAGCAGTGCGGTGGGTGATTGAAGAGAGCTTGCTGCCATCCAGAGCCTGTACGCTAAATGGTTGGTTAAGTGGTGTGTGTGGAATCTTGAGTTGAGAAACCACAACCGAGGAGATTAAATTTTGGTCTGCTCCAGAGTCTACTAGAGCATGCGTGAGGTGGGGCCGATTGTCATATATCAGGGTCACAGGAAAGCGGGAACGGAGGTCAGGGAACGGATAGTGTCTAGGGCCCCCCTGTACCCCCAGAACTACCGGGGGGGCCTGACATTTTAACGGACAGGTTCGTACGATATGCCCAACCTGACCACAATAGAAACAAGCACCGTCGTCCTTCCTGCGTTGACGTTCCTTGGGAGAGATGTGCGTGCGGTAGACCTGCATAGGTTCTGAGGGGAGCTCAGGTGGGGCTGGGTTAGAAATGGGTACATGGAGTACCTGACAATGCTCCTTTTGCCGGGTTCGTTTGCGGGCGTCAATATTCGTTGCCAGGTCAATGAGTCCCTGAAGGTTGGAGGGGAGCTCTCGGGCTGCTAACTCATCCTTAACTGGATCAGCAAGTCCGTGGAGGAAGGTATCAAAAAGTGCCTGATCATCCCAACCACAGGAGGGAGCTAGAGTGCGGAAATCAATGGCATAGTCAGACACAGATCGAGATTCCTGGCATAGTTCCAGTATGTGAGCTGCCGCCTGACGTCCTGTGAATGAACGATCAAAAACCTTCCTCATTTCGTCTGTGAATGTCTTGTATGTGTAGCAGCAGGGTACCTGGGCATCCCATAAGGCTGTTCCCCATTCTCTCGCTTTTCCAGAGAGGAGAGTGATTATGTAGGCGACCTTGGAACGTTCAGTGGGGAAGGAGGAGGCCTGTAGCTCAAGCACAAGGGAGCACTGAGACAAAAATGAGCGACAAGTGGACGGGTTTCCATCATAAGTAGGCGGTGCTGGGAGGCATGGTTCATGACTGACAGAATACACAGGAGGAGGAGCCTGGGGAATGGGAGTAGTGGGTGGTTGTGCAACATCAGACTTTATTTGTAAGGTGAGAGCAGTTAAAGCCTCTGTTACCTTATGAAGAGTGTTAGTTATCTGCTGTATATCCTGCTGGTGAGTACCCAGGAGCGCCCCCTGCTTTTCTAGTGCCCCTCTTAGTTGTGCTGCCTCTGCTGGATCCATTAATGGCCAGATTATACTGTCACGGGGGGCGTGGCGGTGGAGGATCCAAGTGCAGAACGAGCGTTTGTAGAGAGTGAGTGCAGCGCTTTTAATCAATGAGATCCGTGAATGCGGAAGTGCCGTGAGGAGCGCTCGCTGTTTCTCTGAATGAAGTCCGCGTCGGGAATGCGGAAGTGGTGAGTGAGCGCTTGCTGTTTCTCTGAATGAAGTCCGCGGCGGGAATGCGGAAGTGGTGAGTGAGCGCTTTCTGTTTCTCTGAATGATCTCTGCGGCAGAAATGCGGAAGCGCGGAGTTCGCGAGAAGTAGCTCGTGGACGAAGAACTGGCCGAGGTCAGTAGTCGTGAGTCGAGGAAAGTCCGTAATCAAAACTCGTGGTCGAAAAAACAAATCCAAATGTCGGCAACAGTAAATCCGGACGGTCAGGAAATCCGTAACGTGAGGCAGAGCCGTGGTCGTGGAAACAAAACGTGGTCGAGATCCGAAAGGTCAAGGCAGAACGAAACGCTGGAATACTGGGCATGGATAGCACACAATAATCTGGCAGAGAACTGTTGTCTGGAGGAGTGTTAAATAGGGAGCTGTGATGATCTATGATTTAGAACAGGTGTGTTGGGAGAGCTGAAATGAGGCAGTGAAAAGCAAGGAGTGGGATGGAACATGGAGCCGGAGTGTGCAGGTGTTCATGACCTTATTTGAGATGTGTGCGTGACCGGGCATGCCGTGACACACATGACCACACAGAAGGGGCGGTGGGGGTTGGTTTGTCTTCAGCAGTGACAGACAGTGAAGCAAACATGTCGCGGTTAGTTTAGCCGTTTTATATAATGTTGCAATCTTAATATATATATAATTAGCAAATAAACTAGAGGCTAAAAATATATATAATTTTCTTATACACAGTTTATGGTGAAGTGAGACTCTTGTACACATGATCTAATGTTATTTTATTTTCTGCTGAGTCATTTGCAGGGCGACTGAATATACAGTACATCTTACACAGGAAATAGTCGACACTGTTCAAACACACATATGTTACCTACAGTAGGGATTTATTTCAAAAGCTTTATATTGTGAAAAAATGGAGATTAGGAGATTTGTGTTTCTTATTCCTTCATTTGCTATTTTGTAAGGATATTTATTATTATTTATTATTATTAGATGTTTTATTAATGTATTTTATTTAATGTATTTCATTTATTTTACTATTTGGAAATTTTTACATTATTTTATAATTTTGTTATAAATAAATAAATAAACAAATAAATCGAACATTACGATGAATCAGTTACTCAGTACTTGAGTATCTTTTCACCGAATACTTTTTTACTCTTACTTGAGTAATATTTTGGATGACTACTTTTTACTTCTACTTGATTAATATTATTCTGAAGTACAGCTACTCTTACTTGGCTACTCTACCCACCTCTAACAGTGGTTTTATTGTTGTTTTCTGTTGTTTCAGTGACCAAAAAAATCATAATAATATGGCCATATTGAGAATTCAACATTTTTGCGAAGTCAAATACACAATTTGTAGTCTGATGCCTCCCTGTTAACACACACCAGCAAGGCTTCCATATAAGCACGTTTTTAAATTTTTTTTATTTCCATTCACCTACTGTATGCTGTGTTGCTGGCATGTACTGTACAGCATCTGTGCTGCGTGAGCTTTAAGGGTTTTAACTGGCATCCAAGCATCGAACCAATCATAGAATTATTGCAACCAATCCTAACACAGAAGGTGGAATTTGTTTGAAAACATGGGAAGCCAAACCTAATCTCAAAGTTAGAGAAAAATACTTTTTCATCTTCTTCTTCTGTTACATGTTTAGTTACATGTTTAACAGCGGGTATAATCGCTTTGCTTAGCTTTAAATAATTTGGCGCATGTAAACACGCATCAGATCAGCGTCCATTGTAAGTTGGAATCTCAAATGAGTCCATGTAAATAAAGCTAACTGAAATGTAGCGAACAGGAAAGGGAAATAAAAGGAGGTCATCAACAGTTAATTTGTTTCCTTTTGAATGATGAGAAAGACACGGCATGGACACGGCAGGGGTGTGTGTGTAGGGGGGGGAGACATGATTCTGAGAAAGTGCTTTACGTAGGCAGAGGCAAGAAATAAACAGTTGGTCGAGGCACTGAGGAACAGAGAACCTGCCAGGTTTCCCACACACACGCCTGTCATTACCGACGCCGTCCTGCCCTACAGACGGCGTCTACGACTAAGTGGGTGAAGCCCGTCATTCAAAAAGAAAGTACCTGAACGCTTCCCAAAACTGCTCTAAGGAGAAGGGAGTCAGAAGAGCTTTCCATAGCTACTGAATGGTTAAAAAAAAAAAAAAGACTGTGAAAATATTCTTGTATCTAGTCAACTTCTTAATGTAAGATTAACTAGATTTAAGATTAGTAAGATAATTCAGATAAAAAAAGTTACAAAATTTGCAATCGGAAAATGTCTCATCTATAATTTTGCTAGTTTTTAGGAATTTGTTTCTTGAAAAAAGCAAAATGATCTGCAGCAGAACAAGGCTTCTTTTTCTTGCAAATTTAGTAACACTTGAATAAAAATAAGCTTCATAATCTGACTTTTGGTTTGTTGTAATCATATTTTAAAAATTATAACTAGGTTTGGCTAGATTCAAGTATATTTCACTTGCGGTGGTTTTTTCAGTGTGATAGTGATTAACAGTGGTTGATCTCTTTAAGGAATTTGTGCACGCTGCAAAAAAAAAAAAAAAAACGAAGAGAGATCTTAGCAAGTGCAAATATCTTGAATATAATTTAATTAATTAACACTTATGATTAATTAACCAAATATGAGATTACTAGCGTAAGTAATTGTTGTTGACTGTTACAGAGTTTGTAAAAGGAGTTTAAAGATTAAAACTTAGAAAATAATCTGATATGCTTTAATGTAATCACTCATTAATATTATTTATATTTTTTTATTAATATTATTTCAGGTTGAAGCCCACGTACATGTCTGTCTGTCTTTCTGTACGGCAGAACTCTCTGTCTAACTTATTAATAATAAAATCTAATTCTGTAATGTCGCGTATCTTACACCTTGTTTACACTAAGTTGTACAGTACATCTTTCGTCGTCGGTCAAATGCACTCCCTGTTCGGTAAACTGATGAGAGATGGAAAAAGTATACAGATGGCGTCATTAAGAATGCATGCTTTTTCCTGCTTCATATTATGTTCATAACAATAATAATGAGATGCTCAAAATCGTGCTTTAAAATTCATAATGAAACGTTTGTTATATAGTTTCTGTAATGTCTTAACAGGGACAAAACAATGAAAGACTTGGCAATGCCTCGGTTTAAATGGTCTTAAAATGAATTACATTTCCTGATAGTAGGCTATCAGATAGTGTTACCTATGCGAATGTCCTGATTTGTGAACATGTCAACATATCTTCGTTAAAACATAAAAAAATGTGTCGACATTGAGCACCATCAGAAGACATGAATGAACAAAAAAAAATCTATATTTTTAAGTAAATATTCTTGTATGCACACGAAGTGGATCAGGCTTTTTAAAATAATAGTCATCATGCTTTTTTACTGTTTGTGTCCATCATTGAATAATTATTTCATCCATTATTCGACCACGGCTGGAAATAATAGCTGGAATGTGACTGTGAATTTATGACTGGACTCAAGCTGTTCATCGGCGTGCGTGCACCCGCGGCTCGTACTTTCACTTTACAAAAGGCTGATAAACGCATAAGGATGAAGTTTTGTCTTAAAACGACTTCAGCGCATTAAAATTCACTTATACCACTTCAGCACTGCTATTTCAGCCATTAAAATATTCACTAACGGTAGTAAAAATATTCAGTTTAGCTTTCCTAAATAATATCTATTGGTGCAGGTGATTGTTTACATTGAACAAGTAGAGAATTTGTAGCTTATTTTGATTTCACTTTTGGTGCAGGTTAAACTTCAGGCAGGGATCCTAAACTGTAGAATTCTCATTAAATTATGTCCAGACAGTTTTGCGTGATGCTGTAACAAAATCTGTCTGGACAGACATGCATACAGCAGACATCTATACAGATTTTTTTTTTTGCTAGTTTTAGGAATTTATTTCTTGAAAGAAGCAAAATTCTCAAAATTTTTGGTGTAACATTTTAGTAACATTTGACATTTCAATTATATTAAACTTTTTAAAAGACATTACAGAGAGGTTTGGCTAGATTCAAGAATATTTCCCTTGCTAAGATGTCATTTCTTTGCATTTCAGGCTAGTTTTATAGACTAAACGGCTATTCTCTGTCAAAGATCTTCTCTTAATCCTGTAAATCCGTTAAGCCTAATTTCCCAGGCTTAATCCCTGACTAAACCCCAGTCTCATACATTTACATACAGGCAACACATTTACATTTTAATCCATTAGTATATTAACATTAGTGGTATGGTAATTACTTTCCTATGCCATGTGACTACCTGCTGATGGTGGCATTAGTGGCAATCACTATGACTCGGTGCACTCCCTGCTGCATTGCATTCTGGAACCTTGAGTCCAATGTCTCTGCTACCTGTCCATTAAATTTCTCACAAATACGGTGAGTAAAAAGCTCTCTCTCTTTTGTTTTTCGTGGCAACTTTGGCAAAAAAAGAAAAAGAAAAAAACAATTCTGTTACCTGCAGGCTGGCGATGCCGCCATGTGACAAATAACAAAAGTACTGCATCTCCCAACAAATTCTCAACATACTTCCTAAGCACATCAGAAATATTTACTGTGCTTCAAAGTGGAGTCTTTGCTCAAACACCACTTGATAACTTTTAAGGAAAGGATGCTGCGATGCGTGCGTAGGTGTGTGTAGGTGATGCACTAGAGCCAACCGACCGGCAGAACCTCAGTCATCTGGAGTCACTCGCCATTATGTAGCCACAGGCTGAGCTGACTCTGACCTCAAGCCCGTAGGAGGGTTACGAAACACTTTTGTGCTTCCCAGACACATCTAAACTTTGAGCAAAACAGATAAAAGCAAAGCCGCAGCAGGTGTTATGGTGAGTTATAGTCACTCGATTAGGAAAATCACGGGACAAGGCCGTTTCTCGAATGTTAAGCAGAACTCGTGGTATGTGCAATGGCAGGGAGATTGAGCGGAGTAAATTACAACTGAATGCTTAAATTAAAGAAGGAAAAGAAAAAAAAAAGACTGGTTTAAACAGCTTGTTAGTTTAAGAATTCGCATTTCACCATTAACTGAAATTCTTTCTGGTTAACAACTCAGCATGATGCAATAAATGAACATAATTTTTTTCCCTCCAATCCATTCATTCTTGCATGGTGACCTACATTTTTTTTTTTTAATCAGATGAAAGAATTTTGATAATGGTGAAATTGTTTAAATTCTTCCGATAAAGAATGATGATATGGTGTATGACTAGACAAAAAAAAAAACATGCAGTTTCATGTTCAGCTCAGTGATGCGCACATGGCAACCCATAACAGTAAGTGTGTAACCGTGCACAAGGTCATTATTAAGTCCCAAATAGTTACAAATACAGATAATACAATAATGTGCGCTATTCTCTTTTTTATATTGGATTTGAACGAGCGGTCATTTATGAAACTAGTTGAAGAAACAAATACCATTTACAGAATCTTAAGACATTCTTAACTAGCTTGTGGTAAATTGTGGTGTTCTGAATTAGGCTAATATTTTAAGACACAGAAACTGATACATTCATTAGAAAATATTACAGGCAGGTACAAACAAACAATAATAAATATTAGGATCATCACATTGATCAAATAACCAACAAAACAATGCCATCAAAGCAACATGTGAACAATGACGTCAACATGTCTTTTAACTGAATGTTTGGGTCGGTTTTTTGATTCAGAATCGATTAACACTTTTTAAATGATTTCAGTAAAAAAATAGCAAATTCCTTAAAAACAGATTATAGCTTTTGCAGAACCAAAAAATGGTTGCATCTTCTGAAAATACTCAAGTTTTGTGAGAACATTGCTGCACCATACAGTAGGTGCAATACTTACTGGGGTTTGGGGTAGCTCAATGGTTGAGGCATTGGACTACGGTTCGGAAGGTCACAGGTTCAAATCCACGACCACCAAGTTGTTGTTGGGCCCTTGAGCAAGGCCCTTAACCTTCAACTGCTCAGATGTATAATGAGGTAGAAATGTAAGTCGCTCTGGATAAGGGTGTCTGCTAAATGTAAATACCGACTGGACTGGAGTGTGTAGCAGAAGATTGATAGGACATGATGAACAACTCGTGTATGTGTTTCAATGTTTATTACTGACATACTTTTAGTTATAGTATTAATACTTTAAAATCTGTAAGAAATATAGCTATTTGAAATAAAATCCGACAATAAACACTGGCGTTTTTTAATTAAATTGACATGAAAATCGCATTGTGAGTCAAATCAAGTGGACAGTTTACACCATTATTTTGACATTCTCATGCTGGTTAACAGTGCTGATATTTCTACATCTTTTATTCTGAGCATAGACACAAATATTTGATCCATTCCACTTTGGAGTGTCAATGCGTTACACCCCTACCACGTATGGTAATGAACTTAGTCAAAATTTTCCATGCATCAAAAATGATCGACACTGCAATGATCATCTTGTTGTCTTAGCCATGAATGCAATTTAGATGTGTTCAGGGTGTGCACATAGCAATTACCATCATTTATTCATTGCTTTACGAGATTACCAACCCCCGGAGTAAAAAAAAAAAAAAAAAAAAAAAACTCTCCTCGCCCTCTGGGCTCATATAAAAGGGTAAAGAGTTTCCTCTCGGTTACATCATCTTAATCGGGAATACTTGCAGCCTGGAAGGTCTTCTGATTGGTAAAGTGAGACATTTTTGTTTGGTAGCAATGAAAAAGACTTTTCATTAACGTCTGTATGTGTGCATGTTTGCGTGGATGGATATTAAGAGACTGCTTGTGCACAAGGACAAAGGTTTCTCAAAGCTCAGTCAGGAAGATGAGCCCAGAAATGAAGGTAAACAAACTGTTTACTAATGATGTATTCACCAACAGTAAAAACGAATTTCCCATTCTGACACCACATGTTATAAAAACATATACATTACATAAAGGAGTTTAAAATCTAGGTAATAGATCTTATGAAAAAGCAGCTAGGATGGAGAGTCCTTTCATGGCTATTAATACACGCATGTCTAGACTACCTGGTATAAAAATACTGTCCTATGACTCATAATTCCTGCCCTGGAGGATGGAAATGTGAGCGAATGTATAACCCACTGGTGAGGTGTGGTTCATTAAGGAAACCTGATGATTTCACCAAAGGTGACTACACGCACTTGACATCAAGTGTATCTTAGCATCTCCTGTGACTGACCAGCGCTTGCTAATTTCTTTTAGTTTCTATTCAGAGGTGTTTCGGAAAAACCTGGTCGTACGTCTATAAGTAATTTCCACAACCCTGACCAGGATAAAGCAGTTTATCGTGAGAATGAATGAACCTTCTTGTGGAGTTCCAGGAAATTAAAACAAATCGTGAAAACGTTATCTGTCTTCTTCCGTATACACGAGCTCACACGCACCTGCGATTGGCGAGGGTTGTTAGGATTGACAAAAGAGAAATGGGATGTCCCGCCCACCCAGACATCACGGGCAGTTTTGCCTGGCAATGTACAGTAGGGTCATGACATCTTCAGAATTCAAACTCAAGTTTTATTATTACATATAAATAGTTTTTTTTGTTCTGCTGAAAATGACATAAAAACATGTTTCGTTTTAGTATAGAAAAAGTTAAGTTTAACTTAAGTCTCCTTAAGTTAAACTAAATACAGAGAGAAAAACCATGTCTACAAGCAGGATCGCTTCGATACCGTACAAAGAAAACTTTCATGCAGTAGATCTCAAAATGACTGTTCTATATCAAAGTCATACGTTTTTGCATTTAGTGAGAAGTTATAGTTACTAGCTTGTGGGTTACTAATTCCTACACTTTTAGACTTTGATGTTGGATCTGTAAATCTGTAAGACTGGACATTCAATTAATTTAGATTTTTTTTATTGTCCGATTTGTCTCGAGCATAAATATTTCCTACGGATTTTTAAGTATTAAAAATGACTAAAGGTATCTAATAAGCACTTAAATGCTGTCTAATTTATGTTTTTGATTGCTTAAATGCAATGATCATATTTTCTTGCCAACCCACTCCAATCCAGTAGGTGGCGGTATTACACTACTGCCCAAGAAGACAAAAAAAAAAAAAGAAAGAAATGATCAATTTGCCATGCACTACTGCTTATTAAAGATGGACAAAGTTAATTTTTCTGTGAAAGCTGCGATATTTGCAAGTTTTCCTAAACAAGTGTGAATCGATTCTGAATCGAAGATTGTTCCGCTGATTCAATGAACTGTACAGCATTATCGATTGAATCACAACTCTATTTTCTGTTACAGGGGACCTTGCTTTCTTTTTTTCTTCCTTTCTTTGTGCTTTCACGGTTCCTTTTTACTTCCTTTTTTGCTACAGCCCTGTGTCTTCGTAATCCCTTGGTCAGCTATGATTGCCTACGATTGACTAAGCAATGCCACAAACAACAACAACAACAACAACGCATGGGCCTACGAAAACAGACAGTGGACCTACAACACAAGTTAGTTATGTTGTAGCTTCACCACGAATTTTTCAAACATGCCACATGCCAACAAATTACTGATGACTATGAGACCCCATGATCATACTCTAGGACTATTTTCCCACGTACCATAGGAACTGAACTTAAGCAACAATTCTATTCAATGTTTTTTGTTTTCTGCACCACTCCATGGAAACTCTAGAGCCTTGTGCGTGAAAATCCACCGACAAGCATCCAACGGTTAAAGTCACAAGAGTCACAAGTCCCCGTTCTGATGTTTGATGTGAACATTAATGAAAACTCTTCACCCGTATGCGCAATAAAGTGGACAGTGTGTATATGTTCATGAGATAGAACTGATGTGCTCTGTGGACTCTGGGGAAAAGCTTGTCCTTCAAATAACCTTTTTTTGTTCAATAAATAAGAAAATCTTTTTGGATGAACTAGTAAGTGATCATCTTTAAGAGTCCCCCCCCCCCCTCAAAAAAAAAAAAAAAAAAAAAACAAATGACGGGACGGTAACTCTTTTCCTCTGTTGAGGAGGTGTAGAAAGAAAAGCAGATAAAAAGATTAAAAAAAAAAAAAAAAAAACTTTTGTCTACACTTGAATTCTCCGAGCTCTTTGCGCGTGAGGAGGCTGGTCACTTGCGCCACTTCTCCGCCTCGCAGATGCTGTTTGTTCACAACACTATCATCTGTTCACATCCAAAACGATCATTACTGCACTTCCACGCTGTGGTTACTGAAGCCCGGAACGTGGCGTTTATTCCTGTGTTAAAGTTTCGAAGTTTCACGTTACTTACTGCTCGCGCTCCTCCTCCTCCTCCTCCTCCTCTGCGGCGCTGCTGAAGAAAATGGCAACACGGGCTTTGAGGAGAGCAGCACTGAAGCGCGAGGGAGATCTCGTGCCCCTGTCCGCGTGCCTGTGAGCTCCACAGCGGGGTCGTTCCTGCTCCCGAGCCGCGCTCTGCTCCGGGGTTTGTGGGGACAGACTCCGACAGCGGCTGCGTTCAAACCCGCACACACACACACACACACACACACACTGAAAGTGGTGTAGAACGCCACTTGTGGTCACTATGGTAACCTGAGGTGGACTGACTAAGCACACAGTAGTGGAGCGGGATTTAACTCTGTAACCCTGAATACGAGTGAAAACAAACCCGTCAGAGCAGGCATTGTGAAACAGAGACACACACACACACACACACTCTCTCTCTCTCTCTTTCTCTCTGTGGGTCTGCCTCTCTCACTGTCACAGTCACTGCATGTGTCTCTCTGTCTCTGTTTCTCTGCTAATCTCTCTCACGTTTTCTCTCTCTCTCTTTAACTCTGTCTGTCTCCATCTCTGTCTGTCCATCTGTCTGTCTCTCTCATTCTGTCTGTCTCTCTCTCTCTCTCTCTCTCTCTAACTCTGTCTGTCTCCATCTCTGTCTGTCCATCTGTCCTTCTCTCTCATTCTGTCTCTCCCCTTGTGACTCTGTCTCTCAATCTCTGTCCACCCATCTGTCTCTCTCTCTCTCTCTCTCTCTCTCTCTCTCTCTCACTCACCTTTTTTACTTTCACTGTGACTCCATTTGTTTCCACCGGGTTTGTGTCCGTCTCTCTTTCGCTCTCATTCTGTACCTCTCTTTGTCTCTCCATGACATGGTCTGTCTCCATCTCTATTCATATGTCTGTCTGTCTGTCTGTCTCTCTCACACACATACACACAGTGAGTGTCACTAGCTCTGTCAAGGATTTATAGTTTCAAGTGTTTTTTTTTTTTTTTTTTTCCTTTTTTGGAATGACAAATATGGACTGCCATAGTTGTACTGTATTGCTAGGGCATGGATACAGACATGTCAAAGTCAAAATATAATTACAGAAATAATTAGATAGAAACTAATGTACATACATCGACTCATACAGTAGAAAAGATGAAAAACATTATTATTATTATTATTATTATTGACAAAAGTTAATATCGAAAAAGGAAAAAAAAATGAAGGCAAAAATTCAAGGCATGTGGCAGGGTACACCATAGAGCTGAAGATCTTTGCCCGAACCCAACGGGACCCATCAGGACCCGACGGGCGAGAAAGATGCGAAGATGGATGTTGAGGAGGTGAAACGGAGACTTGCCTCTGGCATTTACATTTATAACATATACGTTATGTATAAATGACTTATTCTTGGCACAAGCTGTATGCGTGTGCACATTTTAATATAAATGTTGGGCTTTAAACGAACGTTCTGGCTTTTACAAAGCTGTCGGGCTCGGGCCCTGTCAGGCCTAACTTTTAAGGCCCAATTACAGCTCTAGTACACCATAGAGGTGCAAACTCATCGCAGGGCAAACTCATCGCAGGGCAAATACACATACTGTACATACATACATACATACATACACACTAACCGCAGGTCTTTGGACAATAGACCCAGAGGAAACCCATCAAGCATGGGGAGATTGTGCAAACTCCACCCACACACACAATGCAAAGCAGAGATTCGAACCCTCAACCCTGGAGGCGTATGGTGACAGTGCCCGCCACTAATCCACCATGCTGCCTATCTAAATTTTAACGGCATGTTGGGGAAGTTGGGACACATTCTTTCACTGAGTTAAATCCAAACAGGCTGTTGTAAGTCAAATAACTCTTTATAACTATGTAGCAAGCTGCGAACCGTTTTACAACAGCAAAAGCTCACAACAGGTTCCACTTGCGTCAGCCAGTAAGAGGAATCTGAGACTACAGTGGGCTCAGGCTTACCGTGCAAGCTCTGGAGACTGTTGGGTGTGAAAATCCCAGGAGATCAGGAGTTTCTGAAACACTTAAACCAGCTTGTCTGCCACAGGCAAAGTCAGTGAGATCGGATTCTTGATTTTCCCCCATTCTGATGTTTAAGACATATAGAGCTTGCGCTAGTGAGAAAGAAAAACGTTTGCTTGCATAAGCAGCAGTAGACGGTTCACAGTCCTCATGACTCACCAGACAGGCTGAACCCAGCATTAATAAGCTCTGATTAAACTGAGTACATCATACACGTCATCTAAATGAGAAGAGGCCCTGTGTCTGGAGATGGAAAGCTCTGGCTCAGCTGGACCAGCTGTTGGATGACGTTTGCCTGGGTGAAACAGGAGAGAGGTCCGAGAGAACGCTTGCTGCAGAATCTGGGTCTCCGTTTCTTCCTCTTTACTTAGAGAGATGTGCGATGAAATCTACCAGGAACCTGAAATAATTTTGCATTGCATTTCTTAATTTTTTCTCACGAAATAATAATAAAAGTAGGTTGTGAAGGTTCTAGATGATTTAGCTTTTAGGGTGTTCATGGTGTGTGTGTGTGTGTGTGTGTGTGTAAGGCTAATAAAAAATACATATTTAAGTACTTTTAGTCTTATTTCGTGACTGCTGTACAGTAAACATTCTCAATAACTTGCTGCCCTTTAACTCGGCCTTCTACAGGGTGGGTGGAGATTAATTAGGCAATGGTTGATGGTTATACTGTAGAACTTGTAGTATCACTGGAGTCATGATGAAAACAGTCTGTGCGTGTGTGGTTAGACCAGCATTTTCCAGGACTTTGGCTGGGACGACGCGACCTCATGAATAGTCACCAAAAAGTCCAGATCTCACTCCATGTTATTTTTTTCCTGTGGGGCAAAGCCTTGGAGGACTTGAGACGCGGATTCAGGAGGTTCTCAGCAAAATCCCAAACGGCTTCCTTTAAAAGACACCGGTGACTACATTGAGATTAAAAAATTTGCTTTCATTTTCCTATGTAATAATGTACATGTACAATTTGTTTCAATACATTTGTATTAGAAATATGGACTTTATTACCAATTTTTTTTTTACACTTGATTATTCATGTTATTTGGAATTATCCAAATATAGGTCAAGAGCTTCAAATCAATCATCAGAATCCCATCTTATATAACAACTCCATGTTCAATATGTTGTGCGTTCTGAGATGCTTTTCTGTTCAACACTGTGGTCAAGGGTTGTTTGAATTACTATAGCTTTGCTGTCAGCTTGAAACAGTCTGGATATTCTCTTCCGAGACCGACATAAATGAAAATCCCAAGATAATAGTTTTTTTTTTATTATTATTTTTTTCTCAATTCTGATACTCGATTGTAATTATTAACACATAGCTTGATAATTTTATGCATTTCCAATTGTCATGTGATTGACTGACAGAATAAGTGGATTAATGAGAAGGTAAACATATGCAAAACACACACTCACAAAAGCACCACCGAGTGTCAGTTTTGCCGGCTACAGAAACTAAAATAACCACTCTTTACTACTGGGGTGAACAGAAAAGCATCCCAAAAAGCACACACTGTAGAACCTTGAACCAGAAAAAGACCACTTTGGTTTCCACTTCCATTAACGAGGAACAGGAATTAGAGGCTTCCATGGACACTCTTACGCTACTGGACAGTTCATGATTGCCGAATGACCAGGTGCTTTTCCCCCCTAGTCTATAAGTGGAGTTATACACCCGTGTCTTCTGATTCCTGGAATTCAACATCATGTGTTGCACTAGCTGTAAAACCCGTGGACGTAAAACTGACGTCGTTAATATAAAAGCATTTTTAGTAGACCAGCATGTTTCCTCTTGGTTATCTGCTGTGTTTGCAAAGTGCATGCATCTCACCCCAATAAAACATTTTACTGTCAATGGAAAATGTTTTTAATTACTGCTACAGAACACTAAAAGGCAGAATAAAATGAAATAACAGTTACAAAATGCTTTCCAGGGATTAGAGGGCGGTATTTTATTCAGTTTTATTGTGAATATTTCATACAGCCATAAAACAAATAACCAGGAAGTGTAGTTATGATGCCTACATATGAGACGCCAAGGTTACGTTACAGTATCAGTGTCTTAAGGATATAACTGTAGAATGAAAAAGCCTTTAATTCATTTGATTTTAATTGCAAATAAAAAAAAACTATTTTATTTAATGGATATATTTCAGGTTTTAAAAAGAGACTAATCAAGTAGCAGGCTGTGCGTTACAGAGAGCACTTCTGACCTTTAATTGGCATCTATTATGAAAACACATGCTAAATCACTTAGACCAGTCAGTGATTTACTGTCTCACATGATCAGTGTCACTTGACAAATGAGATCAGCAACTTGGACTTTTTCAGCTCGAGTTACTGGTGCTTTAACACTGCGCCCCCTGGTGGCCAGTAACATACAGCAGGTCACTGACTGCAATGCAGCACAGAAAAAAAAAGCTCGTCATCCTCATCCCACATACAAGTTCTTATAAAAAGAAAAAGGACACTGAAGAGTTGCAGTTTCACTTGAACCAGGAGCTGACAAAAACACATTACCTTAGGTTCAAGTTCAACTTGACTAATGACAGACTTGTGAATCTGTATATAAACAAGTCAGTGCAGTTAAATAGGGACATTTGTAATTTAATAAATATCACATTTTAGCTTCTACTGGTGACTCCTTTTCTGTAAATCAGTACCAGGCTGATAAAAGCAGTAAATGTCACAGATATTAGGGGAAAAATGAATTAATTTGATCGGATCCTCTAACAAATGTAAATGACTGGAAGTATTTATATAAGTATATTAATTACCTTTGTTTGTATTTTTTTTTTAATTATCTGTAATTATATTTTTATAGTTAATAGGGCAGTGGTGGCTCAGGGAGTTGAGGCTGTGCTTTGCTGATCAGAGGACAAATATGGGTTATATTCATTCATCTTCTATACTGCTTATCCCATACAGAATACCAAGATACATGGAAACTTAAGATAGGAAACTTTGAGCACAAGGCAGGGTACATCTTGGACAGGATGCAAAACCATCACAGGCACACGTGCATGCAACGGGCGAGTTGGGAGTTAGTCTGATCGGCATGTATTTGGACTGTGGGAGAAAAGCGGAGTACCAAAAAAAAAAAAAAAAACCCCACCAAGCACATGGAGGACACGCAAACTCCACGCACGGGAACCTGAGGTGGGAATCGAACCCTCGACCCTGCATTGTTAACCACTACAACACTGTGCCTCCTATTATGGGTTGTATTTGGATGGAAATTTTTAAACAATTACACTGAATACTGGTTAATAATCAAGGATTCCGTATCGCAAAAATGAACTGCTGCATTTTGCTAATCAGAACATTTTTTTTCTATTTAATATTATCCAATATTTTATAATATTTGTAATAAAAAAAATCTAAATATATATTCAAATTAAATGTGCACACATTGATAAGATTAATACAAGCAAAAATTCAAGTCTTTGAATTGTGCATATTTCCCCAGTAAATCATAACATAAATCAAACAATGATCAACATTTTGAGAAGAATTAAAAAATTTGAAAACTGACTTCAAACTAAAAATAAACACTTTTTGAAATGTTCTAAAATGTATTAATCCCATTTGTCCATACTAGTAAGTGCTATGATGTTTATAAAGGAAATTAGTTAGATGTTTATAAAGAAGTCATATTAAACAAGCTTTTCAGGAATCATTTTCAGCCGTATCATTAACGCTACCACCAGGTGAACTCAATAACATTTATTATTATTAATTATATACCGGCAAACTGGGGACAGGATCATGGACACCCATGATGTAATAATGAGAAGTGGGTGAAGTTTGAGATAACATTACGGTCACGAATCGACAAAAAGACCGAGTTGTGATATTTTATTACGACATTCTGAAAGATGGATTAACGTGACTAAAGCACTTACTACTTGTTCAGTATGTAGAGTCTTGCCCTTCAACACTGACATTCATGACAGGAATGAGTTGATTTCTGCTGAGTCATAATCTTCAATAGTGGCTCAAAGTTTTCTTTTCATTTCCAGATCATTAATTTTATGACATTAAAGTTTTTAAGACCCCTAAGGGGACAAAAAGTTCATAATGACATGTGTACATTATCTGAATCACCAAAAAAAAAAAAGAGCTGGTCTGGGGAAGTCGCTATACTGTACAATGTAAATGTACTTTTTCCCCCCCTGTTTTATGTCTGCATTACAAAATCTGACATCTCAGAGAAGTCTATTAGTCTGATTTTAGAGTTGCATCTAACTCATATTTGTTAAATCACTGTTACAGCATGGAAGCTATTTTAACCAAATCCTCGCTATTAGGAAGTGCAGAGCAACTTGGACATTTATACCTTAATGTAATTTCATGGCTGTTAGTTCAGCACCAAGCAACAAATCAGATACTACAAAATGGACTGTTTCAGTTCTAAAATTTAATGAAACCATGTTAAACCCATCTCCCCCTAGACGTCCTAGTGCTCCATTTTCCACCGCGTGTCTAAATACTTGGACTGCTACTATATCCGGAGGTCATCGCAGAGTTTGCTAACACACGCCAGTTGTATAGAATACGCAGAGCTGAGAGGAAGTCCTCAATAATCACAGCTGTGGCATTCGTGTCCACTAAAACACACATTTTCCGCGCATCTGGAATAAGATTTAATAAGATTACACAGATATAATACAGCTGAAGCAGATTAGGGCGGGGGTGATTTAAGGCTCATAAAGTCCAAATTCACAATCTGCCACATATGATTACATTTCACATTTCCTAAAACTCCAACTCACAGCACCTCATCCAACAAGAGCTGCATGGTGAACTGAGAGATCTTTCTTAGTGCTTTGTGTGCGTGTGTGTGCGCTCAGCGCTTCGACGTGAGCGTGAGGGTGGAGGAGACTCTGAAGATCTGAGGCAGCATATTGCTCAGCTGGTAGAACATTTCCTCTGATATAGTCTGTGAAATAAAGCAGAAGTTTGAAAGACAAAAGTGCTTATTATACTCAATCACTGAGAATGCAAAGAACAAAAGAAAACGATGCATGTCAGGAAATGAGTAACGTGAAAGACAACACATTAAAAACATTGTAACTTACTGTACGAGGGCCGTTCATGTCAAACTGAAACTTTTGACTGGGCAGAATAATAGGACACGGTTACAAATGTAAAAATTCTCTTTATTTCTCTATATAATCCCCTGCTTATAGTGCATTAATGCACTTATCCCAGCGTTTCATTAGTGCTCGGATACCATCAAGGTAGAAAGTCTGTCTGGTTCACATTTGAAACGCTGGCGTCCCAGGATCTCCTTTCAGATGCGTCTCTTCTGCAAGTTGGTGGGTAGTTATCTGTAGATTTTTTAAGGTTCAGGCGTTCTACTTGCTGAACGATAATGGGAACGACTGGAGTGGTATCCCGTCCACAGGATTGTAATTCACGCCTGTGTACAGTCTTCTTTAAAATCACCGTACTGTGCTTGAAGTTTTCTGTAAATGTCAAACCGGTTTCATGCCTTCATTCAGTTGATTGTGTAAAGCTGCTTTGCGACAATGATAATTGTTAAAAGCGCTACACAAATAAAATTTAATTGAATTAAATTCACCAGATATTTTAGCAAAAGTTGTGGTTTGACTTGAACGGCCCTCGTAATATGATAGAAATTAGCATTGAGTGAATACAAGTCACACTAAATGCTATATGCAGTGGAACCTTGGATTACGAGCATAATTCGTTCCGGAAGCGCGTCTGTATTCCAAAACACTTGTAAACCAAATCAAATCTTCCCATAAGAAATAATGAAAACTCAAAACATTCGTTCCACAGCCCAAAAAATATATACAGAAAAATATGAATCATAAGTGGCTAGATTGGTGTAATGTGGCCCGTTGCAGCATGGACGTCATGCTGAAGGAAGTAATTATTTTACTATAACAGCATGCAGGTATTTTATTCCTCTTTTAGCATTATTCAGATGTATGAATGAACATCATTTGCTTTATCCATTTATTGTTCTATAGATTTGTTCCCCCCATTAAAAAACTGTTTGTTTAACAAACGTTTACTTTCTAATTCCTGTCTGAAAAGCCTTCCTGCAATAAAACATGATGTATTTGATAAAGATGTGCTTTTTTCAGTCCCATAAGGGTCTCTTACAAAGACTCACTCTCACTCTTCATCTATACCGTTTAATCCTGTACTCAGCGTCACAGAGGGCCTGGAGCCTATCCCAGGAGACTTCGGGCACAAGGCGGGGTACACCCTGGACAGGGTGCCAATCCATTGCAGGGCGCACACACACATACACACACTCTCACACTCATTTGTGAATATACTATATGATGAACAGTGAGTTTTAGACGATGCTATTTTGATAAGGGACGTGGTGTAAAACTGCCAGTTGCAAATGTCAAAGATCCCTTTGATGCTTGTTTTATCCCGTTAGCCTGTCAGCGAGAGGGAACACGCCACCAGGTTATTACAGAAAAGGTGGCAGCTGGTGCTCAATAAAGCATAGGACATGCAGGAAAAGGTTGCACTAAAGCCGGAGATGAGATTAGTGCCGAATTTCTTTTCATCAGTGTCAAGTGAATGAACTGAAGGGAATGGGTGAGTGCACTCGACACTGCTGTACTTAAGTGGGGAACAAAAGGAAAAATTTGAAAGAATCAGAAGACTTGTTTGCTTTGAGAGCTTCCAAGTTCATACTGTACCTGAGGGACGAGGAACTGAACAGTCCGAGAGATGCCTCCATCCCATGATGCCATTTCCATCATGAAGCCTGCAAATACAAATAAACAAAACATCTATTCCATGATCTAAACACAACACCATCATGGAGGAGGACCTGAGCTTCGTAACAGAGTCCGAAAAATATAATCCTCAATTTTACTAGTGATTCCTAGGGGTGTAGAGATACTGTGACACTATGAATCACGCTCACCAGCGGTCTCGATCAGCACAAAACACACATTTAGAGGACATTTGAAGTAAAACTAAACTACACTGACCGAATTACAAGAACAGGGAGGTTTTATTAGTTGTTATTAGTTGTTAATTATTAGTTTGTTAGTATTATACGGCGCCACACCTGTCGTAAAACTGTTATAAAAATGTCAATATAAGGTTTTCAAATGAAACCAGTCGAGTAACGCTGGAGTTTCCAACATCTGAAAAGAGTGGCAGTCTGGCATTTTAAAGTTCTGTTTCAGGTGTGTCCAAATATTCTCATAAATGAAATCTCACAGCTAGTATCATAATTCTAATCATGACCAGGGCGCAGCTTTACCGGGCTGGTACCTGATGCTCATCGCGTTAAGAGAACAGAAGGAGACACGTTCTCTCCGGTAGTACTGTATGTCTCAGCCTGTAATGATATGAGGTACACGCTCTTCTTTTACAAAGACATTGTTTCATTTCTTAGTTAAAGCTGTAACAGTCATACCACTGAAGGTCACTGACACTCAGCTCCATCTACGAAACAAAAAAATCACAGACTTCTGGATTTTCTGGTCTCACTAATTTTCAGATTGCTATTAAATAATGTTACAATTCCAATAAAAGATATCAAATTGTCTTTAACTATAAACGTACAAATGTACCAAATGATTTTTTACTATACAATATACTGTAGATTTCTAAAAACTACAGGACTTCTTTTTGACTGCAAAATGTGAAACTGAAGAAAATACTTAATTTAGTCAAAAAGTTTTGCATTTCACTTACTCATCGTAACAGCTGGTGTTTTTGACTTTAGGCAGCAAAAATGACTGAAAGAACTTTTTCTGATATTTTCACAAAAGGGGCGATTTTGTAGTTTAAGCTAATAGACTTTGTTGTGTAAATTATTATATGAAGAAATACTGGCCTTAAACACAAAATATAGATCATCTGCACAATAATGCAATTATCCATATTAGCCAATTACGTGACCGGGCACAATGCATAAAACCATGCAGAAACAGGGCAAGGTTCTAGCTAATGTTCACATGAAACATTAGAAAAATGTAACCTTGGATCGATGGCATGGTTGTTTGGTGCCAGATGAGCTATTTTGAGAAATTCAGAAATTGCTGGGATTTCCACAAGCAACAGTATTTGGGGTTTTACGTAATCAATGGATCGAAAAGCAAAATCAACTGAGTGCCAGTTCTGTCAGGGGAGAACAGCCAGACCGGTGCAAACCGACCACCACTCTCAGATGGACTCTGAGTGCCGGTCCCAAGTCCGAATAAAACGGGGAGAGTTGTGTCAGGAAGGGCATCTGGTGTAAAACCTGCGCCAAATCAAATATGTAGCTCGAGGAGCCAAAAGAAGAAAAAAGAACACCACCACCTGTGTCAAGCTGAAAAGCAACTCAGAATGCACAACAAATCGAACCTTGAGTTTGATGTGAAGTTCTCCGGACCTGTGTCTGCATGATCTGAGGCATACCGCTACTGCCACATGATTGGTGAGTTAATTAACTGCAGGAAGGTGCAACTGGAAGAAGGAAAGATTCATTCATTCCTTCTTACATTCATTCCTTTCCTCATTCATTCATTCATTCAATAAAGTTTCACAGAAAAGCCTGGTCATTCCAGAGCAAAGATGGGGCGTGGCAGTAAATTATCAACTGCTTTCAGGATAACGCACCCCAAGATTAGTACACAATATCATATATACATAAAGGGAACAGCCAAAAAACAGCTAATGAACACGCGTGATCTCCGATCCCTCAGACATCACGGTCTTACAAACCGCCATGCTTCTGTAGTGGAGATCACGGTGTGGGCTCGGGAACTCTTTGGTAAACCTTTATGTCCATCAACACCATTCGTCGCGTTATTTACAAATGCAACTTAAGGTTTAAGAAAAGACATTCATCAACACCGTTCCATGTCCAGAGACATCAAAGACTTCTCTGGGCTGTGTCTCATCGGAGATGACAGTGCTACACTGGAAACGTGCTTTGTTGTCATACGGGTCAAACTTTAAATAGTTTTTTTGGAAACAACAACCGTCATGTTATCTGGGTCAAAGTTAAAAAGCACCAGCCAAGTTGTTATCAGCGTCAGGGCCAAAAGCCAGCATTAGTCACGGTATGCAGGTGTGCCAGTGCCCGTGGCATGGGTGAACCGCATATCTGTGAGGGCGCCCAAAATGCAGAAAAATATGTTCTTTTTGGAGCAACATACTGCCATCCCAACACCACATCCTTTTCAGAGACATCCCTGTATTTTCCAGCAGGACAATGCCAAACTGGATTCTGTTGAGATTACACATGCATAGCTGCTAAATACAGTGTAAGGGTGCTACACTGGCCTGCCCGCATCAGCTGAGAATGTGTGATGCGTTATGAAATGCAAAATGTGGCACCGAAGATCCCGAACAATCGCACAGCTGAAGATGTGCATAATGGAAGAAGCTCAACTTGACCAAATGGTGTCATTAGTGCCCAAATGCTTATCAAGTTTTATTAACAGAAACGGTGTCGTTAGACATAAACAGTGGTAAACAGTCAACCATCCCAACCTTTTTGTTTTGGAGGATGTTGCAGAAACCTGCCAATTTCCATACTGTCCCAACGTTTTGTTAGAATTGGGGTTGTAGTAGTTGCAATGAAACCTGCTGGAAGTCTAATTAAATAGTTAGTAAAGTAAAGGCTGCAAACATACTGTAAATGATAATGAATGCTGCATTTCTTTGTCTAGCATGCATAGCGTTTTTACTGCAGGAGTGTACCTCTTATTTATATTCTATCGTAAGTGCAGGAACAAAGTAGAGGATTTTAAGGTTTTAATACCAGACTGCAAAATTAAATTCAGTATTACTTCTCGGCTCTTTATCTAATCTGGTTACACAGAAAGCAAACTGAGATTTAAAGATTACATTCAAAAATATTAACATTTATTAACACTTGCATATTTGCTGCGAACAAGGCTGGAAGTTTCTAGCTGAAGCTCTTGTTCCTGTGAGTAATTACGTAGTCGGCAGCGAGTTCTCTAAAGTCAGCAGATCCTCCTTGTGCTCTTTGCTTACTCACCTTTCACGCATTTAAACACCAACTCAGCCCGCTTCAGGCACCAGGGGATGGTCATCTCCTGCACAAAGGAAAAGTGCGTGACGATATATTTTATATTAAATCTATCCAAGTGACAAACTCTATTGTAGACAAGAAGCAGTGCTCAAAAATGTAGGAAAATTGGTAACGTTTTATTTGAAGGAACACATATTAAAGCCTGGTTTTCTATTTGATTAAACTAGAATTAGCAGCATAAACAGTGCATGTTGTATCAGTCTTTATTCATAATCGAATGTTAGGTAAAATTGAGAAATAATTGCATATGCATCAAGCCATAAAATGCAGGACTCACTAGAATCTAAAAGTGTAACATAGACAATTAAGAGTGAAACAACAGAAAAGTGTTTGTCGGATGCTTTGGAGATCGAGTTCAAATGTCAAGGACATCACAGATATGCAAGGGTGGAAAACAAAGGAGGGAAACTGGCTGTGCTCTCTGGGAAAGCAGGATGACTTGAACAAGGAGACAGCTACCCAATCACGAGTGTCTATGAGCTGAGGTATGCGGACGATGCAAGGTCTTGATGGTATGTGTTTGTCTGACATGTATTAGTTCTCTGGAAATCCCAAATGAGGACGAGTCTTGTTCCTCTCTACGTTCCTTCCTCATGCCATCTCAGGGATTTCCCCCCGCTTGCCACCATCATGTCTGGCTTTTTTGTTAGGGACAAACTGATAAAGCTATATATTTATATTATTTCTAATATTTAAAAATAATTATAATTATATACAAATACAGTGGAACCTCGGATTGCGAGTAACGTGGTTTACGAGTGTTCTGCAAACCGAGCAAAGATTTTTAATACATTTTTAATTGGAAACCGAGCAAGTATTAGTTTATGAGCGCTGAGTAATGATTTTTCTCTCTCTCTTGCGCTGCGGAATTATGGGTGCTCGTCTCTTACTGGTATAATCAACATCTCCCTCTCCCTCCTATGTGTGTGCACGCGCGTAATTTGACACCGACACACGCACACATGCTTTCTTTACACAGAAAACTCAGCTCTGTTGCGATTCTTTTCAAAAGGTAAGGTGCTGTTTGTTGTGAAACTTAAAAAGCGAGGTGGGGGGAGGGAGGAGGAGTTCTACTGTGTAAGACGAGGCGAGGGAAGGGGCTAATTCTGCACACACACATACATACAAATACACGGCGCCTGCGCGCACAAATGGAAACACTGATCTGTTGGGATTTATTTCTACTTTTTAAAAATGTTAAGTGCAGGTTAATTTGTTTTATTTTTACTTTATATATTGTATAAATTATTTTTATGTATTTATTGTTTTGAGCTGTAGAACGAATAATTTGAGTTTTTATTATTTCTTATGGGAAAATTCGATTTGGTTTACGAGTGTTTTGGAACACCAGCCCGCTTCCGGAACGAATTATGCTCGTAATCCAAGGTTCCACTGTAACAAGACATTAATTATCCAAGTATGTGTTTTTTAAATACTGTAAAGTAGTACTAAAAATCTCAACAGCTTGCTTTTCGTTCATTTGCACTGACGTTTAGCATACACTGCATCTGGATTACCTGCAGGAGTAGCTCAGGTGTTGCACTACTGATTACAAGGTCCCAGGTTCAAACCCCAGCATCACCAAAGTTGCCACTGTTGGGCCCTTAACCAAGGCCCTTTTCTCAGATAATTAATTAAATAAAATGTAAGTCGCTCCGGATAAGGGTCAAATGCCGTGAACGTGAATGTATTCTTCACGAGCAGTCTGTGGTCAGCTGGGCTGAGATCAGGGAGTGTTAACTTTTCAGTTAAATCTATCCAGGATCACTTAAAAAAATGTTTTATTTTAAAGTCTCTAAATTACAGGACAAGATTGTGTTTTGGAATAAAAATGACAAATCTGTGTGCTATATAAAGCAGGAAGAGATGACACATCCGTTTGGCTTTATGTGCCGAAGTAAGTGACTAAATTTAGTCGACCCAAGCCAATGTGAGAGCACAAGGACTTGATGTCAAATTTATCGAGAGAGAAGGTTAAACTCTGAACCAAACGATGGTCTTAGCAAAATCCAGAGAGGAAATGCTCCAAACGATCTACTGTAGCATCTGTGTTCTTCACCTTCACTGCATCTAATTTGATGACTATAGAAAGACATTAACACTATGAGATACTGTACATATCCAGTGATGAAGAAACGTCATATCCAGTAATGAAGAAACGTCTTAAACCGATTTCAATTTAAGAGTTTTCCTGATGTGCAATGCACACACTTATAACTGAATTGATTTCTCTGAGCTTTATTCGTAAGCACTCAAAATTCAAAAGGATAATTTATTTATTAATTCGTCCCGGTCAGGGTGACTACCTCTGGAAATAAACCCTGGAATGGGATGACATGGCAGCATATAGCAACATGCACGCACATACACATTCACACCTGGAGCCATACATCATAGTCACCTAGGAATGTTTATTGTGGTGTTTATTTATTTCATGACCTAGTCTAACCACTAACGCCTAATCTTACGCGCTTTTTCTCTTAAGAAGAGCCAAGTTAACTGATACATCACTAAATACTAAGGCGGTCATCATGAATTAGGGCTCTTACTGTATACAGTATATATATTTCCCTTTTTGTTTGTCAGAAATGCAAGTGAGAAATACTTATTAAGGTCCGGTCTCTGCATTTAGATTAGCTCGGAAAACGCAATTCAGCAAAGCACATTTGTCATTTAAAGCTACAGACGCTGTAACAGCACATTTGGAAAAGGAGCGAAAGACAAAGAAAGCAGGCCGTGTGGTGTGTTTCTGCTGGAACGTTAACAGACACGTTTTGGAGAGCTCTAAGATTTATGCAAACTTGTTTTAACATGAGTATAATATCTGAGTGTAATGAGGTGATGCCCAACAATCTGCCCAACAATTGATATAGAAGTAGGAGTAAATGAAAACAGAAAAGTACAAAAACAATCGTGTGTGAGTGTTAGATGCACTCAGATGCACATGTTGGAAACGTGAGCAGATCAGGGTACAGAAATGAGCATGAACACTGTTCTAAAGTAGACTGAATGTAAATGGCTCTGGTTCTCCTCACCACTGGTTTTGCCCTTTCTGAGCACGCTTTGTTCTACAAGGTGCCAGGATTTTTTTTAATATTAGGCCGTCTCAATGGGCATCCAGAGTCTGGATTTTGTCATCATGGTTCTCTGCACGGTGCTCTCGGCACCGTTTCAACTAGCGTCATGAGGAAGGAGGCTCCAAATAAAAACTACACACTTGAAAAAAATAATTATAATAATAACAGCCTTTTTTTTATACTAAAAAAAATAAAAAAAATAAATGTTCCAGATCCAGTCACTTTCGCCTCATGTCCTCCAACAGACGCCTCAAAACTTGGCAGTAGAATTCGCTATTGATGGCCCCTGAGGAGGAATTCTTGATGCACAATGCCGCGAATGTCAAAAAAGACGATGAGCATGCACTGAAGACGAGCTGAAGATGTGCCTCGCCTTTTTCAGACTTTTGCTTCGTCTCAGGGTCGTACCATACTCCCATGTTTCATCGCCCGTTAACGCTCCTTACATGAAGGACGGGTCATCCATGGCACGCTTATGGGATACTTAAGCGTGCAGACATGGACGCGATATTCCTTCTGCGATATTCCTGGGTCAACAGCCTGGGGACAAACTTGTTCAACACGACGCACGTACAAATCACATGTGAGGATTTTTCCATATGACAACTGACAATGGCAGCGATGTTGTTGATTGTTCTCTGAAGTTGCACAATTGCACATTTTCAGAACAGCACCAGTTGCACAGCCGTATACAGGATGATGTCTTTTGGCACACTGACTTATGAAGGTCGGTGCTCTCTGGGACTCTGAGTGCAGCCTTGTGCTGCCACCTGGTGGCGTGTTACAAAACTAGTCTTGAAACTTTTTGATACCACCCTACGTATTAGCTCTCAGAGAACAGCGTCCTGAGTCCAGACAACGATACGTGGCTCAAACACATCATTTCAGGACATAAAACACAATAATGGTGGAATTCATATCTGTTTCCCATTTTGAATTTTAATTCTTTTTTTTTGTCCCTCATGGTAACATAAAAACAAAATAAGTATAAAAAACTTCTAAAAGATTTCATAAGGACATTCTGTCCCTTCCGTTATCTCAGAACAACTGAGATAAAATTAAAATCAGATTAATGGTAACTATTTCACACAGGCTTGGTATGTGAGCAACAATAAATCAGACACGACCTTGCTTGTGTTAATTTATTTATTTTTTCTCCATAGGAATCTGAGACACTATGACCCGTGTGTGTGTGTGTGTGTGTGTGTGTGTGTGTGTGTGAGAGAGGATAAGCAATGAAGCCGTAGTTAGCCAGGCTCTGGATTTCTGATCGTGAATCAGCACGACTTCTGTAGCAGAGCTTCCACAGCTAATCGTCTAAACGTACGCAATTTATTAAGCTTAACAGAGCTCACACGACAAGGAACAATGTTTCACAGACCTCCATTTGGGTTTCATTTCATTGGGAAAATAGGTCTTAGGGGAAAAAAGATTGTTTACAGGTGACTAGAAACAAGCGCATGCATTAATTAAGTAATTATTCTGTGCTTTAAGTGGTCATGTAGAACGAGCAACAGTCAGGCTTTTTCACTTGCTGGCGTTCAGCTGCATTTGCTTGATGTTCACTGTCAATTGTTACAGTAGCTTCGTTGCCAGAAACTAATAAATCATTGAAGTCACTCACTCACTTCAGGCTCTCACCGGTCAGAACTCTGGACGTCAAAAACAAGCATCATTCTTTTGAAGATTTATTTTATAAATATAACCCTATTACTATCCCGGTACTTAATTAAAATGCTACACTATTCTCTATTTTTTAATACATTTTTGTTTGTTTGTCATCAAATTAAGTGATTTCTTGATTGAACAGGTCTGGCATTAATCCTAGCTCAAAAAAGCAACTCAGCCTTCCAAAAATCACAGTTCATTCACGATTTAGCAAGGGGGCAATTACTTTTTCACATACGACCAGATGGGTTTGAACAGCTTACCGGTAAAATGTGAACTGAACCTTTAGTAAAACCTTCAACTTGCCTGACCTATAGTTAAGATCAGGAAGCGTCCACTAAGTAAGAGGCAGAATATAATCTAAAAAGTGTTCACCTACTTCGTACCTAATAAACTGGCAACTCAATTTACATCCTACAGAGCGAGACGTCATAACGACCAGCGTATCCCAGGATGCTGCGGCCTTACCTCGGACATGTCGTGCACGAGCAGCAGCGGGATGGTGATGGTGGTAATGTCGTGCGTGCAGCACACTTTCAGGATGTTGCGCAGGCCCATGATGGCCGGGTCCCGCGCCGTGAGGTTTGCCGAGCGCACGTTATCGTCCACGCACAGATGGAACACTATGTGAACCTCGGACAAGTTGGAATGACGGGTGATATAGAATTCGCCTGCAGGGGGAGGAGAAAGAAAAAAAAAAATTTTCTATAAGTTTGTCTATAGTGATTAAGACGTGATATAAAATAAAAAGGGTTTTTTTGAGGGACAAATTTACCGGGAAGGATATTAGAAGGGTTTCGCTCGATGTTCTTGCTTTTTTCGTCGTTGCTCCCATTTCTGGGCATCTCTGCAGAATGAAAGTGCTGACTGGGTTAGTTCTCCTTTAACAGCTCACCTTGTTGTATTTTACTCCTTTTTCTGATTTATAACTAAGAACTGAATACGTAAACAAAATGTGTATAGGCATATAAATTCATGCTTAAATGCATCTATCGTCTTACAAGCTCCATAAGTCAACAGTAATTCGCCTTGATCAAAAGTCAGTGACTAACAGGCTGCTCAAAATTCTGGCGAAATCCTTAGACGTCCAGAAAAGAGCTGGATAGTATTTCATTGTTGCTGGCACCAGGCAAATGAAACGCAACACTTCCCTGCGGAGCCCGTGAAGTTGGATACTCCATGGTGCAATGCAGAGGTGGGTGTTCTGGAAAAGGGGGAATCCACTACACACCCACACACACGCCTACGCACACTCTCACACACAGTTGCTGTGTCACTCACCCGGCTGTTCTCTCTGCTTGCTGCTGCGCTGAGCCCGTGCGTACAGCACCACCTGCTGGACCACCTCCAGTTGCTCGGAGAGCCGAGGGAAATGGAAATCTGTGCACTCTTGAGACACGGTGGCAAAATCTGCATTAACAGGAACAAGGGACCGAGGTTAAAGCACGTTATGCACGTTATGGTTTTGTACAATAGAAATAAATTGAAACAGTATTTACAAAGTGTTCGTCCATAGAAAAGTGGACTTAAACTGAACTTCAATGTTGTAGTATATATACTGCATATATATATATCTAAAATTATTGATAAACACTTCGCTGTGTGAAATGTGTAGGGACGTGGTCGAGTGAGGTGCCGTGCCTCTCTTTATCCCGCTGTAGGAGTTCACTCTGTTATCGACGAGCAGGACGAGGCCGCAGAGAGAGGACGAGTAGAGCGAGAACGCCGTCTGAAGCCGACGCAGCTTGACGCTGCCCCCGCTGCCGTGGCGTCTGTGCTTGCAGAAGTCCAGCACGTTGGCCCGCACCAGCCGCAGGTTGTGCATCGTCTTCAGCTGAGCCCCTGGAACATTTGGCAAACGGATGGAAAACGACATGATGGATAAACCACTGATGTATGGAGTCAGCATGGAGTGTAAATGTTTGGATCTGGCAACAGTCGCTACTTTTTCCTTATAACTGGAGTCTGTGTGTTTTTGTTGTTTTAGTTAGGTTTATGGATTTGGAGATAGGTTTAGGATTCTGGTCATTTCTATTCTTAGGGTTTCATATTCCTATAGGACATTATGTTAGCAGATATTATACTTAACATGGCCAAAGTGCACGAGACACCTTCTGATACTGAACTGGAACAATACTGTACATATACCAAAGTCTACCTAAATGAATGGTGAAGCTCTCCTCCAGCTGCCGATGCTCCTCGAACACTCTGGTCCCCGACTCGCCGGCCTCTCTCAGCTGCCCAGGCTGGACCTTAATCTCCTCACTGCAACACAACCCCAAATATCACGTCTTAAATATCAAATATCATGACTCATGTCCTCGACTTTAAATTACAAGGCTCTTCATGCGGCACGTACGTGATGGTGCTGTTGTTAGGTTTGCGAAGGTCCTGGTGTAGTTTAACCACCCACTCCTGGTACTCTTGTTTCTGGATACCGGTTACCTGCTTCAGCTCACTGGCCCACTTGTTCTCAAGAACCTAAACACCAGACACGACAGCTACTGTATTACCACACTGTATAAATTGTACTGTATATTAGTGTATAAATAAAAGTCTAAGTACTTTTCAAGGACTTCTCGTATATTATTAGTTTAAATAAATGCAAAATGCATGATTACAAAACTTTAATCAATTTGTTTCTTTGGTCAAAGGTCAATGATTTTTGGAGTTAGGAGGTGAAACGCATGAAATGTACTGTAAGTGCAAGATAAAGGTGCGTTTATAAATAATAGGCAACGCACAGTAATAATAGGCAAGGACCCATTTCCATCTTCTAATAGTCTGGTTATTATTATTTGCTTTTTGTTTTCTCCGGCCCTTCTATTTACAGCCTACAGCATTGACCCCTTGAGCGTATATTCTACTGTTAGAATCAGCAATATAAGGAAGCTGATATTTCAGTAGGTTTTCTAAACAATAAAAATAAATTAATTACATTTTTCATTCCTCCTTTATTTGGATATTATGTCGATAGGTTTGGGTGACATTTCCCTAATTGTTTTTTTTTCAAATCATCTTTACTATTTAAAAAAAAAAAAAAAAAAGGAAAGTGATGGTTCACGGGCTTAGGTTCGATTCCCGCCTCTGTGTGCATGGAGTTTGCATGTTCTCCCTGTGCTTGGTGGGTTTCCTCCGGCTACTCCGGATCAGGTCAAAATTGCCCACGACTGTGTGTGTGTGTGTGTGTGTGTGTGTGCCCTTCGAATGATTGCCACTCCATCCAGGGTGTACCCTGCCTTGTCCCTTGAGTCTCCTAGGATTGACTCCAGTCCCCGTGTGACGCTCTATACAGAATAGAGCGGTGTAGACCATGAGTGAGTGATGGTTCACAGTGTCTAGTGGCCTTACTTGCTGAGCGTCAAAGTGCTGCGCTGCTACTGTATTAACGTCCTGATCGCTCAAGGTCTTCCCCAGCTCCTGCATGACTTTGTCCATTTCCACTGCCTGCCTATACATGGGGCATAAAAAAACAACAACGTTAACACCTATTATGAAAAATAACCTCTCTTTTTAAACATGTGAGAAAATTTCAAAGCACCGGATAAACAATAGCACAAAAATTAATAAAATTAATTTACAGCTTAGGACATATAGGGGGGACAATCTAGCTTTCTAACCTCTGAATCATGTCCTCAACATGCCTTTCAAATCCTATGAAAATCCAGAATTATAGCCGTTGGATGAAACCAACCCCACCGTTAGTACTGACAGATAATTTACAGCCATAATCCTACAGTAAGAAACACAAAAACCCCAGAATCCTAGCCACCTGCACTTCATGGACTACCAACCTCTCCTGGAGTTTCTTGAGCTCCATGTCCCTCTCACTGATGAGCTCGGACACGCTGACATAGTAATTGTGTTCCAGGTTGAGTAATGTCTCTGAGGCCGAAGAGTGGATGAGGTCATGATACACGTCAGCAAAGTCCTCGTCCCAGCTGGGCTCCTCAGGTCGGGCGTGTTCTAGCGTTGTCTAACAGCAAACACCACACGAGTACTCAGTGAGGCTGTTAAATCATTTTAAAACTACATGCTTAAAGACTTACTAAATCTTATGCATGCATATGAACATTAATGTAGTGTTTTATATTGCTGCGAACACCAGACATGCTCTGCCTCGGGTTTTTGCAAAGACTGGACACGTCCAATGGGCGTCACGTTTTTGTCACACCTATTGGCTGGAGGTAACACTGTAAAATCTACACTTATAATAAAACTGTAAAGGTGGCATGTCTGTACATTGAATATATTTGCGAAAGAATAATTTGTGGTGATGTAAGATGAGTAGTAGAGCACATCATGATGTTTTTTGGAATTTTTGTCTGTTTGTTTGTGCACGTATCACATAAAAACTACTGAACAAATTTTAATAAGTTCCTGACAGGTGTATTTGGCCGATTTTGAGGTAACATATAGGCTTTGTTTCATCACAATCTGCCCACAGGAAGAGAAAATATGCTGCTGACATTTAAATGGAAAGCATCAAGGATGTCTTACGAGTGTGCAATTGAAATCTACTAATTGAAATTAGTAGCAAATTCCAAAATTAACAGAACACATTGCCCCTGTACAATTTGTAAAACGCACTTACTGTATGAGTGTGCAATTAAATTCCACATGAATGACGTTGCTGGCACATCTAGTTGTCTAAATATGAGGGGCATCCATTTACAAATCCCTGTGAATTAGCTGCTAGCGTAGCGCATATATTACTGCCAAAACATGGCATAATACTTAATGTTTATTAACTCCAGATGTTTCAGGAAGAAACACATTTGCTAAATACAGTTTTTGTCGGTAGTGTCTGTCATTTTTTTCTTTTTTTTTATTCAAATCTTTCCCATTAAAAAAAAGTAACTGTCATTCAGATGAAACTTGGTCAATTTAGATTTCACATGAAATGACAAAAACCTGAAAAGGTGTATTATTCTAAAATGAAGAATGTACTTCTATGAGTAGTTTTACCACACCATACTTTTTACTTTTACTTGTGAAGAAAAAACTCTACTCTTACTCCGCTACATTCGGCTCCACTCGACTCGTTACATTTCATACCATTTATTCGACACTTTAGATATTCTTTGTGTTTGCCAGAGAAATGCAACCATGTGACTACGGTTTCTACATCTGATTGGTGAAACACAGTCACATGACTCCATTTGACCAATCAGCAGCAATAACAATAACCACATGGAGTCACATGACCACACAGAAGGAGGGGTGGGGGTTGGTTTGTCTTCAGCAGTGGTAGATAGAGAAGCAACATGTCGCGTGTAGTTTAGCCGTTTTATTTAATGTAAAACATATATAAACATATATAATTAGCAAATAAACTAGAGGCTAAAAAATATAATTTTCTTACATTTGTTCTGCTGGACACAGTTTATGGTTCAGTGAGACTCTTGTACACATGTTCTAATGTTATTTTCAAATCTGCTGAGTCATTTGCAGGGTGACTGAATATACAGTATACTCTACATAGTTACACTGTTCAAACACACATACTGTATGTTACCTACAGTAGGGATTTATTTCAAAAGCTGTGTTTCTTATTCCTTAATTTGCTATTTTGTAAAGATATTTACTTTTATTCATTTATTTTATTATTTGGTAATGTCACAACTTGTACATTATTTTATCATTTGCTTACATAATTTCTAATAAAAAATAAAAATCAGACTGAAACAGTTACTCAGTACTTGGGTATCTTTTCACCGAATACTTTTTTACTCTTACTTGAGTAATATTTTGTATGACTACTTTTTACTTCTATTTGAGTAATATTATTTTGAAGTACAGCTACTCTTGTGTAAATTTTTTGGCTACTCTACAGACCTCTGATAACATCAAAGAAACAAAATCAGCACCAATACTGTGTTTTGGCCGATTAATAAACCTGCGATTTGGCCTCCAGTTGGAAAAACCTGCTGTCACAGAAAATGAATCAAGACCTTCTGACCAACCAGATTTGAGAATTCAAGCCAGGTACAGCAGGCTGCAGTCAGTGACTGGTAGCGAGCGATCACTATATACAGTACCATCACAATATGATTTCAATCACTTAAGATTCAACCCACTACATCCATTTCACAGCCTTTGTATTGCTCTTACCTCGGTGTAGGCCTTGGCCCACAGGTTGCTCAGTTTATTAATGTCAACTTCTCCATTAGTGATCCTCTGTAGAGCTGCTTCAGCTTCCCGGTCGTAATCGTCTAACGTTTCTCTCTCAATGAACGCAATAAGTTTGTTCTTTAAGTCTGGAACAAATCACAGTGTGTAGAAATAGGGTCAAATTATCGGGCTGCATCAAGCAAAGAAAAGATCTTTGGAACTGGGTTAAGAACCCAGTAACACATTATATAAACGGTTTAAAATTAGAGTTAAGAACAATACAAAACGAATCTCTCATTTGTTAAAGGCAAAATATCACTCATTACAAAGTACTGATTTTCACGCAGGGTGCCGATACCTTTGACACTGACTTTGCAGCATGAAAACCTGAGGGATTAATCCCAAAACAAAATTCTGATGAGCGCTTATACTTTTTTTTTTTATGATGAACTGCTGAGTAAATGAAGAGCGACTTCTTACCCTTTTCTACGAAGCAGGGGATGTTGTGGAGCAGCATGAGTCTCCCGTGCAGATCGTTCACGCTGCCTTGAACGGGAAACTGTAGAGGCACTTTGAGGACGCAGTGATTTCTCCCTGCCTTGAACTCGAACACAAATTCTTTCTCCGTAGAGCTCGCTTTCCCTTTAGTTTTCCTCATTTTCACCTGGAAACAGAAGGCAAACAAAAAGAAATGCTAAACACATCAGAAATATTTCAGATTGAACCTGTTTCTGAGGGAATGTTTTCTTTCGTCTGCGAGAGGTCATGATGAAGAAACGCTTCAGCAGACGAATAATTTGCACCGAACAACTGCTGTCTAATTGTTGACGTTTTTGCTAGATGTGGTGATATTTTAGACCCCTTTAGTCACGTAATTTTGTAACAATGACTTTGTGACAGACATCAGCGATTGTCCTGCACTCAATACAGCTCTCCAGCTCACATCACAGCAGCAACAAAGCAGGTTCTCTCAACTGATTACTGGTGTGTAAATCCTGACTGAGGTGTTTGTGCAAACTGACGTTCAAATTCAAATTTAATTTGTCATGTACACAGTTTTTCACAGTGGAATGCAACCAATCATCAACAACAATCATCGATCAAAATCCTAGATCACAATCACTCCCAGCAACTAATTATAAATCAGAAACTATCCCAACAACCAATCCATGATCAGAATCACTCACAACAAACAATCACTGATCACAATCACACCCAGAAACCAATCATGAATTAGAATCTATCCGAACAATAATCATGGATCAGAATCACTCCCAGCACCCGATCCATGATCAGAATCACTCCCAGTAACCAATCACTGATCACAATCACTCCCAACAACCAATTATGAATCAGAATCACTCCCAGTAACCAATCACTGATAAGAATCACTCCCAACAACCAATCACTGATCAGAATCACTCCCAGCAACCAATCACTGATCAGAATCACTCCCAACAACCAATCAAAATCACTCCCAGCAACTAATCACTGATCAGAATCACTCCCAACAACCAATCACTGATCAGAATCACTCCCAACAACCAATCACTGATCAGAATCACTCCCAACAACCAATCACTGATCAAAATCACTCCCAGCAACCAATCAGAATCACTCCCAGTAACCAATCACTGATCAAAATCACTCCCAGCAACCAATCACTGATCGGAATCACTCCCAGGAACCAGTTATGAATCAGAATCACTCCCAGTAACCAATCACTGATCAGAATCACTCCCAACAACCAATCACTGATCAGAATCACTCCCAACAACCAATCACTGATCAGAATCACTCCCAGCAACAAATCACTGATTAGAATCACTCCCAGCAACCAATCAGAATCACTCCCAGCAACCAATGCATGATCAGAATCACTCCCAGCAACCAATGCATGATCAGAATCACTCCCAGCAACCAATGCATGATCAGAATCACTCCCAGCAACCAATCACTGATCAGAATCACTCCCAGCAACCAAACACTGATCAGAATCACTCCCAGCAACCAAACACTGATCAGAATCACTCCCAACAACCAATGCATCATCAGAATCACTCCCAACAACCAATGCATGATCAGAATCACTCCCAACAACCAATCACTGATCAGAATCACTCCCAACAACCAATCACTGATCAGAATCACTCCCAACAACCAATCACTGATCAGAATCACTCCCAACAACCAATCTCTGATCAGAATCACTCCCAACAACCAATCAACATTCAGCAATGATACCAGCAACCACTAATGTTCCAAGATGGCAGCACAGATTGTCGGAGTGTCTCGAAGCTCTTGGACAAAAAGCGGCATGTTTTTTGTTTGTTTGTGTGAGGTTTTTTTTCTTATTCATCTTATCTTATAACCTCTCAGAACAACTGATCGCTTCCAGGAACCAATCGCAGATTAAAATCGTTCACAAAAACCAACCAATGATTAGAGAACCAATCACTGATCAGAATCAACACTGAACACTGACCAACATTATTCCCAACAGCCGGTCACTGATTAATGCTGCTCGCTACAACCACTCACATTCACCACTTCACATTTCCTTTGCATTAAACTCTATTCCTACAAAAGCAAGTTATTCAATTTCCCAATTGTGTACAATTTCCCAACGGCTCAGTACTTAATATTGTTTTTCTTCTTTATAGAAATCACAGTACTCTGTTAACATTTTAAAATACATCGTTTTTTTTTTTTTTTTTAAATATCTATGAACGCCGTTCAAGTCATTCCAGGACGTTAGATTGTATAGAATAACACACTCCCTTTATTTCTCTGTGTCATCCCATGCTACACTAAAGCGCTTATGCCAGCGTGTCATTAGTGCTTGGACACCATCAATCATTGAGCTGCCTGCTTCACATCTGAAACTCTGGCCTCCCAGGAACGCCTTTAATGTGGAAATGTGGTAATAAATACCAGCAAGTTCCTGTAATGTGCAAGTGGTGTTGGTGGATGATTGTGTGTACAGTTCACACAGACAGATGCGTCGCTTTCTTCCACAAGTCAGCAACGTCGCTTTTCAAGGATCTGGTGTTCCACTAGTTTTTACACCCTCATGGATGTGAATACATATGACCGTTAATGTGACATCATTCGGTGACATTTTAAATATACGCATGACTTTCCCCTGAAATGAACTGTCAACACTGATACCAACACAACACACACACACACACACGTCAGTTTTAAAATAAGGCTAATCGTCCACCAAAATAATATCCTGGGGTCATTATACACTTGAGAAGTGCAAGCATTTGATATATTTAGTTCTGCTTGGAGAAGTGTGTGCACACAAAGGATGACAGGGCATATGGACGTGCAACATACGTGCAAATATAAAATACTACATGCAATGCAATGACATAATGCGTTTATAAGAAGTGGACAATATTAATAAGTTAAATGAATAATTTTACAGCTATAACACCATCACTAGCACGAGCCTAGCACGAGCTAACTTATCTAATACCATTAAAGCATTACGTTTAAGCTATCTAACATGCAGTCTATACAAGCGCACACATACCACCAATCTGTTTATAATTAAACAAATAGTAAACATACTGTAACATATTGCGTTTAACAGTAAATACAGTACACTTACTGATAGACGAGGCTGAAGTTAGCCTGTTATTCACCAGCTTCTTAGTTTCCGTTCCACCTTAAAATATCCTTTACTCGTTTGTGACCTCTAGAGGGCACAAAAGAGTAAAAAAAAAAAAGTCACATATAAAGTTATTTGAATTAAAATGGAAATAAAATCTGAATTCTGTGTTTCATTTAAAAATAGCACAAATACAAACATAATGTTGTTTTTTTTGTATTTCATAAATACTTAATATTTAGGATATTTATTTATACTTCTTTTTTCAGGAATCCCGTGATTTATATGGGAATAAATACAGTGGTAATCACCAGTGGCCTCCACGGTCCGTAGCTGGATTATAAAGGTTCTTAGATTAATAGATGGAAAAGATCAGACAATTGCACTTGAACATATATTTAATATAATAGTAATCATAAGAAAGCTGCAGGATACTAACTCTGTTCCATTATCCAATAATGACAAGAATAACACATACAATAAATAACAATAATGTATACAATTCATACAATTTATTTTACATGCATTTGTCATATTTGGCTTTTTTTTTTTTTTTTTTTTGTCGTTCACAGAACAGTTTTTTCCCCTGATTTGTATGGTGTTTTTGGCGCCATCTACAGGCAGAAGATGGTAAGTGTTACCGTTGCATCTTTTAAGGTGGAACGGAAAAGCCAAACAAGGTTACTTCAGGCTCATCGCTTGCTTCAAACATATGTTGTTAACCGGAGTTTCGACACATCATAATTTAGAATCGTTTGTCTTGTACATTACATAATGCTTTTAGAGTGTTTGTAAAATATTTTGGACCATTTATTATTTTATTATTTCTATTATTTAACACTGTTGCTAATCTTTTGGATAAATGTAGCGTGACAAGCCTGTGACGAATGTGCGTTATATATTCGGATATTATTATCATTTTTTTTATTTGTTTAAAGTGAAAGTAATAGGATGAAATATATTTGTTTGCTTTAGATATTTTAAAATAAGACTGCTTTCAAGTTCATCTTTAACAATTGTCATTAAAGTAAACGATTATTTATTAAATAGCATAGATAGATACGTGTATTCATAGGCGGTATTTTTTTTCTGGAATCGAATGCAATACCTATTTTTGCCACTTGAGGTGAGTAGTTGTCAAAAAGAATTTTATTATTATATCATTCTTATAATTTTGTACTGCTTATCCTGTGTAGGATAGTGGAGGGCCTGGAACCAGATCCAAGACGTTTCACTCTCGTTGGGATGTAAAACCATCACAGGTTACAAAAACATACGGTCTCACACTCAAATATACTACATTCCTGTTTTTTTTGTTGTTGTTGTTGCATATTTGCCACATTTAAATGATTCAGATTATCAATGAAATTAAAATATTACACAAAAATAATCAAAGTAAATACAAAATACAGTTTTAAATGATTATTTCACTTATTAAATGTAAAAGAACTGCCCAAACCTGCTTGGCCCTATATGAAAAACCAGGTCTTGAAGCTGTAAAGCCCCAGACCATCACACTACCACCACCATGTTTGACTGTTGGTGTGCTGTTCTTTTTAAGAACTACTGCGTTCATTTTATGCAAACTTTTACGTCTCATCCGAATATTTGCCCCAAAGTCTTGGAATAATCAAGTGGGCAAATATAATTGGAGACTTCTTTTTGGTCAGCGGTGGGTGGCCTTTGCCTTGAAACTCTACCATGGATGAAATTTTTGCCCAGTCTCTTTTTCTTATTGTTGAAGCATGAACACTGACTTTAACTCAGGCAAGTGAGGCCTGCTGTTCTTAAATTGTTCTGTGTTTTTTTTTTTTTATATATAAACTCCTGGATGAGTTGTTGTGCTCTTGGAATAATTTTGGTAGCCTGGCCACTTTTGGGAAGGTTCACCACTGTTCCAAGTTTTCTCCTTTTTTGGATAATAGCTCTCACCATGGTTCGTTGGAGTCCCAAAGACTTAGAAATGGCTTTGTAACCCTTTCCAGACTGATACATGTCAATTACTTTGTTTCTCATCTGGCCAGGAATTTTCTATATCACGTTGATATTTAAGATATTTTACCATTCTTCACTTTGTCAGACTGGTTCTATTAAGGTTTGTGTTTTTCACATAGGGCCAGGTAGGTTTGAACAGCCTTACTATATGAAATCATCATTTTACTTGGTTTTCTTTGTGTAATATTAAAATTAGTTTGACAATCATTTAATAATTTAAATGTGACAAATATGCAATAATAATAATAATAATAATAATAATAATAATAATAATAATAATAATCAGGAAAGGGGCAAATACTTTTTTAGGGCACTGTATAAGGTTTACTTTGACAAAATTTCAGATTCGTTAAGGATTAAATATAAGCCTTGGTGTCTTAAATGAAGAAACTTAAATGGATTTCTTTCATCCATTGCTCACCAATCAATGTGAGGTTTTCAGCATTTGAACAAACATTAGGCGCCATTGTGCTTGTGCACTGGGATGATTTACAAGGACTGCATGCTTTCCTCAGAAGGTCTGTATCCATGCACCCTGTATTCCAACTGCGCCTAATTCACTCGTCTCACAAGAACAATATGCAGCTTAACTCCTCTGCTGTCACACGGCCCACTGGCTAGTTCGTTTCATAGACATACAGTAGATAGACAGTAGATAAAGCTATATGTTACACTCAATGCTATATAATAATATTACAGTACTGTAATATACTAAAAGTATATTTTATTTGTCCCAGAATACTTTGCAGACTGCGATATTGTACTATAAAACTATAAGACTTAGTATACTTAGTTGACACCAAATGCACATTTTCAGGCTGTTTACTCATTCTGGTAAATTATTTTCCTTTAGCACACAATGCCATCTATAACAAAACTGCTACATATCTTACAAGCCGCCACTGTTAAGATCTTGAGGAAGGCCCTTAACCCCATCTGCTTTAGGGGGTGCTGTATCCTGCACTAACCCCAGCTTTTGGATTGTTTTTTAAAATATTTTTCATGATCTTCAACAATCTTTGCGATTAAAAAAGGTTTTGCGCGCAATAAAACCCAACACTTTTTTTTCCTTGTTCCAGTTTGCTGCCCGTGACCCAAAACATGAGCCATATTTTATATTAAAACTCAACACACATACTGTATTATGGATAGTAATCTGGACTGATTTATACAGTGTTAAAGCATGGAGCATGGACATGGAGTTAAAGCATTTTGCACGATCACACAAGATTTAATTACATTTAATTACGTTTTAATTACAATTATTATTCCAAAAAGAAAAGAAAAAGAAATACCCCAGTATATAACATACAAATCTATCCTAGCTGTTTGCCATCCTTTGGTCAATTCAAAAAAATAATTTAAAAAAATCTTAAAACAGCAAAAATGTTATTTTACCACCAAACAGTTCATATGTTGGTACATATGGTACATCATATGGTTAAAATGTGTTTATATTTTAGGAAACAGGATTAACTGAGTAAAAGAAGATTTTAAAAAATGTTGCAGGCAGGTAATGTACAAACCAAAATAACCCCTGTGGATTTGCATCCTGCATACTGGTTAACGTCATTAGTTTTGATGTCATCGTTATGAACAGTATGAATCACACTGGCTTGCAAGCACTGCAATCACTGATTATGTCTGTTCTTGCGTAATCGGGAACATTTGTGAATATTTTTGTAGAACCTCATTAAAGGAAAAAAAAGGAGAAGTAGAAAAAAAAAAGCCTCTTTACAACTCTGACTCCTTAACAAAGTGTGCTACCATGGAAACCGTTGCTGGTTTGGCGTGCAGGCTGAGACTGATACGGGTTCTGCTGCCGGAGGTGTTATTTTTAATTTGGCCTCTCCATGGTGATTCTCTGGATGTGCTATAAAGAATATGCAGCACCCCGTCTGTTTGTAAAAGAAGAGCTCTCAACACTTAATCACCTTCTGCTTATTTCTATATTTATTTACACCATAAAATATGTAGCAACAATAAACACCAAATTACATGGTTGGTTAATCCCTTAATTAAATAAATAACATGTAATCATGAAAAGATCCAATAATAGTATAACTTAAAGAATAAGGTTGCAAGATAAATAATAATCACTTTATTGCAAATGATCCAAATAAGAACAATTCATATAAAATTGCATTTTGTGTAATTATTAAATGTACAATTGAATAAATTCTTCATTTAAAGCTTCTGTTCACATTTTTCCTGGATCTGAAAAATAGCACCATAGTCTACACCTTTTCTTTAGAAGTTAATTAAAGCTGGTTTATAGTTCTGCACAGTTGTATGTACACAAACTGTAATTCTCCTATAACACAAAGAAAGAGTTTCTTTTGCCTCATTTACTATTTGCCTCCATTCTCCCTACTACAATCTACGAAAGAGGATTAGGGCCACCATAAAAATTTAGTTCTGACTTTTCTTTCTCTGAATTCTTACTTTTAAACTCTTTTAGTTTAAGGTCAGAATTCTGAGATTAAAATCGAATTGAATATGTTTATTTATTTATAGTGGCCCTAATCTTTTTCCATAACTGTGAAACACAATACTGTACTTTCATGTAGAAATGTCATTCTTTATGTTTTTAATCATGTTTAACACTGCCCCCTAGTGGACCCACTCTTATTATGTATAATTAAATGTTCAGACAGCTGTGGGGACAACACAGCATCTGATGCCCAGACATGCAGTACTGTATGTAGTTTAAACACAGGGGAAATTTGAGCTGGAATTACAGATTTACGTCAAGGAACTGAGCTGCCAAATCCCCCACAAAGTTGGTCTCTGTGAGGGAGCCATTACTCTGATGAACTCCTCACCTGATAGTGTGTGACCCTCAGGTTTCACTTCTCTCCCACAGGGAGGAGATACTCTAGGAGATACTTCACTTTAATGTTTTACATTTAACTTATGCCTCAGTGGTGGCTTGTTCTTAGCGACAGGTGAGGCAGGGGCCCGATCTATTCACGACTGTATATTATTTAAAATCTTAGGGCATGAGGCAGGGTACATCCTGGACAGGGTGCCATTCCATCGTAGGATGGACCATGGAGATGCAACGCAACAGTGCTAACCACTAAGCTACAGTACCACCTCGTTAGCCACAAACCCATCTACTGTATGCTCTCTTTGGTAATGGCACGCTACCATCAGCTTTTAAGGTGGAATGTTTTCTTGCATGTTACTTAGTGCAGGACTTGACATTGTGAATCAATCAACACACCTTAAATGTTAAGTTGTTGCTGTCAGGGATAACCACTAGAGGGAGACTTTTTTGTTTGTACAGTGGAACCTTGGATTACGAGCATAATTCGTTCCGTGTTCCAAAACACTCGTAAGAAATAATGAAAACTCAAATTATTCGTTCCACAGCCCCAAAAAATAAATACCTAAAAATAATTAATACAATCTATAAAATGAAAATAAAACAAATTAATCTGCACTTTACCTTTTAAAAAAAGTACAAATAAATCCCGATAGATAAGTGTTTCCGTTGGTGCGCGCAGGCGCCGTGTGTGTGTGTGTGTGTGTGTGTGTGTGTGTGTGTGTGTGTGTGTGTGCGTGGAATTAGCCCTTTCCCTTGGCTCGTTTTACACAGTAACACTCCTCCTCCCTCTCCCCACCTTGCTTTTTAACACACACACACACACAACGGAAACACCGTTTTAACAAGAAAAAAATACATTTCTCTGACACTGGCATGAGCGTATATTAACGGAATCACTTTTTAAGTTTCACAACAAACGCATAAACACAGCGGAAACACCGTTTTAACGGAAAAGAGAAATCTCTCTGAGACTGTCGTGAGTGCATACTAAGGGAATCACTTTTTAAGTTTCACAACAAACACACACACACACACACAACGGAAACACCGTTTTAACAGGGAAAAAAGAAATCTCTCTGACCTGGCTCGTAACCTAATACTTGCTCGGTTTTCGATTTAAAATTTATTAAAAATCTTTGCTCAGTTTGCGGAACACTCGTAAACCATGTTACTCGCAATCCGAGGTTCCACTGTAATTCTTTTAAGTTTGACTTAAGGTTGCACCTTGGTTAGGGTTAGGACCCGGAAGTAATACGGTCGTGTTTCAGGAAGCATAAAAGGAAACAAAATGGCACTTCACATTGCTCAGTCATTGAGTTCACCCATGCCTTTGCTGACGCTACGCCGACTATTCTGTGAGTACTCACCAATTCGGGTTGCTTCTTTGATTGAGTGTGTGTTGCTAGAACGCGGGTTTATTTGTGTAGATCCTTGCTCTTCGTGTAAGAGAGTTCTTAAAATAATCGCGTGGTTATCCTGCCTACTCGCGCTTCTTATTAAGGATTTACCATCCACGCTACACGGGCTAACTGCTAAGGCTTTTCTGTTCATCCCTCGGTTGCTCGTGACAGAATGACTGAGCCAAAAGCAGTAAACCCAGCAGAGTGTGCTCGCCTCTGTGATGTGGTTGACCAGCATGCCGAACTGATCAATAAGCTCCGTGGTGAAGTATTTCCGCACTCTCGCCGTACAGACCACCTGGGGAGACGCCGCCCTCCGGACGGCCTACTACGAGGGACTGGCTTCATGTATTAAGGATGAACTCGCCGGACGGGAGCTTCCGACCACGCTGGAGGGACTAATCCAGCTCGCCCTCCGGATTGACCAGCGCTTGCTCTCCCGTCCGAGGCTAGCCCCCCGGACCCTGCCGCCCATCACGCCATCTTTCTCAAATTCAAATTCAAATTCAAATTTTTTCGAATCGGATCCTTCAATGGGGGCCGGCTTGTACCGAACTTTGCCTAGGGGCTCCGGCTGGGACGTGTTCTAGGGAGTCCGAGGCCCCAGATGTCGACACCAACGGCCATCCCAGCCACCTATTGGGACCTGGCTGAAGTATTCTGTAAGTGACGCACCACCCACCTGCCTCCTCATCGCCCTTACGACCTGGCGATTGACCTTCAGCCTGGTTCCATCCCTCCTCGCGGCCATCTCTACTCACTCTCCACCACCGAGATGCAGGCGATGGAGGAATATGTTTCCAATGCCCTCCGTCAAGGTACCATCCAGCCCTCCTCTTCGCCTGCTGCCGCGGGGTTCTTCTTTGTGAAGAAGGGGGATGGTTATTTACGCCCCTGTGTCGACTATCGGGGGCTTAACAACATCACAGTCAAGAATCGTCACCCACTGCCTCTTACCAACTCTGCCCTGGGCTCCCTCTCTGGTGCCACTATTTTCACAAAGTTGGACCTACAACTTGGTGCGCATCAGAGAGGGTGATGAGTGGAAGACGGCCTTCATCACACCTACTGGACATTATGAGAGCCTGGTCATTCCATTTGGACTTTGCAATCCACCTGCAGTTTTTCAACAGTTCATTAACGACGTCCTAAGAGACATGCTAGGTAGATGGGTCTTCGTCTACCTGGACGATATTCTCATCTACTCCCGCTCCGTCAACGAACACATCCAGCATGTCAGAGCGGTACTTAAGAGATTGTTCGCCCATCAATTGTACTGTAAGTTGGAGAAGTGCGCTTTTCACAAGCGCTCCACCACATTCCTGGGTTTTGTCATCTCGACCCAGGGTGTGGCCATGGACCCGCAGAAGTTAGAAGTTGTGCGTCATTGGCCCCTACCCAAGACACTTAAGCAACTTCAAAGGTTTCTCGGTGTTTGCGAATTTCTATCGTCGCTTTATCCGGGACTACAGTACAGTTGCAGCTCCCTTAACCGCCCTGACCCGACCATCTTCTCATCACTTTCACCTTAACTCTGCTGCCGTCTCTGCATTTCATGAACTCTGCCACCGATTCACCACTGCTCCAATTCTCCTTCACCCTGACGCCACCAAACCGTTCGTTGTGGAGGTGGACGCTTCGGACGTGGGCACCGGGGCGGTTCTCTCCCAGCAAGGTCCAGATCAGAAGCTACACCCTTGTAGCTTTTTCTCCAAAAAATTTTATCCCTGGCCATAAAGTTGGCTTTGGAGGAATGGCGACACTGGCTCCAGGGCGCCGGAGAGCCGTTCATCGTCTGGACTGATCACCAAAATCTAATCACTATCCAGAGTTTGAAACAGCTTAATCCAAGACAGGCGCGGTGGGTACTGTTCTTTGAACAGTATAATTTCCATCTGTCTTACCGTCCGGGGTCGAAGAACACCAAGGCCGATGCCCTCTCCCGACAACATGAGGAAGATGCCCCCCGGGCGGAACCCGCGCCTGTTCTCCCACCATCCAAAATTATCGCACCACTCTGTTGGGATTTGGAGACGATGGTCCAGCAAGGCACAGGCCATGGAGACCGAACCGGCAGGTGTGCCACCTGGACGACTCTACGTACCCCATGCCCTAAGAATCGAGGTCCTCCAATGGGGCCACTCCACTCCGTTCTCCGGCCACCCGGGCGTGGGGCGCACCCAAACATTCATACAGCGCGCCTTTTGGTGGCCCACAATGACTAAGGACATCAAAGAGTTCGTCCAGGCGTGCCCAGTGTGCGCCAGGGCGAAGAACACCAACCAACCAACAGCCGGGGAGCTCCAACCACTCCCCGTCCCCCGATCGGCCCTGGACGCATATTGCCCTCGACTTCATCACGGGCCTGCCGGTCGCCGAGGGAAAAAACACCATTCTGACCATCGTAGATCGGTTCTCCAAAGCTGTGCATCTGGGGCCCTCCCTGGACTCCCGTCAGCTAAAAGGACAGCCGAGCTGATTTTAGAACACGTAGTCCGTCTGCATGGGTTCCCCAAGGACATCGTCTCGGACAGGGGGCCTCAGTTCACTGCACGGTTCTGGAAGGCCTTCTGCCGTCTGATCAATTCCACCTGCAGTCTGTCATCTGGATACCATCCTCAGACTAATGGTCAGACGGAACGGACCAACCAACAACTGGAGCGCTACCTGAGGTGCTTCGTCGCTGATCGTCAGCGCTCCTGGGCCCGCTATCTCATTTGGGCAGAACTTTCACATAATCTCCACGTCTCCTCTGCCACCAACCTAAGCCAACCACAGCTACACCACGCAACATCGCCGTCGACACCCTCCGGGACAGTTGTACAATGTAGGTGACAAAGTATGGCTGTCTACGAGAAACCTGCACCTCCATACTGAATCCAAGAAGCTATCACCCAGGTTCATCGGTCCATACCGCATCACCCTCCGTATCAATCCTGTCACCTACCGGCTCCAGCTGCCTGCGGCGCTCCGGATCCTTCCGGTATTCCACACCTCCCAGCTCAAACCCTTCATCACTTCACCAATGGTTGAACCATCCTCTACCGGTTTACCATCCACGCTACACGGGCTAACTGCTAAGGCTTTTCTGTTCATCCCTCGGTTGCTCGTGACATTTTGTATGGATTTTGAAATGTAGGTAAGCTAAAAAATCTTGATAAGATTGTTAATACTGACTTCAAACACAAGTAAATTATTAACATTTAAAGTGCTGTCTAAAGTATCTTTAAATAAGCGGGTAGACTGTACTCTGGATGACTATACTGTATGCTGTTGACACTATGGGGTTACTCTAAAAACATCTCAGGATAGTAATCTGTATCATAATTCATGTGCCATAACATTTTGACTTGATTTTGCCTGAGGCTACAGCTTAATCAACAGTCATGCTGGTCTCGGCTGCTCTTTCGTCTGTGCTTAGGTGTGATTTACTGTCTAAACACTACCTCATCCTGAGAGTTTTATGGATTCTTTTTCTGCATCTTATTTCAGGTGATGGGAAAACAAGAACGAACAAGTCTAGTTTGGATGAACGGTGAATGTTCAGGCTGTGGGGATGTTTTGGTGTTATAAAGTCATATGGAAATATTGCTAGCATTTGAAGGATTGCCATGACAACAGATTCTTTTCATGTAGCAGAAATTCATAAAGGCTAGACAGTTATGACCTTGGACAAAATTTGGCTGAACATACAGACCGACAGATAGACAGACAGACAGACATATTTTTTTTCTGAGCCTGGTTTCTGGTCCTCCAATGTAAAGATTTCATTGAAAGAGTGAGTTTGGACTAGTGTACAGACAAAACCTTCGTTTATTTATATACAGTAGATAGTGAAGAAACAAAAGTGGCTTTTAGACTTAGATGTATCTCAAAATATGTTAATAGGAAATAGTTTCCATTTCACAGAAATATTAGCGAGTTTGTCATTCAAGAGAGCTGTTCCATGATTAAGTGGTGAGTCCTGCGGTGTGTACTTTATGCCTATGAGTCGGCAAGGTGGCAAGTGTCTTGTATCTAATACATTTGAAACCATTCAACTGGAACTGAACATAAAAGCATCCAGTTATGCTCTGTGAACTGAACTTAACTTCATCCTGCAAGCAACCGGTTGTCACTCACTTCACTGTTGTACTATTTTAAGGCACAGTGTCCATGTTTGACGTGTCACGGACGGTAATGTGGGCCAGCTGGGATGCTTCCTCACCATAACAAGGCATAATTGGATTTTCAGAGGCTACACAGTGACCCAGGGGTAATGAGAGCATGGCTTTGTCTGAGTCCACATATTCAAGTCCATCAGTGTAACACAAGAACACTATCTGTAACTGGACCTGTTTAGTGCTCAAACTATCCGTATCTGTATTCAGATTTTGGCTTAAACTCCAAAGCCCAATGTTTATTTGTGTGTGTGTGTGTGTGTGTGTGTGTGTGTGTGTGTGTGTGTGTGTGTGTGTGTGTGTGTGTGTGTGTGTGTGTGTGTGTGTGTGTGCATGGTGCCCTTCAATGAACTGGTGTTTCAGTAAGGGATATTCCTGAGAGATCCCAGAATAGACTCCGAAACCGAATAAAAGTCGAATAAATGAACATTTCCCTGTCATTAGAGAATGCTGCATCGCTCTTTCAGCACCACATGAACAGTGCATTTTAGGTTTCTGCTTAGATTTGCACATTTTATGAATTTCATTCATTTAATGCATAAACAGGCGAGCTGACATCATCTTTTAAACGACCTTGCGAGTCGAAGATTGAATTACATTTACATTTAAAAAGCGATTTATAAGCCAGACAGACTAGAGTCCAATTGCGTAATTGTTAAAGTGCTGGTAAAGACTTCCAGTGTCCACCAACTGAACAGAAATCACTGCAGAGATAGTTGGAGGGAGTATGAAAAAAGTTATAACCGAAAACACCAGCGTTAAGGTGTTAATCATCTAAAATTGTTCCTTCACTTAATGGAGGAAACTGAATGAAGAAATTATATGATCTTGATACAAAATAAACCAGAAAGCAAGACCTGAGGCAACTGTTTTTCTGAAATGCGCCCCCAGGGTGCAGGTTGTGTGAAAAAAATGTGATGAAACGTCCTCTAAGGTGCCACTACAATATGTGCAAGAAAACATGATGAAATGCCGTCTAGGGTGTCCCAATGTCTCCTCATGGGACCCTAATAGGAGGTGTCAAATAAAGATGTAGACGTGTACAAATGTACAGGAGTGAGCTTGACAGCATTCGAGGTCGCACCCCGCTTGCACCCTAAAGTGTTATGCCTATAAGGAGACCTTTAAAATAAAACTTATCTGCAGAACTTTATAGAAACAAAAGTCATCAAGTACTGTACTGTAGAATTGCGTTAAAGAGCTTTAGGGAAGTCTTTGTAATAAAACACAGTGGAATGATATAAGGAATATGGGTTTAAAATATGTATTACAGAAATAAAATATTCAAACTTGCAGTCTTCAGTACGAGAACCAACAGACAACAAACAGATTCAGGCAATGATTTTAGTAAAATAAGAAACCTTAAGGAGCCTTTCGAACAAGTGATGCAATCTTGTTAGCCTTCTCCAACTTCTGGGACTGTAGGAGTGACGTTCATGTCAAACTGGGACTTTTAATTGTGCAGAATAACGAAACTTTACTTCTCTACGTGTATATAATCCCTTGCTCCTCTAATGCACTTATCCCAGCCTTTCACTAGTTCTTGGATACCATCAAAGTAGAAAGGTCTCCCAGTATGTCAGAGTCATGATCAAACTGCTACCCATTGATGTCCAATGCATTGAACTATGGTTCGGAAGGTGCCAGGTTCAAACCCAATAAACACCAAGTTGCCACTGTTGGGCCCTTGAGCACGACCCTTAACCCTCAACTGCTCAGATGTTATAATAAGATAAAAATGTAAGTCGCTCTGGATAAGGGCGTCTGGTTTTTAATGGTCCAAACATGTGGCTTGGGGCAAAGTCAGGACGGAGTTCCTGTAATATTGGTAAATGTTACCAGTTGTCAATGACAGATGCATCTCTTCCGCAAGTTGTGAACAAGATACCTGTCAATATCTGAGGTGTTCCACCTCAACCGGGATCTTCATTCACAGAAGTGTGAAGTCTTCTTTAAAGTGTTTGTGCCATTTAAATGGTTTACTGCGACTAAGAGTCTCATCACCGTATTGTGCTTAAAGTCTTCTGTAAATGTCGAAAGCCTTCATTCATCAGAAATTTCACCCCAAGTCCCGGTTTGACTTGAATGACCCTTGTATTATTCATACACACACATGCAATAGCTTACTGTTAGATTGAAATATACAGTATACATTCACTAGTGTGCCTTGAATTCAAAATGACAAAGAAATGTCAGAATTTTGAAAAAGTCTGAGGGTTGACTGTTGCTGAGACGAGTAGCCAGAAATGTCATGACCTGATTTCCAGATTAGCCCAAGAACAGGAATAAGTTGTCTTCATCAGCTTGGTTATTATAGACGTGCAGCCAAGGGGAAGCCCATTTTTACCCTGACTAATATTAAGAAGAGGAATGAATGGTGTCTATTTACTTTTTGCATGTCTGTGTGTGTTGACTGACTGCTTTTTTAACACCTGAAACTATGTCTAAAACTCACACACTCACTCACACTCACACACACACACACACACACACACACACACCCACATACACACACACTCTCTCTCTCTCTCTCTCTCTCTCTCTCTCTCCTTGTTTTCAGTACATGATGGCCCAGTTGCACCTGCCTCGATCACTCACTGTCCAAGCTTCAGGTTGCCTCCTTCGTCTTGGTCAAGCATGTCAGCACCAGCCAGTTTGATTGCTGACAAGGGCGCAGAACGCTCACACTCTTTCCCCTGTACCTGACCGATCGCTAGTCTCTGCAGCAGAACACGACGTCCTCATTGCTGCTCACGGTGGGCAGCTCACGGTGAACAAAGCGGACATGGGCCCGTGGGTGGTCTCAGATGGAAAGGAAGGAGAGAAAAGCAGACTGGAGGTAAAAATGTGATGTGGGATGTGGGACCAGCGATATAAAACTTTAGTCCTGGACTGCATGGCTATAGTTGTAATCTTTTTTTTACTTTTTCCTGACTTATTATCCACAAAAAAAAAACCCTGACTGAGATCATACTATTGTAATGCTGCAATATTAACATAATAGGCATGTAAAACTACAGCTTCTAATTGTGATTATAGTGATGTATATTCGGACAGTCTTATGTGAATATGAGAAGAGTGTACTGTACAGCTATACAGGTAGGTAACAAATTAAAGGTGAGAGAGCATTTCTTTACGTATTTTGCTACCATAGCTTGTGCCTTATTCCCCCGGACTGTTTATCATCATAAGGAACCCATAAAGAACCTGTTCTTCAAAAAGAAAATTTTACAAGGTTCCATCTTGCATCCTCATTTGGTCAATCCTGTGAAAGAAACTTTAAATGTTCTCTGCAGAACATTAAAAAAATAAGTAGAATCCAAATGGAGATCTTTTTTTTTTTAAGAAGATTTTTTTTTTTTTTTACTTAAAAAAAAAAAAGCTATATGAAGAAACGAGAAAATAGTAACTAAACACATGGGTTAGATTAGGTATATACAGTACTGTGCAAAAGTCTTAGGCACCATATTATCTGTAGTACAAATTTTGTTATATAAGTTTATTATGTCTGCATTATTATGTACAAGACCATTTCCTACAAAGATACACTACAGTTAATGAATAAATAACATTATAGAAGAACATCTGAAAGATAGGTTTTACTGAGCATGCTGGAGAATATGAGTTCTTTTGGTAACTTTGTCACACTCGGTCCTTTCTATTTTCATGCAAAACCCAGGAGTCGACATTATTAATTTCTTTTTTTCCCATCTGAAAACTGGTCTGTCATGTAATATGTCGCTTTCTTTACAGGCATGCAAATATTATATATTATTATTATTAAACATTAAACATTATTATACATAATAATGCAGGCATAATAAACTTCTATAACAAAATTTGTACTACAGATAATATGGCGCCTAAGACTTGTGCACAGCCCTGTATATATATATATATATATATATATATATATATATATATATATATATATATATATATATATATATATATATATATATATATATATATATATAGGATTTCAAAAATGTATCAAATAAAGCCTATATATATATATAGGCTTTATTTGATACATTTTTGAACAATCCTGGATTTACTTCAAAATTATGAAATGACATATATGGCATTAGGTAATTAAGTAGCACCAACAAAAACAGTCAGTTGTTATTTATAGACATGAAGGTCAGCCGATCTGGAACAGTTCTTGCAAGAACAATATTGTCAAGTACATTTACAAAACCCATCAAGCTCCGTGATGAAACTGTCTTTCATAAAGACCTTCCCAGGAAAGTAAGACCAAAACTGAGCTCTGCTGCGGAGGAGAAGATCATTTAGAGTCACCAGCCTCAGAAATCACCAGTTAACAACCAGCACCTCAAATGAGAGCCGTTATGAAGCTTTACAGAGCAGAAGTAGCAGATACATTTCAATATCAACTGTTCAGAGGAGATTATTGCATATTTTGGACATTTCCAGCATTATTTTGCAATGTGGAAAAAAGGAAAAATCAGGAAAGACCATGAAGACGATGAAAAGGTGCGTCAAAGATTTTGACTGCTAGTGGGTGTAGAGAACTATGTATTGGAGTAAGTGCTACTCCATTTGAGAATCAACGCTACGTCACCTTTATCTCATGAGTAGACATCTCTCTCTCCACGAATGTGGTCTCTTTTTCAGTACAAAAATAGTTTAATCATGTTCCAAAGCTTTCACTGTCTAGATTTCAACTCATGTGCTAGTGATTTTTTTTAAGAAAAGCTCTTCACTGCCATTATCAAAACACCAACCGTGGAAATATCTTTTGGAAAAGAAATCATGTTGATTATATTATTATTATATTATTCATAGCTATTCTGGATATAACCTTTTGGGTCCAGACAACATACACGAGACCTAATTTCTGTCCCTTTAATTTGACACCTGACATGGTAAATCCACTAAGCAACAGACATGTGAATGTTATGAAAACTATACTAATATTCATTTGGTAATCTATATGAGTAAACAACTATTGCCCCCATATTGACCCTGACTATTTAAAACTTGCATTAGCACATGGCTGTCCTAGTGCTAGTAGCATTCATTCATTTATTCATTTGTTTGACATTTTTAGATATGATTGGTGGCGCTGTGGTTAACACTATGGTCTCGCAATTCTAGGGTTCGAGTCCTGCCTTGTGTCTGTTCTCCCCGGGCTTGGTGGTTTTCCTCTGGGTACTGATGATACTAAAGTTAGAAGTCATTTGGTGTGCTGAGGTTACAGGGGTTACAGGGCTTACAATGGTGATGGTTAGTGTGATGTCATTGATTGCGGTATTAGTATGAAATTCGAAGCTTTAGGAAGCTGATGGATCGACTTAAAGACTAAAGCGCTGCAGCATCACTTTCTTTTTGGGATAGCCTAATTCTGTCTGTTACTATAACTATCAGCATATCACTAACCAGCATCAGCAGTTGAATGGAATTGTGGATGGGAAACCATTAGTGTCTGAAAATGATGAAAAATCCACTTTAATCATTACATTGTTTTTTTTTTTTTTGCACAAATGCTAATATGATAATATGTTGATTAAAACCATTATTACAATTATTAATATGAATTACCATATCTTATCTTACACCTTGCTTGTAGATGACTCAGTGAGATATTGGGATGAATAAATCCCATTACAGTTGGTTATATAATGGTTGTTACAGTGCTTGGCTCTAGTATATACCCCGAAGTTATGATGTCATGCTCACATGACTTGTCTTGTCAGTATATTGTTGTTTATTAACGCAATCGCAAGACAATGTTACTGTATGTCAGACATGTCACGTTTTCTCACACAGTTCGCATGACGGACTTCCTATGAGACCTTTTAATGATTACGGCACAATATAATATACACGTATGTAACATTGTTCAACACTAAAAACGTACAGTTGGAAATATATTCCTAAATCCGCTCCGCATTTCCTCCTTAGACACGTGAGGTTAAATTAATGAGCCTGAAAGCAAACGTTGGTAATGTAACAAAAACGCTGATCTCAAATATCAGGCCAAGCTGGAAGGCTCATATATTAATTGATCTGTCTAAGCTTTCAGCCCCTCCAGTTCTGCCTGTATCCCATGCCTGATTCCCATAGCCGCCAGACGCTCTCACAAGCCTCTCTCTCTCTCCCAGTTATAACGTGACCTTATTGTCACCTGTGTGCATAAAACCTATTCACATGCTGTGATGCCCAGGAGCTGCGCCAGTCACTCAGTGGAGGATACTAATATAGGGCCGCGCCCTGCTGGCAGCAGCCTTACAGTAGTGTAAGCGTTAGCATTAGATTAGTCTAGCTCAGCAGAGCTTCTGAGTGGAATTTTGGCATGTGCTGCCTGCTGTTAATGTTTCCTGTAAGTGGCTGGGATTTTAGGTAGTCAGAGGCATCGGGCATTTTGAGGACGTGTATTTGCATTTGGTCATCGTATTCTGACAGTTGTTTACGTTTTGTATTTTATTGATGGTTATGAGTCTTTTTTTCTTCTTTTTTTCTAAGCAACATGTTACACAACATGGCATGAGTCAAGGCTTATATTAAGTTGGCCTGGACAGTAAAACTAGAGACAGTTCTCAGCTCACCACCACTACTCAGACCCATTTAAGTGGTGCATACACACCTCTTATTATCCTCCAAGACTCCACCGAGGCGAATTTGATACCTCTAGTAAATGGCTGAGATTGCATTATAAAGGCCAGCGCTAAGTTTTCTCATGCTTTCCGGGTGCTAGAGATACCTAAGTGCTGCGGCACAGCCCGAAACCTGGGTCTGCTCGCCAGTGGATAGGATTTCATCTCCTCACCTCGCAGATGTTTGCCTGTGTCCCTGGGGAAATAGGAGCAGCAAAGGGGCAGAAGATATGACAGGTCCCATCAGGTCCGTCTCCAGGAGACGGGAGTACGGAGGGAGGGTGAGAGAGAGCTGGGAACCAGGACGGCCCTGTAATGGCTGTTCCTGTGGGCTCTTAAAGGAGCTCTCCCACCCTCCCCTGACGCCCCTCGAGCAGGAAGAGGAAGACGGCGCTGGGAGCTCCCGCGACTCAGTCTCCGGCTCAGGATGGATCCCTTGTGGTGCCCTCACTGCACGTCACTGAGTTTCCTGAGCACTTTCATCTGCCCGTCTCATCCCGAGGCAGAGCCAGGCATCTGGAGCAGACAGAGAGAGCAGAGCATGTGAGATCAAAGAGGAGCTGAGGTTTTTTGTCAAGTTCATTGCACCACCAGAATCTCAGAATGGAGGATTGATCAGGCAGTTAGAAGGACAAGAAAGTCTTGGATGTGAGTGTGGTGTTGAGATGCACAGCCATTAGGGTGGAGTAAAAATGTTCACTCCTAAAACATGGTGCAGCTGAGTTAATTGGTCAGCTATTGAAGTGTCCAGCGAGGGCAGCCAAGGGTCGAAGCAGCATGGACTGGGAGCCTTGTCATGTGGGAAGATGGAACTTCATCAACGTGCTGTGGATTTGAGTTCCTTTGGAGCTGCTGGGGAGGCCAGAACCGACAGAACAGAAGAGTACAGCCAGAGGTAAAAAAAAAAACAAAAAAACAAAAAAAAGTGCCATTTGGTATTACCAACAAACTTTGCTGTGTCATAGCACCATATCTGGATTAGAAATGATATGAGCACCTGCTGCATGTTCTTCATGTTTTAATCATACTTAGGGCTTTCGGATACTAAATATTACCTTATAGTAAAAAAATAATAATAATACACGAGAATTAATTTACTGTATATCCTTTAGGTTTAGTACGTCTTTAGGTTTAGTAATTTTAAAAAAAATGTAGTAATTGTTAAAAAGATTTTGGACCATTTTACTCACTTAAACAAGAAATCTAAGATTGTATGTATTTATCCCTAGACAAAAACTCCTTAAGTAATTTCATTATTGACTTTAAGCTTAATGCTTAATTTGTGTGTGTATTTTTTTTTTTGCACTTTAATGTTTGATAATGACAATCACAGCATCACTATGAGCTAAGATGAAATGAATTAGAAAACTCTATTGTAATAATGCTTTCTTATACAAATGGCTTTAATTTTTTGCCTAGGTTTCCTTAAGTAGCCCATGACTTAAGACTCTTGCATACATCATTTCTTTTTTTTAAACACATCCAGGTTCATTAGATGGTTTTCTAAAACTTAAAATTGCATGTGATGTGAATTAACATGTTTAAATGTATAAATATACTGTAAATGGATGTCACAAGATAAATTGATTTATTCTTTAGTAATAAAACTGTCCCTGTCTAGCAATTATATAATAAAATAATAATAACAAAAAGATGTAGAAAAAAAGACAACTATATTTGATGTTTATAAGCAAATCTATAAAAACTGTCATTAACAACATTATAAAATATACAAGAGAGCCCTTCAACGACTATGATGTAATAGGGCTGATGTCATACAGTAGTGCTTGTTATTCACATGAACAAGATGCTAAGGAGTTTGGCACAAAATATTTCTTGTTTACTCCGGATTTTTGTGTACTGTAGAAAGTTTGTAGAAAAGAAAGACCAGAGACATGCTGCGTTAAGAAAGACTAGATTTTACGTAGCCACAGAAAAGTGAAAAATTAACAACAAAGTGAAATTAACAGTAATTTATTATTGCTGTTAGTGTGCTATAGTGAGCAAAAATCTGTTGCCATGCCTTAAATACAGTATGAGCTCAAAACAGAGCAATAGTTTAGCATGAATGCAGCTTTTATTAATATTAATTACACTTACAGGCTGTTACTTCTGACCAGCGTCATTGTCTTGGTTGGTTTGCATACAGACCCAATCAGGGGAGCTGATTGTAAAGACTGTAGGATGGACACGTGTCATGATTACAGTGCATGCTTGGCATGGATTAGAGCAATGTGTCATCATCGCAGAGCCATATTTTTGCTGAGAAAGCAAAATATCATCCCTGCAGATCATCCCTGCTTGCTTTGCGCACTGGAGTACCTCAGGGTTATGTAATCAGAACCTTGCGAATGTGACACCTTTCCAACTCTTTGTTTCACTACATTTCTATCTATCTATCTCTCCCTCCCTCCCCAGACCCTGACTCTCCCTCCTCTGACTCATTGGATTTCCTACAGCTTGCTCAGCTTGCTCTGAATTTACGAAGCAATTAGTAGCAGGGGAAAATCGCTTACATTTACAGCCTCTAATGCCCTTATGTAAGGATGTTCCTCTTCCAGTGCACTATGTAAGACAAATTTCGGAGACAGCATTCAGCTTGACAAAATGTTCAACGAGGACCGGATTTACTTTGATTGTAATATGTTTAAGATTTTTTTTAACATTAAGATCTATAAATGTAGAAAGTTTAACGTATACTTCATTTTCAAATGTAATATATTACATTAAAGTTCTTGAAACAGAGTTGGTAGCATGAATAATGAAATTTGGCATAAATGCTACAATACTAGCAAAGAAACTTAAAGTGATATTTCGGGTTTTTTTCAAGACTGTCTTAAAGCAAAATTGAGGCGAATATAAGTATATTACAATAGATGTTGGTCAGTACGTTTTCCTGCTCTGTGCACTGACTGTGAAGTTTGTCACCGGCAATGTACTGTAAGTATAGTTTAAGTAATCGATATCATGTAAGTCCACAACCGTCGTTCCATGTAAAAAGGCATTCAAAAGTTGAGCATATTCAAAATATGAAGCTTCTGCAGTCTCAGACTGAACTAAATCAAGTCTGTATTTTTCAAAGTTGTGGGTCATTTACTACAAATTACATATGGCTAGTCACAGTTAGTTAGCTATATTTTATATAATATCATTTGAATTTGATATGGCTAGTTCTGGTTAGCCATACAACTATTTCTGGGAGAAGAAAAGTTAATTTTGTAACTTTTCTTGCAACGCACTACTATAATTCCCTGCGAAGTAGACTGCACAGGGAGCAGGAAGGGCACACTTTACCCTGAGCAGTGAACCTCAGCAATCGGCAATCCATTGCTCTTCCTGTGATATTGGGGATGTGAAGACCTGAAATTTTTTTCCACCTGAAAGTCGTCAACCTTGATTTTAATACCTGAATTTTTGTCAGCCTACCTTTGTGAGGTTGGAAAATAATGAAAATGGTATTTAAAAAAAAGAAATTGACAGCAATTTATTAAGGCCAATATTTTTGCATCAACTTTGTAAATGCTTGAATTGCATTTTCATTTGAAATATAAAACCACAATAAACTGCAGTACCAAAAATGTCAAGCATCAATCATTTTCCATTCAGATCAATGCAGAAAAATGTTTACATTTCTATTGCAACAAGTTTTTGTTCAGTTCTTACAATTTAACATGCTATTTTGCTAAAAGAAAAGTGGCAGTTATACTTCCATACATACAGATTTACCTCTGTGGGAGTGCATAAGCTTCATATATAGTAAGTACGCTTCCATATTTAAATGGTATGAGATACATCGCACAGTCCTTCATTGATTATTTCCCATAACAGTCAGCCCACATTTATCTCTCCAGTCAGTTTCTCCAGTCAGTGTCAGTCAGTTTGCTGTAGACCTTCAGGCACATACAGTACGATCATTTTATTTACAGTTTAGCATATAATAGAAGACATACATAATGGTCTGTTTAAGCTGTTTTCTCTCCAGACATGATGACTTACCCAAATTAACACAGACATACTGTAGTACATTATCGACAGTTTCAGCTACTCGGGCCAGCTGGGTGTGTGTGTGTGTGTGTGTGTGTGTGTGTGTGTGTGTGTGTGTGTGTGTGTGTGTGTGTGTGGTTGTCTGTGAGTCATTTTGGGCTTTGTACACAATACCGTCTCCCTTCCTGCCCACACATTTCTGCACAAGCTCTAGGCTCTTAGAGAGGAGGTGTGTGGCAAAGGAAGGTTCATGGCTTGTTTCTATTTCTGTCCCTTGAGGTGGCTTGTGATTCATCATCCGTAGGCAACAGTCTGCTCTGAACTGCGTAGGTAAAAAGGAAACTAATTTGAAAGTTTGCTTTTTAGACTTAATCATAACAACTATTAGTTATCTCTCAATATCAATCATTTCTGTTGTGTAGGAAGCGGAAAATCACACACGTCACATGGAAACGAAACCATATGAGTCAAAAATATGCAAATGATTATTATAACTAAACAAACCAAATTGATGTTTTGACTCTTTTTTTTTTTTGTTTCGTCAGAAAGCTTTTCGAAGCACAAGCAATCAAAACGTGATCATAATTGTAATCTTTCTCAACATCACAGCTGTTAATTTTTAGAGATACGTGATTAAAAATGAAAGACCCATTGTTTAACAAGTCAAGCACAATAACTGAAGTAAATTTATCACTATACACCGTCAGGTCCATAAGTATTCGGACAGAACCATTTTCATGTACAATACTTAAGTCTTGACTAAATAAGATTGATTTTCTCAGTAGTAAGATGGATGTGAAAGTTGGACAACCAAAACAAACAAGAAGACTAGATAAATAAATTGATGCGTTTGAACTGTGGTGTAGGAGAAGAATACTACACATCTCGTGGACAGCAAGAGGAACCAATACATCAGTCAATGTCAGTGGAAGCATAAATGACAAAGAAGAGACACTATAGGCAGTATTGTGGTGACACAATAAGAAGATTGGGAAGATGGATGGATCAAGACGATGGATTACTTGTATAAAAAAATTTAAGTTGATACGGATGGAATTGGACCCAATGGCCCCTACTGTATCTAACTAACAACAACATGATAATGGATTTGAAATGGAGCAAGCAAGATGTGTAGGATTTTTCACTTACATTTGAGAGTTTTTACAACAATACTGGAGGCTTTAGTTTAGTTTAGTTTTTTTTTTTTTTTTTTTTTGTGAAGTCTAATCTGGCCTTTATGTTCTTGAGTGTTAGTGTTGGTTTGTATCTTGAGGTTAACTGTATTCCAATCGTAGAGCATCAATGAGATCTATTTCCTTTAAATGGAAGCTATTTTTTTACAACAGTCAGACTGTACTGTAGACGTCGGTGTATTCACCACTAGGAGGCCTTAGCAAACAAAATACAGGTCATGCTTGGGCGGAAAAAAAGAAATCTATTTTGGGCAATTTTTACTTGAAGTAGGCAGAACAAGTAATGTTTTTATCCAGCCAACATACTTACATAATTTCACATTTCTAAGCCTTCCCATTTGCTGAGGTGGAACTGGCTTTCATATTTACAGTACTTATAATGTCATTTGTATGAATGTTTACAAAATTAACCTAAACTTCGTTTTTCCTTCTTTGAGATTAATATGGAAAGAAGTACCATAAAGATCATCCTGATGCTGATCACTGAACATCCACTAGTATTCAAAATTCATGATTCTGTAATGCCATCAGTCACACAACATGCATCCAGTGAATGTGATCAACATCTGAGCTCCTTGGCACAGCAAAACAATTTAGAGTCTGCTCAAGTTACCGTGTTTAAGACTGACTCGCTGATATGACACCGATGACCACGGCACCTGGGGCCTTAAAATGAAAGATTATTTCAAAATGGCTTGCTAAACTCTTGCTGAAGTGTAAATCATTATAGATAATTCTGAGCGATGGAAATGTTTTAAAGAAGCTTGATTCTGAGGTGGTTTGGAGCCCACTACAGTCGTTCCTGTGAGCATTCAGCAAGTGTTCCTTGAAAATCAACAGATAACCTGTCGCCGAATTGTGGAACGGAAGCATCTGTCTGTAGAAACTGTACATAAAAACATTTACCAACACCACTTGCACATTACAAAAACTCAGCTGGAAGTTATTGCCACATCCCCCATACAGTCCTGAACTCACCCCAATTCATTTCCACTTCTGGGTCACTAGAGGAGTTCCTGCGGTGTTTAAGCCAGTGTTTTAGACGTGAAGCAGGCAGGCTGATCATGGCTCCAGCATACTGAGAAAACTTTCTACCTTGATGCTATCCAAGCACTAGTGAAACACTGACCAATCAAAAGACATGGTTATGTGAAATTTAAAATTCGACATGAAATAAGTTTTATGTCATCAGTGTACATTATATAGAAAGCTGGTCCACACCATTTCATGATTTTGACATTTGTTCAATGCGATATGAACTGTTAACCATCGCCCATTGTGCTGGATGGCACCTAGATTCTGTAAGCTTTGTGTATTATTAGCACTTTGCATAATTTTTATGTGTGTAGTTTTGATAGTTATATAGTTATATGTATTTTTGATAGTTATATGGCTACTCTTTAGAGAAAGTTAAAAGGATAAAGCTAAAAAGAAGTTGTTCAGCTTTAATATAATCAAGGATATCATTATGTCAGGTTGAAGCCCACATGCATGTCTGCCTTTCTTTCTGTATACAGTAGCAGAACTTGCTGCCTAACTTATTAACACAAAGAAATACATTTTTGTAAGGTTGAGTAACTTACACCTTGTTTAAGCTAAGTTGTACTTCTTTCATCAAATACACTCCCTGTTTGTTAAATCCAATAAATAATAACCGGAGGGTGAATCACTGATGAAAAATTGAAAAAGTAAAATGGATAAATATTAAGTTATTGAATAAGTTTTGTCTTAAAATGACACCAGTGCGTTAAAATTGACTTACATCACTTTAGTGCTGTTATTTAATCGGTGAAAATATTAACTAATCCAAGTACATTTACATTTACATTTAGGCATTTGGCAGACGCTCTTAGAGCGACTTACAAAAAGTGCTTTAAAGTTTACATTACTGGATAGATACTTACACTGGGTTAACTAGGTCAATAACTAAGTGCGATTAGTCTAACACAACTGGGAAGAGTTTTTTTTTTTTTTTTTGACAAAGTAAACTATTTAGTTTAGCTTTTTTAATTAATATCGATTGGTGCTAGTGTAGCACTTTTAAATAAGCTACTTTTAAAGTAGATTGTTTAATGCTCCACATAACTGTTCACAACATCGCTTTTACTCAACATTTTCATTTCACTTATGGTGCAGGTTTAACTCTAGGCAAATACCTAAGAACTGCCAAATTTTCATTATATTCTGTCTGACAGACATTCAGACATATAGACAGTCTGGCTTTTCAGAGACTGGTTTCGGGTCCTCCAATGTATGAAAGATAAAGACATAATGTACAGTAAGAGAGATTTCTGACTAACATAAAGACAAAAACTCTTCTTTTATTCATATAGATTCTTAACTAAGAGGCTCAATCATGTTCCAGTATGACAATGTAGCTGTGCACAAAGCGACCTCCTTGGACACGAGGTGTGTTAAGACTGGAGTTAAATAACTTGGATACCCTGACTGAACTCAACCCCACTTGGCTGAACTGGAACTGAAGCCTCCTTGACATCCCAACATCAGTGTTTTTAAAAAAAAAAAATTATTTTTTATTTCACAAGAACTGTGAGGTGTCCACAAACTTTTGGCCATACAGTGTAGTTTTTCTCTCCAGAAAGATTTTTGCCACTCTGTGTTTCCCTGCTGGCTGGAACGTTGAGTCTGTAGGAGAAATTGGGCAGCAGCAGAGTGCAGAGGAGTGGAGGAGGCGCTCGGAAAGAAAATGTGATCTGACGACGAAGTGCGTGAAGCACGCGCGCTCTAAAGCACAATGCGTACAGCTCGCGCGAGCTACGGGACGCTCGTTTTAAAGGAAAAAAAAAGCGCTCTTTGGTTGATTTCTGCGCGTGGATTTGCGCGCGCGTGACGTAAACAAAAAACACTTACGTGTGAAGCGACGGCGTGACTCTCGAGACAGGTGGCACATGTCTGGAACGCGATTACGCGCGCGCGTTTTGCCTCAGCTCGCGCTGGAGGAGCCCTCCTTGACTTTATTCCGCTGAGCGCTGGAGGCTGGAGGCTGGAAGTTTTTCCCTCTTGCTCTGTCCGTGACAACAGCGGGATGCCGATTGTCCAACTCTTTTAACGGCTTTTACATTAATCGACATTTTCTTTTCTCCTGATATACCTTGATTTAAAGATCCACGTTGTAGAGGGAAAAATATATAAACATGTTTCCTGAAATCAACAGCAAGGTAATGCATGCATGTGTATAGTGTTAAATTAGTCTTCTTCCCATGCACGAATCTACACTGTATGCCAGTGCATGTCAGAGCTGTAATTTATGCAAACATATTTTTGTGGTTGAATTTCCTGGTGCAGAAATGACTCCTGAGTGACCTGAACATTAGGAGAGACAGATCAGATGATTGCCAGCCTATAAACCATTTCAGCGCATCCTCTTTTGCTGATGATGCTGTACATAATGCCTGAATTGTGCACTCTTCTTGTGCATGGATGATATCTAGATTCGGAAATCTGCGATAGTTCCTTGAATTAGATGCATAAAATATACAGTATTCTTATAGTGTGTTGAAGCTGTGAGTATAAATGATCTTATAATTTAAGAACGCTTCACTCCCAAGTTGTCCCGGCGCTATTATTATATTCTTCGGTGCATGCATGTTCTATTTTTTCAGCTTTCACTGATATATCTCCTGATTAAGTAACAGTCCAAAGACATGTGCAGGAACATATTTGGCAGAGGGACATATGATCGTTCTGGTGCTATCATAAACCTCATGGTTTAGAGCCCTGTGAAGTTGTCTCGGAGTAACACAGCTGCAAGTTTCATGTCAGAGCTGTTGTGGTTTATTTATGTTTATGTCCGGTGTTTCCTCAAATAACCATGGCCACACCACTGTAAATTCTAAAAGTCTTGTACGATGGAAATATTGCCTAGGCTCTGACGTGCGGATGGATTTATGAGTTTAAGCTAAATGAACGTTACAAATCAGTGACCTTAAAAACTTTGTGGATACTTTAACAGGATAGCGGTCATTTGGTTGACTCTTTGAGTGCAGAGACGGCTCTATGACAGTCCATAGATTTATTATAGATGGGTGTACACAAGGACTTGAACTGCAGTTAAATCAGATGAACACTATAGTTCATTGCTTGTAATGTTCTTTAAAATCAGGAGTGCTTTTTTTTTTTTTTTACAGGCTAAACCTAATAAATGGTTTGTATTGCTTTGTTGTTTGCATTGTTTTTTAAGCAGCGGTTTTTAAAATGACTTCCTGGGGATCCCGCATGAGTTTAGTGCATAACCAACGTAAAAAAAAAAAAAAAAAAACTCTAAAAAGATTAAACAAGTGGTCATTATTATCAATAGACAGATAAAGTCGAAAGACTAGGAATAAAAAAAACAAAACTTAACGGCACCAATAGCTACAACATGGATTGTACACATTCACATAATATTTAAGACTTATAAAATATACTTCTATTAACCTGTCTCCATAGACCAGCGTAGGTGTTGATTTCTATACAAAACTCTTTGTGCCCATAAGCGTGACCTTAAGTTAACTTCGCGCTCTAATTTACCCCATGGGGCAGATATCTACCCCAAGCCAAATTCCATTGTATGTTTAAAGACATGTACATGATCACTTGGATTAAGCGAGCATGATCCACTTAAGCCCTTTGGCACACATGGATAAGATCATCACACTATGTTCAAACTGTTTGAGTCATACCTCTGGCATATGTCTGAAATACTGTAGTAAGTATTTTCCTAGGATAGTTGCACTGCATTTTGTTTGAACATAACCCTTGTGATATTTCTAAAGCTCATGTTGTGCCGGAACAAAACCGTTCAGTGGGATTGACAGAGCGTGACAGTTGGGTCAGTGCCCAGCTTTACTGGGGCATTTAGTCTGTCCATATGCTGTCACCACGACAGGCAGGCTGTCCTTACGATTAAGACTAATGCAAAGCTGTTTCTTTTTCTCTGCATAGTCAAGAAGCCAACTGAGCTTTTTGCACAACTGAATTTGCATTGAAGGTTGTAAATATTAAAGCTTAGCATTTATACAAGTTCATGATTAACGGAAGTACCTGTTGTTGATGGGAAAAGAGTTTTTAGAAAAGGTTAAAGCTAAAAATAATTTGATCAGTTTAATGTATTTAGGGAAATTATTTCAAGTTGAATCCCACGTACTCCACTTCAGCGCTGTTATTTCAGTGGTGAAAATATGAATTAATCCCAGTAAAAAAATATTCAATTTAGTTTTTCTAATTAATATCTGTTGGTGCAGGTGTTTGTTTACATTGAGAAAGTAGCTTATTTAGTCTTTAGTCACTTATAAAGTTTGATTAATTTCTGTCGAGCTAGTTTTGCGTAATGCTGTGACAAAATCTGGCACATAACTGCTCATAACTTCCCTTTCACTTAACATTTGGATTTCATTTATGCCGCAGGTTTAACTTCAGGCAAAAACCTAAGTACTGCCAAAGTTTCATTAAGTTCTATCCAGCCAGTTTTACGTGATGCTGTGACAAATTCTGGCTGGACAGACATACAGACATACAGACAGAAACCTTTGTATGAAACAAATAATTGAAAGAGTGAGTTCTGATCAAGGTACAGGCAGAACCTTTTTTTTTTAATTTACATAGATGTAATCATCTTATGTGGACCAAGCCTCTTTTTCAGTTCTGTCTACATCTACATCTACATCTAGGCATTTGGCAGACGCCCTTATCCAGAGCGACTTACATTTTTATCTCATTACATCTGAGCAATTGAGGGTTTGGGTTAAGGGCCTTGCTCAAGGGCCCAACAGTGGCAACTTGGTGGTTGTGAGGTTTGATCTTCTGAACCGTAGTCCAATGCCTTAACCACTGAGCTACTCCTGCCCTGTCGGCATGCTGTTTATTTTTTCCCTTGAAGCCATTTTAAAGACCCGTTCATAAATCTGGCATTTTTTTAACCCATGATCAGATGAGTCATATGGTGATGAATAATGCTGTGCGAATTTCAGGAGAAAGCTGATTCCCCCTCGACTCATTCAGACACCCACGCCATCTTGTAAGTGAAAATGTTATTGTGTTCCCCTTTCTCCACAACACTAACCTCTATATTTACTGTTTGTTTTCACAGACGGGTAGACAAGAAGCGTTCCCTCACCCTCAGAGATCGCAGGCCGAGAGCACGCGCCTGGGGTCCACCCGCAACTTTTCCCAGGTACTCCTTTTTTTTTACGATACGAATGACTCACACTGATCTGAGAGGGACGCAGATGCAGAAAAAGATAATGGAGTTGCATTACATCGTCAGGGAGCTAGTGCAGATATTTGAGTCTTGCAGTACAGTATGTTAGGTTCAAGACACTTGCAGATAATGTCACACAGCGTTAACAGGAAGGAGTTAAATTTAAACTCAGTACGGGGAAGAAATTATTATTTGGCTAAATACTTTCTGGCCTGTTAATTATTGAATTCACTCACTCATTTCACTCATGTCCCTTATCCCCACTGAAGGGCGACCTTAATGCTTCAGCATACCAAGACCTTTGGGGAAGACCCTTTTCTATTCCAACATGAGTTGGAAGGACTTCCAACAGTGTGGAAGAACTTGACTGACCCGCACCTTGGGAGCCCTTGTTTGGACAAATACTTTTATCCATATCGTGTATGTGGTAGTGTATTGGGATGATCCGTAGTACAGGACAATTCCCAGGAAATATTCAAAGGACTGGTGCGTGCTTTTTTCTTAAAAGGAAAAGACTTTTCATTTCTTCCAGGTAGCCGAGAGTAGATGGTTAAAGTCTTACGTATCAGGAAAAGAAATGAAGATGATGCAGAGAATGTATAAAAATAAAAATGCAAATACAAAATTATCAGTTCAAGTGAAAAGATAATTCATTAAGAAGTATTCTGGCATCTAAAGAATTTCTGCATTTTAATGAAAGTAAAATTTGTCCCTTTGTATATTTAATGCTGTGCATAAGGTGCTTTAAGTGGTCCATTTGTTAAACAAGATCCTCTCCTGACAACCGGTAAGCAGTGAAGCATCAGCCACGTGATCCACAGTCACGACACGGACGTCACGCAGAGCCTCTTACCGCCACAATCCCTTGACCTGATTTTGGTTTTAACGCACAACCGCAGCACTTGAGCGCCTCTTGTTTACATCTCGTGCTTGTGTTTCTGTGATCGACCCGGCTTGCGTGGTTCTGCGTTAGCCTGCGTACTAAATTTAGCGTCTGTCTCTATGCATCATAATCAAGTTGGCAGATATCTGCAGCGGGCCTGGAACACACGAGATTAAATATCAAGTGGATCTCTAGTTAGGATGGTAGGTTTTTTTTTTTCCCAGACCAGAATTTTTTTGAGCTCTAGGCTTGAGATTGAATCTTCAGTCAGGGGGGAAAAAATTGAAGAAGAAAAAAATCCCCACAAGGCTCACATGGAGCTCTATTTTATATTAATATCTTGGTCCATATTTTTTTTTTTTTTTTTGCTCTTCAGTAAAATGAACAAATTTCAAATAACAATAACCAGCTATTTTGATGTATTTTCTGCATAAGCATTAAATGATCATCCGCAGTTGCACTTTAATCAAATCCTTGGATACACCATTTGTCTGTAAAACTGCTCAAGCTCTACATCTACAATAGATACTGTAAGCAGGCAGGTCTACATGGGTCTAAATATAGCACATCAGGAAAGCAGGTCAGCACAGAGAGGAGGCTGAGGTTTTTATTCAGCTCTTTAGCAGTGTAGAAAATGGAAGTCCCTGTCAGAGCACCCTTTTGCTTTTATTCCTCTCTCACCACCAACCTGTGTTGAAATTCCATCCTGTCTGCGGGGGGCCAGGTCATGCAGTTCGTTGAGCACTCGTCCTGCGAGCTGAGAGGCTGTGCGTTTATTAGAGGTCCTCGAGGTTATGTCAGAGCCATTAGTCTGACCTAGACGGCCAGTGAGCTGAGTTTAAGTTCAAATCAAGAGCTCAATGTATTTTACCACACTGCTGTGGACGAATAGTATTCTGTAAGTTAAGACTGTTCACTGGCAATACTGTGGCTTAGTGGTTAACACTGTGGCCTCGCACCTCCAGGGTCCGGGTTCGATTCTTGCCTCGGGTTTGTGTGCATGGAGTTTACAGTACATGTAATCCCCATGCTTGGTAGGTTTCCCCATGCTCCAGGTTTCCTCCCACAGTCTAAAGACATGCAGATTAGGCTTAGTGGCGCTACCAACTTGCCCACAGTGTGTATGAGCTTGTGAGTTTGTGCATGTGTGTGCCCTGCAATGGATTGGCACCCCATACCACACCTCATGCCCCAAATCTCCTGGGACAGGCTCCACGCCCCCCGTGACCCTGTATACAGGATAAAGCTGGAAAGACAATGAGATGAAGAATATTTACTAATATAAACTTTGGGCTAAAACTGAAATGTAAGGTATATTGTAAATTAAGCAGAAAACGCCAAAAACTAACAAATCCCGAATTATTATTATTCATTCATTTATAATAATTATTTATTAGTTTTCTTTTCTTTTTTTTAGTTATAGTAGTAGTAGTGGATGTAATATGTATATTTAGAAATGTATTAAAAAAATTATTATTATAAATTAATTATATAAATAATATAATTTGTTATTTTTATTTATATTGCAACAAAAACAACAATAACACCACCACCAACAATAATAATAATAATAATCCCAAATACAGTTCTGAAAAAGTGGTAAATCCTCAAACCTGGCCCTGGCCCACTGCTATACTATCCTTGTAAGGCTAACATCCATGTACAATGTGTGTTATAGAAGTGCGGGACAGGGACTGGCACTTTACCTCAACTCGACCCACCAGTTAAACAGGTGGTGGTGACCAATGGCAAACTCCTCCACCAATCTGATGGCACCTTACCCAACATCGTCAAACAGCTGGTGCAGAACGTCCAGCAGAGTCAGGTGAGAGAACACTTGTAAGAAGCTTGTGTTTGTTTAGAATATTAGGAAATTTCTTGTCTTTGACATTGCACAGTGGGCTTTAGTAAACTTTACTAATGTTCAGGAGGAGCGGGAGAGGCCACGGCCGCAGTTCCCACCACGATTTGGCTCCTCTGTGGACAACATCTCAGAGTCTCTAACCAGGAGCATCATTAACAAGTTTGAGAAGATCAGGACTTATGAGGGACAGCGGCTTCCCATGTTACCAACAGGTCGGTGGTGTTACAGTATGATGCATTAAGTGCTCTTGTGGCACCAATATTAAAAAAGATAAATTAATTACTGTATCTACCTTAAATACAATTTTATATACATATATATATATATAAAACTTTCTTCCATTATAAAAAACTTATCTTTCATCATTAAAACTTTACCAGATGTAATTGCATATGTTTAATTCTTTAAGTCCTTGTTTTATAAAACAATGCCATATTAGAACAGCACTGTGGTATTAATACTGTACTGTTTAATGATTTTTTTTAGTTCTAGCTCTTAAGCTGGTCATGAGATTTGATGCAAATCCCTATAGCTTATTTAAGATCATAAAGGATCTCTTGCTAGTCAAGTAAATAAAATACAAAGACAAAAATCAGCATCTCCTAATCACTAACAGTGAACATTTCCTGAAAGTCAGCTTTTCATTGCTGTGACTCGTAGCAGTGAGTAAATCATTAAATCACTTAAGTTCTAACTCAGTTTAACTTGAGCAGTCGGTTGCTTAGTTTTTAACTTTTTGCAGCAGTGTAAAACAATTCATGGAAATTCCAAGAAATATATCAATTAAAAACAAAAAATGGAGCACTTTAGGCAATATGTAGGTATCATATTTATTTATTCAGACCGGATGAAGTTTTTGTTCTGAATTTTCCAAACAAGGTTTTCATCTGATTTTTAGTCCAGTCCCTCTACCTCAGCAGTTTCAGAGGAATGTTTTTTGTTTGTTAAACCACACCATCTTATGCTTATGAATTATTCAAGCATAAAAACCATCTGACCTAAGGCATGGAACAGCGAGAGACAGGTGCAGATAATAACAGAAGATCAGGCAGTTTATTAGTAAACTGCTGATGCTGAATGCTGATTGGTTGGAACAGACGAAAGGGGAAACGAGGTTGCTGCTGAGGTTGTTACATAAACAACCAATTTTTAAATTGTATCTTTAGGCACTGTGCAATATGAAGAAATGAGGTGTGGCTGATGTGTTTGGCAGAGTACTGTACTTTAAGTGTATACTAACTTATCTGCCATCATGGCATTGAAATGCCTAAACACCCCAGATAAACCCATAGGATTCAGCTGCATTTACATCTTCTCTCATTGCCTCCTGGTTTACAGCTGCACTTAAGCACTTCCAGAGCCAGCTCACAGAGTATGAGCAGGAGGAGGTTATGGACTACACCGAGATCTGGTATCTGGGCTTAGACACCAAAAAGATCCAGGGTTGCCAGGGATCTGCACAAAATTCAGGCTATGATGATGAGCATGGCAGCTACCTAAAGGTAAACAGGGTCATAAACTCTTTATATATGTGTGTGCATGTGTCTCTTTGCTTAGGGGTCCGGGAAAACTCTTAAGGTGTATCACTGTGTCTGACCGAAATGAAACTACTTTTTAAGAAAGCTTAATTAACCTTCAACAAAATGGATTTGTATTTTCTGTAGATTATTAAGTAGACCACATAAATGGCATATCACCTTTTCCTTTCTAATATCAATATCTGAAGTATCAGATGATACCAATACAAAGCACAAAGTAAAACATTTTTCACGCTTTGCGACGATCAGGTTTGTATGTTAATTGGTTTAAAAGCTTTAAATTATGATTATTAATTTTACTTTGCCGCCATAGGGCATTGTGGTTATCACTCTGGCCTCGCACCCCCAGGGTTGGGGGTTTGAGTCCTGGCTCCAAGTCTTTGTGTGGAGTTTGCATTTGCTCCCCGTACTTGGTAGGTTTTCCCCGGGTGCTCTTACTGTATTTCTTCCCACAGTCCAAATACATGTGGTTTAGGCTAAATGGCGTGTACAAATTGTGAGAGTAAGTGTATGTGTGTGCTTGTGTCCTGCAATGGACTGGCACTTCGTTGGATTGGCCCCCGGCCCCCTACAACCCTGTATAGGATAAGCGGGAGAGAGAATGAGACAGAGAAAAATTATTCTACGTTTGGGGTCAAAAAAAAAAAAAGAAAAAAAAAGATGATAATAATAATAATAGAACTTTACTAGTGGCTGAGTGACTTTCTTGAGAATACATTCTTTCATAAATACATAATTTATCAAGGATGTCTTTTTAGCAATCTCTAACAATTTTGCCAACAAAACTGTTGTCAGATATGAGAGCTAGAGCGAGACTAATGCCCATCAGAGTAATCTGTTTGCTGCTAGCAACTAGCTTTGTTTGTCTCAGGGTCAAACAAAGTCATGCTAGATAACGTGAGAGATTAACGTTACTTGTTAGTCAGAGTACTGTAACATGCTTGCTAACGTGAGAGATTAGGAATGCTTGTTAGTTATAGTATTATGCTACCAAACGTGAGATATTAGGAATGCTTGTTAGCTACAGTATCATGCTAGCTAACGTGCAAGATTAGGAATACTGTTGTTGTTAGCATTAGCCACCAGTTTTGTTTTTTATGTTCCGTAGTTCTAAGTTTTTCAGATATTTTCTGTTAAGTTTAAGAACATAGATTTTAATTTAAGTAAGGAATTTGACGCAGTACTTCAGTACTTTCCAGATGCCACTACACAAAACACTGTGTACTGACTGACCTCACTGAGAAAATGAAAGATATCTCAGCCTTGCTAATCTCCTGTCAGACCCTCGTGTGAACTGTTCCCCATGAATGCGCCGTCTCACTCAGAGGGTTTCACCATGTGCATTATTTAAAAGTTTGGATCAGTTCATACAGCACATGTTCGTCCCTCAGAGCACTGAACCAGACAGCGCAAGAGAATGTATCAGTACGCTAGCCTTGTCCTGAAAATAATCAATGGCTGAATAATAAGAAGGGCAAAGGGGTAGACTTTTTCTGTGCCAGTTTTACATATCTTATCCCACTGTTCTACACAAAGGGCTGGTGTGACCATCTGGTGGTGGAGAAAACAAGAGCAGGAGATAAAACCATGATGTAAAGTTTACAATAAGTTGCCAGCAACCTGGTTTGAAGGAATCTATTGTAGAAATGAACAGTAAGGTATTGTAAAACATATCTACAGTAAAGTACAGTCATGTGGTATATAGGAAAATCATAATGCAGCACACTGTCCACTACATTTGCTCATTTGGCAGATGCAGGACACTGTTGAACTGAAGAGTGGACAAACTGGTGTCTCTTTGGGCAACACATGACCTTTTGATCTGCAACTAAAAGTGCCCATTGACTCAACCATATCTGCTCCCACATTAACTCCACACCAGTCCACTCAGACTCAGTGGTTATTGCTTTTAGTTACAGACCAGGGGTCCTGGGTTCAAATCCAAGCACTGTCCTGGTTGGGTCCTTGAGTGACCTTCAGCTCAGTTTAAGTGCCTTTGTACACTGTAAACCCTAATGCTCAAAGTAATTAAACATATATAGGTCTATTAACATTAAAATGAATAGACCTTGATGAGTTTTCGAACTTTTTGGTATTTATGAGTTTGTAGAAATGACAGTTAGCTGAACAAATTTGATATTTTAAGTATCTTTTAAGTAACAGTAACTGTCACTTTAAAGTTCCACCAACTTCAAATCTTTCAGCCTAGCGATTTTGTGTCTGACATCATCAGAGCAATAGGGCACTGGTGGCTCAGTGGTGGGTGTTTCGTCTGCCATGTGAAAGGCCCGGGTTCGATTCCTAACAACTGGATGAAGTGCCTGACCCAAGCACAGATAAAGTGGGAGGGTTGCGTCAGGAAGGGCATCTGGTGTAAAACCTGTGCCAAGCTTGTGTGCAGACCAGATTGTCTGCTGTGGCGACCCGTTCCTGGGAGAAGCCGAAAGACCAACAACTATTTATTTGATTTGCAACAACAACAACAAAAATATATAATTTCTATTAAATATTATGAGTTAGGCTACTCAATAATGCAAGTAAAGAACGATTAACATGAATGAGTACAACAAACTCAAAAACTGTTCTGTTTACTTAAAATTGGAAACATCATTTCTTTAAAAAAAAATTATGTAACTGATTACCTCAATTTTTTTTAGTTTTGCCAACTTATTCTGGTTTACAGTTTAGCACATTGTAGAACTATAGATAAGTAGTCTACGATCTGTGGCCTTACTAGCCCAAATCATTGGCTTTTCCATGCCTTTCCAGAGCCCTGCTGTATTTCACCTTGCCTTAGCATTTGGTTGCTTCACCATAGCTAATGATGTCAGAGTTTTCAGAGCCAAGTCAATGGGCACTAGTTGAGCGCCATTATACGGCACCCGTAGCCTTCTAGTCTTCTAACAACAGCTGGGATTCGGAAAGCTGAACATTCACTGTGCAGTAATGTATATGTGACGAATAAAGGCTGAACGATATTACACAGTCTGCAGTAGAATCAGAGTGATAAAATATCTCAACAAAGCCAACACATGAAAATACAAGACTAAAATGTTTGAGAATGCTGTTTTTTCACATCTTTCTTTAACTTTTTTTATTGGTCATATTCACTAAATAGCTCCCCATACTGTGCAAGAGCTCACAGACACCCACTATTGGTTGATTGGTTTCGGTCTAATTAATAAAAAAAACTCCCAGTCATGAATGACCAGGAATGCCATCAATGAACCATCAATCCCTGGACCATAGGTCAAACGATTTTCTTTTGCACAAGTCTGGAGACAAGAGTGTCTTTTATTACACAGTCCTTATTTTGTGTGAAGGTGCTAGTGATCAGGAGCTGCAGAGTATTAGGTGTGCACTACCAGACATTTTTTTTTAAATACAGACACTTGAGTAACTTATTTATAATATATGGTGTTGCTAATTTGGTTTGATATGAACATTGCTTGGAACATTACGATCCATCAAGACCATCCTATCAGTGCAGACATGTCCAGTCCCTGAGACATTACTTACGTTCAAGATTGATATAGCATTAAATTTAATGAACAGAATTAGTAGAATGTCTTACAAACAGCTTTTACCAAACATACAGTACGCTATACATCCAGAAGTATTTGGCCGCAGGACATCCTACCTATACTCTCATCCAATTTCAAAAACCTTTGAATTTTGTTGCCTTTTTGCTTCTGTAACTGCTTTGTTAACGTTAGTGTGTTTGGATATCAGTGTCAAGCACGAGGATATGGAATGGAGTAGGCATTCCAGTTCATCTCATATTTGTTCAGTGGGGTTGAGGTCAGGGATCTGTACAGGACACTCTGATTCTTCCACAGCAATCCTAACACATCATGTCTTCCTGGAGCTTGTTTTTGTGCCCAAGGACTTTGTTTTGTTGAACCGGGATTTTGCTTCTTAACTCCAGTAAAGCATACAAATACATCCTAGACAACGGTGTGCTCCAAACTTTGTGGAAACAGTTGGGGGAAGTTTTGGGTTGAATGGTCACAAATCCACATTTGGCCATGTAGTGTACAGTATTTGATCCTATGCCAGCCAGCCAGAATTTTCACTGACATGAACACTGACATTGACATTTGTATGGCTTGGCTATAACCTAACCTGGTGAATTCAAGTAGAAATCCAACCTATGATGGATCAAAGTATCTTAGGAGCATTGGGGTTAATGAGGGCAAACCATGCCAGTTGGCGTCATTCACACCTGACATATTTTTGGTTGGTGGGAGGAAACCGGAGATCATGGGGATTTGGACACAGGGAGAACATGCACAGAAACTCCACATACACCGTAACCTGAGCTCAAGTTTTGAATTAGGAACCTTGGACTTGTGAGGCAGCAACAGTTTACTGTGCTACCTTAACCCTTTATTTTTGCTTTTGCACTATGTTCACAAAAATATAGTCTTCCTGCCAGATGTAGACTGAAATAGCTGTGCTTTGGCTATCCATAACTGAGACGCTTCTCTCTTTCCATATATGATGTGTATGCAGGTCATTCATGACCATATCGCCTACCGCTACGAGGTCCTGGAAGTGATTGGCAAGGGATCTTTTGGACAGGTCCTCAAATGTTTGGATCATAAGACAAATGAGATGGTGGCCATTAAGATCATTCGCAACAAGAAAAGGTATTTTTGAAGTTTAAATAGTATTCACATTAAATAGTATTTAAACAGTGTGGTTTTATGTATTTTTAATAAAAGTGTCATTTATTGATATCTAGATAGTTTGGTTGTTACTCCAAACTTATTATAAATTTTAGCTTAAGATGAACATTTATTTATTTATTTATTTATTTTTTACAAAAACTATAGCTAAAGCTTGTAGATCATTTAACTTGTTACATTTCTTGGACCTTCTGACATGATTGTTAGCTATTGTTTATAACACTGCCACAACATTGCCACAACATTTTAGTTGTTATTAACATTTTATCACTTTTATCCGGTAACACTCCATGTTTTTGGAATATTACAGGTAATTAGATTTTGTAACATTAATGCTTAACCTTCTAAAACCCTGTGGGATAAATATCAGGTTTAAGTAAAAAAAAAAAAAAACAAAAAAAAAAAAAAAAACCGCTGTTATGTGTTACAAGGTTTTGAACATTTCCTGAATATTTTATGAGGATTTTATCAAGTAAAATTTACGAGAGACATTCCAGTCAAACTGGGACTTGTGCAGAATGACAACACAGTTATGAGAGTCAAAACTTTATTCCTCTATATTATACCCTGCCCATTGGACTGAACATTGAACGCTGGCCTCCCAGGAATTCCTTTAATGGCCCGTGCATGTGGAAAGGGCTTGGAACATGGTCAGGACTGTACAGGGGATTTGTAGACGGGTTCCTGTAATGTGAAAGTGGTGTTGGTGAATCATTGTGTGTACAGTTTCCACAGACACATGCATCTCTTCTGCCAGTTGGTGACAGGTGATCTGTCAATTTTAAAAGATTAGGCCCTCCACTCGCTGATGTTCACGGTAGCAATTGCAGAGGGGTTCGAGCCATCTCGGGCAGGATCGTCATTCACAGACACATAGACTTCTTTAAAATGTTTGCACCATTCAAATGTTTTAGTCTTCTGTAAATATGAATAATTTTTACTACTTCATTCACAAGAAATTTCATTATAAGTCCTAGTTTGACTTGATATGATAAAAAAAAATTATAACGTTCGTCCAAACTGTGCTAGCTACTGGAACATTACCTAATATTTCAGTATTTATTTTGTTTGTGTGTGTTTTAATTGGGAATGTTGTAAGAGCATATGTTCTAAGAGATTCTAAGAAATCAAACTATTAATACAGCAGAAAAAAATTTCAAATATCTTAATACTATATTATTTCAGTGTTTTACATACTAGCCAACAAATTCAGATTAGAAAAAAAAGTTTTTTTGAAAGTTACAGTTTGTTTGGTTTCTTGAACATTTTTAGAACATTTTCACCTTATTGTTAGAAATGTTAGTACAACAATGTTGTGATATTTTATTTATTACATAAACACGGGCAGAATGTTACTGTATGCCCTGTCTAACTGGAATCTTTTCCTGAACATTATAAAATTTTTTAAATATTGCATCCTGTCCATTTTAGAAATTCTGGGTTGCACAACTGAATATTCTGATAATGTTTGCATACGTTCGGCAACATTGCAAGAATATTTCTTTTCTTTCTTTTCCAACGTCGTCAGAACATTTACAGATAGTTAGACAGCTCTCGTTTGCTAGGACCTATTGTATGATTTTAATTGCCTGAGCATGTGACCTAATCCACGGGTCACGGTGACACGCTCAGAGGTGTTAAAAGATACCGGCCCCTATCACTTTACCTTTCTTTTCAACCTGCATCATGCCCTCTTGAATTGATGGAGATGACATCAGTCTTACCTCCGTTAAATAATGCAGCAGACAAAACGAGAGCTTAGTGGCTGCATCGTCATCACACCCCTGTGTTACTACTTTTTAGTAAAAACCAAAAGGAGGTTGCAATAGCAAAGCGTGAATGATTACATGAATGATAATGATTACAAAGCAACAGAATTTGTATCCATTTATTATTGTTATCGTTAATGTATGGATAGTCTATTACCGCTTACATTATAGCAGCTATAACAGTTACTCTCTTTTTCTAACTTGAATTTAACTAGAGAAAAAAAAATATTTTTATCATGTTACAGAGAAAGTGCAAACTCGTGTTCTGACTTAACTTTAAAAAAAAATTTTTTTTTTTTTTTTTACAATTTTACAATTTATTTTACCTATTTAGTTCTGATGGTTACAAAACACTGCCACTGGAGAATCCTTGCACAAATAAATACAGAAATAAATAGCCACTTTCAAAAACTTCACCATAAATGTGATTATGCATGCATGAAAATAAGTTCCTATAAAATAGAGCTGTTACTACAGAAACGATAAGACAGAATAATGAAAACAGGCGCATTAATATAAAGCTCTGAGATGGACTGGCATCAAGCTTCTGACCAAACAGACTTGCTAATGTAAGTAGCAAAAATGTTTTCTATTCTAATTATGATATATTATAATAAATAGATTTTGTCAAAGTCGGTTTCCTATTCCATTTCAACAGCTTTATTTATGTGTGCTGACATGGGTGGGGCATCTTGCTCTTAAATCGTGCTTACCTTAACACCTCGTGGCATCTCATCTTAGGGCAGTCGCATGTCTAAAACTGAATATGTTCCTAACTTCGTGCAAAGCCGTAAAAGTCCTGTCACTTTTCTTACAACCCGTTTTTGTGGACGCGCTATTTATGCCACTTCACTTTAGTAAAAATAGGCTACTTCACCCGACTACTAGAAGAGCCCTTTTGATTGGATGTCACAGCGGGTAACCTCACTAATATTATCTTTAATCATATGTTTGCTTTAACTCAGCCTCTTTTTACAGTTATGCCATTGTTTAGCAAAGTCGTCATGAAAATATTAGGAATATATCATATATAATATATAAGATAAACCAGTAAATGTATCAAAAGATACCAAATATAATGAAACCTCATTAACTGAAGTGCAGAAAATTGATCTTTTTTAAATGAAGCTGAAAATGTGCGTAATGCAATATTTTATTTTGCTAAAAGTTGCATGTATTCTGTCTAGAATTAGCAAATAAACACAATCGTATTACTGTAGGTAGCATATATTCAAATTCCCCAATGTCATTCTGGTTATTATTATGATTTACTTAAAGCTCAAGTAGTAAGCTTAAAGCTTATTTTTTATTTCATTTATATTCATATTCTACATTTATGGACAATGAACTGTTACCAAGCAGGTATGTGGGAATAAAAATTGTGTATATAAACATAAAAAAAAATATATATATATATATTTTTTAAATAATAACATACTTTTAAGATATAATTCCTGTACTCAGGTTGCTTTTTCAAAGGGATCACTCGTACAATGAAAACAATGAACAAAGAATGAAAAAGATGACCGTTTTCTCTTTTCTGGTTTTCGGAAAATGTTGCAACCTTCTCTTTGTGCAATATTAAAATTTTTCATGTACGTGAAAGTCGTTAGATATTGTGAGGGATGTTAAATCAAACCGGAACTGAAATTTCTCATGAATCAAAGCATACGGTACGGTACGGTGATCAGACTCTTAGCTGCAGTTTTAAAAAGAGTGTTTCCACATGCTTAGGCCATTTCCACATGCCATTTCCACATGCTTGGGCCATTAAAGGAGTTCTTGGGAGGCCAGTGTTTCAGACGTGAAGATGGCATTCTGATCATGGCTCCAGTGTACTGAGAAAACGTTTACCTTACCTTAGTGCATTAGTGTATCAGGGGATAATATAGAGAAATAAATTGGGTGTTTACTTTCATAAGTGTCTTCTTTCATAAGTCTGTACTTTTAGCTACCTTGTATTTTTTCAGAACCTAAAATAGTTCATTCGTGGAAAATGATGTTTGTAGTATTAATCTGATAGATTCAGACGTTAATGTAGTATATTGAACTTGGAGATGCAGAAGTGCTATATAGATTATTACTGTACATTTGGGATTGTATTGTATGTTTGGTCGGCTTAACCATGCTCACAGGTTGTGAAGGATGACTTTGTAAATGTAATTACATGGGATAAGCAAAACAATCGTGGATTCCTCCAACACAACAATCATATTTTTGGTCCTGTGTAATTATCCCAAGGCAACTGTATGTCTTATGATGTTTTTTTTTTTTTTGCTGCATGGTTTTAGATTCCACCAACAGGCGCTGGTCGAGCTGAAGATCCTGGACGCACTGCGGCGGAGAGACCGAGACAACTGGCACAACGTCATCCATATGAAAGAGTACTTTTATTTCCGCAACCACCTCTGCATCTCCTTCGAGCTCCTGGGGTGAGCGATGCATCACCAGAATGATTTTACTGACCTGGAGCATTTTTTATGAATGCCAAGTCAATATGAGCAAAGCGGTAATGGAGTCAGGCAAGCCATTATCGTTTTCCGGTAATTTAGAGGGCTGTGATGCAGACAGAGTGGGAGTCAGTGACTGTGTCTGAAAGAGCTTTTTTTAATCGCATAAATGGAGAAATTACATATTTTTATTCTCTCTCTCTCTCTCTCTCTCTCTCTCTGTATATATGTGTATATAATAACATACTTAGTTTGTGCTAAAAGTCAGGCTTTTTGCTCAGTACATACTTCAGGAAAAGAAAAAAGTATATAAATATTGCAGTACTAAATGTATTGCTATACGTTATATACAGTATTGATATATATGATAATATTATGATAATAAAATTATAATATTTTTAATATTATATTAATATAATATACATACATATTCTTTTCCTGAAGTATGTATAAATATTTTTGCCTGACATGCAGTGTATATATATATATATATATATATATATATATATATATATATATATATATATATATATATATATATATACACACACACACACACACACACACACATAGCACGTTTTCAGTACCCATTTTAAATTGTTCCAAAATGTTAACAAGAAGTGGACAGGTTTTCTTCCCAGTGACAGCCTCCTTGATAAAGTGATCGATTAGCGTCTTGTGAGAAACCGCTCCAGCCTCGGATGTCCTGACCTGACCAGGAGTTAGACGTTTGCTGTACCGTATTAAGTTACTCTCACCAGTTCCTTTACTTAATGCCTTGATTACGTGCTATCTCTTTTCTTGTCTGCTCATGGTGTGAAGGCTCTGGTTACTCTGGGCTAGAGCAGGTGCTGTTCACAGCTGCTGTTGCGGTTCTCCATATTGCCAAAGATAACTTTTCCACCGCTGCTCTCTTAAGACTCATGCTAATGCTTAACAGTTAACACAGCGTTTGAAGGGATTTCACTTTTATCTGTCAAATGAGAACCATACGGCTAATTAGATTTGGACCCAAGTCTGGAAAATTTGTTGCATGAGCTGCGGTTTGAAGTCGTGCAATTCTGTGCTGCCCTCTAGAGGTAAAAAGAGGAAGCTGTTCATGAACGTTAGATGCTGTCCTTACGCTTAGTCTGCTCAAAAATAGTAACGTTTTTATCTAAAAATATGCCACAGCGATGAATTTGTACAGCTGTTGTGATTTTTGGTTATAGAACTGTGTGATTCAGACTGCAGTTTCCTTTTCCAATAACCATCTCAATTAAATAAGTTGAATTAGAAACAGACATTAGAACCTATAGACCTATAGTTGAATTTTTTTTTTTCCCGTGAAATACTAAAAATAACAGATCTGAAACAAATTTCTTGTACATGGACATGCGGTATATTGGTGTTCCAACTGATACTAACATTGTCTAAGACAGGCTAAGGCTTTGATTAAGTCAGACTGTCATAGTAACTTACTGTGTTACAGCAATTACTTTATTAAACAAGTGCACTTCTCTTTAATAATGCACTCGTTTAGAGTCCCATTTGACTGGGTGACAATTTAAAGGGAAAACCAACAAGTGTCTTAATGAGGTTTTGGGGTCAATACAGGTCAACACAGACTCTCCCAACAGAAATTACCTCACTTGGGGTAGTGATGATGAACGTAGAAAGTGCCGTCTCAAGGCCTATAAGTGTTGTGAGTGTGAAGGCCATAATAAAAAATAAAAAAAATCATTATCATTAAACCCTTCAATAAGACAATTTTGTAAATGATGGTGGCGGAGTCATCATTAAGAAGACCACACCCTTCAGGATAGAGACGCTTCATGGTTAGCTTCATATTAAGGGTGAAGAGTCAAAAGAGATTTTGCAGTGACACTGTGGTCTAAGGGCAGACATGAAGCCAAATCATGGCAGAAAAATAAATACCCCCCCCCCCCCCTCCCCCTTACCCTTGTACATCCCTTCCTTACATTACGTCACACAGTGTTTTACCGTCATTGCTCTCTTTTGTTTCCATGCAGAGCAAACCTGTATGAGCTGATCAAGAAGAACAACTTCCAGGGCTTCAGTCTGGCTCTGATCCGACGCTATGCATACTCTTTGCTCAAGTGCCTGCAGATGCTGCACAGAGAAAAGATCATTCACTGTGACCTCAAACCGGTGAACACTCTCCTCCACTTTTCACACAGTCGCAATTGAGGAATATTCATAGAATTATTAATTGCACTATTACTTGTAAACATATCAGAAATTATAAATACATTTTAGTTTACAATTTTTATTCCTTTTTACATTATTCTAAAAAGAATAATCATAAAGATTTTATAACAGCTTTAAAATGATTTATAATTCCCCAGTATGTTTCGAATAGAATTCATGTTATTATTTCATTTATTAATGAAAATATAAAAACTAAATTCAGAGTGCATTATTATTATTATTATTATTATTATTATTATTATTATTATTATTACTACAACTAAAGTAATGCAAAAATGTACATATCTCCCAGGCAAATCTTGCTTTGTCGCAGCCGATGGTCTCCCACTGTGTGGTTTGACTTCAGTGTTGGTTTCTTTTAACTTCTTCATCCATCTTAGCACGTTGCTGTTGTCCGTGGTGTCATCTAAATAAACATTGGGTAACGGAGTGGGAGACCATCAATTCCGCCAAATGGTCTCTAATGGTTTCTAAGATGATTCAAGAGTCAGCTTCAGCGATGGCGCAAATGCATCTTTTGTGACGTAAACTATGTTAGAGTCGTACATTTGTAGAGAGGAAGAGCTACTCTACCAACATGTGCAGTTTAAACAAACTATGTTAGTTAATAATAAAAAATGTCATGCACACTTTTGCATTATTTTCGGAACAGCCCTTATTTTAATGCAGATACGGTCCTGTGTATTTAATTTGAGGAAAGGTATCATAAATGTACCTGTGTTCAAAATTTTGGAATTGTTGAGTTTTTATGGAATGTTTATGAATTTCATTATAGTTGTAAGAACGTAACTGTAGTAAAACATCATCCACATACAAAATTGAACCATAATGATGATGATTATGGCTTATTGTACTGTAAACATGTTGCAAACCAAGGATTTGTGCATGCCCTTTATTTGCCCCTGAAAATCAAACTCTCTATCTCATTGTAATTTTTAGGAGAACATTTTGCTATCCCAGAGAGGACAGGGAAATATCAAGGTGGTTGACTTCGGATCAAGCTGTTACGAGCATCAGAGAGGTTAGAATCCTACTTGTGCTAATATGCTAATATGTAATGAGCTATATCATAATATTGCTCTTACAGTATTTTGAATGTCATGTTATTGCACACATTATCGTAAAGATTAATTGCGGTGTTCCTGTGGTTCTGCTGGCAGTGTACACTTACATCCAGAGCCGTTTCTACCGCTCTCCGGAAGTGATCCTGGGCCACCCATACAGCATGGCTATAGACATGTGGAGCCTGGGCTGCATCCTGGCCGAGCTTTACACAGGATACCCGCTCTTCCCCGGGGAGAGCGAGGTGGAGCAGATCGCCTGCATAATGGAGGTCAGACTGGCTTAAAATGTGAACAGTGAGCTTTAAATTCAGCTTTATTATTAATTTATCCACTCAAGATCATGCTATTCATCTATTCAACTACTGTGATTTATTAAGCAACTATGGTAAACTGAGTAGTGCAATTTTTTTATGTTTATGAAATATTAAATGTTATGAACTATGACTTTATAAAGTGTTAGGTTTCCATTTTTAATAACTAACATTCATCAGTCAATGCATTGACAATTAAAGACCTTATTTCATGTTTAATTGAGGAGCTAATGCTACTGCTATTTTGACATATGTTTGAATAATAAATTATACCAGTATACTTAAATATTAAATTGAACAGCTTCTAATCAAAAGATGTAAAAGTGTAAAGTTCAAATCTGGTAAAATATTCTAATCAGAGTCCATGTAACTGGATATGGTGGCAGTGTAATTATCATGTAGGGATGTTATACCACTCTAACGACTTTTTCCTGACTGTTTCACTTTAATATCACTTGATAACTGTAGAATTAATCACAGTCTTTAAACTAGTATGGCAAAGGAAATGTACCTAATCGTCCTCATATGAGGATCAAACAAGGATATATACTGTAATATTATCAGTAGGTCGAAGTCAAAACGTGACTTTTGATTGTGCAGAATAAAAAAAAAAAAACAGTTATAAGAGTAAAAACTTCCCTTGTTTCTCTATATAATCCCCTGCTACACTAATGCAACCCCAGGGTTTCACTACTGCTTGGATACCATCAAGTTTTGTCAGTATGTCCGGAGCGGTGATTGTACTGCCTGCTTCACGCATGAAACGCTGGCCTCCCAGGAACTCCTTTAATGGCCACATACGGCCTTCTTTGAAACATTTTCTGTGCATATAAACTGTACTGTGCATGAATGTCTTCTGTAAATGTCAATCTTTTATAACGCCCTCATTCACAGAAATATGATCACAAGTCCCGGTTTGACTTGAACACCCCTTATATTAACGTAGAATTAAAATAAAATTTATTTAAGGAAATTTTTATACAGACAAAATGTGCATTCTTTTATTGAATTACATTTAAAAAATGAATAGGTCAAAATGTCTCTCTTGACCAGTAACCAGGTGTAGAAATTTTTGAAAGTTTTCAAGAATGTTGTTAATTCTCTGTTTTGTAATGAAACTGTATTTATTTTGTGTTTATTTGAATGTTTCTGCTTGTAGGTGATGGGTTTGCCTCCAAACGATTTTGTTCAGACTGCATCCAGAAGGAGGTTGTTTTTCGGTATGTTTTTCTGTTAACACTGCATGCAGTGATCCTAGGACAGCTTCTGAATAAACAGACTTATTATAGACTATATAATTTCTTTTTTAAACTGTAATTTCTTTTGTTGTTCTGGCAGATTCAAAAGGAAATCCACGAAACGTCACAAACAGCAAGGGGAAGAAACGCAGACCCAACTCCAAGGATCTTGCCAGCGTACTGAAGACCAATGATCCTCTGTTTTTAGACTTTATTAGGCGCTGCCTTGTGTGAGTACTGTACATCAGAGACTGCTTCTAAGATGTTATTATATATTTATTACACCATGTAGGACACGGTATGATATTTTAATGACCATGCTTGATTGAAATCTCCCTGTGAAAGATCACTGAAACAGAAATGAGCATTACTGAAAAAATGGGAGGAATCAAGTTTGTTAACAGTAAATATGCAAACCTACAGTACCATATAATAGAGTTGGAACAACTGGATGCTCATGCAGCAGGCATTTACCCTCTAGTCTGTTCAGGTGAAAACTCATCGCTTTGACAAAGAGTTTGTGGATGAGCGACATGTGTCAAGAACTTTTGCTCAGGATTAGCCCCACCATGTATACGCAGCAAGTTAGAAATATTGGCTAAGCACAAATACCCATTGCAAGGCCATCAGTTATCCATGTTTTGTCCTGCATACTGTGTACACAAGGCTAATAAAAAAAAAATCAGGTTCTCATTTTTAACTGGTCTAGCACAATAGGAAATCTTAACCTGATCACTTTTGCTTATGTTTTTGTCTTTCTGTATCTTGTAGGTGGGACCCTATGAAGCGCATGACTCCGGATGAAGGAATGCAGCATGAGTGGATCCACGAGGGCCGGCTTAACAGGCTCCGCCCTAAAACACGACCAATCAAGAAAACTGGAGAGAGTGACGTCAACTATGAGTACATCAACCGCAGGACAATGTCGAACAGGACGGGTAAAAGTCAACATTGTCTGTTGTCAATATTTTGTTTGTCAATTTTGTGGCTTTTAAACTGTTTTGGAACATAACTTTTTAATTAGCTGACATAAATCGTTCAAATTCCACATTTTGATAGAGCAACTCTTCCCCTATACAAATGCACTTCTCAACATAGTCTTTTTGAAAATCATCTTTATCGCAGTTCATGGTCTCCCCCTTGTGTGGTTCGTCTTCATTGCTTGTCCCCGCTTATTTAAACTTATTCATGCATCTGTGCACATTGCTCTTGTCAATGGTGTAATCTCCTTACACATTCTGTAATGAGAGACCATCCACCATGACAAAGGGGATTTTCAAAGATTTGGATTCAAAAATGCATCGCTTATTATTGAGACATGTACTTTTTATCCGTTTATAGTTACATTTAATGTTGTGAAAACAGTTACATTCTACGATCATAATACTTATTGCAGCTACTGTATGAATTGGAGTCACTAAAGACTCTTTCTGTAATACTGTATAATAATTTAGTTACTAAAAACCTCACCATATCAGATTTAATACACGTATATATTTACAGTATGTAGAGCATCTGATAAGATGATTCTAGCTTATTAATTTGACATTTTTTTAATGCAGTTCTGAAAATAAATTGAAAGCGCCTGTACATCTACAGTATGATTTCTTTTTTTTTCCCCCTTAACAGAAAAGTCAGGCTTAGAGGACAGACTGAGGAGAGAAAACTCTGCCAAGGGGGGTCAAAGACAGACAGAAGAACGTCTGCGACCGATAGGGGCGTCTGCGGAGAAGGAAACCAGTGAAGGCATGGACGACACCGCAGACAGCAAAGACAATCAAGATAACAAACCAGACAGCTATCCAGAGGGAAGCTCTGAGAGGAAATCAGAGAGCGGTGAGCGCTCCGTCGAAATCGTCATCCAACATCAGTCTCAGTCAGCAGCAAGCACAGACTCAGAGGATCAGGAGCCCCACACTCTACCACCTATCCTTTAACTTTGTTAATTTCGGATCATTCAGAAGTTTCTTCAGGAATACAGTAGCATGGGCAGTAACTTGGAGTCAGAAGGTGTGTTTAGAGCATAGAGATTAAAGACCTAGATAACTAACAGACTGCACAGTTCCAACTTAAATGAATTTTTCTTGACATTAGAAACAATAGATACTAAGATGTCTTTATTTAAGATGTACAACAAACTAAAAAGGACTTTTATTTTGGGGAGTTTTCTGAGCTTAAGGTTAGTTAGACTGGTGGAAGGATGAAACTATAATCAAATAAATGAAAACAATATTAAAATACAACACTTCCCAATGAGTTTGCATTTAAGATTTAAAAGGAACAGCAACCACAGGTTACAGGTTTGTAAGCTAGCAAGCAGCTCAGTGATTAGCTACTGTAGCTAAGTTCCCAGGAAAGATGCTTGAATAAACTTGCAATCAATGCAAATTAAACAATGTGATCAGCTGTAAAACATGGATGTAAAATGTAAAAGATGTAAAGATAATAAGAAAAAGAACCAGAAAAGTGTTCTCCCTCCGCCCAGAGACTGAAACGTAGCATAGTAAGACCTAGCATTCACAAATGTGTACAGCACTGGAAAGTTTAATTTTAATGTTATTTGAGGGAATTGATGAGCTTAGTAGTTTTTTTTTTTAATTATTAGTTATTTATTTTTAATAAGTGCTTGACCTCACTTGCTTAATTTGGTCAAATTGTATAATCTGGGAGGCTAATTCAGGTAGCTAATGTTTAACTGACTTTGTTAAGGAATGCTAAGACAAAACATGCATAAATTACCATCTCTAGCTCTCATTAAGGGAAATTAAATAAGGTTTTGCTGCAGGAATACCTGGCATGTAGTTGAAAGTTTGAGGGGAAATAGGGAATACGTTTACATTTTGTCTGTTTCCTGAGGAGAAAGAGAGAAACAATCTGACGAATGTGTTTTGGTTATCTAGGTCTCTAATATGGATACAATATACAGTATGAGTTTACCTCGGCATGCGAATTTAATCCGTTCCATAGGCGAGTTCTTAAGGCGTAATTTCGTACTGCGAAACTCACTTTTCCTTAGGAAATAATGTAAACGCAGATAATCCGTTAGGGCCAACCAAAATATTACCAATATTACTAATTTCCAACACTATAATCATATTTGTGCATATTAAAACAATCAAAACATTTTAAAAAAAGACATGTAAATAAAAGTAAAATCTGAAATAAATACTCATTAAACCTCACTTTACCTTAATTTACGATTCCTCTATTTACTAGCCGCTTCAAAAATTAAACTGAAAGTAGCTTCCTTTTCTTCTTGCTACCGTCCTTGCTAACATTCTTGGGACCTATGGTGCTATGTCTTCACTAAATCTTGCACAAAATGCAAAAAAAAAAAAAAAAACACAAAAGTTTCAAACGGCTCCCAGATGCACACGCGACTGGTTCGTTCACTCGTATGCCAAAAATGCTTTGTACACCGAGATAAACTTCATGCAAAATTCCCATTCTTAAGGTGAGGTAAAGCGTTCGTATGCCGAGGTACCACTGTACATGATTCCCAATGAGTCGTACATAACCTGTGTTGTTCCTGTGAGGTAAAAAAAAAAAACCTTTCTGGCAAAGGATAATAATAATTAGAAACACTAAAACCTGCATCACTGATATCCTGGAAGGTCAAAGGTCAGCGTAAGTCTTTAGGACCGTTTTCTTGACATCTTGTTTGATAAGTGATGTAGGACCATGACACTTGTACAGGTTAGAACTACAAAAGAAAATAAAGCACATTTCAAGCTTTGAAACAATATATCAGCATTAAATCATAGTCAGTTAATCCTGCGAATTCCACTTGGAAAAACCAACACACCCTTCTGTATCACACTGCATCATGCCCTCATGTGAACATCTACCAGGTCTGATTGTCTGTATGGTTTTGATATTTACACATCCAAATCATTTTTTTTTTTACGAAAATGTTCATACAACTTTTACTGGAGTTTAAGCTGAATACCAAAGGAGCTGTACTGTATAATGTCGTCTGCATGCTTTAAAACATGTTTATATTCTGTTTCATATTTACCTTTTTTTTTTTCTTTCTTTTTTTTTTTTGTCTGGTTACATTTAGCTTTTAGGAAAAGTAGTGCAATGATACTGAGCCAAACAGATCATTAAGAGTTACTGAGAGTTTTTGAGACTTGTTAACAATGGTGATTAGCTGTGTATTATTTGTTATTCTGGATACAAATGATTGGCAAATGCTCTTAAGAAATGATGATCAGGGGTGGACATATCGCTAGCCCGAAACACCACGGACGTGCAGATTGTGTGTTCGTCATATTAGTTTTTTTAATTTGAGGTTATTCCGTAATTAGGGTTAAAAAAAACAACAAAAAAAACACAGACAGCCGTATTTAATTTTCTACAGGTTGTCTTAGATTACATGAGTTGCGTTTTTAACATGGAATGAGCAAACATACAGAATGTAAATAATTATTGAAATTATAACAAGTTACTTATTTATATGTAATAATATAATATGAATTGTAGTACTGAAGCTATATTTTGAATAACACAGGTTTAAAGTAGGTTTTAAAGTGAGTCAATATCACAAATCAGTATCAATAGATTATTACAAAATGGGAGAACTTGATGTCCAAATATTTTAAAGTACTGAGTGTCTTCTGGTAACAGGCTAGAATGAAAAAGTAAAATCTAAGTTTTTGATTATCTGTAATGGATGACTTGTATTTAAATGGATACATAGAAAAGACTAGGAAAATTCAGTTTTCTGTAGATAAGTGCTATACAGTAGATTTCATAGATTTTATAAATGGGTTACATAATTTCTTTCTGAAACATGCACAGAGATATGAAAATATATATTAAACATACTGTACCAATGTTTACAATTTTTCTATTCATTTACTTTACAACCTTTATCGTTACTGCATATACAGAATAACAGAACACAGTCATGTGAGTAAGAATTACTTTTACTTCTATTATAACCTTCACGACACTGATGCACTTATCCCAGTGTTTAATGGCCCAACCATGTGAAAATGGCTTGGAACAAGGGCAGGACTGCCATAGTGTACATGGATATCCGGCCTGCTTTAAAACATTAGGTGCAGTAAAACAGTTCAAATGTTTTACTACACCTAAGCGTCTCATTCCTGTACTGTGTTTGTGGAAAGGTTTACACCATCATTCACAAGAAATTTCATCATAAGTCCTGGTTTGACTTGATTGCCCCTCTAATTTGTAACAGTAACATCAATAGGTCAGGAATGACACCCAGCTTGAGGACTCACCCAGATGTGATCTAACTCTTATTTACAGGGGTGGGTGGCTTAGTAGTTAAGAAATTCCAGGTTGAAAGTTTGTGAATTCAAATGGCAGGCTTGCCAAACTGCTGCTGTTAGGAGTAAGATATTAGCAGCTTATTTTACTCTGAGCAACTTTGAACGCATGTGTGTCTTAAATGTAATGTTTTCATTGCTTCATATTTCAAGGTGGAGAAACACCACACTAGTGCGCGCTACTCGCCATTTTCTGCACTTCAAACATCAACCAAGGATCTCCAAAATAACCAAATCTCTAGAAATTATTTTGTTTAGTTAAATTAGTTGTCTATGCTATATAGCCAAAGGTTTATTGATTCTGATCATGTCAGGGAAAAACAAAAATGTTACCACAGAAATATTTTTAAGAGAGGATGAAGAATATATACTATAAGTATATAGAATCTTCTTCTTCCTGAGAATTGGAATAATTCTTTATTTTTCTTAACAAACTACAGTAGCTTGTCATACATTCAGGTTAAGTTTTAACTGTTTTAATGGGAACTGTTAACGGAAATGTTCAAGCTAACTAAAAGCCGAAAACTGAAAAAACAGGTTTGGTTCCATCAATCTTTGTTCTAAGAACCTTTTTCAAGTTTGATTCCCATAACGTTCTTTTTGGTTAGTTAACGTTTTAAGAAAGTTGAAAGATATAACGTCACAGCAGAACCTTCTAAAAAGCTTAACGAGACCGGCCTGGCTAAAGTTTCTGGCTAACGTATTGCTTTGTCCATCCCTGAATGGTGATGATGATGATGATGATGATGATGATGATGATGATGATGATGATGATGAAAGTATTACTGTTTTGTAATAAATTACATTTATTTTGAAGCCAATGGAAAGCACTGAGAATGTAATATAGTTTATCACGGCAGTATTTTAGTACTAATATATCAGTATATGGATTGTATTTTTTCCCCCTATATAAACAATACTTCTATATCTTTTTTTTTCTTTCTTTTTTTGCCATGCACTAGATGTGTATGCCATCAGTTGATCTATAATTAGACAAGGTTTTACTTGTTTATGTCCTGTTCAAGTATTATGGAACAAAGAAAAGATTTTGCAGCTTTTCATTTATGTTCTTTCTCTTAATGTTAATATTTGTGTTAGTAATGGTAAATCGGGATGACCTCTAAACGTGCTTGTCTGTATAACACATTTGCTTTACTAAAGTCAAACACTGCCATTAGTGACTGCGTGTTTTGCATTTTGTATTTAAATTGGAATGGTGCAAGGGTTTACAGCTGCAAATATTATCTTACAATGATATCTCTCCTTCAGATGTGTACATTTACATTTCCCTTCTCAGCCATGCTCTTTGCTTTGCTATACGACCTGGTGTCATTTGTGAAATATAGTTGTATTATTTTTATGAGGTGAATAAACATTTTATAGAGATAAATTATTATTTCATTTTTTGATTGCTTTATTCATATAATGCAGCAAATTACCATCTTTTTTAATCCCTTGTTGATTTTTTATGTCTGAAATGAATGCTTGCCATATTTTTATTAAGGTGTTCTAAACTTTTTTTTTTTGTGTGTCTAAAAACGTTTTAACAGAAAATTTGAGTATGGGAAAGATCTTAGATTTGAATCTTAATTTAGTACATGGTAATACAGAACATGTAAGATATAAAGTAGGTACTTTATATAAGAAAATAATCAGTGACAGGGTGGTGTGATGAGAAGAGTTAGAGTTAAATAAATGATAAATGTTAAAATAGTGAAATAGGGCAGAGATGTTTGTGGCGGTCTATGTGTGTATTAGAAATACTTTACTATATTAATGCAAAACTCTACAGGTAGATATAATGTTGTTGTATGTCCGTCATTTTTCAGATTCTTTGGATAAATCTATTACTTCCTTTCCTTTAACATCTTATTAAAAACCTGGAAGGGTAGCTTTGTGAAAAAAATGTGGTCGGGAAAAAAATGATGAATAGAGATCACTTACACTTGGTGAAGTTGCATGCTATGGATCATCTTACTGTTTCTGTTAATAGGTGGTATCAAAAAGCTTTGAGACTAGTTTGGTAACTTGCCACCAGATAGCAGCACAAGGCTCCACACCGACCTTCATAAGTCAGTGTTCTAAAAGGCATCTTACATCTTGAGCTGTGCACCTGCTTTTCTGACCACATGTGTTGCCACGTCTGCTATTTCATCATGGATAGCAAGTTAGAACAAAAAGCAATCGTGAAATTCTTGGTGAAACTGAGCGAATCTGACACTCAGATGTTTGACATGATTCAACAAGTTTACGGCGATGCTACAGGGAGTCGTTTGAGGTGTTTTGAGTGAAAAAGCAGAAGAGCATCACTGGAAAACGACAAGAGATCAGGAAGACATTTAAGGTCAAGCTCAACCCCTGAAAATGTCAAAACCATTTGGCAACATGTGAATGGTGATCATTGGAGAACAAGCTACAACATTACTGTCATTATTGGCATGTCATACAGAACAAAGTCTATTGAGAACTACAGGACAAACAGAATTTCTCATTTATACAGTGGGGAAAATAATTATTTGATCCCCTGTACATTTTATAAGTTTGTCCATTTACAAAAAAATTAAGTGTCTATAACATTTATCATAGGTTTATTTTAAAAGACAGCGACAGAATATCAAATAAAAATCCACAAAAAAACGAATTATTTAAATGTTATGAATTTAGTTGCATTTTAGTGAGTTCCCTACCAATTAACAATAAGTCTGGCTCCCACAGACCACAGATAGTTATGTGCTCATGTAGTACACAGATTAATTTGAAAAGGTGCTCCTAACAACAACAACTCGTGTGTATAAAAGATATCTGTCGACAGAATCTCTATCTTCCTTTCAAAACTCTCCACCTTGGGCAAGACCAAAGAGCTGCAAAAGGACATCAGGGACAAGACTGTAGACCTGCACAAGGCTGGAGTGGGCTACAGTATATATCTGCTAAAAGCTTGGGGAGAAGAAGACCACTGTTGGAGGGATTTTTCACAAATACATAAAACACAAGAAAGAAATACAAAGTAACCATAAATCGCTCGTGGTTTGGAGCTCCATACAAGATTTCCGCTCATGGGGTAAGATTGATGATGAGAAAAGTAAGGGATCAGTCCAGGGAGGAGCTTGTGATTGAACTCAAGGTGTTTGGGACCACAGTCACTAAATAAACCAATTGTAACACAATACACTGCCATGGATTGAAATCCTTCAGTGTAGCATGGTCCCAATGCTCAAGAAGGCACATCTATAGGTCTGTCTGAAGTTTTCCAATGAACAGAGAAGGATTGGGAGAAAGTGATGTGGTCAGCTGAGACCAAAATCCAGCTCTTTGGCATCAACTTGACTTTTGAGGAAGATACTGAGTATGACCTAAAGAACACCATCCGGGCCTGTTTATCTGCTAAAGGTACAGGCCAACTTTGCTGCATTGAGGGGCCAATGGACGGGGGCATGTATTGTGAAAATTTGGATGAGAACCACCTGCAGATGGGTCATGGATGGGTCTTCCAGTATGACAATGAGCCAAAACATACCACCCAGGCAACAAAGGAAAGGAGTGACTCAAGAAGAAGCACATTAAGGTCATGGAGTGGCCTAGCCAGTCTCCACACCTTAATCTGATAGGAAATTTATGGAGGGAGCTGAAGAGATCTTTAAGTTAGGAAACCTTAAGGATTTAGAGAAGATCTGTAAAGAAGAGTGTACCACAATCTCTCCTGAGATGTGTGCAAACCTGGTAACTAACTGCAGGAAATGTTTAACTAAGTCATTTTTATTAAGTCGTGTTTTGCTTGCGGATCAAATACTTATTTCACTAATCGAAACGGAATGAAATGATGCATTTGTATCATGTGCTTCTTCTGGATATTTGGTTGATATTCTGTCTATTAAAAAAAAGTTTGTTTTATGACATAAACAGTCATCTGCGGTTCATCCACAGGAAAAAAATATATATATTATACAGCTTCAAATAAGACAACTAAATATTTTTACTTTATGGTACACTTGCAATAAGATTTTTTAATCTCTATATTTACTGATATAATTTTAAAAAATCAATTAATTATAGATGTTTAATTTATAAAATAATATATAAATTAAATATTGACAACTAGACATTAAGAACTTGATTTGTCCCTTTGCGCTTTCCGTACCACAATTTTTTTCCCTACCACAATTTTGCGTTAATGTCCCGCCTTCCACGCTATGATTGACTGGTTACAGGTCCTCAATCGTCGGCCAAAAATCTAACCAATCACAGATACTCATTTACGCTTTCAAAAAGTTGTATCGACAAATCATAGTGAACAAGGCGGGTTAACCTGAATACGGGTAGGAGTAGTATCCCAAGTTTGGTTGACGGGTCGGAAACATGGCGGCTGTCGTTTTGGTTAGCCGTCCTGCGAGTGTCCTTCCCAGGCTTTCCAGTAAGTATTTAATATAAGTGGTGATAATACGTGATATATCAAAGCTGCAGAGTAAAACGTTGTTACTTTAGAAGGCAGAAAAGTATGATAATGTTGAAGTCAGGAGTTGTTTATGATAATCTGTTGTCCTCTGTAGCTTAGCATGACCCCGCTCGAGCTCGAGGCCAGTCTATAATAATAATAATAATAACAAGAAATGCTATATTCAATACACCATACCTCATGAATCACAAAGACTAAATATAAATAAATAATAAATAATATTACTTGTGCTGCTGTTCATCGCTTTGGCTGTCAGTTATCTCAATTATGATGTTATTTCGCATCACATAGAATATGTTATTAATAGTGAATATGTTACTAAATAATCAATAATAACGCAACAATATCTGTGTCTTTTGTATTGATGACATATATTAATGCACATGTATTTTGTGGATCATCTTACTGTTTCTGTTAATAGAGGTGGTATCAAAAAAGTTTTGATACTAGATTTGTTACATGCCACTAGATGGCAGCACAAGGCTCACTGACCTTCATAAGTCAGTGTGCCAAAAGATGGACAGCAAGTTAGGTTAAAGAGCGAATGTGAAATTCTGCGTGAAACTGGGCAAATCTGCCACTGAGATTTTTGACATGATTCTGTGTGTTTACTGCAATGCTGTAACGAGTCGTTCAAGGTGTTGTGTCTGAAGGAGCAGAAGAACATCACTGAAAGATGATGAGAGATCAGGAAGACCTTTAACGCGCTCAAACACCAAAAATGTTGAAACCGTTTGGCAACTTGTGCATGATGATCGTTGGAGAACAATCCACAATATTGCTGCTGTTGTCGGTGTGTAATACAGAACAGTTAAGGCAATCCTCACGTGTGATTTGAACAAGTTGACAAGTTTGTCCCCAGGCTGTTGATCCAGGAGCAGAAGGAACATCAAGTGACTAAAAGGAAACCCAGAGTAAATAAAATAATTGCAGTAAGCATAAGGACCACTTGCTGTAAAAGCATCGGTGAAGTTCTCTTTGTATTTTTGCCATATGTGTGTGTGTACAGTACAGACCAAAAATTTGGACACACCTTCTCATTCAAAGAGTTTTCTTTATTTTCATGACTATGAAAATTGTAGATTCACACTGAAGGCATCAAAACTATGAATTAACACATGTGGAATTATATACATAACAAAAAAATGTGAAACAACTGAAAATATGTCATATTCTAGGTTCTTCAAAGTAGCCACCTTTTGCTTTGATTACTGCTTTGCACACTCTTGGCACTTTTGACTCCGCAGAACTCACAAGTTCTTGGTATTAATTTTTTCCCCCTATTTCACTTTAACATTTTTATTTTTCTTTAATTAGTTTTTATTAAATCTTTTGACACAAATATAATTCCTGGGGGGGAAAAACACTCATTGTGTACTGAGGTACATTTATTTATCTTTTTTTTTTTTTTTTTTTGGACAATTTCTTGATTTATGGCATTACTATTTTGCCACATGTTGTAGACAAATTCTGTTCATTTCACTTGCTTGTTTTTGCTGCTCTTCTTTAAACGTGCCTAATTATTAAAGCTGGCTGTGTTATATGTTTTAGAGATAAGCAAGTCATGTATCAGTGTGGCGTTGAACACTTTGATACACTTTGCCAGTCCACGTCTAACCCAAATAACATTCTCTGCTTGCCCTCTTGTACAGGCGCCTGCTCTCCTGTGGTGCTGGCTGCTGGACCTGTCGCAATCCAGCACAGGCAGATCCACCATGCCCTGATCCCTAAAGGAAAAGGGGGTCGCTCGTCGTTCAGCGGTACAGCAGCCACCGTGTTCGGCGCCACCGGCTTCCTGGGCCGATATGTCGTCAATCGACTTGGTGAGTGCGTAACGGAAGAGTCCAGTCGTGGCTCTGTAGTTCTGATTTCCAGCACTAATGTCTAACAGATAATAAATGAACTTGAGTCATGGTGTAAAATGAAGATGATTTAAGTTTGTGTACCAAATGGAAAATAATTGTCTAGTCATTATATTGTTAGTCAGGTTGGTTTCTCTTGAAATTTCTAAATTCCTCATGATGTCAGTAAGAGGAAAAAATTAACCCTGGTAGTTATTATATAAATAACATGCTGTATTAAAAATCGAGTGCAATAATATGAATGTTCGCTGCTGTTCATCAACTGTGCTGTTACACAACCCGTAATCATTGTGTGTAGTAAATCATACTCGCACACTTACAGATGAACTAGTAATTACGTTAAAAGCATCCATTTCAATAGATTTATAAGGTAAGACACTTCATTAAGTGAAAGAGGCCAACCCTGCGAGGTTCCTGAGGCATCCAGAGAAGGACCTCCAGCTAAATTCTTCTTCATGTTGGTTTGGAGCTTCACATGCTGCTCCCAGTGATCCAGAGCCCATCTGCCCTCTGCACCCTGAGACTCATCAACTGGACTTTGTGTTAATTTAAATAATTTCTGTTATATCGAATTTTCAGCTGCATAACACACATGATGTTATACAATTTTTGTTATCTGTTATCACCCAAATGAGGATGGGTTCCCTGTTGAGTCTGGTTCCTATTGCCATCTCAGGGAGTTTTTCCTTGCCACTGTCGCCGTCACCCTTGGCTTGCCTATCAGGGACAATCTCATTATCTAGACACATTTTTTTACACATATATACACTTCCATAAATTTTCTTTTCATTTCTGTGAAGCTGCTTTGAGACAATGACCATTGTTAAAAGCGCTATAGAAATAAATATTGAATTGAATTGAATTGAATTAACGGAGTCTTGCTTTGTGTTGTCAGGACGGATCGGCTCTCAGGTCGTGATCCCTCATCGCTGTGACCAGTATGACCTCATGTACCTCAGACCCATGGGTGATCTCGGTCAGATCATCTTCATGGTATGTCCTTCTCAGTTTGTGATAATTCGCATGATTTCAACCCCGACAACGCATGAGCGGTCCGATAGCGTGCGCCGCATAATAATGTGGATTTCTCATTCTGTCTGAGATTGCCAAACATATATATTTGACTTTCTTAGTGACAAATCAATTGGAGTACGTCTCATTTGGAGTCCCCAGCTCAAATACCCTCCACAGATGGATATTAATTAGCTCACGGCTTCTCTATTATGAGGGAAGGACATGCTGCAATTCTTCATATCACCTGAAGGTGGCAGCAGAAATTAATACAGTTAGATAAGTCTTTTTTTTTCTCTTTCTACCTAAATCTGCAAATTAATTTACAGAATGAGATTTAGTCATGTCTGTAGATAAAAATGCTAACCGTGAGAGAGAACAGTCACAGAAGCATAGAAAATCTTTGATGAATTCTTGAAAGAATTCGTACCTAAAGTAGATTTGTGACCAAGTATTAAGTTTAATTCATGATGTTAGTTTGTCCATGTATCTTTCGTTGCTGAAATAGGAGGAATCACATATGCTGTAATTCCAACATCGATTAAAGTATAAAGGTCGTTCAAGTCAAACCTAGACTTCTCAAAAATGGTAACTTGAGAAAAATAATGACGGGAGTAAAACCTATTGATATTTACAGAAGACTTACAAAAGATACTCATCTGTCTGTGAGAACTGTACGCGCAATCATTGCACATTACAGGACCTCGGCTGGGAGTTATCGCCACAACTCCCATACAGTCCTGACTTTTCAAGTAATTTCTACATGTTTAGGCCATTAAAGGAGTTCCTGGGAGGCCAGCGTTTCAGACATAAAGCCAGCAGTCCAGTCATGGCTCCGGCAGACTGAGAACTTTCTACCTTATCATAACTTTGTGTGATTATTCTGCATAAACGTCCAAGTTTGACTTACACCCTTACACTGGTGTGAGGACAAAATGTAAGCAAAATAATAAGAACTGGAGAACTGCAAGCTGAAACATGATGTCTGTTGCGGCACAGTATAAAAAAAATAATAAAAATACGTTTTTTGTTTTCTTTCTTCATGCGTTTCTCCATGCATTCGGGCATCAAAGCAGTGCACCAGAACTTTTTTACCTTTCTATCATTACCTCAAACCTTTTTTTTTTTTTGGTTGTTTGTTTCAGGAATGGGATGCACGTGATAAGGAGTCAATCAAAAGAGCAATAGCTCACTCGAGTGTTGTAATCAACTTGGTGGGAAGAGAGTGGGAGACCAGGTATGTTATATTGCAAGGCTCATGTATGTATTATTGGATGTAAGGTTTTGGAAATGATGTAGACATCTGCTGTACTTTTTTGCACTCTGCAGGAACTACAAGTTCGAGGATGTGTTTGTGAACATCCCTCAGCAGATTGCAAAGGCATCACGTGAAGCCGGAGTCTCGAAGTTCATCCATGTCTCGCACCTCAACGCAGACATCCGCAGCCCGTCAAAATACCTGAGAAATAAGGTAGGCACAACGGGAGCCGGCACAGCGTTCTCTTATTGCAGAGAAATTAATTCTCTGCAATATCTTTTACCTTAGCTTGTTTTCTGTCTAATGAGCATTAAACCCCTCCCCCTGTACTGTATGGTACAAAACGTCCTCAATCGCCGACCGAGTTAATGTTCAGAAGTCAACCATCAGCTGGAAAATTCATCAGTGCTTACAGTTTTCTGGAATTCTTAAGGGTCAGCATTGGAACAGTATCAGGAAAAAGATTCAACAATACACAGTGCTCGTAACAATGCTCTCAGGTCGTGATCCCTCATTTATATTTAGGCATTTGGCAGTCACTCTTATCCAGAGCGACTTATAAAAGTTCTTTGTAGTTTCCATCCTTGGATAGATTCTTACACTGGGTTACTAGGTTACTAACCAAGTACCATCAGCCAAAAACTGTTGAAAAGATTTATTTATTTATTTATTAGCCCAAGTACTGAGGAAATATACTTATTGAAGAGCTGAAGCCTAAACTTTGGATCGAACGCAGAGGACTTCATTCCAAGGGCGTCGCCTTTATGCACGGAAATGCACGTCCGCACGCTTCTGTGCACGACAACACTCTGCAAACGCTGTGTTTTGAGGTGTTAAAGCATCCTTCCTATAATCGTGATCTTGAAAAAGTGAAGACAATGGTGAATTCGTGGTTTGCAGCTCAGCCTAAAACATTTTTTATGAGGCAATACGACAGATGGACAAAGTCAAAGCAAGAGGAGATTATTTAAAAAATATATGTATTTTATATGTTTATTAAAAGTATATTTTATGAAAAATAAATTCTACAGCCAGAGTGCGGATAATTTTGGCCTCGCCCTCGTATAAGGGGGGGGGGAGGGGGGATTACGGGGTTTGGGGGAATGGGGGCGTACAGAATAATACAGTTGTGAGATGTATTGCAGGCAATAAGGTGTAAGTGGTTTAATAATGTACAGTAGTGTAGAGTTTAGCAGTGAGTTCTGCTGCGAAGATTCGTTTACTTTCTTTTAGATGAAAAAGTAAAAAAAAAAAAAAAAAAATGTGAAGAGTTCCTGATAATGCTGTGTGCCCTGCGGAGACATTTGCTGAAGGTGTCCAGTGGAAGTCTTTCCTTTCGGATATCATGAAGCTGTCATAAGCGCAAACTGAGAAACGAAAGTAAAGCAAGAAAATAAACACAAACCCAAATCAACAATCAAGAGTTTTTATGTTTTACATGCCCCTGAGCCGGATTTGACATAGTGATTCAGCATCAGTATACACAACATTTGTAGCTTACAGTATCAGAATGCAAAGCATGTAAGCTAAATTGTTTTGCCTAAAATGTTCATTTAATGATGCTGTAAGCAGTAAGTGCTCCCGCTTTGTCTTGAGCAGGCTGCCGGGGAGACTGCAGTGAGGGACGAGTTCCCAGATGCCATCATCATGAAGCCGTCCGAGTTCTTCGGAAGAGAAGATCGCTTTTTGAACCACTTTGCTAGTATGTGTCTCATGCTTCTCAAACATCATCAATGACGGCACATTCGGATTAGATTATGATTTATTCTCCATTTGATTTATGGATTGATTAGGCTATTTTAATTTGTATTTACTATAAGACTTTTGACCATCATTCATTATTTAACACATCTCCAACTTTGAGATTTATTAGATAATCTGTAATGTCAGAGACACCAACTAACGTAACACTACCCCCACATACACACACACACACACACCTTTTTGTTTTAATGAGATGAACAAAACCATTCTGTCCATCAAACATATTCAACTGTAATTCTTTTACTCCTGTGAGAACTTGTTTTATTCTGTTAACAGTTTAAAAAATGTTTTTAAACAAGTAAATCCAAATTTAGTTTTAAACTTCTTAGAAGAAATTACATAAACTGACTCTCACCATGAATATAGCCGTTAAAAAAGAAAAAAAAGTAATGAGATTAATCATTTTCTGCTTGACCAAGTCGTTGCAGTTTTGACGCACAACATAAGTTAACCTTAAGAAACCTTAGTGTGTACCTTAAGAAAATGAAGCAGTATTTTAATTACTTATAAGCAAGTTGATTTAAATTGCTTCACTACATAAGGTTTGGAATTGTCTAGTTATTTTGATGGCTCTCATTTAGAAGATTAAAATTGTACACAGTTTAGTCTAATGCTCCCCCCCCCCCCCTTTCAGAAGCCCTAATTAATCTAGACCATATTTGGGGGGGAAACTGCTGGTTTAATAGCAGGATAGAAAATACAGAGTGAAAAATCTTTTTTTTTTTTTTTTTTAATCCAATGTAGAATACAATATCGACCTTATTCGACTAATAGGATTGTATAATGGCACAAGAAGATATTAGACATTACAAGACATTACAGTATCAATGGCAAGTTTGTGGTAATTTTACTCCACCTGTAATCCTTTAGCATAAACTTTGTGTGTTAAGCAGCACTTTAACACCACACTTGCACGCATTACCTGCACGCTTGTGGATGACATTTTCTCATTACTCAGGCTTACCTCCGCTCAGAATTAAGCTCGAAATGATTGCTCATGAGGATTAACAAGCCACAATAAATATCTTAAACACTAGACAAGTTAAACAAGCTGTAATTTGTGTGGCGACACAATAAATCATTGTTAAAGAATCATTGTCAAAGTGTTATTGTCATTTATACATGAAGTGTAAAGGCATGTCTTTTTATATGAAATGCGTCGGGATGGGTAGGGGCGCTCCGATCCTTCAGGGTTTTTGTGGCTGATCCCCGATCACAGAAATCAGAATTGACCGATTACTGATCACAGGTGTGTTGAAATCATTCGTAAAAAATATTTATAGGGTAGAATTGTTTTTGTTTACTGTTTACAGCTGTAAGAAATAACTATTCTAAACAGCCGTGCGCAAATTTAATTAGGATCTAAGAAAGTATCATAAATTTAAAACGTTTATTTATTGGAAGGCAACATATTCCATTATCTTACTATTTCATTTATCGAAACTGAAACGAATTAAATAGCCTGTAAATATCTAATGGTTTCCATTCTTTAACTTTTATCAATGGACTTTTCACAAATGCTTATCGCTGTGACTGTTTTGCTATATGCACTTGTTATAATGTGTAGCACATGGAGCAAGGTTTCGTCAATGAATAACGAATCAAAACTGCACCAAAGGTTTTTAAATAAACAGACTTGTATTTGACGAGCCAATCATGTTTACTTATAGTAAGCAGTTAGGGCAGGCATTTCTTAATGAATATCAGAATTGCAGCATTTTTTAAGAGACCGTTTATTCCTCTTGTCATCCAAAATTTGTGTAGTCTTGCTGAATAGTCAGCCCACACGCATGGGGCGGTAAGGTGCAAACCTAAACCTTCCTCGACCAGAGCTGGGAACCGCTCTTTATTTCCGTCTTCATTATTAATTTTACAATGCACTCGCTTAGGGAGAACACCTGGACAATGCCAAGAAAGCAAACTTGTCAAGCCACAAAACAGTGGTCATGTGGGTTGGCCTTGTAGCTCCAGCTCTAGGATAATTGTAGCAGGGGAGTATATAGAGAAATAAAGAGAGTTTTTATTCTCATAACCGTGTTACTGAGTTTACTTTACTTGCTTTTACTTTACTTATTCTGCAGAGTAACTCTCAAGCTTTTTTTGTGTGTGTGGTGGTTGAGTGAGGGTCGGTTTACAAGATTTAGCTGCTGCCTTTGCGGCTTTTCATACTCAAATTATTCACGCCGCTTTGTTCTTTACTCTGCAAAGCTTTGTTGTTTTAAAGCTTTTGGTAGACGTTTCCCACATGGCTTTGGTTTTGCATATTGCAAATTTGACGTCTTTTAGAGACTTGGTAATATACCAAGACTGGTGAGGCACTGGCTGTCAACTCATGTATTTTGCATTATCACAAAAGTAGTACTTTATATCGGCCAGTTGAGAGACGAATGTTAAAATTGATTATTGGCCAATTTCAAACCATTCAAATTTGTTTTTAATCAGTGGCTGATCGAGCACCTTTTGTGATTCGCACAGTATTGTTGCATTTTAAAAATGAATTGAAGATAAATAATGATGAAAAAAAAAAAATCCAAAAGCAGCTTATGTTAAAATGTAGTAATAATCTGAATATTTAAAATTGAAAAACATCTTTAAATTTTTTCATAATAAAAAACATTTTAACACACAATGGGCCTCATACAAGAAGCAATTTATGATTATTTTTTTTATTTTTTATTTTTTTTGATAATTTGCATGTTTTTACCCATTCATTACTCGGGTTTACCAAAATGTTCTTATTTTTGCATTTATTTATTTGGGTTTTAGAAAAGAAGAGAAAGTTTTACAAGTGGTCGGAAGCACCTTCACTGAATAGTTGGATGTTTCGAAATAGTTGGATGTTTTGAGACAAACTTCAAAACGAACATTCACCGATGCATGGAAACAGTTTTAAAATTAAGAAACACAAAAAAAGCATCATTTAATTGAATCGATCAATCAATTCCAATTAAGACTATAAATAACCTAAGACGCCTGTGTGAGTTCTGCTTCTTAATGGCTTACAATGGCATGTTTTACACACACAATTATAATAATAATCAGAATATTATTGTGCTGTCAATGCTTAGCTGTACTTAAAAATAATACAAATCTTTTCCAAGTTTTTTATAAAATAGGATATCTCAGAAAAGTATTATGAAGTTATTTATTGTGATATCAATATTGCGTTCAATATTGTGTTACAATGTATTTAATGTTTTGTGTGTGTGTGTGTGTGTGTGTAGACATGCGCTGGTTCGGCAAGGCCGTGCCTCTCATAGCGATGGGCAAGAAAACAGTTAAGCAGCCTTGTTACGTGAGTATTTTACACCCTTTTGTTGACTCAAATTTTTCAGATGACCGTGTTCAGAAACCTTAAGCACATCTTTAAGTGTTTCTGTGTCATGATTGAGTCTAGTCAACTTCAAGTCTGTGGTATATTTGCAGTCACAAGCTCTCCGTTCTGTCTGTAGGTGGTGGACGTGGCCAAGGCCATTGTTAGTGCCATTAAAGATCCTGACGCCGACGGCAAATCATATGCATTAGTCGGGTAAGAGGCGAGGGTGATTATTTAAGAGCACTGCTTTCAGTTTTGATGCCCTACAGATTACTGAGCAAACACAGCCATCCATAACATTGACATATGTACCAGAGCCTGACTCTCACATCAAATGCCTTTGACCTTTGCAGCACTTATTGAAAGCTCTAAGGGGTGTGTTTACCTCTTTGTGAAGCGTTATTGTGTGCTTCTCAAATAATACATGTACTTTACAGTTTGTCTTTTGGGTGAAAAATTTTCTAGTTCTCGTGCTCTGTCTGATTTTATTCTCTTTTGCTCGCTCTCTCTTTCTAGCCTGGCCAGCTTCCTAGCTTCGATTGAACAACTTTTTTTTTGACTGGTGCTAAAAGGCTCTAATATTGGAGACTCCTTCCATAAATTAAATAACAAAAAAAGTAAAATCAAACTTTTACCTCTGTTGAACAGAAATATTTCTGTTAAACAGAATTCATGCACACCTTCTGACCAATCAGCAGTAGCACAGTGGTATAAAACCCTGATACAATTATGCGTTTACTTTATCTGTTATCGTGGTTAAACATTAATATGTTTGCTTTTGCCAAGGCTGTAAATGTGAAAAGCAAAATATATTTACATGTTTTGGTTGGTTAAGAAACGTCCTCCCTGGTGTTTAGTCTGTCAGAATGAGCTGCAACATAAATAATCTGCCCGACCATGACTGGGTTTTTGTTCCTATAAAATTTGACTCTGCCCTTTTTATCAGTGTGTATAGGGAAAATAAGATTGAAAGTTAAAATGAAGGTAAAGCTGATTTTTTTTTTGAAGGTCGCCTCAAGCAGTTGGCTCAAATCAGCTGAAAGGACGAGCTGTCTTGTCTTCTGTTTTTGATTTATTATCATGTTGAAAGGATTTAGGTACTTCAACAATGTCCAGTACAAACTGTGTATTTGTAATTTAACACCACGTTCTCTATCAGGCCTAACCGATACCTGCTGCATGACCTGGTGGAGTACGTGTACGCTGTGGCCCACAGGCCATTTGTGGCATATCCCATGCCACGCCCTCTCTATCAGTAAGCCCTTTGCTTTGTTTCAATGTTTTATTTTTAATCAGTCATGATCATGGATATGAGCATGAATCAGTAATAACCCTTTCTCTTTTTTAGTCTGGTTGCCAGGTTCTTTGAAATAAATCCCTTTGAGCCATGGACGACACGTGACAAAGTGGACAGGGTATGTATATCAGAGCCTGAGATATGATAAGGATTGTGAAGTACTTTTGTAGTAGTTAGGAGAGAAAAGGGTGAAATAAGATAAGTCTTAACAGTTCAGGAAACTAGGAATAAACCCTGTGGCGTGTGCTGGTGCGATGCACTATGAGATAAAGCAAAGTTACTTTCTCCACTCGGAAGTTGATTATTTTCCAATAACAGCAAGTGCATTAGTGTTTTATTCATCATTAATAAAAACTTTAAAAATAGAATAAAAATTCTTCATTTATGCCACAGATATTTACCACTACATTTTAATATGCATTAATTAGCATGTTTTGTTTCCCTACTCAATAATGTCAGTCAAGTCACATTGCATATTACTAAACATTGCTTTAAATGACCCTGTAATGCATTTAGAAATTATTCAACACCTGAAGGAACTTTGTTTTATATGCATACAACTTGCCTTTTTTTTTTCTTCTTTTTTTTCTTTAATTAATTTTAATCAATCTTTTTGGTAGATAAAATTAATCGAATCGATGGCTGAGTTTTTAATACAGACTTTTAAAAATATTTAGGTAAACTTACAAATATTAAAGAGTCCAAATTTGACAAATTCCTTAAAGCACACTACTGCTCAAAAGTTTGGGATCACTTTTCGTTTAGTGATTTATTTTGTAATTGGCACAACAATACTGGGGATTTCAAAACTATGAAAATACAGTCAGTCTTTCTGGAAAAGTTCTTGCAAGAACAGTATTGTGTCAAATGCATTTGTAAAACCCATCAAGCACCATGACGAAACTGGCTCCCATGAAGACCTTCCCAGGAAAGCAAGACCGAAATGAGAAGTGCATTTAGAGTTACCAACCTCAGAAATCACCAATTAACAAACAGCACCTCAGATTAGAGGATTATGAAGGCTTTACAGAACATGACTAGCAGACACATCTCAATGTCAACTCTTTAAATGATATTGTTGTGTATTCTAGAAGCCTTTAGCATTGTTTTACAGTGTAGAAAAAAATAAAAATCAGGGACGACCATGGAGTTAGAGAGCTATGTATACCATAGCTTTTGTAGAAAATATAAACCACTTGCATGTTCCATAAATACACATATATTAGGAAAGTATTTCTTCTCGAATTTATGAGTGGTTGGTGCAATACCTCGACCTACTTAAAGATTGTCAAGAAAAGAAAAAAAGTTTTTTGTTCAAGACATGACATTTAAACCAATTTACAAAAAAGGATCTAAAATATATTTTATAGTTTTTAATTATTCAAAATATGAGCTTGAAACAAATTGGGCAATAAACTTTACTCCTGTTGAATCAAATCGAATCAACAGTCTACTTTTGATTCACAGCTCTAGAGTTTATACATAAACAGATTTAATCTTCATGTGTTATACTGATTAACTACAATACTGTACTGAAAGCAAAAATATCCTTGAATTCCATCAAAGTCTCAAGACTACTTGTTGATGGATATTTCTGTAACGTCCCAACTTTATGTAAATAACTTGGTCCTGCTCGGTTGAGATATTTTCATATGATTTCCCTACATCAGGACTTGCCTTTAGTCATCTTTCAGGATCAGTGCAATGCACTCGCTTAGGGAGAACACCTGGACAATGCCAAGAAAGCAAACTTGTCAAGCCACAAAACAGTGGTCATGTGGGTTGGCCTTGTAGCTCCAGCTCTAGGATAATTGTAGCAGGGGAGTATATAGAGAAATAAAGAGAGTTTTTATTCTCATAACCGTGTTCTGTTATTCTACACAATCAGAAGTCCTGTTTGGATCTGAACACCCTTGTGTATTCTTTAAGGTCCTATTTAATTCAGTTGTAGAATATCACAGTTACATAATCATGTAAATCATTTACAAATAAATTTGTGCATATTTGACTTGATAAATGTGGCTGATTAAATGTCATTTTGTGCATGATGCCCTGCAGTGAACTGGTATCCCATCCTTAGTCTAACAGAACTTCACAGTGTCCTCGATCAAAAGCAGTTCCAAGTAGGATAAAGTAAATTGCTGAAGATAAATAAATGAATGTCAGTGGTGCTTCTCCAAATTAAATGGACTAATTTTATTACATTAATTAGCGTGACATTGTTCTGCCCTCCAGTTCCATTTAACGGACATGAAGTACCCAGACCTGCCAGGCTTCGAGGATCTCGGCATCACTCCTTCCTCTGTGGAGCAGAAAGCCATCGAGGTCTTGCGACGTCATCGCCGTTTCCGCTTCCTGGAGGCCGAGCTGAGCGAGACCAAGCCTGCCAAAACGGTCACCTACTGAGCAGGCAGTCAGAGCGCAGTCTTCTGCTCTTCTTCACACGTTGTGCTGTCTGGTTTTACTGCGTCTGTGTACATAAAGTAATAATTAAATAAAGATGACCCGTATCTTGTGCTAGCTGTCTTGCTATTGTGTGTGTGTGTGTGTGTGGAGGTGAAATTTAGTGTTTTAGGAACAGTATGTTAAGAGAAATGAAATCCATGAAGGAAAAATCCACTCTAAATGACTGTGTTTATAAACAATATCTGACATTGTGGAAAGGATTTTTTGACAGTTATGTTCTTAGTTAAAAATCTTCTTTCCCTTACGTACATTTTAATTCCGAACACAATGGTTTCCAAAATGCCAATACCTCACCTCACATCTACTTACTGTAAAGAGTGTCATGCTTTAGTGGTGCTTCAGTGCTTACACTAAGTCTGTCAAGCTCTCTTATATTCTCTTTTGTACACTCTGTAGTGGTGGCCAAAAATTAAATTATAAATAATATATTTTTTGCAATGAAATTGCTGTACAATCAGTGTTAAGTATGAAATCCTTTTTTTCTTCAAAATCTGCTTGATTGCTTTAGGAAGATCAGGGACAGAATTTTCCACAGGAGTCAAAATTCACTTGAGTCCCTAGGTTTAGGCATTTTTGTGCAGAGGTGGAAACCTCACCAGCAGAAAGCAGAAGTCTTGCCACTTATATATTACTTTTTTTATTATTATTATTTTAATTAGCACAAATCTTTGGACAGATAGCCTGGAACTAATTAGTGATATCACCTGTTTTATGCACAGGGGAAACAATAATACAGTGGTGGCACAGTAGTGTAGTGGTTAACACTATGGCCTGGCCCCTCCAGTGTTGAGGGTTTGATTCCTTCCTCTGGCCTGCGCGTGGTGTTTCCATGTTCTCCCCATGCATCGGGAGTTTCCTCTGGATTACCCCCACATTACTTGCGTTTTCTCCCACAGTCCAAAAACATGCAGATTAGGTTAATTGGCGTTCCCAAATTTCCCATAGTGTAAGATTGTGAGGGATTGGCACCCTGTCCAGGGTGCACTCTGCCTTGTGCTCTAAGTCTCCTGGCCCCTGTATGGAGGATAAGCATTATAGAAGATATATGAATGATTAAGTTAAGACAAAGTCGGGTCTAAACATCCGACATTGAAAACCTTTTGTACATTTTTGTTTGTTTTGTGCAAAAGTTTTCGAAACAATGGAAGGAAATAAAAACAAAATATCCAAGATTCAGCAGTATTTGGGTCACTCTTCAAATGTAAACATGCATACAATGTTTTTTTTTCCTTTTCCATTTCCTTTTTTCTTTTTTTTTTTTTGCACAAAAGGTCAGATTTTCTTTGGATCTTTTCTCTTCCAGCCTTTCGTCAGACAAATCTGATGCATTTGCTCTAAGGTAGATCATCATGATTCAGATTTGTGAAGTCCCTGTCACTGTAAAAGTTCAGAGATTTGACATTTTCAATTGAAATTCTCAAATTTTTATGTGTCGCAAAGAACCATACACAGTATAATATGCAGTCGAATGGTTGCAGGACTGTTTGTGACCTGAAAAAGGAAATAGAGGAAAATGGCAATAGAAAAGAAGGTAAAACATTAAATGTACAATATGTAGTAATTTGCTCAAATTGTTACAGTAAATCTATCTTTTTATATTAATGTTTTAATTGTTCAAAGCTTGTACAGTCGTGGCCAAAAGTTTTGAGAATTACATAAGCAGCAACTTTTCCAATTTCCAATATTTAGGTTTTTATAATAGCAATTTGCATATACTCCAGAATGTTATGAAGAGTGATCAGATGAATTGCATAGTCCTTCTTTGCCATGAAAAATTAACTTAATCCCGAAAAAAAACTTTCCACTGCATTTCATTGCTGTCATTAAAGGACCTGCTGAGATCATTTCAGTAATCGTCTTGTTAACTCAGGTGAGAATGTTGACGAGCACAAGGCTGGAGATCATTATGTCAGGCTGATTGGGTTAGAATGGCAGACTTGACATGTTAAAAGGAGAGTGATGCTTGAACTCATTGTTCTTTCATTGTTAACCATGGTGACCTGCAAAGAAACGTGTGCAGCCATCATTGCATTGCATAAAAATGGCTTCACAGGCAAAGATATAGTGGCTACTAAGATTGCACCTAAATCAACAATTTATAGGATCATCAAGAACTTGAAAGAAAGAGGTTCCATTCTTGTTAAGAAGGCTTCAGGGCGTCCAAGAAAGTCCAGCAAGCGCCAGGATCGTCTCCTAAAGAGGATTCAGCTGCGGGATCGGAGTGCCACCAGTGCAGAGCTTGCTCAGGAATGGCAGCAGGCAGGTGTGAGCGCATCTGCACGCACAGTGAGGCCAAGACTTTTGGAAGATGGCCTGGTGTCAAGAAGGGCAGCAAAGATGCCACTTCTCTCCAAAAAAAACATCAGGGACAGATTGATCTTCTGCAAAAAGTATGGCGAATGGACTGCTGAGGACTGGGGCAAAGTCATATTCTCGGATGAAGCCTCTTTCCGATTGTTTGGGGCATCTAGAAAAAGGCTCGTCCGGAGAAGAAAAGGTGAGCGCTACCATCAGTCCTGTGTCATGCCAACAGTAAAGCATCCTGAGACCATTCATGTGTGGGGTTGCTTCTCATCCAAGGGAGTGGGCTCGCTCACAATTTTGCCCAAAAACACAGCCATGAATAAAGAATGGTACCAAAACACCCTCCAACAGCAACTTCTTCCAACAGTTTGGTGAAGAACAATGCATTTTCCAGCATGCTGCAGCACCGTGCCATAAGGCAAAAGTGATAACTAAGTGGCTCGGGGACCAATACATTGAAATTTTGGGTCCATGGCCTGGAAACTCCCCAGATCTTAATCCCATTGAGAACGTGTTGTCAATCCTCAAGAGGCGGGTGGACAAACAAAAACCTAGGCGGGTGAACTAATTCTGACAAACTCCAAGAAGTGATTATGAAAGAATGGGTTGCTATCAGTCAGGATTTGGCCCAGAAGTTGATTGAGAGCAGCCCAGTCGAATTGCGGAGGTCCTGAAAAAGAAGCGCCAACACTGCAAATACTGACTCTTTGCATAAATGCCATGTAATTGTCGATAAAAGCCTTTGAAACGTATGAAGTGCTTGTGATTTATATTTCAGTACATCACAGAAACAACTGAAACAAAGATCTAAAAGCAGTTTAGCAGCAAACTTTGTGAAAACTAATATTTGTGTCATTCTCAAAACCTTTGCCCACGACTGTGCTAAAGAGAAGCTTGTTCACTTTTGAGCTCAGGTGTTCTGTAAAGTAAAGTTCCCATTCCAGTGAGGAACAGAGGTGCAGTGCACTAGTACCCTGAACTTAATAATAATAATAATAATAATTTATTATTATTATTATTTATTATTATTATAAGAAAAAAAATTCTAAGAGATCACAAACCGGTGAACATCTTTTGTGTGGAAGGCAAACAGTGCATTGTTTAATTCTGTACAATTTCTTTGCATTTACAAAAGGTTTGCAGTAGAGGTTTGTTCCATTCATGGTGAACCTGCTGTCCGGTGTTTCCTGTCCTCCCTGCAGCCACTCCCTTCAGCTCTTTAAACCCTGTACTGCGCCGGACTTCTACATCTACAGGACAGGAGATCAGACACGCTAAACTCCTCTATTATTCGATATTCTTTGATTTGCTACATTGTATTTCTTTATGAGAATGAGGAGCCGGGTCGTCGCCAAAGCCGCGTGCTTCCTGAGCGCCTCTGCGCTTTTGATCTACACGCTGTTTTATGTTACGATGTTTCTCGCGAATCCGTCTTCGAACCTCCTGCCGAGGCTCGAGCGCGCAGCTGAGAACATCATCCTGGACAAACTGGATGGAATCGAGCGCCAGATCGATCTAATAGGTCAGTTGGCGAGGTTAGACTTCTAGAACCTTCGCATACACATGCACGGGATTGGTTGACTTGTATGTCATTACTACCTTTTTTCGTTTGTATTTCGTATTGCAGTTTTCTCACGTACCTGCGCCAGGTGTGGAGCCTCATTATGGCTCTCTGTCGCACGTGCATTCATCAGGTTCACTACAAGGCGTATAAAGCTCCGAAAGTGTTTTTACAACCAAAAAGTAAAAACTAAAAAGTTAATTTGGTCATTGGTTATACACAGTAAAATTGCTGTGATTGAGGTATTATTATTATTATTATTATTATTATTATTATTATTATTCCATCGGCACAACATTCCACAAAAATGTTAGGAAGAACTGTCACTTACAGTAGTTTGCCTGGGTCAAAATCACTTCTTGTATTGACGCATTACTTGTGCGCATGTGTTCAGAAAATATACAGCAGTATCTACTTTCAATCATGAAACACATTTTCCTACTTTAATGTTCAACATTTATTTATATATATAAATTCCAAGTTCAAGGAAAGGTCTTGTCTCTTTGATCATACATCAAAGTGGGATCATATTCTTTTCATATATATATATATATATATATATATAAAAATATTTTTTTTTTCATTAAAGAAATCTGATTCACAATAACTTCAATATCTTATAAAATGGGCGCAATGCTACAAACATAAAACAAAGATTACCACTGATGATATGAAATCAATATCAGTCACCTCAAACCATGTCATTAATGTTCCACAAAGTAACAGTAACACCAATTCAATTTGACTTTGAAATTTGTTACTAAACAAAGTAACAGTAGCAGCAGTAAAATTTTATTTTAGCAAAAGCAAAAGGTATGTCAGATGTCGGTCTTTATTTGTTTAGAAATGTCAATTTATTTTGCAGTTTTATGCGAAGCCATCATTGGTGTTATTCATTTTATAATTATAACAGAACAGAAGTATGAGTTGAGGAGGGAGGCAGCTAAGTAGACCTCACCTCAGGTCTCCCTACTGGAATCCTGACTGCATCTAACTTTGTACTGCAATGTAGTTAGTACAATCCATCACACTACAAAATGCATATCATTCACATATCATTCATTCATAATACGGTGAATATATACTGTAGTGTATAGTTTCACGGGTATATTTTAGTCTTATGTTCTGTGCAGAAGTGTTTTTAGAGTATATGTAAATGATGTAGAAGAATATTATATAACCAGTCTACCCACATCCAAGGTGAAATGGTTTGGTTATGACACTCATAGAAAATAATAACATCAATTCTATACTTATTTATTTGTGTTGTTCCAAATGTCTGAATAAAATGTTAGGGCAAAGTTATGGCATACGTTTTTTGTTTTACGGGAGTTTGCTGAAGGGAACTTCATCCAGGGCGCCATACACACCACTTCGTTTAGGCTTATCCATTTCACTTTTGCACCTAACTATCCATCAATGTGGTCAAATAGTAAGGATAAGCTCACTTGGGTACCAATTTTTTTTGTAATACACTCTATTGCCAAAAGTATTTGCTCACTTGCCTTCACATGCATATGAACTTGAGTAAAATCCATAGGGTTTAATATGACGTTGGCCCACTCTTTGCAGCTTCAGCTCTTCAAGGAAGTCTTTCCACAATGTTTAGGAGTGTGTAGGAAGGCGAGCGGATGTGAAGGCAGACGAGCGAATACTTTTGGCAATATGGTGTATATGGTCAGTTAGATTTATGGGGACATACATGGTATAATTATGTTTTGTTTGCAAAAAAAAATTAACTCATCAAAATGTGATTTCATTGCTTATGCTAATTTTAATTTTAACGCACACTGCTAATGGTAGCATGCAGGCATCAGAATATGTTGTGAAGAGTGTAAATAAAAGCTATACTAACATATTTGTAAATACAATAAGTAAAATATGAACCATAGAACCCTATTCTGGAACACTCCATGAAGCCCCCTTGAGAATCCCAAGATGTTCTGTCATGTTTTCACAGCTAAATCGCTGGACATGAGCATGGAGAAAGTCTCAGGACTGGGAGGGACGTTGCCGCCCGTGGAAAAGAAGACGCGAGTGGTCAACAAGTTGTTCCCAAACTCGGAGCTTTTCATTAAATGGGGTGACCAGCTGTCTGAAGAGGAGCAGAAGCAAGCCGAGCACTTGTTCCAGCTTTACGGATACAACGCGTTTCTCAGTGACCGACTCCCTCTGAACAGGACGCTGCCGGACACCCGAGACGCCAGGTAAAACCCCTGTCATGTACAACTGTGAAAAACAAATATAGAAAGAACTCAAATGGGCCAAATAATGCAGATTATGCTGGAACTGTCCTAGCTTTGTAGCTTTGCATAGTCAAATATTAATGAGCAGTGGGTGAAGTCAGCGTCTTCGATTTATTAAATGTTTATGCATGGCTTTCACGCTAATTCAAATTACTTGAGGCTCTGAATACAACTAGAAGAAAATCATATTGTACGTTCAGTTCTTTGTTTTGTGTTATATAGCCATGACGATGATCGATGCAATACCCTGTAAATGTGAAGTTCTGTTTCGAGGGGTACATCCTATTCAAATGGTGATGCCTGTCATGTGCATAGAACTTGCACCAAATTACACTTGAACTGAAATGTAACTTTTTCACACAACTCTAATTTGCATAAAACACACCCTAAGTAAGTCCAGGAAAAGGAAACGTATTCAGATGCCGGAGGACAAAATAGAAATGTACTGTATGTAAATCACACTGTACCATGTTCAGGGGTTATGCTGGATTATAGGTTTCCCTGATAACACTGGGTGCCAGGTGGGAGAATTAACATACTCACACATTTTTGCATATGATGCGAATGATTACCGTCTGGAATAAGAAAAACAATAAATTAATAGTATATATAAATTATTAAATTATATAGTTTTTTAAATATATTAAATTATATATAAATTAATTAATGATATATTGGAATGGAAGGGTCTTGTGTTTGACCCGAAGCTCTAAGGAGTTTGTGAGTGTGCGGGTTTCCTCCGGGTTGCTGCCGTTCTTCCCGTTCCCTAAAAACATTTCAGTAGGTAAATTGGTCATTCGAAAATGCACCTGCAGAACAAACACCTGTTCCCACCTCATGCCTAGTGTTCTGAGATCTAGCATGACCCTGAGCAGGAATGTAGCACTGACTGAAAATGAAAAAATCCTATGGTGGGAAAGTGGCACTCTTTAACGCTTCACTGTTAAATGCTGATATCATTAATTAAAAAAAATCTTAACATAAAAACCTGCTAATAATGACACTCCTGATAGGTGTGTTGCAAAGGTGTATTCAGATCAGCTCCCATCTCTCAGCGTGGTTCTGATCTACCTGAACGAGGCACTGTCGATTTTAAAGAGAGCCATACACAGCATCATTGACAGGACGCCTGCTCATCTGCTCAAGGAGATCATACTGGTAGATGATCACAGCACTAATGGTTTGTAACTTAAAAAAAAAAGTGTTACTTTATTATCACAGGGATATTTTCAGGTTTTCTTCTCTTTGTTTCAGGTTTCACTCTTTGGTTTTTCTTGTATTTATTAATAATATTTTATACCAAAGATGGGGAAGTGGGGGATCAGGTAGTTGATCTCTGGGTTGTTGATCAAAGTGTAAGGGTTTTGAGCCCCGTCACTGCTGGTCACCACTGTTAGGTTCTTGGGCAGGACCCTTAACCCAATGCACCATACAACCAAGCCACTGCATTCGGTGCCAATTCCACGGCCGGTTAGAAAATGGGAGGGTTGCCACAGGAACAGCATCTGGCATAAAACCTGGCCCAAAGCTTGCACATCACACGATCCAAGCTGGTGACCCCTAGGATAAGCAGGACAAAGCCTAAGGGGGGGAAAAGAAAAAACCCATACAGAAATAAATGTACTTTGTTTTTATGCCTTTTTCCAGCTCTATGTTTAAAGTAAATATCGCTTGTTCTAGGCATTGCTGTAGCTGCTGTGCTAATTTTATACCAAATCTTAACATGATTGATCAATGCAGGAAGTTTCAAGTAAACAGATCCGACTTTTCCTGCATTAAATATTACCAAAGAGAACTGGTACATTACCAGTCATTAAAAAATGATGAATGTGTAAATATAGCTGTGTTTCTAGAGTACAAATGAACAATTAAATTAACACGTTTTCTTTATCTGTTAAAAATCTGATGACCCAATAGTTAGCAGCCTGACCCATGACTTCCCATAAAGTTGATATTTTAAAAGGCGAACTGAATGTAAAATGTAAATATCTTAAGCACAGTCTTTTGTTAATCGTTGTAGGTGATCTGAAGGAAAAACTCGGTGAATTTATCGACCAAGTTCATCGACAGAAACCTGGGTTAGTTAAGAAAATCAGCCACAAACAGCGACTGGGTCTGACACAAGCTCGCATTTCAGGATGGAAAGCAGCTGTCGGAGATGTGGTGGCCATTTTGGATGCCCACATTGAGGTGCATAAGCAATGGTAAAAACAAATCCTACCTGTACAACCATGTCTGTACTGTACACAGTGCCCTGGGAATTTGTAGTTTGGATATACAGAAAGCAAAGAATAAAACACTTAGGGCTGCGAGGTTATAGGAAAATAAGTAAGGACAGAGTGGTGTGATGTGACACAATGCAAAGTGGAGTCACTCTTACCACGCTGAAGGTCATTCTTTTCTATAACAGCATGTTCGTCATTCTGTGATTCATTCCTCTTAGATAACACATCAATGCCATAGTTTTGTTTTACAATTTTGAATGAAAGTATTTCTCTTTTTGAAACTATCAATCAGTAAATCAGTATCATCACATTTATTCTATGCTAGGAATTAGCATAAGCATTATGTGCTAGGACATGTAATGCTAATTTATGTTAGCATAATGTTTATAGTACCAGAATTCAGGTTACACGTCCTGATTTAACTTCCATACATAATAAACATACAGACTGAAGTGTCATTCAATACATACTACTATTTACTGTCTGGAAAATGGATTCCATTAAGTTTCCTTTGGTTTAAGGGCAGAACCGCTGCTGGCCAAAATCAAAGCAGACCGGAAGGTGGTGCTGTCTCCAGTGTTTGACCGGGTGGAATTCGATACCCTTGAAGTGACTCCATACTATCCAAATGCCCATGCCTTTGACTGGCAGCTGTGGTGCATGTATGAGTCCTTCAGGCCGGACTGGTATGAACTTAATGACCCGTCCATACCTGGAATGTGAGTGACACCTATTTTATTTACAGTAACATAAAATCTTTATTCTGTACAAGACTCTATGTATTAATGTGCTAATCAAATATGTGACCCACATCAAATCAGATATTAAATCGCATTTGAGTGATTTGAGTGCATATTTTCAGAATCCTGCTTCAATTAGCTCCATTTTGATACCAAGTTTATTACTGGATCATGTCTGTTTCCTGAGTTTGTTTACCAGGAGGACTTTAGAAAACTCATTCGAAATCCTATTTTTTAACACTTGACATGATATGACGGGTCACATATGCAGGGAGAACTTAATAAATAATCACTAACTAGGTGGCATGATGTGGCTCAATTGAAAACACCCAGACACTTATTTTTTTAATAGTTTTATTTTGTGCGTATTAGTCAGTCTCGGCAACATAATTCATTTGCAAAACAACCATTTTATACTGAGATGTCAGCACATGAACCCAAGGACGAGAAAGGAAAAGTAATAGAAGAAAAACACAGACAAAGGTCTTAAACATCCTGTGAGAATAAAGTAAAGAAGAACACATAAAAAGATCCCTTTAACATGAATTAAATCTTAATGATTTTGCCATGTCAATATTCAATTTTCACATCATTCATTTACAGTATTCCAAACGGAAAGGGACTTAGACTTCTACCCACATACCAAGTGTAGAATGAGAAAAAAAAAAATCACATCTGTAGACATTAGGCCTAGGGGTCAGCATTATTGTAATACAGTGGAACCTCGGATTACGAGCATAATTTGTTCAGGAAGTGGGATCGTATTCCAAAACACTTGTAAACCAAATCAAACCTTCCCATAAGAAATTATGAAAACTCAAATAATTCGTTCCACAGCCCAAAAAAATAAATACAGAAAAATAATTAATACTGTATATAAAGTAAAAATAAAACAAACTAACCTGCACTTTACCTTTTAAAAAAAGTTAAAATAAATCCCAACAGATAAGTGTTTCCGTTTGTATTTGTGTGTGTGTGTGTGTGTGTGTGTGTGTGTGTGTGTGTGTAGAATTAGCCCCTTCCCTTGCCTCCTCTTGCACAGTAAAACTCCTCCTCCCTCACCCCACCTCGCTTTTTAAGTTTCACAACAAACACACACACAACGGAAACACTGTCTTAACGGGAAAAAAAGAAATCTCTCTAATGACACTCACATGAGCGCATACTAATGGAATCACTGCTGTAAAGTAAAAAAAATAATAAAAAATGAACCGGCACCTTACCTTTGAAAAGAATCGCGACAGAGCAGAGTGTCTGTGTAGAGCAGAGTGTGTGTGTCTATGTGAAGCCGGGGAGGTGGGGGGGTGTAAAGGCGAGAGCGTGTGTGTGTGTGTGTGTGTCGGTGTGTGAGAGTCGGTGTCAAAAAACTCGGCACTCGTAAACCAAGATATGCTCGTTTTTCAAGTCAAAATTGATTAAAAATCTTTGCTCGTCTTGCGGAACACTCGTAAACCGAGTTACTTGCAATCCGAGGTTCCAGTGTATCTGCTAATGGGTGCTATTTGTAGTTTTTTTAATATATATATTTAATGGTGTGGAACTTCCTTGAAACAAGTTAGTTCCTGGCCTCCTGCTTTACACTCATAAATAGTTGTTCCTTTATTAGAATTTTTATGTTCTTGCTCATGAACTTAAAAAATACAAAACAATACAACTTGTAATAATGAGAAACCAGAAGAATCAGCACCTGCCAAATAATTCACCTGGGTAGAAACCTAAATGTCCCATATTTCCTTATTTATTTAACAAGTTAAGAGCACTCCAAAGTGTGTGTTTGTGTCTGTTTGTGTGTAAATGCTCCAGCAGAAATATCCCTCAGTTCACGTATTTTTAAAAACCTCTAACTTCCTCTGTTTCACCCGGCCTCCAATTCAGTTCCATTTCGGTTCCGCTGTCAAATGAACTACTGCTCAGCCACGCCCCCTAGAGAACAGCAGAGCTGAGGTGGGAGGTCACAATAGGGGAAAATGTTGGGAAGAGTCTGGCTGAGATGACATGGGGTGGAGACAAAGAGAAGAACTCCAACCCAACCTTCAGGGGAGAAGGAATGGGGTATTTGGAGCTCTTGAGTACACTGTAAAAAAATATGTTAGAAAATGGAGAAAGAGGCCAAGGAAGAAAGTATTTGATGGGTTTTTAAAAAGTGACTGTTCTAGAAAAGAGGATTTCAATTGGAAGGAAGATGGGAGAGATAAAGACCAGAAGGTGGCATTAATGTAACATAGTAACATATTGTAACATAGTAACATAATGTAATGTAACTCCTAGTAATCTAAAGACAACTTCTAATCAGCGTATTGAAACCCTGGCAAATACAAAAAAAATAAAAAAAATAACAAAAGGCAGATTTTTTATGCCTATATTTTTGTTTGGACATGCACAATGCCATTTTTGAATGTAAAGTAAAAAAGTAAAAGTCACTGCATAAAATGCCAACAGATACAAATGTAGAGGAATCTGCCATACAAGTGCTGTCGTTAATATATTTAAAAGAATTTATTCATGTAAACATTTGGTTAATCTTACTGTTATAAAAAAAAAAAATCAGCTTCACACCTTCTGACCCATCAGACTTTAAAATTAAACACTGCTGTGGTATATGCCTTAAACTTCACTGCCATGTGAACATATTTCCTTTTGGTTTTGCCTTTGACAGGAGCCCTTCCGTCATGGGAATCCTTGTGGCCGATCGATTGTTCTTGGGAGAAATTGGAGGTTTGGACAAAGGAATGGAAATCTATGGAGGGGAAAACGTTGAGCTTGGAATACGTGTAAGTTGTTACACATATTTTTGCACCTGTTATGTTTGAAAAGGACATAAAGCACAGGGTTTGTTTATTTTTTAGGTTTGGCTGTGTGGTGGAAGCATTGAGATCATCCCTTGTTCAAAGATTGCTCATATAGAGAGAGCACACAAGCCCTATGCTCCAGATCTCGGTGAGCCCATGAGAAGAAACGCGCTAAGAGTGGCTGAAATATGGATGGATGAATATAAGAGAAACGTTTATGTAAGCTGGAATCTCCCCCTGAAGGTTGGTTGTAGTAAGCTCCGAGTATTCTTTGGCCAAGTTGAAAAGATGATTTAGCTTCTACCCTATCTACCTATAGGATCTACTCAAAATTTGGTTGTTAAAGATACAGTAAGCATGTGAATTAAGATGACTGACTGCAAGTTTAACTGAAACTGAAACTAAAATTAAAGTTACAAAAACACACATTACAATCTACAAAGCAAATAATTATACTGTTAATACTTCACTTGTGCCACTGAAATCATTCTTGTATAATTTTTTTTTCATGCATGTTCTGTTGCGATTTTCTCTTGTTTTTTTTTAATAAGCTATAAAGGATTGTAGTACACAGATCAGTCATAACATTACAACACAAAACATTATGCCCAGTATTGTGTAGCTTCTTCTGGTGCTGCCTCCACAAGACCTCTCGGAGTGTACTGTGGTATCTGGCAATAGATCCTTTGGGTGCTGTGGGTTTCATGGGCTATCATGGATTGGACTTGTTTGTCTGGATCCCATGGGTGATTGATTGGAAGGGGATCTGGGCAGTTTGGAGGCCGGTTTGGTGCTTGGTTTCTTTGCCTGTCCGGCGCTGTGTGTGGCTGGCTGTGGTACAGTGGGTATTCTGGTGCCTTTCCATCATGGCCAGCATTGACTTTTTCAGTGATTTGTGCTGCATTGACTTCTTTGTGGGATCAGACTAGGCCAGCTGGCTTTTGGTCCACTGCGCCATGGGTGAGTACAGGGTGCCCATGATCCTGTCCCCAGTTTCCTGGTATATAAACGATAATCAATGTCAATGTGTTAATGTTCGTTCTGATCAGTGTATAATGATTTAATTAGAGAGTTTGGGTTTGATCTACAACACTGCCCAATACTCTATAATACAATACAATAATAACTCCACAAAGCACTGTTTGAACGATATAAATAAACTAAATAAACATAAAAGGAAGATAAAAATGTTTAGTCAAATCTGATTCAAACTTTTCCCCTTCAGGATCATGGAATTGATATCGGAGATGTGACTGAAAGAAAGAAGCTGAGAAAACAACTTAACTGTAAGCCCTTTAGCTGGTATCTGAAGAACGTGTATCCTGAGTTAGACCCCTGGGATGATCTACTTGGTTACGGCACAGTAAGCAGCATTTATTTCCCTTTCCTTTCACTTATGAGTACAAAATGATGAGTATACACAGGGAATTTAATTACACAAAATAATGTCAAAAAGCCAATGAACTTGAATGGTTTGCTTTACTTGCTTTTGACAGATACAGATTGACCTCTTAGAAAATCAATGCATTGATCAGGGTCCTGTCCCTGGCAGTGTCCCTGTCCTTTATCAGTGTCATGTCTTCAGCTCCCAGGTACTGTATGTATTCAACAGTCACACCTGAGAAAACTTTTAAGGGCTCTGACACACCTAGTAAACTTTAAAGAACTAGCGCCAACCAAAGGCAACTAATAACCGTGTCGTATCTTCTGCGTCGAGTTTTTGTAGCGTTTGAGTAGCAAGAAGGGTGAAGGAATGGTAGCATGTGTGTTAACAAAAGAAATTAAATGAAATTATCCTCTACCTAGCAATGTCATTTTGTACAGTGTCTATACAGTAGGTTGAGCATATGGACGAGTGGACGGTTAGCTCGGGCGTTGCCATTTGTGAGTCATGCTCAGGCAAAGCACAACATTGATACTCCTATGATACAGGGTGAAAACTTGATTAGGTTCATATATATTTACGACTCAAATTAAAATCACTAGACCTTGGTTGTACTATGGAAAACGTTTGGGATTACCTTTCATCATGAACTTGAATCCCACAGACACCATTTCCTTTAACATTGCTTGGAGTTAAAGGAGAAAAATTGATCATGCTCTCTGTCAGGGGAAGATGGTGTGGCAATCGTACACGTATAGACATTTAAACACTTGTAGATACACAAGTCAAGTCAAGTCAAGTAGGCTTTTATTGTCATTTCAACCATATACAGTTCAGTACACAGTGAAACGAAGCAACGTTCCTCCAGGACCAAGGTGCTACATACATGCAACGACATAAATTAACAACACAACATAAATTTAACAACGCAGATTTTTACATTTTTAAGTTAACCTAAAAAACTATCAATTTCTATACAAAAAAAGAGACAACAAAGACGGCAGACAACAGACGACAAAGTGCACGTGCAAATGTGCAAACGAAGAGCTACATGACAACACAACAACGTAACGCGTTACAGTTAAGAAATACCTTTTTAGTGATAAGGTATGGGTTGAGGTAGTGGAGAGAGCAGCAAGTAAACAATTTACATTGTGTTCAAAAATATTGTGTGCAAATCGCAAAGTGAAATAAAATATTGTGCAAATATTGCAAAGAGCAGTTCAGATAGGTAGGTATGAACAAATTAAGGTGTTGTAAATCAGTGTGATTGTGCATATGTGTGTTTATCAGTTCAGTCCCGATGTTATTTAGTTCGTCTGTTTTAGTGATTTGTGTGTGTGTGTGTGTGCGTGTGTGTTTATCAGTCCAGTCTCTTTGTGTTGAGGAGACGGATGGCTTGTGGGTAAAAACTGTTACATAGTCTGGATGTGAGTGCCCGAATGCTTCGGTACCTTTTTCCAGATGGCAGGAGAGTGAAGAGTGTGTGTGATGGATGTGTCCGGTCAGCCACAATGCTGGTGGCTTTGCGGATGGAGCGTGTGGTGTAGATGTCTTCGATAGAGGGGAGAAAGACCCCGATGATCTTCTCTGCTGTCCTCACTATCCGCTGTAGGGACTTGCGGTCTGATATGGAACAATTCCCAAACCAGACAGTGATGCAGCTGCTCAGGATGCTCTCGATGGTTCCTCTATAGAAGGTGGTGAGGATCGGTGTTGGAAGCTGTGCCTTTCTCAGCCTTCTCAGGAAGAAAAGACGTTGTTGGGCTTTCTTATGCAGAGAGCTGGTGTTGAGGGACCAGGTGAGGTTCTCCTCCAGGTGGACACCCAGGAATTTCGTGCTCTTGACGATCTCCACAGAAGAGCCGTCGATGCTGAGCGGAGAGTGATCGCTCCGTGTCCTCCTGAAGTCAACAATCATCTCTTTTGTCTTATCGACGTTCAGAGACAGGTTGTTGTCTGTACACCAATCCGTTAGCCTCTGCACTTCCTCTCTGTACGCCGACTCGTCGTTCTTGCTGATGAGACCCACCACGGTCATGTCATCAGCAAACTTGATGATATGATTGGAGCTGTGTGTCGCTACACAATCATGAGTCAGCAGTGTGAACAGCAAGGGACTGAGCATGCAGCCCTGGGGGGCCCCAGTGCTCAGTGTGGTGGTGCTGGAGGTATAGTTCCCGATCCTCACTGCCTGAGGTCTTTCGGTCAGGAAGTCCAGGATCCAGTTACAGAGGGAGGTGTTCAGTCCCAACAGGCTCAGCTTCCCGATCAGTTGTTGGGGGATGATTGTATTGAATGCTGAACTGAAATCTATGTACAGCATTCTGACGTAAGTGTCCTTGTTGTCCAGGTGTGTCAGTGCCAGGTGGAGTGTGGTGGAGATGGCGTCATCCGTCGAACGGTTTGGACGATACGCAAACTGCAGGGGGTCCAGTGAGGGAGGCAGCAGGGTCTTGATATGTCTCATGACGAGCCGCTCGAAGCACTTCATGATGATGGGTGTGAGTGCAACAGGGCGGTAGTCATTGAGACAGGACACAGAAGACTTCTTCGGCACGGGGACGATGGTGGTAGACTTGAAGCATGTGGGAACGACGGCGCTGCTCAGAGAGATGTTGAAGATGTCGGTGAGAACATCTGCCAGCTGTTCTGCACATTCTCTGAGCACTCTGCCTGGGATGTTGTCTGGTCCAGCAGCTTTACGAGGGTTGACTCTCCGCAGAATTTTCCTCACATCAGCCGTGGTGAGACACAGCACCTGGTCGTTTGGAGGAGGGATAGTCTTCCTCGCCGTCACGTCGTTCTGTATGTCGAACCGTGCATAGAAGCTGTTCAGCGCATTCGGAAGGGAGCAGGTGATGATGTCCTGTAGTTGGTGATGGCTTGTATACCCTGCCACATGCGCCGTGTGTCACCGCTGTCTCTGAAGTGATTGTGGAATCGCTGGGCGTGTGCACGCTTCGCCTCTCTGATGGCCCGGGACAGTTTGGCCCTTGCTGTTCTTAGGGCCGCCTTGTCTCCCGTTCTCAAGGCAGAGTCTCTGGTCTTCAGAAGTGCACGTACCTCTGCAGTGATCCACGGTTTCTGGTTTGGTCGTGAGATGATATTCTTGGAGACAGTGACGTCATCGGTGCACTTGTTGATGTAGCTGATGTAGCGGGGATGTTTGTGTAAACAAGATCCAATGTGTTTTCCCCTCTCATTGCAAAGTCCATATACTGATGGAATTTAGGAAGCATTGACTTGAGATTTGCATGGTTGAAATCTCCAGCGACAATAAACAGTCCATCGGGGTGTGTACTCTGCAGATTACTGATCTTAGCATACAGTTCACAGAGCGCTTTCTTACCATCAGCACTAGGTGGAATGTACAGTCCGATAATGAAAACAGTGGTGAATTCCCGTTGTAAATAAAAAGGTCTACATTGAACAGTCACAATCTCCAGCAACGATGAGCAAAAGCTAGAAACTAGCACCGAGTTCTTGCACCATTTTGTGTTGATGTAAACACACAAGCCGCTGCCGCGAGTCTTACCGCACAGAGCTGTGTTTCTGTCGGCGCGAAACGAGGCTAGTCCGTCTAGTTCAATGGCGGCGTCCGGTACTCTATCGCTGAGCCATGTCTCCGTGAAAACAAAGACACAGCAGTCCCTCACCTCACGCTGTGTAGCCTGCTGAAGTCGGATGTAGTCCAGTTTATTGTCCAGAGAGCAGACGTTTGATAAGATGATGGACGGAAGAGCCGGCCGGCTAGGGTTTGTTTTTAGCCTAGCACAGACTCCTGCCCGCTTCCTCGCGCACCGCTTACGATGTCCCCTCCTCCGGCTACCGGCATCAGGCAACGCCGAGGACTGGAGGCCTGGTTCCTGAAGCAAGCCGAGGTAGCATAGCTTCTCACGCAGCTCATCTTGAATTAAATTTACCGGTTTATTGAGTTGCAAAAGTGTCTGGCGGTGGTAAGTACGAACACCGTTTGCGCCGATGTCCATATACTGGGTAAAATAAACGCGCTACAACACTAAGTAAACAAAGTAGCACCATTTTTGGCTCCGGAGCGGCCGCTGCGTGCTACTGACGCGCCGCCATCTTGGATCTCCCACATGTCCAAATCATCGAATTCAGGTGTTCCAATCAGTTCCATGTTTACAGGTGTATAAAGTCAAGCACGTAGGCATGCAAACCGCTTCTACAAACATTTTTGAAAGTATGGGTCGCTCTCAGGATGGTACAGTACCATGATACTAAATATTCCACAGTCAACTGTGTTGGTATTATTACAAAGTGGAAGCAATTGGGAATGACACCAACTCAGCCACGAAGTGGTAGGTTGTGTAAAATGACAGAGCGGGGTCAGCGGATGCTGAGACATTTAGTGCACAGAGGTCGCCAACTTTGAGTCAACAGCTACAGACCTCCAAACTTCATGTGGCCTTTAGATTAGTTCAGGGACAATGCGTATAGAGCTTCATGGAATGAGTTTTCATGGCCAAGCAGCTGCATCCGATTGTGGCAAGGTGATGGGTTCTTTTTGTTATTGGCTTATAGTTAGTGATTCTTTCATCGCGATAGCCTATCTGAATGGTTTTGGACGATATTTAAGGCGGGTGTTACCTTACCTGGCGACCGTCGCGACCAGGACCGCCTTTATGGTGTGTGCATGAGCAGAAGGTGCGTGTGGTTGGTGTTTGTAGCTATGTGGCTAATGGAGAGGTGGGCATGCACACTAAATTGCTGATACTTCTTTTCCCCTTAGTGCACAGAGCGACAAATTGATATCTGGATGAGTCAGACTGTTCACTTGTGTCAGGTAGGTGTACGCTGTTTCTATGCGCCGTGTATGTTGGTTTCGGGTAATGGTAACCGGCGTTTGTTTAATGCTTAGTCGTGGAATTCGTTCCGCGCATGCGTCCTCCTGCTTGGGATTGGGCTGTGAACTGTGAGTGGCGGTACAGCTCTCGTGGCACCACGATTCGTTTGGGTAAGTGGGTTTTTATTTTCTCTGGGTTACGGTAGAGATGCATTTGATTAATGGTTCTTCTTTTTAGCGCGTCTATGGGCGTCTGACGCGGTGCTGGTGAACCGTTTGAAGGTGGAAGTATTTGTCCCCTGCAGTGACGGAGGACGGCGCTGCTGTTTTTCTTCCCCGTTTTCTTTTTGTTTTTTATGTTTTGCTCTTTATTTCTCTTCTCCTCTTGTGTCGGTGAGCGGCTCATGGTTGTCGGTTATACCGGGCTGGCGTAGCGTGGTCACCGGTTGTCGACAGTATCAGTGGGTTGGAGTGGCCCAGCTACTGTTTGACACCCTAGTTGAGCTTTGGGCTATTTGCATCTCCGATGGCCATTGATGCTGTGGAGAGTGTAGCTCTTGGAGAACTCTGTATCCGATATATGACCGTGGCAGTGGGCACCTAGAGTGAAGGTTTCCTTTATTTTTCTTTTGTTTCGTGTTCTTCCTGCTACGTGGGTGTTTTGTTATTTGTTCTTTCTTTTGTTGATATAAGGAGAATTTTGCTCTTCTCAGTCTTTTGTGTTTGTTTGGATATATTGTTTTTGTTTATGTGGATGTTTGTGTTTCTTGTATTTTTTTATTTGATTTGATTTTTTTCTATGGAATGCAATGTTTGTCCATCATAGGCACTGTGGGGCGGGTAGGCTAGCTAACTAGCTTTGAGTGCTGGTAGTACCATACTCGTGTGGAGTGCAGGTCGTTTGGATTTACATTTCACTTTGTGAGTGTGTGTGGATGTGTGTGATGCACAAGTGCACCTGTGTCACAGGTACTTTGTTTAGCCTGTCTCTGCTGTGGGGGAAATCTGTGCCTGTGTATTCTGTTTTGTGTTGTTCCGTTTTTGTGATTCTTGTTTGATTAGATTTTTTGTTTTTTTGTGCTCTGTGTGAGTATTGGTTTATTTTTTTTTGCGTGTTTCGTTGTGATTATACAGAGTGCTGTGTGACCCATATTGTGCGTGCATGATGATTTTGATATGTAGCATTTAATGTATTATTTGTGAATTAAACAAGTTTTTGTACATTGTTCACACGTCCCTCTGGAGTCCTTAGCCTACATACCTGTGTGCTTTATTGGGGTTATTTCCCCGATTAATCTCGGGCTTTTTATGGTGATAAATCTTGCAATTCTTTAGCGCTGTGCCACACAAGCCTTACATCACTAAGTGCAATGCAAAGCATCGGATGCAGAGGAGTAAAGCACCCTGCGACTGGACTCTAGAGCAGTGGTTACGTGTTCTCTGGAGTGATAAATCACGCTTCTCTGTCTGGCAATCTGATGGACAGGTCTGGGTTTGCCAGTTGCCAGGAGAATGGTTAATCTCTGACTGCATTGTGCCAAGTGTAATGTAACTCAGCCCCTCAGTTTCAGTGAAATGAACCTTGTAATGCTTCAGCATACCAAGATATTTTGGACAATTTCATGCTCCCAACTTTGTGGGACCCAACCAGTTTGGGGACGGCCCCTTCCTCTTCCAACATGACTGCACACCAGGGCACAAAGCAAGGTTCATAAACACATGGATGAGTAAGTTTAGTGTAGAAGAACTTGCCTCGCCTGCACAGAGTCCTGACCTCAACCTGATATAAACATCTTTGGGATTAATTAGAGCGGAGACTGCAAGTTGGCCCTTATCGTCCAGCATCAGTGTCTGACCTCACAAATGTGCTTCTGGAAGAATGGTCAAAAATTCCCATAAATACACTTTGTGGACAGACGTCCCAGAAGAGTTGAAGCTGTTATAGCTGCAACATCATATTAAACCCTATGGATTAAGAATTGGATGTTACGCAAATTCATATGCATTTGTAGGCAGATGAGTGAATACTTTTGGCAATTTAGTATATTTATTTTAGCTGTGTTCGAAGGTGTATTTTCCTGTTCCATTTAGCTACATAAATGAACTACTATACACACATCTGTGAGCACATTTTTTGCCCGAAAGATGGCAGATAAAGATTTCTTCTCATTTTCATCACCAGTCTTACACACGTGGACAAAATTGTTGGTACCCTTCGGTCAATGAAAGAAAAACTCACAATGGTCACATAAATAACTTTAATCTGACAAAAGTAATAATTTTAAAAAATTCTATGAATGTTAACCAATGAAAGTCAGACATTGCTTTTTCAACCATGCTTCAACGGAATTATTTAAAAAAATTAACTCATGGAACAGGCCTGGACAAAAATGATGGTACCCCTAGAAAATACTGAAAATAATGTGACCAAAGGGACATGTTAATTCAAGGTGTGTCCACTAATTAGCATCACAGGTGTCTACAATCTTGTAATCAGTCAGTGGGCCTATATATAGGGCTCCAGGTAGTCACTGTGTTGTTTGGTGACATGGTATGTACCACACTCAACATGGACCAGAGGAAGCGAAGGAAAGAGTTGTCTCAGGAGATTCGAAAGAAAATTATAGACAAGCATGTTAAAGGTAAAGGCTATAAGACCATTTCCAAGCAGCTAGATGTTCCTGTGACTACGGTTGCACATATTATTCAGAAATTTAAGATCCATGGGACTGTAGCCAACCTCCCTGGACGTGGCCGCAGGAGGAAAATTGATGACAAATCAAAGAGACGGATAATCCGAATGGTAACAAAAGAGCCCAGAAAGACTTCTAAAGAGATCCAAGGTGAACTTCATGCTCAAAGAACATCAGTGTCAGATCGCACCATCCGTCGTTGTTTGAGCTAAAGTGGACTACATGGGAGACGACCAAGGAGGACACCATTGTTGAAAACAAATCATAAACCTACATGTTGACAAGCCACAAAGCTTCTGGGAGAATGTCCTATGGACAAAATGGAACTTTTTGCCAAGGCCAAGATGAGACAAAAATTGAACTTTTTGCCAAGGCACATCAGCTCTATCAGTTCACAGATGGAAAAATGAAGCATATGAAGAAAAGAACACTGTCCCTACTGTGAAACATGGAGGAGGCTCTGTTATGTTCTGGGGCTGCTTTGCTGCATCTGGCACAGGGTGTCTTGAATCTGTGCAGGGTACAATGAAATCTCAAGACTATCAAGGGATTCTAGAGAGAAATGTGCTGGCCAGTGTCAGAAAGCTGGGTCTCAGTCGCAGGTCATGGGTCTTGCAACAGGACAATGACCCAAAACACACAGCTAAAAACACCCAAGAATGGCTAAGAGGAAAACATTGGACTATTCTAAAGTGGCCTTCTATGAGCCCTGACCTCAATCCTATTGAGCATTTTTGGAAGGAGCTGAAACATGCTGTCTGGAAAAGGCACCCTTCAAACCGGAAACAACTGGAGCAGCTTGCTCATGAGGAGTGGGCCAAAATACCTGCAGAGAGGTGCAGAAGTCTCATTGACAGTTACAGGAATCGTTTGATTGCAGTGATTGCCTCAAAAGGTTGTGCAACAAACTATTAAGTTAGGGGTACCATAATTTTTATTTTATTTTTAGTTAATTATTTTTAATAATTCTGTTGAAGCATGGTTGAAAAGCAATGTCTGACTTTCATTGATAAATAAGAATTCTATGAATGTTAATTATTACTTTTGTCAGATTAAAGTTATTTCTGTGACCATTGTGAGTTTTTCTTTCATTGACCGAAGGGTACCAACAATTTTGTCCACGTGTGTATATTAATGCATTCACTCTGTAGTAACTTTTTATTCACAGAAATGTGTACAGTATATGGTGGGACTATATACTTAATTTAAGCTTAATAATAATCCCTCACTCACTCATCATCTATACCACTTTATCCTGTGTACAGTATCCCGAGGGGCCTGAAGCCTATCCAGCATGAGGCGGGATACACCCTGGACAGGGTGCCAATCTATCACAGGGCACACGTACAGCACACACACACTCATTCACACACTACTGGCAATTTGGGAATGCCAATCATACTAATCTTTGGACTGTGGGAGGTAACTGGAGTACCCAGAGGAAAACCACCAAGCATGGGGAGAACATGCAAACTCCATGCACGCAGACCCGAGGTAGGAATTGAACCCGGAACCTGGAGGAGCGAGGCGACAGTGCTAACTACTAAGCCACCGTGCCGCCTAATAATAAACAGATTAGGAAATATATAGCCCATTGCAGGCAACTGTGAGCACTGGTATGTGGAGGAGGGCAGATAGCTGAAACAGCCTGATCTGTTTGGCAGGGTTCATGTGTCTCGGAATAGGCATGTATTTGTTCCCTCCTACCTGGTCAGTTGATGTAAGAACTGTAAAAAAAAAAAACAGCACGTGAAACAGCAGAATATTTGCTGATGAACTTTAAGAGAGATTGAAAAGTGAAAGAATTTGATTCGGTGCTGTTATGTCAATTTTGTCCATGAACCTTATGTTGGAATACTATTTGGTGCAGTAGTGTGAAATTTGGGTGGCAAGGTGGCATGTGGTTTGTATGTTCTCCTTCAGTTTGGTGGGTTTCCTCTGGGTTTCTTCCCCCAAATCCAAAGACATGAATAGTAGGCTCATTTATGGTTTCAAATTGTGTGAGTGAGTGCTTGTGCCCTGCGATGGATTGGCACCCTCATCCAGTGTGTGCCCCAAGTTCCCTGGGAAAGGCTCCTGGCCTCCCGTGACACGCGGATACGAGATAGAGAATGAATGAACGTATGCAGTTTGTGATGTATCCTTACAAAGCTCTCTGGTTAGCATTTTAACACCACTTAAAATCAAGCAAGCTGTTATTTCTAGCCATGTAAAGTCACAGTGAGTCAAGAGATGTTCATCCTTTTGTACCTGATTCACATACAATAGGAGTGGATTTATTTAGGCCTAGTATCATTGTGTTGTTTAATGGCTCAGATTATAGGAGTAAAATGTCTTTGTGTCTTTTGTTTGAGTTTGAACAGATAGAAGATAGTCTTGTTGGGATCTACCAACTCAGCAGTCTTTTAAATACAAGTGTTCCAGTATGGGTAAAATGCTTTACAATACTCTGTAGGGTGTCATTTAATCACTTTGCTTAATTGAGTTTCTATCCAGAGACTTCCTTCTCATGCTCGTTGCCGTTAGCCTTGTTAGCCTTCTCTTCATGTCTTTGGAATGGGCGGGGAGACCCATAGGAAACCCAACCAGGTCAGGGAGAACATGCCAACTCCATGCAGGTATGAGGCCACGGTGTTAACCACTATACCCCCTTGCCACCCAAACTGCACACTACTTCTCCAAATAGTATGCCAACATATGCAAAAGAGCATCAGCTTGGTGTGTCAGGGCCCAGATTCCTATGAAAACATTTTAAATAATTTGACAACGCTCTAACTTTTAATTGCAAAACCACTGTCTACCATCTGCTTGTTGTGTACATACTGTAGCACTGTTACTATAAAAGTAATGGGGAACTTTACATTGGCGGCATCAGATCTCACAAGTACAACCAAAACCGCTGCCTGGTGGATCCTGGTGAGGGAAACACACCTGCACTGCACAGCTGTCAAATGGCAAAGGAGAAAGAATTGTATATGCACTGGGACTTTAAGCAGGTAATTAATCTAATCAAATTAGTTCTCAGCTTTGCATTGCACTGCTAAATGAGTAACACCAGGAGATCTTGAGAGAAAATCCTGCTTCCTTGAGCACTTTCATATCACAGCACTGGGGTCAGATCGAGTGGATTAGTTTTCATTAACAGCACTCACTCTACAAGTTTCTATAGGAATGAATTATTAACAGTATCTTTTCTTAAGGTAGCAAGTGAAGCTGCTATGGTAGAGCAATGCTAAGGAAATGTACGTAGAAAGGTCCTACATGAAAAGATTACTAAAAGCAGCAGTGAAGCTTCCTGATCCACGGAGGATCTGTAAGCTGAACAGAAGCATCCAGGTTTCTATGTAACACCAGCGGAAATGACATTACGTAAGACAGGGAAGAGGGTTATTGCTTTACTCGCATCCCAAGTACTTTAGCACCTGTTTTTATTGTAAGTAATAAGGTAAGGTGTTGTGTAAGTAGATATCACCAGTGCCAGTGCTTTGGCAAAAGTTAGTATATCTTATGCAAATGTTAAAAATGTCCAAACAAAAGACTGAGCTATGACTTGTTTTTCCTTCTGGTTCGCTTCAACAGAGAAAAACTAATATTAATAACTTAACCAGGCCTTATCGCACCACTTACCCCATTGTTGAACTGAGGAATTTGTATGGTAACAAAACTACTATTGCAGTTTTATAATCCTGTATTGTTTCCCCACAGGGTCATGCCATAAGAAACAAGAACACAAAGAGATGCCTTGAGGTTGCCCAAGGAGAGGACTCATGGTACCACCTTGTCATTCAGGCTTGCAGTGGGCAAAAGTGGACAATCCAACATGTCATTAAGGAATTTTAATATCTTATGTCTAATGACCGCCACATTGACGAAACGACAACGAAGGAAATTAAACCTATGGAATGTCAGCCATCACTGAGACGTCACACTTGCGCTCAGATGTGCACTCAGAGGAGACTTTCATACTGGAAAGACAAATGCAAAAAAATTTTTTTTATCAGAACTGTTGTTAAACTGATAGTTTGATGACTTAAGTTAATGATTTACTCTAGCTAGAAACCATGTGGGTGTTAACTCTTTTTTAACAGACAAATAATTTTTTGACAGATTGACTGGAAACAAGGCACAACTATAAACATTTTCCTTATTTGTTATGGTACATTACTAAGAAGAGACTTTTTTTTTCTGTTTACAGTTGCGTCACTTATTGCTTTATTTAAAAAACAAATCCTGAATTAAATTATTTTTTAGAAATGCGCCCAAGTATATCTGATCCCACAGCGCCACCTGCAGTTTGAAGAGGATTCCCAGTATAGGTTTCCCAGAGATTCCTGGCTAATCAGCTTCACCGGAGGTTACAGGAAGACTTACCTTCATAACACAAACATTTCAATGTAAGAGGAAAAGATGAAATACCTGATAACACTTTTTCCCTTTATTGACCTAATATATAATAACGTAATACCTGATAACGATGACTTTTCACTTGGCTCGGCCAAACTTTTAATAACCTCTTAAAAACATACACAAGGTACCATCTAATAGAAAAAACCTTAACATTTTATTATGGTTCAATTATTTCATCATCATCACTGAATTCCTAATTGTAAGTACCTATAAGGGAAAATTGCATTGCTAAAAGCAATTTGGTTTCCAAAAGAGTCTTACACTCTAAATTCATCACTATCCTCTTTTTGTAAGTCGCTCTGGATAAGTGCGTCTGCCAAATGCCTAAATGTGAATGTAAATTTAATGACATCTCAGGAAGTTAGAGTGAAATGTATCTAGGATTCACTAGGACAAACCAAATATATTTCTAGATGTTTAACGCATAAGAACCCACAAATCTTTTAAAAATGTTCTAGAAAGTTCCTTATTCAGCGTTTTGCTCGATTTTAACTTAGGAAGTCCCTAAAGTGACATCTAATGAACATTCTGCTGCAGTCATGTGACAAGCTGTGAATTTCCAAAATGCTGGTCTGTCTGGGTAGCACATGGGTCAGAAGTAGGTTGTTTTGAAATGTTGTTGTTTTTTTTCCTCCCGAGGGGTACTAAAAGTAAGTTTCATCCTATTTAATACTCTCAATCACTTTTTTAACTGACTTACTGGTTGGACCAGAGAGGCCTTTGCCCTTATTGTTTCAAACAGATGACTTCTCCTGGATGATCCTGAATCTGAAACATGCAGGTGGCAAAGGAAAGCAGCAGTTGCCTGTCTCCATAGTGTAGAATGTAGTTTGACAGCTCTTACCTCAGACATCAGTGGAATTACTGAAGAATAATCTACAAAATGTGAAAAGAGTTACAAATGTTATAGTTACTGTGTAAAAATGGAGAGGGACCTTTTTGAATGTTCACTGTTTGTGCTACTATTTTGAAAAGTAAAGCATTACAGTATATTACTAATTATGAACTAAAGAAATATATTATTGTTATGAGGCACCTTTTCCAATGTCCCACTGGTGAAGACGAACCACTAACATCACTTTGAATAAAGTAATCATCATGTGTACAAATTTATATAATATTCAGTGGAACCTTGGATTGCAAGTAACTTGGTCTGTGAGCGTTTTGCAAGACGAGAAAATTGTTTAAAACTTGATAATCGAGTGAAGTTTTGAAATACAAGTAGTACAATGCCCTTTGTCTGCTGAGTGTCAGGTGATCACAACTGAGCTAATGGTTCTTCTCTTGCGTGCTGTGGGATTGTGTGTAATCGTCTCTCATGCTCGGTCTCAGTGCGCGTGCGTCACTCATATAGTCAACATCCGTGCATGTGTGTACTGTTTATTGTAACTTTGTGACCACGTAAAAAAAAAAAGATGGTCTGTAGCAGTGCGGGAGATTAATCTGTTTAACGACAATGCAACGTCACATCCTCAAAAGGAGGCAGAAGGAAGTGTCATTAGAGAGGTTCCTTGTAACAGAAGTTTGCCAGCAGAGCATTTTCTAGCAGGAGTTTATCAAATTCCGCTGGGTGTGATGGCTGTGTACACAAGATTCACTTGTTTAGGAATACAGTACATATTCATCATTAAGCATTAGTTTTTCATGTTACGGCTGAAACGAAAAAAAAAAAAAAAAGAAACCACATAAGTGCATATATTTATCCATCATTATTTAAGCATTATTTCATATATCTGATGCTATGCATCACTAGGGATATTCATTATCTACATATTAATTGATGGAATTGTTTAAGGGAAACTAATGTACACCGATCCGCCATAACATTAAAACTACTGAGAGGTGAAGTGTAAAGCATTCAATATCTCAACACAATGGATCAAGTTGTGAGATGTATTAGGTAGTGAGAGAAAAGGGCCAGAGTGTGTGGCTGGGCGTGTGTGTGTTTGTGTGTGTGTGTGCAGGTTTTCATTCCAATGAAGCAGAAGCCACACCTGCAAGTTTACTGAAAGCCAAGAGCAACTAAATAAACAGGTGGAATCAAGTGTGGCTTCTGATTGGATGCAATAAAATCCTGCACACACACACACACACACACTGGACCTAATGAAGAAAAATTGTCATCTGTCCTGCAGCGGTTTGGCACTTATATTTAACAGTTCAAACAATCTGCTTTAAACAAGCTGTTTGATCAGAGTAACACCCATCATTATTAGGGAACATCTTGTTAAGAGAAACTACTTACAAATCTAAAGATGACTCTGGCTAGAATTGTTTTCTGTGCCACTCTGGGTCTTTTCTTGATTACTTATGTGACAATGCGGAGGATACCACATTGACTCTTACTGTTACAGTACACAGCTCTGGATAAGAGCGTCTGCCAAATGCCTAAATGTGAATGTAATACCTGATAATACCTGATACCTGATGTAATGACATCTCAGGAAGTTAGAGTGAAATGTATCTAGGCTTCACTAGGACAAACCAAATATATTTCTAGATGTTTAACGCATAGGAACCCACAAATCTTTAAAAAATGTTCTAGAAAGTTCCTTATTCAGCGTTTTGCTTGATCTAATGAACATTCTGGTGCAGTCATGTGACAAGCTGTGAATTTGTGTACCCGTGGCATCATTTCCAAAATGCTGGTCTGTGTGGGTAGCACATGGGTCAGTAGGTTGTTTTGTTTTTTTCTTGAGGGGTATTAAAGTTTTATTTAACAGTCTCAATCACGGCCTCCGAGTGGCGCAGTGGTTAAAGCGCTCGCCCTATCATCCGGAGATCGCTAGTTCGAATCCCGGGTGATGCTGTAACCTCTCGCAGCCGGAGGTCTAGAGAGAGCTGATTGGCCGAGCTCTCTCAGAGGGGAGGGATGAGAGGTACTTAGTGCTCCCACATTAATCACGGCTCTACAGCCAGTCAGGGGCGTCTGTGAGCTCGCGCAACGGAGGGAGCGGATAGCGCTGTCCTCCGAGTGTGTTACGCCGCCCCCAACGGTGCACGAGCGAGCAGTTCGAAAAGATGCGGTCGGCTGGCGTCACGTGGTTCGGCTGAGTGGTAGTAGTAGCCTTAATGTGGGAGCCCCCTAGTGACGGGGAGGAATTGGACACGACTAAATTAGGGAGAAAATGGGGGAAAAATCCAGTCTCAATCACTCATCGTCTATACCTTTTTATTCTGTATACAGGGTCGCGGGGGGCCTGGAGTCTATCCCAAGAGAATGGGATATACATTATACACCCTGAATGGGATGCCAGTCCATCGCAAGGCACACACACTTACACATACCAAACATGGAATTGTTTTAATTAAAACAATTTACTTTGCTTTCACTTTTTGTTTGCTGGAATTTTGGTTACCTCTACTGAAAAAAAAATGTGTTACTCCTGCACCTTCTACTCGTTCTATCCTGATCATTTTCATTTCTTGAGTTCCTTGTTATTTTCATCTCTGAATAAGCATTCGCATATTTGATTTTATTTTATTTATTTATTTATTTATTTATTTTTTCTTCATCCAGTAGTGAACATAAGTCAATGCATACGAACACCATAGTAAAAAAGGCCCTGCAGGGTATGTACCATCTCAGACATTTATGAAACTTTAGACTGCACTCTAAGTTGCTTAGGAGCTTTTACTCCTGCACCATAGAGAGCATTGTGATGGGAAAAATTACAAACTGGTTCGGGAACAGCATCATGCAGCACAAACGAGCTCTACAGAGGGTGGTGCAATCAACTGAGCACATCATCCGTACCAAGCTCCCTGGCCTGCAGTCAATCTACTGCAAGTGGTGCTGGACCAAGGCCAGGAAGATAGTGAACAACCTCAGCCACCCCAACAATGGACTGTTCTCTCTGTTATGGTCAGGAAAGCGCTGAAGGCCAACACAGAGAGACTGAGGAGAAGCTCGTGACTGGACATTGTTTCTACATTCCATTTCAATTCAATTTTATTTGATCATTTGTATATAACGTACATTTTTTACAGCTAAAGTTTTTTCTATGTTTTTTCTATTTGTAAAAAAAAATTCTTGTTTCATACTTTATATTCTTTTTAAAAAAAAATAATTTTTCTCATTTTTTTATTTTTAGGTCATCAGTAATTCGTGTATGCATTTCACTTCATATCATACACAGTATGACTGTGTATGTGATTTATAAAATTTACATTTGATTTGAATTAATTTGAAATGAATGGATATCTTTATTTACTCCCTGGCGCACATGGTGACACTCCAGAGTCCCTCGCCTTGTTAAGTTGCGGCCATAACATAGTATGCCTTGGCCATGCGTTATACTAGTGTTACTAAGTCATGGCTACAACATAGTATCCTACAGGACACAGAATATTGTTTCCCCGAATTTCATCAGAGGTGCGTTGTAGTGTACACAGCCATTAATAACCATACTTGTTTAGGATTTTTGCAATGCAAATGATTCTAATAATAAATATAGTTGCAAAGCAGTAATGAGCAGATACAAGAACCTGTGCCATTGCCGCCCAGTTTGGGATATTAAAAATCCCTCAGTAATTTTGCGTCCCCAATGTCAAATTCCACTGGGTGTGATGGCTGTGTACACAAGATTAACTTGTTTGTTTAGGAATACAGTATACAGTCGTGGCCAAAAGTTTTGAGAATGACACAAATATTAGTTTTCACAAAGTTTGCTGCTAAACTGCTTTTAGATCTTTGTTTCAGTTGTTTCTATGATGTACTGAAATATAATTACAAGCATGACATTTATGCAAAGAGCCAGTATTTGCAGTGTTGGCCCTTCTTTTTCAGGACATCTGCAATTCGACTGCGCTGCTCTCAATCAACGTCTGGGCCAAATCCTGACTGATAGCAACCCATTCTTTCATAATCACTTCTTGGAGTTTGTCAGAATTAGTAGGTTTTCGTTTGTCCACCCGCCTCTTGAGGATTGACCACAAGTTCTCAATGGGATTAAGATCTGGGGAGTTTCCAGGCCATGGACCCAAAATTTCAACGTTTTGGTCCCCGAGCGACTTAGTTATCACTTTTGCCTTATGGCACGGTGCTCCATTGTGCTGGAAAATGCATTGTTCTTCACCAAACTGTTGTTGGATTGTTGGAAGAAGTTGCTGTTGGAGGGTGTTTTGGTACCATTCTTTATTCATGGCTGTGTTTTTGGGCAAAATTGTGAGTGAGCCCACTCCCTTGGATGAGAAGCAACCCCTCGGCTTCATCCGAGAATATGACTTTGCCCCAGTCCTCAGCAGTCCATTCGCCATACTTTTTGCAGAAGATTTGATTTTTTTTTTTTTGGAGAGAAGTGGCTTCTTTGCTGCCCTTCTTGACACCAGGTCATCTTCCAAAAGTCTTCGCCTCACTGTGCGTGCAGATCAGCTCACACCTGCCTGCTGCCATTCCTAAACAAGCTCTGCACTGGTGGCACTCCGATCCCCCAGCTGAATCCTCTTTAGGAGACGATCCTGGCACTTGCTGGACTTTCTTGGACGCCCTGAAGCCTTCTTAACAAGAATTTAACCTCTTTCCTTGAAGGTCTTGATGATCCTATAAATTGTTGATTTAGGAGCAATCTTAGTAGCCAAAATATCCTTGCCTGTGAAGCCATTTTATGCAACGCAATGATGGCTGCACGCGTTTCTTTGCAGGTCACCATGGTTAACAATGAAAGAACAATGATTTCAAGCATCACCCTCCTTTTAATGTGTCAAGTCTGCCATTCTAACCCAATCAGCCTGACATAATGATCTCCAGCCTTGTGCTCGTCAACATTCTCACCTGAGTTACCAAGACGATTACTGAAATGATCTCAGCAGGTCCTTTAATGACAGCAATGAAATGCAGTGGAAAGTTTTTTTTTCGGGATTAAGTTAATTTTCATGGCAAAGAAGGACTATGCAATTCATCTGATCACTCTTCATAACATTCTGGAGTATATGCAAATTGCTATTATAAAAACTTAAGCAGCAACTTTTCCAATTTCCAATATTTGTGTAATTTTCAAAACTTTTGGCCACGACTGTATATTCATCATTAAGCATTAATTTTTAATGTTACCGCTGAAATGTAAAAAAGGAAACTACATAAGTGCATATATTTATTCATCATTATTTAAGCATTATTTCATATATCTGATGCTATGCATCACTAGGGATATTCATTATCGACATATTAATTGATGGAATTGTTTAAGGGAACCTAATATACACCGATCCGCCATAACATTAAAACTACTGAGAGGTGAAGTGTAAAGCATTCAATATCTCAACACAATGGATCAAGTTGTGAGATGTATTAGGTAGTGAGAGAAAAGGGCCAGAGTGTGTGGCTGGGCGTGTGTGTGTTTGTGTGTGTGTGTGCAGGTTTTCATTCCAATGAAGCAGAAGCCACACCTGCAAGTTTATTGAAAGACAAGAGCAACTAAATAAACAGGTGGAATTAAGTGTGGCTTCTGCTTGGATGCAATAAAATCCTGCACACACACACACACACACACACTGGACCTAATGAAGAAAACTTGTCATCTGTGCTGCAGCGGTTTGACACTTATATTTAACAGTTTAAACAATCTGCTTTAAACGAGCTGTTTGATTAGAGAAGAAACACTCATTATTATTAGGCAACGTCTTTTTAAGAGAAACTTAAAAAATCATCTAAAGATGAGGCTCCTAAAGTTGACTCTGGCTAGATTTGTTATATGTGCCACTCTGGGTCTTTTCCTGATTACTTATGTGACAATGTGGAGGATATCAAACAACGACAAGACCGATAAAACCGGTGCACTGGAGAAAGGACATGACAAGGAACAAGCTGTTGAAAAACTCTGTGAGTATTCTAGTTACTATTACATTTGACAAATTTGCTATGATCTAATAATATGCATGATATGTTCAATAGTTTGTGGACATTTGGCATATCCACAATATATGTGCTTGTGAAATTTCTCATTTTAGATGTAGTCCTGCCAGTGCTTTTATAATAATCTCCACTCTTCTGGGAAGGCTTTCCATTAGATTTTGGAGCATTGTTGTGGGAATTTGTGTTCATTCAGCTACAAAGGCATTAGTCAGCTCAGGCAGTAATGTTGGGAATTTGATGAGGCTCCAGTTCCAGTTCTAGTTCCACTCCTGGAACTATGACATGTTCAAGTCTGGGCTCTGTGCAAAACATTTTATGAAAGTGTGGCAGAAAGTTCCACATCTGGTTCAGAAGAAGAAAACACAATTTAGGCAGTTGGTAGACACTCTTATCCAGAAGTGGTTTTAAGTTTCCGTCATTGGATAGATAAGTAAACTGGGTTACTAGGTTACTAACTAAGTACAATCAGTCAAACACAGCTAGGAAGGTTTTTTTGTTTGTTTGTTTGGGTGGGGTGGGGTGGGGTAGGGATTAGTCCAAGCCCAAAATTTTTCTGGAAAATGTTATAATGAATGAACTTAAAAACAGACATTTTATCAAAAATAGAAAATAGCAGCCCTGCTTTCCCCCAAGGTTTTTTTCCCCCAATGTTACGACTACTAATTCCAATTTCAATCTGAAAAAGATTATTTCAAACTTATATAATAAGCTCACATAATAATAATAATAATAATAATAATAATAATAATAATAATAACAAATAATAATGATATTACATTACATTTTTACAATTTGGGTTAAAATAGAGAGTTTTTGAGTATTTCTTCTCATCATGAAACAATCCTCATTTCAACTTGTATCATTAGCTAGTAGTTAATAAGTCTAGATCATTATTTATCATTATAAAAAATATTGATCACAAAATACACTCAAGCATACAGGTTAAATAATTTGAAGTGTTTAGCCTTCACCAAATATCACATTGTTACAGTACATAATGAAATATGCTGGTGCCTCTGGTGTCTTATGAAATATAAGATGCTGGTGCCTCTGGGTTTGGTCAACTTTATTAAACCCACATAAAGACTATTAAAGCACAGTAAACACAGTAAAGCTATTTTTATGCGCCAATTATGTGTAATAAATACTTTTCCTCTGTCACGAGCAACCGAGGGATAAACCCAACAGCCTTAGCAGTTAGCCCATGTAGCGTGGATGGTAAACCCAAATGCGGAAGCAGCGCGAGTCGGCAGGATAACCACGCGTTTCGTCTAAGAACTCTCTTACGTGAAGAGCAAGGATCTTCACAAATAAATCTGCGTTCTAGCAACACACACTCAATTAAGGAAGCAACCCGAATCGATGAGTACTCACAGAATAGTCGGCAAAGCGTCGGCAAAGGCATGGGCGAACTCAATGACTGAGCGATGTATAGCGCCATTTTGTCTCCTTTTACGCTTCCTGAATTGCGACCGTACTACTTCCGGGTCCTCGTGCCGGTCGTGTTATGAGTGTGCATGACAGTACCCCCCTGTCCAGGACCGACGGGTGACATCGTCAAGGGTTAGAGTTGTGAAAAGTTGGATAACGGATGGATCCGGAGCGCCGCAGGCAGCTGCAGGCGGTCGGTGACAGGATTGACACGGAGGGTGATGCGATACGGGCCGATGAACCTGGGTGAGAGCTTTTTGGATTCCGTGTGAAGGTGTAGGTTTTTTGTGGACAGCCATACCTTGTCACCTGTGTGGTACAATCGTCCCGGGGGGTGTCGACGGCGATGTTGTGAGATGTAGCGGATGTTGGCGCGCTGGATGGCCTCCTTGGCTTGGATCCAGGACTGTCGACACCTTCGGACCAACTGTTGGGATGAGGGTACTTCAACCTCCGGTTCTTGACGCCTGAGAGACTTTAGACTGCCCTCTAAGGTGCTTAGAAACTTCTTCTCTTGCACCATAGAGAGCATCCTGACGGGAAACATAACGACCTGGTTTGGGAACAGCACCATGCAGGACAGACGAACTCTTCAGAGGGTGGTGCGATCAGCTGAGCGCATCATCCACACCGAGCTCCCTGACCTGCACTCAATCTACAGCAAGCGGTGCTGGACCAAGGCCAGGAAGACCATGAAGGACCTCAGTCACCCCAGCAATGGACTGTTCTCTCTGTTGAGGTCAGGAAAGCGATTCCGCTCCCTAAAGGCCAACACAGAGAGACTGAGGAGGAGCTTCTTCCCGCAGGCGATACGGTCTCTTAATCAGTACACCACACAGTACTGATCCATTTTGCACATCTACACAAGTTTCTGCACTCACTCTGGACATTCTGGACATTCGCCACATTCGGTCACTGCATACTCATGGACATAATGCACACAAGACACTTTAAATATGCACACAAGCCACTTTACTGCATATTTGCACACACCTGGACATTCCGTTAGCGACGATTGACCTCACTGGATGACGTCGGCCTTGATGTTCTCGGATGCGTAGAATCGTCCGGGCGGCACACCTGCCGGTTCGGTTTCCATGGCTTGTGCCTGGCGCACCCTCGTTTCCAGTTCCCAACGGAGCGGGGCGATGATCTTAGAAGGAGGCAGGACAGGCATGGTAGATGATAGATATGGTATGATAGATGGAAATTATAGTGCTCGAAGAACAGAGCCCACCGCGCCTGCCTTGGGTTGAGTTGTTTCAGGTTCTTGATGGTGATGAGGTTTTGGTGGTCGGTCCAGACGATAAATGGTTCTCTGGCGCCCTGGAGCCAGTGTCGCCATTCTTCCAATGCCCACTTTATGGCCAGCAGCTCGTGGTCCCCTACCCCGTATTGCTGCTGAGTGGGGTCAAACTTTTTGGAGAAGAAACTACAAGGGTGTAGTTTCTGGTCTGGACCCCGTTGGGAGAGAACAGCCCCAATGCCCACATCTGATGGTTAGCATCTGGATGGAGGAGAATTGGTGCGGTGGTGAATCGGTGGCAAAGTTCGTTGAATGCAGCGATGGCAGTGTAGTTGAGTTGAAAGTGATGAGATGATGGGCGAGTCAGTGCATTTAAAGGTGCCACAACTGTACTGTAGTCCTGGATAAAGCGACGATAGAAGTTCGCAAACCCAAGAAACCGTTGAAGTTGTTTAAAAGTCTTGGGTAGGGGCCAATGATGCACAACTTCCAGTTTCTATGGGTCCATGGCCACACCCTGGGGCGAGATGACAAAGCCCAGGAACGTGGTGGAGCGCTTGTGAAAAGCGCACTTCTCCAACTTACAGTACAGTTGGTGGGCAAGCAATCTCTTAAGGACCGTCCTGACGTTTTGGGTGTGTTCTTCGATGAAGTGTTGGAAAGCAGCTGGCGCGTTACAGAGTTCGAAGGGGATGACCAGGCTTTCGTAATGTCTAGTGGGGGTGATAAAAGCTGTCTTCCACTCATCGCCCTCTCTGATACGCACTAAGTTGTAGGCGCTCCGGAGGTCCAACTTTGTGAAAATGGTGGCACCAGAGAAGGCGTCCAGGGCTGAGTTGGTAAGAGGCAGCGGGTGTCGGTTCTTTATGGTGATGTTGTTTAGCCCCCGATAGTCGACACAAGGGCATAAGTCGCCCGAATTCTTTATCACGAAGAAAAGTCCCGCAGCGGCGGGCGAGGAGGAGGGTCAGATGATGCCTTGGCGGAGAGCGGATGATACATACTCCTCCATCGCCCGCGTCTCGGTGGTGGAGAGCGAGTATAGACAGGGGACGGAACCTGGCTGGAGCTCAATAGCCAGGTCGTAGGGGCGATGAGGCGGCAGGTGGGTGGCGCGTTTCTTTCAAAAGACTTCAGCCAGGTCCCGATATGCACTGGGTATGGTGTTGGTGTCGACATCGGGGACCTCGGACCCCCTAGAGCACGTCCCAGCCGGTGCCCGTAGGCAAAGTTCGAGGCAGGTCGGCCACCATTGTAGAATTTGGTTTTGAGACCAGGAGATGAGAGGGTCATGTTGTAGGAGCCAGGGACATACAAGGATGATAGGTGGAGATGAGATGGAGGTGAGGTGAAAACGGATTACTTCTTGGTGTTGGTTAATAGTGATGGGTCGAGTCTGGGCGGTGATAGGGCTGGAAGAAAGGGGCTGACCGTCGACGGATGTTATTCGAGCAGGCTGGGATCACGCTTCAATTTCCACCCCCAATCTTTTGGTGTATGAGGAGTCAATAGTCAAAAGTTTCCAGCGGCACCGGAGTCGATGAACGCGGAACTTTGGACTCGTTTGTGACCAAATTGAAGGTGTACCTGAACCATGAGACGCGAGACGCTGGGTGTGGTGGTGGCGAGATGGAGGGAGCCCGGTGAACTGTACCTCTAGTTCACCGGGCCTGGGCATTTCCCGGGCGGAGAGGGCATATGGCTCTATGTTGCGCCGCTGACCCACAATAGCCACAGAGTCCCTCCCTGAAACGTCGTTCTCGCTCTGCAGGGTTCAAGGAGGCGCGTCCTAATTGCATGGGTTCCCCGGGTCCTGTGTCAACCACGGCGGGAGGTGGAAATCCGGCGGGTGCCATAGCGGTGGTGGTGAAAGCTGGTGGTCGGGGTGTGGTGTGTGAGAAAGATGGCATGATGGGCGGCAGGGTTCGGGGGCTGGCCTCGGACGAGAGAGCAGCCGCTGGTCGATCCGGAGGGCGAGTTGAATCAGTCCCTCCAGCGTGGCTGGAAGCTCCCATCCGGCGAGCTTGTCCTTAATGCGCAAAGCCAGTCCCTCGTAGGAGGCCATCCGGAGGGCGCCATCTCCCCGAGTGGTCTGCACGGCGAGGGTACGGAAATCCGCGGTGTAACAGCTCACGGACGACCCTCCCTGCCGCAGATGGTACAGTTTAGTGTCGGTCTCCACCTCAGCAGCAGGATGCTCAAACGTTAGCTTCAGTTGGCAGGTGAACTCTCCATATAAATAAGCTGTATCTGAGTCTGATCTGAGGACCGCCGTGGCCCACTCAGCTGCCTGCCCGGATAGCAACGAAACGAGAAGTGCAACGCGCAGTCGGTCTGTGGAGTAGCTGGTGGAATTGAACTCAAACACAAAATCCAACGCAGTTAGAAAGACAATGCACTTCCCATCAGTACCATCCCACTTATCCGGTAGAGCAATGAAAACATCGGAAGGGGGGGGCTGCGCTGCGACGGGCGTGCCAAGATCCGACTGAGCAGCCGCCTCGCGGAGGGCTCGTTCTCTTGCCGTAGCTCTGCCACCTCGCGGCGCAGTGCTGCAACGTCTTGGAGGTCCTTTCGGAGAGACGCAACTTCACCACGGAGCTTATTGATCAGCTCGGCATGTTGGTCAACCAGTAAAAGTAAAAAAGTAAAGTCTTTATTTTTGTCACATATACATTATAGCACAGTGAAATTCCTTCTTCGCATATCCCAGCGTAACTGGGGTCAGAGCGCAGGGTCAGCCATGGTACAGCGCCCCTCAAGGGCCCAACAATGGCAACCTGGTTGAGCTGGGAATCGAACCGCTGATCTTCCAATCAGTAACTCAGTGCCTTAGCCCTCTGAGCCACCACTGCCCTTACCATGTCGCAGAGGTGAGCAAACTTCGCTGGGTTTACTGCTAATGGCTCAGTCATTCTGTCATGAGCAATCGAGGGATAAACACAACAGCCTTAGCAGTTAGCCCGTGTAGCGTGGATGATAAACCCAAACGTGGAAGCAGCGCGAGTCGGCAGGATAACCACGCGTTTCATCTAAGAACTCTCTTATGTGAAGAGCAAGGATCTACACAAATAAATCCGCGTTCTAGCAACACACACTCAATCAAGGAAGCAACCCGAATCGATGAGTACTCACAGAATAGTCAGCGAAGCGTCAGCAAAGGCATGGGCGAACTCAATGACTGAGCGATGTGAAACGCCATTTTGTCTCCTTTTATGCTTCCTGAATTGCGACCGTACTACTTCCGGGTCCTCGTGACGGTCGTGTTATGAGTGTGCATGACAGTCTCTCAGTAAGAACAGTGCTTGAGAAATATATTCCAACAATATATATGTCTTTTGAACGAAATTCCATGGGGGCAATAATGGCTCAGGCAGTTTAGGCTCTGGATTCATCAGAGGGTCCATGGTTCGGGTCCTACCACAGCCAGGCCACCACTGTCCTTGGCCCTTAACCCTGCATTCCATACAACTGCACGTGCTGATCTCAAGCATGGTAGGCTGATGGGTTGTGGTGTGGTGTGACAGGAAGGGCATCTGGCGTGAAACTGTGTCAGATCTTGCAGATCAAATGATCCAATGTATTAACTCCTAAGATAAAAAGGACATTTTTTAAAAGAAAAAAAAAACATTCCATGTGCCTTTAAGGTCATTTATTGATAGGAAAATCTTTCATATCCTGTTTTATTAACCTCATTTGTTCATTTGTAGATGACATGTTGATGGCCTTCCAAGAAAAGCAAAATCAAATGCAGAAGATAATAGAAAACCTGCATAAAAATGGAGAAGAAAAGAAAACTGAGGTGAAAAAAGGAGATGATCATTCCCTGCTTTTTCCAAATTCTTTTTTGTTTAAATCCTGGGGTAGAAATCTTTCCCATGATGAGCAACGTGAGGCGGAGAATGCCTACAAACGATATGGATACAATGCCTACCTGAGCGACCGGCTACCAATTAACCGACCTCTACCAGACACCCGTGATCCCAGGTGATGTTGACTCAATCACGTGTACCTAAACCAACACTGAAACTATTACATCACAAGTCACTCATGTTGCTTCTAGTTCTTGTGGGCATTTAGTGGCTACTTACATTGGAAATAATTATGAGAAACATCCAAATCAAACTAGGGCTTTCGATTGTGCAAAATAACAGAACACGTATACATTTATTTCTCTATATAATCCCCTGCTACACTAATTTACTTATTCCAGAGCTTCCCTAGTGCTTGGATACCATCAAGTCTTGTCACCAGACACATCTGTCTGTGGGAACAGAATCATTCACCAACACAACTTGAACATTACAGGAACTCGGCAGGGAGTTATTGTCACATCCCCATACAGTTCTGACCTCACTCCAAGCCATTTCAACCTAAAGGAGTTCCTGAGAGGCTAGTGTTTCAGATGTGAAACAGGCAATCCAATTGGTGATCCAGATTCAGATTATCATATCTTCTCTCAAGCTTGACTAAATACACCTGTGAAAGCCCCATTAAAATCCAATAGCTTTGATGTGATGCGTGCACAAACAGACATAAACAGACAGACAAAAATTCCAAAACTCATTTGGATGTTTTATATTCTTCTTATATTGTTATATTATTCTTATATTCATCTTACATCACCACAAATGATTTTTTTTCGCAAATATCTTCAATGTACAGACACGCCAACTTTACAATTTTATTATATATTATGTATAGATAAAGGGAATCTTTCCTCTCATAACTGTGTTCTGTTATTCTGCACAGTCAAAAGTCCCAGGTTGACTTGAACCCCTCTTGTATTTAATCAGCTGCGTATTTAATTACATGTATATACAACTAGGGTGTAGGCTTCATAATTAGGTTTGCAGCAATTTTCAGAAATCCCATGTTGAAAATGAATTGAAACTTGGATATTTCAACATCCATTATATATGTAGCCCGTCTACTCTCAATATATGTAGAAAGGGGCCCTGAGTCCTTTAATTTTATCTTACTTTTATGATAACTCAGATTATTCTATTACTTCAATATTATAAGACTTGGGTCACTATAACAATATATACCTCTTATGCTAAATAACAGTACTATAAGTACAGAATAAAACCTATGTGCACTCACAATTTAAAGTCACAACAATATTTGCTACAGTATGCATAAACAGTAATAAACAATCACTAAGCTTGTTTAGAAAAATATGCACAGTGGAACCTCACGGATTGTGAGTAACGCAAGTGTTCTAGAAACAAAAAACATTGCAGGCCTGATTCGATGCTTGGGGTCGGTGCAACCAAAAACTCAATGGTCGGGTACCTCCAAATAGCAACAAACCAAAAGTAAACGGACGGTACATTATTCCCTGTTCGGAGATTATCCAACAAATCCTACTTGTCTGATGGTTTCTGTTCATACGCCGAGTAGCAGCGGTTGATAACATCCATGAAGTTATCCCGTATTTCCAGATTAGCAACAGTCCACCGAAGAATGTGTAGCTGGGTTAGTTAACTCACTCAGTCTGTTCACGTTGCTAAACTCCACTCGCTGTATTAACGAGCCAGCCAGTATCCAGAAAATATTAAACTCAAGGAAATTCTATCCAAACTTCTATTAGATTATCATGCCGACAGTCTAACACTTGCATGTAAACTCTTGTAGTACACAACTTAAACGTTTTCATAATACATAATAAACGGCTGCTTAATCTAATAGAATTTCTAGAAAATTACCACTCTCAACGTAACAACTCTATAAAAAACAAAAAACAAAAATACAAATACAGTACACACCTTGTACATTTAACGGTTGTAACTTTTTATACCACAAACTTGCCATTTTTTTAAAGAAAAATAGGCAATACCTGTTTTTAACCATGTAAAATCTTGTATATCACGATGTAACCATGTAAATCGCCTACCTGTATTTGTAGCAGATTTGACCCAGCACCACTGAGTGAACTACCGACAACAGGCTCTTTCGGAGATTAATCTGCAGTTTATTGACAGAGTACAGACAATTAATACACACGCTTTTAGATTTGATGTGATTCATCTGGCTCTCTCCAGTCACTATCCGTTCTGTTCTTGCACAGTAAGGTTTTATATCAAAATCACGATTAAAATTACCTTTCTGTGTCTTTCTTATGACAATTGACATCCACACAAAACAAATTAAATGATAATCAACAATACATTAATATACTTCGATATCATGGCCAATATATCTTACTGTAATTTGTCAGAGTGGATAGCGGTTGTTTTTCTTAGTTTGTTACACATACCTGCAGTTCATTGACAGGACAGACAATTAATACACGTCAGAGTCGATGTGATTCATCTGAAGGAAATTCTTACACACAGATGCAGGTATGTCTATAAACATACATTTTGACTTTAAAAGAAGTTTCTCACATTTACTGCACTCAATGAAATTTCTGCAATCGTGTCTCCATGCCAGCGATCAACATTAGAAAACGCTTTCAGCAGGGGTTCCTGACTATTACCTTGAGCTGGCTGAGATAGACTTTTCCAGTACAACTCATTTTTCTTCATTTGCCGAATCACATGCCTGATGACATTTGATCCAACGATGATGGCATCTTTTTTTTTACCAGTAACAACTAGGAAGTTAATTGTCATTTTGCATTTAAGCATATCCACATTCAACTCATGTACACTTGTACTTATGTACACTTTGGTCTTGTTTCATTCCCTCCACAGCCAGTAAGATTTTTTGGTGGGTTTACTTGAATGTATGCAGATCAGGTTCCAGTCTCTAGGTGTGCGGTCAGCTGATTTACTTAATGTACAGATCCACTATCCAAAAGCGCTAATAGTTTCGATTTCCCCTCTACCAATACTGGAGCATTAAACAGATCATCTTCATCATTAATTCGCTGGTAGTTAGCTTTTGGAATGTCAATGTTTTGCTGAACTGCTGTTGACTCTACTTGCACCATCTCGACGCAAATGGTCACTAGTAGTTACCTAAACAATCAGTGGATCTTCTGGGGACTTTGCTTGTGTAACACCCACACTGCTTCCCCAAAGTACAGGTTTTCTAGTTTAAAGGACGCTCAGGTCCAGTGGCACTGGCGGTAACTAGTTTCGCTTGTCTTTGGTCAGGGCACTCAAAACCTCTGTGACCAGTCTTGATCTACTTAAAACACAGCCCCTCCTTAAAACAGTGAGTCTTTGTTGTATGATATTGAGCTCTATTATATTTCAATTGAGCTCTATTTTATATTTACAATCATGTCACGCTCTAGTATGCTACTCAACAGAGCCCCTCTCGCCCCAACCCAGTTGAAACCCTTGGTAATAATAGAACATTCACATTATCAACATTTGCATTTCGCAATTCTTTAGATGATCTAGTGTGTATAACTATGATTGTCTGTGTTCATATTTTACTGCTTATCTGCTTCCTTAAGTTTTCCATAAAGGTAATGTTGGCGAAGTCTGTTCCCGACGATCTGCGATGGCTGGTCTGCGAAGGATAGGCATAGTGGAAGAGGTGATGGAAGGGGAAAGTCTTTAATGAACAGAAAACAGGGAACAAAGGGAACAGAACATGAATATAACAGGGGACAAAGTAAACATGACTAGGAGCTACACAGATTAGGGGGTACATACAGACTAAGAGATACACACGAGGCTAGGAGATACCACAAAGGCTAGGAGATAACACAAAGTCTAAGAGACATACAGGCTAGGAGACATACAGGCTAGGAGACATACAGGCTAGGAAACACACAAAGGCTAGGAGAACACTGAGCTAGGAGAACACAGAGCTATCATCAACAAAGCACTTAACTGACTCAAAACAGCAACCAAAACAAACAGATGCAAGACAGGGATAAACTGAACTCAGGAACTTTTATAATACAACTAATGAGCTACCTCGGTTCAGGTGAGCGCCAACATCACCTGACCGAGGTGCATTCTGGGGAATACAGTTCAACAAAACTACAAATGAAAACAAAAGGAAAGAAAATCTCTGTGTGCTTTGGCGTCCTCTAGTGGTATTCCCTGTAAAGTAAAATTTTTTATATTTGCAATATTGACACAGGTTGTCATGAGACAAACACCTTACCGGTGTTTAATATGTATTTTATACTGACTGTACGTTACTCAAACCCAACTGTTGAAACATCCTATTAGCTGTCTCAACACGCAAGGCTGTATTGTTGATTTGAACTGAACAGATCCATTATTTTCACATTAATAACCTGTACATTCCATTCCTTGGATTTACAGATACTCTAAATTTCACCATAGATAACTGATGAGCAGATGATCTGTGGATTTTTCAGTACGGGATATGAACAGGATACTCAAACATGTCAGCAAACAGTTATTATAGAGTGTGTAAATGTTTACGGTTTCCCATCCGTCATTTGAAACTAAATGTTAACCATGAGATTAATATCTGTGGAAGAGATAATAACAGTGTATCCAAATATACAGTGCATCTGGAATGTATTCACATCGCTTCATTTTCCCACATTTTGTTATGTTACACCCTCATTCAAAATGCATTAAATTAATTATTTTTCTCAAAATTCTACAAACAATACCCCATAATGGCAACGTAAAAGTTTGTTTGAAATCTTTGAAAATGTATTAAATAAAAAAACAAACAAAAAGGTGTGCTAGGTCATTGCAGAGTACCATTAGCGCGATACATTATAATAATGACTATAAACTATAGATATTTTTAAGATATTTCCAGGCAAAAAAACTTTCTTTTGTAAGTATAGAAAATCACATAAATAATATAATGCAGGATGCAGCAAAGTTACACACCAGCTGGGTCATTAAAAGTGTGAATGAGTGATATAGTGTTATCCAATATTTGCGGTTATAGTACACTAAAATATTTGCATATATATATAAGACCACTTGAAGGCGAAGAGAGAATTCCACACGCGAGAGAGAGATTCACAATCATACATGCAGCACAATCCCATGTATGTCCCATCTTTTTTCTCTTCATTTTATTTACTTCTCCCATTCTTTTGTATCAGTAAGTCAGTCACATTCTTTGACTGCACTTTCTCAATGTATTATTATTATTAATATTATTAATATTATTATTATTATTATTATTATTATATTTGCTTTTTGCCTTTATTTTTTTCAGGAGTTTTTATTATTAATATCACTAAATTTTTAACCGCCCCGTTAAATGAGTGTATACTTTGTTTTTTTTTTTCATCTATTCATTTAAGTTTGATTCTAAGCTTTGGCAATATGAATGTCCATATTTGACAAGCCACTAAAGAACCCTTTGACTCACTCTCTCTCTTTCTCTCTCCTGACTTTTCTTTGCTTTCCTTTTTTTCCGAGTTTCCTCACTGACCTCATACATTCATCCCCCCCCTCCCCCCCCGCTTGCACTTCGCATAATATTGTTGTTTTTAAAAGTGTGTTTTGGTGCATTCTCTCTTAATAAAGCTTGTTAGCCCCTGATTGTTCTTATGAATTTAAATAGTGATACATTGTTTTGTGTATGATTAAACTCATTGCAAATATTGTAATTTTCTCTGGGCTATGTGTAATTTTACTGCCCTCGTAGTAAGGGTGTCGTAGTTGGGTATGATGGACTGACTACCCAGGGCCCCAATCCAATGATGGGAGGGGCCTTATACACACGTGGACAAAATTGTTGGTACCCTTCGGTCAATGAAAGAAAAAGTCACAATGGTCACAGAAATAACTTTAATCTGACAAAAGTAATAATAAATAAGAATTCTATGAATGTTAACCAATGAAAGTCAGACATTGCTTTTCAACCATGCTTCAACAGAATTATTTAAAAAAATAAACTCATGGAACAGGCCTGGACAAAAATGATGGTACCCCTAACTTAATAGTTTGTTGCACAACCTTTTGAGGCAATCACTGCAATCAAACGATTCCTGTAACTGTCAATGAGACTTCTGCACCTCTCTGCAGGTATTTTGTCCCACTCCTCATGAGCAAGCTGCTCCAGATGTTTCCGGTTTGAAGGGCGCCTTTTCCAGACAGCATGTTTCAGCTCCTTCCAAAGATGCTCAATAGGATTGAGGTCAGGGCTCATAGAAGGCCACTTTAGAATAGTCCAATGTTTTCCTCTTAGCCATTATTGGGTGTTTTTAGCTGTGTGTTTTGGGTTATTGTCCTGTTCCAAGACCCATGACCTGCGACTGAGACCCAGCTTTCTGACACTGACCAGCTCAATTCTCTCTAGAATCCCTTGATAGTCTTGAGATTTCATTGTACCCTGCACAGATTCAAGACACCCTGTGCCAGATGCAGCAAAGCAGCCCCAGAACATAACAGAGCCTCCTCCATGTTTCACAGTAGGGACAGTGTTCTTTTCTTGATATGCTTCATTTTTCCGTCTGTGAACATAGAGCTGATGTGCCTTGGCAAAAAGTTCCATTTTTGTCTCATCTGTCCATAGGACATTCTCCCAGAAGTCAACATGTAGTTTGGCATATTCCAGTCTGGCTTTTTTATGATTTGTTTTCAACAATGGTGTTCTCCTTGGTCGTCTCCCATGTAGTCCACTTTGGCTCAAACAACGACAGATGGTGCGATCTGACACTGATGTTCCTTGAGCATGAAGTTCACCTTGGATCTCTTTAGAAGTCTTTCTGGGCTCTTTTGTTACCATTATTATCCGTCTCCTTGATTTGTCATCAATTTTCCTCCTGCGGCCACGTCCAGGGAGGTTGGCTACAGTCCCATGGATCTTAAATTTCTGAATAATATGTGCAACTGTAGTCACAGGAACATCTAGCTGCTTGGAAATGGTCTTATAGCCTTTTCCTTTAACATGCTTGTCTATAATTTTCTTTCGAATCTCCTGAGACAACTCTTTCCTTCGCTTCCTCTGGTCCATGTTGAGTGTGGTACATACCATGTCACCAAACAACACAGTGACTACCTGGAGCCCTATATATAGGCCCACTGACTGATTACAAGATTGTAGACACCTGTGATGCTAATTAGTGGACACACCTTGAATTAACATGTCCCTTTGGTCACATTATTTTCAGTATTTTCTAGGGGTACCATCATTTTTGTCCAGGCCTGTTCCATGAGTTTATGTTTTTAAATAATTCTGTTGAAGCATGGTTGAAAAGCAATGTCTGACTTTCATTGGTTAACATTCATAGAATTTTTTTTAATTATTACTTTTGTCAGATTAAAGTTATTTATGTGACCATTGTGAGTTTTTCTTTCGTTGACCGAAGGGTACCAACAATTTTGTCCACGTGTGTAAGTCTGGGATGAAGTATGAGAGATACAGTCAAGAAACAAATCCCTTATTTGCGCAGAACCAAAGCCCTTATTTTCAGAATCTCAGTCCAAGACTTTCTGCTATATACTATACATATTTATAGCCAATTACCTGTAGTGTCTGAATGAATGTAGTGTGTGCCCTATGATTGGCCAGCACCCCGTTCAGGGTGTACCCTGTTTCGTGCCCCGGGTCCCATGGGATGGGGTCCAGACCTCCTACAATCCAGGATAGCATGAGAGATTGAGTGGGAGTACACCGTACATTACCATGTGAACTGCAAAATACACACCCGGATGGACATGTTTATTGTTGCTGGAGATTTCAACCACGCATTTCTCAAGTCAGTGCTTCCTAGATTCCATCAATATGTGGACTTTGCAACGAGAGGGGAAAACACGGTGGATCTTGTTTACACAAACATCTCCGGCGCATATCGGGCACAGCCCCGCCCCCACCTCGGCTACACAGACCACATCTCTGTTATGCTAATTCCAGCATACAGACCACTCATCAGGCATTCAAAACCTGTTCTGAAGCAGGTGAAAACCTGGCCAGCAGGAGCCATATCTGCTCTTCAGGACTGTTTCGAGAACACTTGTAACAAACTACCTACTGTTATTAGGACAGTAACTAGCCGTTAGCAGAAATCAGGGTAGGCTAAGGACCACCAGATGACAATATTTATGCAAACAAAAGTGTATATACATTTATTGCCGTGCAGTGTCACACCATTCACTTCCCGTATCTTCCCACACACACATACACACACTCATACAGAGTCTATGGGCTTTGCAAGCACTACAAGTCCTTGAGCTCTTTCCTGCACAAAGTCCATATAACAGCGATATCGTCCCGGGACACGCTTTTCTCCGCTCTCGTTGTCCTCCAGACGCACATCCCCTTTAATGGCAGCACGGCGTACGCCGAAGACCCCCTCCTCACGGGCGCCGACACGCCGGGGCAGAAGGTGTCAGAGGAAGAGACAAACACACAGAGAGTGGAAGAGAGAAACAAAAAAAACCTCCTGTGCAGCCACAGCAGTGCAAAGCATAAACATAAACCACATACATCCGAAAAATGCCTCAACGGGCTTTACACAAGCAAACATACAAAAAACCAACATACTCATATGCGCGTTGGACAATCCTATCTCGCATTCGGGTTTACAAAATATTTAGCTTCAGCTTTTAGCACTAGCGTTAGCTTCGGCTGTATAATAGCTGCTGTTACCTAGGCCCAGCCTCTCTTTTTCTTTTATAAAATTAATGTAGCCAGTTCCCACAGCGCCCCCGCTGGCTGGGAGCCCGTAACTAGGCAACCGTCTGTTATCCCCCCTCCCCCTTGGAAGTAGGCGTGACCTCGCCATAAACGAGCTTTAAATTTACCACGTGGAGCGTGAATGGTTCAGCTTGATTGACCCATTCCACCTGGTAATTAACCTTCTTAAGGACCTTTATGATCTTAGCTGGTCCTTTCCATTTCAGGGCTAGGTTGGCCATGTGCGAAACCTCCGCCCAAGACTGGGGAAAAAAGCACAAACCCACACGAGGTCGTCCACCTCATACGTGACAGCTTGTCATCTAAGGTCATAGTACTTCCCTTGGTGCTCCTGGACACAGGCTACGTTGCTCCGGATGACCTGAAACAGTGCCTCCAGATGCTCCACTGTGGCATAGGCCGGATGATCAGGTGAGATGTTTCAATGCAGCATTCTTTCCAGTTGTCCCTTTAGCTTACGTCCCAGAGCTATCTCTGCTGGGGTGTAACCAGTGCTTTCCTGCCAGGCCGTATTGATAGCAAACATGAATTTTAATGTTCGGTTAGTCCGTTCCGTGATGTTTGTTTGTGGATGGTAGGCTGTGGTGTGTTTTTGGGTGTCCCAGTGCCGGCAGATGGTGTTGAGTAGCTGGGAAGTGAATTGCGGACCCTGGTCAGAAACCAGGTAAGCTGGTCTGCCCCACCGTGTGAAAATCTCCCTAGTTAAGATATTGGCTATGTTGTGAGCTTTTGCTGTTCTTAAAGGAAACATCTTGATGCATTTGCTGCAGTAATCAACAACCACTAGCAGATGTTCGTTGAGCCGGGATGAACGGGGAAACGGACCCATGAGATCTACCCCCAACATAAAACCAGGTTCCACTACAGGTGTGCTTTGCAGTAAACCTGCCAGCTTACTAATATGAGTTTGTACTTCTGACAGGTGACTGAGTTTTTACAGTATTCCCAGACATCTCGGCGTATCTCTGGCCAGTAGGTGACCTCCAGTAGCCTCCTCAGGGTATTCATCTGCCCCAGATGACCACTGAGAGGGTTGTCATGGGCGTACTGCAGATATTGAGGCCGTAGGGATGTTGGGATGACCAGCTGGAAGAGAGTACACCCCGCCTGTTTGGGGATTTGACGATAGAGAAACTGGTTTACTACTCAATAATGTATTTTCGTAACATCAGGTTCTGCCTCTGCCTTTTGGACCTTCTCCAACTGCCCCCCAGTCACATGGCAGACGCCACTGTAGATCATTGCCTTGGTGTACCGCCAGATGGGCATTCGTTGCCTCTCCCTCTCAGCGCAGTGACAGGGAATCAGGAACGGTGTTGCATTGCCCCTTATGGAACTGTACCATGAATTTAAATGCCTGCAGCCTGAGTACCCAGCGGGTTAGGTGTGAGGAGGTGTTCAGCTGATTAAAGACCCAGGTTAATATAAGTAGCGTGGTCAGTGATGATAGTAAATGCCTTACCCTCCAGATATTGGCGCCATTTCTGAAATTTGACTGCCCACACCACTTCTAGACACTCCATCTCTGACATGAGTATTTGCTTTCCGCTCCATACAGCAACCGGGAGGCGTAGGCGATCACATGCTCCCCATCCTCGTGATCTTGATTGAGCACTGCCCCTAGGCCGACGTTGCTGGCGTCCGTCTGCACCTTGAAGGGACGGTTGAAATATTTTTATTTATTGGATATGATTGAGATGAGAAGTGGTGTTCTTAGAATAAACAACAATGTCGTTCATGTAAACAAAACAGTATTTCCCGATGGCTTCTTCAGGGAAGTCATAAGCCTCTGAAACGTTGCCCCCGCATTTTTCAGACCAAAGGGAAGTTGGAGAAACTCGTACTGATTGTTTTTGGTGACGAACGCTGTTTTTGGGATGCTGTCTGGATGCATTGCCAACTACCAATATCCACTACATAGATCCAATGAGCTGAACACAGTAGCCCCGTAGAGCACCTCCAAGATCTCGTGGACCTGGGGCATAGGGAAGCCATCTAGCAATGTTTTGCTGTTCAGGGCCCACACAAAAATGGATCCCACCATCCTTTTTACCCACCCGCACAACCGGGGCGGCCCACGGCGAGGTGGACGGTCTAATGATACCTGTTTCCAGCATCTTGCAACTGATGTTTTTGTTCTTCTGACAGAGAGGCGTTGCTGACACAAGCTGGAGATGGCTGACTTGGTGACATCGGACACTTGGGGCAACAGATTTGCTACATAAAGAGAGACTTGGCCATGAGTGGAGGTACAGAGGGGGAAATATTCACCTTCTCTACCTGGTATAGTATAGGAGCGCTGGCTAAAATTAATCTGTATGCCCTCCTCCGTTAAAAAAATCTAGCCCTAACACACAGGGGAAGGTAAGATCGCGATCTTTCATGATAAAGAGACAAACTTCAGACTCCATTCCTTGCAAGGATCATCGGGCATGCCGTTTGCCTATTGCAGTCTGTACCAAGCCATTGGCTAATGAGAATGACTGTCCTTTTGCAGACTGCCACTTTTCGCTTGGTTTCTTTATCATTTTCCATAGTGTCTTAGTTATGAGGGAGAAGGTGCTGCCTGTGTCGATGACGGCTGTACAGGACACATGAGATGTACCATCAACAAAGAAGGACTGACCTGGGCTATACTGAGGCTGGTGGGCCTTTTGCTCTCCTTCATCTGTTTCCACCTCAGGCAGAGGGCATGGTATTGAAAGGCTAAGTTCTTTATGCACTTGTCAGGATGCTGGATCCGCTCCCTCAGGTGCTTCTCAGCCTCGACTTTATGGTCCTCTGTAAGGAATGCCTTCAGCAGCGCAGATTTAAATGACACCCAGCTCCTGACACCTTGTTTTTCTGCTGTCCACCAATCATTTGCAGTGTGGGAGAGTACAGAGGGGAGTGTAGCTAGTATGTCCCCATCAGAGAGTGGATGTAAGGCTAAGTATTCCTCGCACTTTTCCACAAAACTGATGGGATCTTCTCCCTCAGTACCACCAAACCTGGGGAAATCCAGATTCACAGGGCCCTTGAAGGTAGTAGCATGTGAACAACTATCCGAAAAGGGGGGATGAGGAGTGTACCCGACTGAGGGAAAGTAGTGGAGGTAGTGGCTGGTTGTGCACTTATCATGGCCTTCAATTGTGAGTCTCTCCTCTTTATAACAATAATAATAATAATACATTTTATTTATAATGCACTTTATATTTGAGGCAAATCTCAAAGTGCTACAAATTATTTCTGCTCAAAAGCTCTAATAAAAAGGTAAGTTTTAAGACCAGATTTAAAATCATCAACAGTCTGTGGCATCCTCAGATACTCAGGGAGAGCATTCCACAGTCTAGGTGCCGCCGAGCAAAAAGCCCGATCTCCCATGGTATGAAGCTTGGTCTTCGGAGGTTTCAGACGATGACCTGAGACAGAGCGAAGGTTTCGTGAAGATGTATGTGAAGTGATAAGTTCTTTGAGATAGGGAGGGGCATCACCATACATGCACTGGTGGGTAAGAAGGGCCACCTTGTATTCAATTCTGAATGAAACAGGCAGCCAATGAAGAGATTTGAGGATGGGTGTAATATGATCATATTTACGTGCCCGCATCAGGATCCTAGCAGCGCAGTTTTGAATATATTGCAGCTTTTGAAGGCTTTTTCCAGAAGTCCCAATGAGGAGAGCATTGCAGAAGTCCAGCCTGGAGGAGACAAATGCATGGACTAACTTTTCCGCATCTGCAAATGTAAGTGCTGGACGCAGTTTAGCAATGTTCCTGAGGTGAAAAAAAGATGTCTTACACAGATGTTTGATATGGGCATCATACGTCAAATGACGGTCCATTTTAACCCAGAGGTTAATAACAGATGTCGACAGTGGGATATTCTGACCAGAAAAGGTGATGCTAGTGATGTTGGATGTCCTAACCTGGTGTGGGGTGCCTACTAAAATAGCTTCAGTCTTAGAACTGTTCAGCTGCAGGAAATTTTGCTTCATCCATGACTTTACCTCCTCCAAACAGAGAGTCAAAGTGGGTGATGGCGGAGTAGATGAGGAGGTTGAATTTATCCTGAGGTAAAGCTGAGTATCATCAGCATAGCAATGAAATAAAAATTTTGTGCCGGCTGATGACACAGCCCAGAGGAAGCATATACAATATAAACAACATAGGACCGAGCACTGAACCCTGAGGAACACCACAGGTAACACTGTGTGTAGCGGATTTAGCGGCTCCCAGGGCAACATGCTCCGTTCTTCCGGTGAGATAAGATGTGATCCAGTTGTAAACAGAGTCAGAGAGACCTACAGTATGATGTAATCTGTGAAGAAGAATGTTGTGATCAACAGTATCAAAGGCCGAGGTTAAGTCCAACAGAATGAGTAGTGATGGAGAGCCAGCATCCGCCGACATCAGCAGGTCATTCGTGACTCTTACCAGAACTGTTTCCACGCTGTGACAGGGGCGGAAACGCTGTGACAGGGGCGGAAACAGGGGCGGAATTTCTCAAACAAATCATTTTGTTTCAGATGAGACTGAAGCTGTGCAGCGACGACTTTTTCTAGCACTTTTGAAAGGAAAGGGAGGTTAGAAATAGGCCTGTAGTTTGCAAGCACTTCTGGATCTAAGGTGGATTTCTTAAGAAGTGGCCTGATGACAGCAGTTTTCAGTGAAGGGGGAACATAGCCAGACTGGAGAGAGTGATTTATGATCCTGGTAATCAGGGGACTTATAGCACAGAGGTTGGATTTAACCAGAACTGCTGGAAAAGGGTCCAGAGCACAATTTGATGGTTTCATCTTTCTGATAATGACCTCAACCTCTTGCTGCGAAATGTCAGAAAAACAGCTGAAATGTTGAAAAGTCCCTGGCTGTGGGTCATCCATCAAGTCAGGCAGTGCAGAGGAACTGGAAATTGAAGAGCGGATGGTGTCCACTTTTTTCCTGAAAAAAGTAATGATGTTATTGCATCTCTCCTCTGTAGCTTCCAGATGAGATTGAAATTGCGGTTTCAGGAGGCGATTAATAGAAGAAAACAGTTGCTTTGAATTTCCAGAGTTATTGTTAATGATATTTGAGTAAAACTGTGATCTTGCAGCTCTCAGCGCACTTGCATAGGCCTTCTGATGTTCTCTATAAACTTGCTTGTGAACAGCGAGTCCTGATGCCTGTACACGTCGCTCAAGAACACGCCCAGCTGTCTTCATCTTCCGCAATTCACACGTATTCCAAGGGCTGAACGTGAGAAGCAGACCGTTCTATGTATGACAGGGGCATGGAGATCGAGGAGACTGCTGAGGGATTTGTTGTAAAAGTCCACTGACTCGGTGACTGAGGAACATTCAACAGAGGAGAGATACTGAAGATCTTTGCTCAGAGTGTCTGGGTTGATCTTTTTCAGATTTCTGTAACATATTTGCCATTTTGTTTTAGTGGGGGAACAAGGGAGTGACCGCTCCATTGAAATGACATTGTGGTCAGACATCCCCAGATCATACACCAAAAGATTGCTAATAGGGACAGAATTTGTAATAACCAGATCCAGGATATAACCGTTCAACGGACAACGCCATCTCCACAACACTATTGGACAATAAGGACACATACTGTAAGTTTGAATGCTGTACATGGATTCCAGCTCAGCATTCAACACTATCATCCCCCAACAACTGATCGGGAAGCTGAGAACTGCATGCCTTGCACATTATCCTGCCGATAACTGGACACTACATTCTGGACTGCACTACATCACATTTCTATCATATTTCTATCATATTTCATTTACTATACATATATTCTATTTCTATTTTTATTAGATATTCTTTAACTTTTTTAATATTTATCTTATTCTAATATTTTATTTTCATTTTTATTCTTATTGCTGTATATTATGTAAATAAGTGTTTCTTTATTTTTAAATCTCTTATTTCTTTTTTTTGTTGCAATATTGTAGGTCGACAGCAGTCGTATAAGCATTTCACTTCATATCATACTGTGTATGACTGTGCATGTGATGAATAAAATTTTAATTTGAAATTTGTTGGGCCTGAACACTTCCCTCTGTAACTGGATCCTGGACTTTCTGACTGGAAGGCCTCATTCAGTAAGGATCGGGAACTGCACGTCCAGCACCACCACGTACTGGGGCCCCCAAGGCTGTGTGCTCAGTCCCCTGCTGTTCACTCTGCTGACTCACGACACTGTAGTGAAACACAGTTCGAATCACATCAAGTTTGCTAATGACACGACCGTGGTGGGTTTCATTAGCAAGAACGACGAGTCAGCATACAGACAGGAAGTGCAGAGGCTAACGGACTAGTGTAAAGCCAACAACCTGTCTCTGAATGTTGACAAGACAAATGAGATGGTTGTTGACTTTAGGAGGACATGAAGCGACCATTCTCCGCTGAGAATCAACGGCTCCTCTGTGGAGATCATCGAAAGCACCAAATTCCTGGGTGTAAACCTGGAGAAGGACCTCACCTGCTCCCTCAACACCAGCTCCTTGCACAAGAAAGCCCAACCGTGTCACTTCTTCCTGAGAAGGCTGAGGAAGGCCCAGCTTCCACTACCAGACTAACTAGACCTCTTAGTTAGCTAGTTAGTTTTTCTGTTAAAGTTGTTGTAAATTTATGTTGCATGTAGCACCTTGGTCCTGGAGGAAAGTAACAATAAAGCCTACTTGAACTTGAACTTGGTAAAGGTTTCCTCTACCACACTCCTCTAAAGGTCTGAGTATATACAGCAATCAGACCTTCTATTTTTTCCCCCTCATGTAGCCTTGTTTCTGTTTTATTATTCAGGTGTGCTAAGAAGGTATATCCAAAGCAGCTCCCGTCACTCAGTGTTATTCTGATTTTCCTGAACGAGGCTCTGTCGATCTTAAAGAGAGCCATACACAGCATAATTCACAGAACGCCTGCTCACCTGCTCAAGGAGATCATACTGGTGGACGATCACAGCACCAATGGTTTGTTAATCCCAATCTTTGGTTAGGTTCATGACATGTTTATACCTGAACTTGTTGTGATTAGGGTTATTTGATGAGAAGATGTTGATTAATTTTCTAGAACAGAATCTCTGATAATACTAATAATCTGCAAGTTGACATTCCAGATTGTCCAATGCTAATAATGAACTGGTTAGACGAATAAAAAAAAATTGGAGAAGAGAGGTTTATTTAGTTTAATGGAGTCTCCAGTTTCCCCAGTTTGTGATGACTGTCAAGGTAGAGTTTGCACTTTGCAGATTTATGAAAAAATATTGATATTTGAAAAAAGGATATATGAAAAAAGGATAAGGCGGTGAAGGAACATCTGTTTAATGTAAGTGATTGGCCTCATGATGCTATGGTAAAGTAACCTTCAGGTTTACATTTCGGCATTTGGCAGACGACCTTATCCAGAGCAACTTACATATTTATTTCATAATACATGTGAGCAGTTGATGGTTAAGGGCCTTGCTCAAGGGCCCAACAGAGGAAACTTGGTGGTGATGGTGTTTGACCCTGCCAACTCTGATCAATAGAATGTCTTAACCTCTGAGCTACCCCTTGGTAACAGTTGCATCATTGTTTATTATTTTTCCTATTGTGGTACACCACAGCATGTTTACTTCATCACCTAAAATAAATGTGGTGATGATTTAAAATAAATTAATTATCTAAGTTTTTTGTCAAATTAAACTAAATGACCTGAACATTTGTGATCCAGAATTAGATTTACTGTAGAATGAATACAGAACCACAGTCTCTTTGTAACAACACTGGACACTTCTGGATAACACCAATTCATGAACACTAATCACACTTTACTAATGTCACAATACCTTAATAAGTATGCTACTTTTGCACAGAGGACCTGAAAGAGCGTCTTGATTTCTACGTTGCCACCACACAGAAGCAGCATCCTCAGCTGAAAATCCTTCAAGTGAGACACGATCGACAAATGGGCCTCGCCCAAGCTCGCGTCTCTGGTTGGCGCGCTGCTAGTGGTGACGTTGTGGCTATTTTGGATGCACATATAGAGGTCCATGTGATGTGGTGAGTATGAAATCAACTCAAGTTATGTAAAATACACTGCCTGGTAAAAAAAAAAAAAAAAATCACCATTGCAGAAAGGTCAATATTGGCCTGCAATTGCAATATTAAGCAATTACTGGAATTGGGTGAAGACAGGTTTTCCACATTATTTTATTCTGGAAAGAGTTGAACCGTTAACTTAATGGAAGAAATATTGGAAGAATAAAAAATCCCAGCCAAGCCTCACTTAGTAATTGAGGTTGCACCCTTAATGAAAATGGGAGGGGTGCATCAGGAAGGGTATCTGGACAAAAGCCTCCGTGTCACCCGGACTCTTTTTTCTGAAAGAGGTTTGAAGCTTAACTGTGGAAATTCTTGTCGATGCCATCATGGCAGGAGCTGACACTTCATTACCCGCTGGTTAATCCATATATGGGTTAATGGATGGAGCGAACCCCAGAGCCTACTTACCCGAGTTACCACAAGCTTAGTTTAAGCTCAGTTTAATGATAAAGTGGCTAACATTAATTTACATTTTAACATTACTTTGCATTTAATTGAACTTCATCATCCATACCCTACTCGTCATACCATGTCAACTCCTTTCTTGTGGCAGATTATACTACAATGATTTCAGATGGCTGGTCAACTAAAGTGATGCATAGCAGACAGCTAGCGGTTTGAGTTATGGCTTAATATAATTTTAACTGATGAGTTACATAAAAAGTAACCCCCTGCACAGTTGCAATGAATTGAAAATCTAACTAAGATGACCAAAACCTTTTTTTTTAATTATTATTATTATTAACCCTACAGAAAAAGTGGCTGAAGCTGAAGAAAACATTTGGCCATTTCCCTGCTGTTATCAGTGTACCTATCAAGTTCCTGCCATTTTTAAATAAGCTTGGAATAATATTAATAGTATAATGAAGACAGTCAAACATTGTAGAAGCAAACATGACTCAGCTTTTACCATGAACTTACTGTAATCCAGTCTTTTCATTCTTCAAGCAAATAATAGGCAGGCATGCCTTTGATTAGAAAATATGTTATTGTTCTTTTTTATTTTATTGTTAGAGCTGTAAAAAAGAACATGATTCCATGCTGCTGTATACTGTATGTATGGAATAAAAAATTTCATCAAGCACCATGATGAAACTGGCTCTCATGAAGACCTTCCCAGGAAAGCAAGACCTAAAGTTCATTTAGTTCATTTAGAGTTACCGGCCTCAGAAATAACCAATTAACAAACAGCACATCAGATTAGAGCCGTTATGAAGGCTTAAAGTAGCAGACACAACTCAATATTCAAAGGAGATTATTGGATTTTTTGGATGCCTTCAGCATTGCTTTACAGTGTAGAAATAAATAAAAATGAGGAAAGACCATAAAATTAAAAGGTGACTTTGACTTTTGTCAAAAGATGGTCCGCTGTGGTGACTCCATGACAGAAGCAGCCGAAAGACCAACAACAATAACGTATTATAATACAGTGAAATTCCTCTAGAGCAGAGGGTGTTGATGGCCTTGATCATTGGCCCCTAGGTGCTTCTGATCAGACTGTTAAAACGCCGATGTGCATCCATGAGAATTCCACTATACAAAGAATGCTTGTGGCAATATTTTATGCCTTACATAAACAGATACTTACCTTGTGTATATATTATTTTGTATTAATGTCCCCAGGGCAGAGCCAATGCTGGCACGGATCAAGGAGGACAGAACAGTCGTTGTCTCACCTGTGTTTGACCGAGTCAATTATTACAACCTTGAAGTGGTTCAATACGGACCTGCTGCTCATGCCTTTGACTGGGCGCTGTGGTGTATGTACGAGCATTTCAATAATGAGTGGTACAAACTAAATGATCCTTCAAGTCCTGGAAAGTGAGTAGACTAGCATCGAGCCGGAGATGCTTAATACTGTAAATAGATTTTTTCCAATCTTATTTTGTCATACACATTTAGTAATAAGAATCGTAGCACTGATGAAAGTACTGAATAATTTAGTTACTATATGTATATCTTATATACACATGTGGACAAAATTGTTGGTACCCTTCGATCAATGAAAGAAAAACTCACAATGGTCACAGAAATAGCTTTAATCTGACAAAAGTAATAATAAACAAGAATTCTATGAATGTTAACCAATGAAAGTCAGACATTGCTTTTCAACCATGCTTCAACGCAATTATAAAAAAAAAATATGAATGTCCATATTTGACAAGCCACTAAAGAACCCTTTGACTCACTCTCTCTCTTTCTCTCTCTAGACTTTTCTTTGTTTTCCTTTTTTTCCGAGTTTCCTCACTGACCTCATACATTCACCCCTCCCCCCCCCCCCCCCCCCCCCCCCCCCGCTTGCACTTCGCATAATATTGTTGTTTTTAAAAGTGTGTTTTGGTGCATTCTCTCTTAATAAAGCTTGTTAGCCCCTGATTGTTCCTTATGAATTTAAATAGTGATACATTGTTTTGTGTATGATTAAACTCATTGCAAATATTGTAATTTTCTCTGGGCTATGTGTAATTTTACTGCCCTCGTAGTAAGGGTGTCGTAGTTGGGTATGATGGACTGACTACCCAGGGCCCCAATCCAATGATGGGAGGGGCCTTATACACACGTGGACAAAATTGTTGGTACCCTTCGGTCAATGAAAGAAAAAGTCACAATGGTCACAGAAATAACTTTAATCTGACAAAAGTAATAATAAATAAGAATTCTATGAATGTTAACCAATGAAAGTCAGACATTGCTTTTCAACCATGCTTCAACGGAATTATAAAAAAAAATGAACTCATGGAACAGGCCTGGACAAAAATTATGGTACCCCTAACTTAATAGTTTGTTGCACAACCTTTTGAGGCAATCACTGCAATCAAACGATTCCTGTAACTGTCAATGAGACTTCTGCACCTCTCTGCAGGTATTTTGGCCCACTCCTCATGAGCAAGCTGCTCCAGTTGTTTCCGGTTTGAAGGGTGCCTTTTCCAGACAGCATGTTTCAGCTCCTTCCAAAGATGCTCAATAGGATTGAGGTCAGGGCTCATAGAAGGCCACTTTAGAATAGTCCAATGTTTTCCTCTTAGCCATTCTTGGGTGTTTTTAGCTGTGTGTTTTGGGTCATTGTCCTGTTGCAAGACCCATGACCTGCGACTGAGACCCAGCTTTCTGACACTGGCCAGCACATTTCTCTCTAGAATCCCTTGATAGTCTTGAGATTTCATTGTACCCTGCACAGATTCAAGACACCCTGTGCCAGATGCAGCAAAGCAGCCCCAGAACATAACAGAGCCTCCTCCATGTTTCACAGTAGGGACAGTGTTCTTTTCTTGATATGCTTCAAGTATAATTAGCAAAATTTGCCTTGGCAAAAAGTTCCATTTTTGTCTCATCTGTGTGGTGGAAATTCTGTAAATATTATAAAGACAAGCAATTCATACACTGGGTAAGAGCAAAGTCACAAAGGTTTTATTTTATACTTCTGCAGAAGGACCAGTCTCACACAGCAAACAGTTGCAGCATGGAGAAAGGTGCTCTCTTTCTCTCAGCTGTCCCATTTTATACACGAACATCTCTGCTAACATAATCAACGCCCCGTACATGAAGTTCCTACATTCAAACTCAACTTTTTATCTGACCCAGACCAGTTGTCCATACCTTATCATTTATTCAGGGACAATTACAATCAAGTTGTTTCTGTACTATTCTCGGCCTTGTGTTTCTAAGCTTCAGCAAGTTTAAAGCTTCTATAGTCTACGTGGCACAATTACAAATTAATACATAATTAAAATGTCATATTTCCATTACATCTGTCCATAGGACATTCTCCCAGAAGCTTTGTGGTTTGTCAACATGTAGTTTGGCATATTCCAGGCTGGCTTTTTTATGATTTGTTTTCAACAATGGTGTCCTCCTTGGTCGTCTCCCATGTAGTCCACTTTGGCTCAAACAACGACGGATGGTGCGATCTGACACTGATGTTCCTTGAGCATGAAGTTCACCTTGGATCTCTTTAGAAGTCTTTCTGGGCTCTTTTGTTACCATTCGGATTATCCGTCTCTTTGATTTGTCATCAATTTTCCTCCTGCGGCCACGTCCAGGGAGGTTGGCTACAGTCCCATGGATCTTAAATTTCTGAATAATATGTGCAACTGTAGTCACAGGAACATCTAGCTGCTTGGAGATGGTCTTATAGCCTTTACCTTTAACATGCTTGTCTATAATTTTCTTTCAAATCTCCTGAGACAACTCTTTCCTTCGCTTCCTCTGGTCCATGTTGAGTGTGGTACATACCATGTCACCAAACAACACAGTGACTACCTGGAGCCCTATATATAGGCCCACTGACTGATTACAAGATTGTAGACACTTGTGATGCTAATTAGTGGACACACCTTGAATTAACATGTCCCTTTGGTCACATTATTTTCAGTATTTTCTAGGGGTACCATCATTTTTGTCCAGGCCTGTTGCATGAGTTTATTTTTTTAAATAATTCTGTTGAAGCATGGTTGAAAAGCAATGTCTGACTTTCATTGGTTAACATTCATAGAATTCTTGTTTATTATTACTTTTGTCAGATTAAAGTTATTTATGTGAGTTTTGTGAGTTTTTCTTTCATTGACCGAAGGGTACCAACAATTTTGTCCACGTGTGTATGTAGGTATTATATTGTATATGTTAACAATTGACATTAAATTTTGCACAAAAAAATTAACGAATGTGTTCTCATCGAAATACAGTATAATTAATTCAGAATGTATTCAGAATTATATGGATTTGTTACAGATAAAAAATTAGCCTGTCATTTGTCAAGAAACAAAAATTTATTTGAAGATGAAGCTAACAAGCAACAGTTCAAATGTGTGCTAGCATGCTAATAACTCAAACAATTGGCATGTGGCTTGTATTATAATAACTAATTTTAACATGAACAAACTAGATGAACAAAATTTAGCTAATAACAGGAGATAATTGGATATAAAAGCATATTTTTGGTTTAAAAGATAATAAATAAAATAATAAATAATAAAAAACTGCTGTGCGACAGGTACAGGTGCAGAGCACATTAATACTGTGGGCAATAGGTTAAGGAAAATGTGAGGGGATGTCAAGTCAAACCACCTGTGTGCAGAATTACAGAACACAGTTATGAAAGTAAATCTTTCCTTAATGCACTTATCCCAGTGTTTCACTAGGGCATGAACACCATCACGGTACAGTAGAAAGTTTTCTCAGTCCGATGGAGCCACAGTTGGACCGCCTGCTTCATGTCTGAAATGCTGGCCTCCCAGGAACTTCTTTAATGGGATGTGGCAATAACTCCCAGTGGTGTTCCTGTAATGTGCAAGTGGTAAATGATTGAGACAGTTTCCACAGACAGATGCGTCTCTTCTGAAAGTTAGTGACAAGTTATCTGTCGATTTTCAAGGATCAGGCGTTCCACTCACTGAATGTTCACAGGAACAGTGGGCTCTGAGCCACGTTGGCCAGGCTCATCATTCACAGATAGGAGGCCTTCTTTAAAATGTTTGCACCATTCATTGCAGTGCCATCACTGGTTTTATGCCTTTATTCATAAGAAATTTCAACTCCTGGTTTGACTTGAACGCCCCTCACAATGCACTATCCTATCAGAAAATATCAAATATAAGAACACACTATGACAGAAGTCAGAAGTAAGAAAAAAAAATCATATATTTTTTTTCAGATATAAGATCCTTGGGGCATAACATACTCATGTGAAAACATCTTATTTCCCCCAAGGTCTCCGTCTGTTATGGGAATCCTGGTTGCCGACAGAGCTTTTCTAGGTGAGATTGGCAGCCTGGACGCAGACATGGAGGTTTACGGTGGAGAAAACGTTGAGCTTGGTATCCGGGTGAGATTTTTAAAGCTTAATGTTGTCATTACACGTTTAATTCCATTTTAAAGCAAAAGCTGATCTGGGTTTGTCTTCAGGTATGGACATGTGGTGGGAGCATCGAGATAGTGCCGTGCTCCAAGATCGCTCACATAGAGAGAGCTCACAAGCCGTACATTCCTGACCTGAGCAAAGCCGTGAAGAGGAACGCACTGCGGGTGGCTGACATCTGGATGGATGAGTACAAGCATCATGTTAACATAGCCTGGAACCTTCCCCTTACAGTGAGTGCATACACTGGGTACAAATAGTAGAAGAAAAATGACATATTGGAAGATAATATGTAAATTCGCATAACATAAGACAAACCAAATAAAGGAATATTAAGCTTTTTTAAGTCTAAGGTTTTGTTTAATTGGCAGATTATTTTGCAAGTTGCTATCTTCTCATCATCATCATCATCTATACCGCTTAATCCTGTATTCAGGGTCACGGGGGCCTGGAGCCTATCCCAGGAGACTTGGGGCACATGGCAGGGTACACCCTGGACAGGGTGCCAATCCATCGCAGGACACACACATACGCTCGCTCATTCACACACTACGGACAATTTGGGAACGCCAATTAGCCTAACCTACATGTCTTTGGACTGTGGGAGGAAACCGGAGTACCCGGAGGAAACCCACCAAGCACGGGGAGAACATGCAAACTCCATGCACACAGAGACGGGAATCGAGCCTGGAGTTGCTATCTTAATAATTTTATATTTGTTGTGTCTTATATTAGAAAATTTAGGATTAATCTGGTGATGTCAGTGGCATTTCACATGCGGTGATATAGAGCATAACAGCACTGGGCTTGTTTAACTATATAACCATCATAGACGACACTTTGTCTCCTTACAGATTGCTTGTAAGATGTTCCAAATTATCTCTGAACCATCCGTGCTGTTTTGTTTAATTGTTTCAAGAGAAACAAAGCAAACCAGGTTCTAACACAAGGCTGAATCCCAATTCCCCCTCTATCCCCCGATCAAAGGCATTACTTGGTGTGTAGAACAAGGGATTCCGCACCCTAGTGCACCACTTTTCCAATTAACGCTAATTGGAAAAACATTTAACCCTAGAAACCCAGAAGTTAGCTGACACTATAAAGCAAAATTAGTGGAAACATACTGTAAATCTTGAAGTTTCTCAAGACTGTCCACCACCTCCATGGTTTATTCTGCTCATCTTTTGACTACATAGTACTGGTAACAATTTAAAACTACCACTACCACTAACTGTCGGTCACCAGCTCCGCCAGTCACGGTTAGGTTATTAAGGAGTCAAAGCGTTGTTTAAGATGACATAAGATGACTTTCTCCCATGGTGGCCACTGACGATTGTAAAACACCTAGGACAAACATATAGTGCTGCCTGTTACCGTCCATTATGACCACTTGTGAAATGCCTCTCGTCCAATCAGATTGCTCGATTGGAACTAACTCTTGAGTTTTAAAATGGTGTAATTTCACTCAGAAACCAGAACTACTACACTGCAAAAAATCTCAGCAAATAAAAATATCTTGAACCTAGTCATACCTAAAATTGGTGATCCAGTTTAAGAATTTCTGCCTTAAGAACTAAGATTTTGTTAAAGCAAGAACGTTTACATTAGCATCAGCATTTACACGATTATTGGGAAAAATGCATATTTCACAATACAAATTTTTAGCCTTAAGAACTCGCCTCCAGAACGGACTGAATTTGTATGATGAGGTACTACTGTTTACAAACCAAATATAAGATATTATCAACACAAAGTATGTCTATTACTAATTCTCATTAATAAATCATTGCTTAAAATTAGAAAAATTATCTTCCAATGTAACAAAAACAATTATAATTCTTGACTACAAATGTGCATAATAATCTAATATTTTGGGTGTAACCTTATTTTTTATGATTCAAGATCCTTTAACTTGTTAATTACTCTGTAGCTTCTGACCAATCAGAAACAAGAACTCACCATTGCTGTGGCATAAATATTATCATCTGTGTACTGTTTTTAATTTAGAGTCAGATTGTTGTGATTTAAATAATACAGTGATGTCTTTTTAAAAAAAAATTTTTTGTCCAGGGTCATGGCATTGATATCGGGGACACATCAGAAAGAAAGAAACTCAGAGAGAAACTTGGCTGTAAACCATTCAGGTGGTACGTGGAGAATGTTTATCCTAAACTAGACAGCTGGACCAACATGCTGGGTTATGGAGGGGTAAGTCTTCACCACCAGAAACTTAACCACGTTCCTGGTCTAAGATTAATCAGTTTATCACTTTTCTCTCTTCCACTAATGGTAATTGTCATTCATTTGTTCATTTGCGGACGTACTGGTGATTGCAGAGCAAATGAATTTGCCTGAGTTTAAGGGAATAATAGCATGTAAATTAGGCCCTTATTTCCTTACGCATGATAGGTCGATAGATTTGAGATCCTCCATATAAAACACACCACCTGATACACTAACAGGTTCTATAGAGAACTTTCATATGAATAACATGTTTGCTTTTATTTAGTTCTTTCTTTTATTTTGATTTTTTACGTCTAAATGCATCTGCAACTTGGAGCATTTCTGAATTTATAAGGTACTTTATATGGTAGTATATTTTTTTTCCTTTATATATTTGTTCCTGTTTTTGTTGTTATTGTTTCTGCTTTTGACTTCGTCCATGAAGTCAGTTTTCATTTTCGCCCTTGTAACTTGTGTTTGCTTTTTAAAATATTTTAAAATATTTTCATTCCACTTAAATAAATATCAGTCCGCAACTTCATCATACTAATTACGGGATGGTGTTTATGCAGCAATTTATTTATTTTTTTGCTCCCACAAAGAGAAAATGTAGCTTGAACGACAGAAGGACGAGTATTTAAATTGGCAGTTGAAAAAGAAAGACACTAATTATTAACCAAGAGATTGCTGAGCAAGATTATATGTTATAGATTACTGTGATAAATTATGATTGATTAATAAAAAATATTTATATGACCAGACTTATACCCACACCATTTAAATACAGCAGTTATGAAGGAAGGTTTTTGATTAATACAGAGTATACTAACTAATCGGATCAGACTTTTAAAGGAGTTCAGATGTCCATTGTCGTCAGTTGTATTATACATAACTTTTATTTTTTAGATGTGAATTTGCCAGCAAGCGAAGCAAATGACATTATTTATACGTGCTTTCTTTGTACAGACAGTTTACTTATTACCTGAACACCTGTTATCATATTTAAACATGGCTGTAGAGTTTGTTTTTTCTAACAATATGTAAATATAGTCAAATGTTGCCCTGAAGAAAACCTCGCTCTCACGCTCACATCATCTGTACTGCTTAATCCTGTATTCAGGATTGCAGGGGGCTTGGAGCCTATCCCAGGAGACTTAGAGACTACCTGAGCATTTTTTATTTATCCACATTCACATTCCATACAAACTGAAATGATTCTTTTGATTGTGTAAAGCTGCTTTTGCGATGATGACAACTGTTAAAAGCACTATACAAATAAAATTGAATTGAATTGAATTGAATTGAATAGGGCACAAGGCGGGGTACACCCTGGACAGGGTACCAATCCATCACTGGGCACACACACACACACACACACACACACACACTCATCCTCCTAACCTACATGTTTTTGAACTGTGGGAGGAAACCGGAGGACCCGGAGGAAACCCACCAAGCACAGGGGGAACATGCGAACTCCATGCACACAGAGACGGGACTCAAACCTGGGAAAGCCGAGAATTGACTCCTCCAGACCCTGGAGGTGCAAGGCGACAGTGCAAACCGCTACACCAGCATGAAAAAAACGATTTGTCCATTTTCACTTAGACGTAAAAAAAAAACACATTTACGTAAAGACCTTTCCAAACCTGATGGGAGGAATTAAGAGTTGAGCATATTGAAAAATATTAAGGATTTTTACCGTATATATATATATATATATATATATATATATTTTTTTTTTTAATTCATCCTTCTATTTTTCACCATACAGATGAAAAATTTAGATGCACAGCTCTGCTTGGATCAGGGTCCTGTCTCAGGTCCTATAGCCTACAGATGTCACTATTACAGTCCTCAGGTGAGTTTGTGTAAAGACACCTACGTGCTGTACACTAATTTAATCACCTGTCACTCTCCACACACGACACTAATATACAAGGACTTGTTTTTGCTTTCACAGCATACATTTTACAGAGAAAGCGGTGAGTTGTACATTGGTGGGATCAAGTCTCATAAATATAATGACAACAGGTGTCTGGCAGATTCTGGCACAGGAGAAGTTCCTGGGTTGTATGCGTGCAAAGACGCCTTGAAGAACGATATGGGCATCTACTGGGACTTTAAACAGGTGCAGTAAGCAGATGGTCTGTTGGCTCTTATCTTTTTTTATTACCTCAATTCTTAATTCAATGACATTGACGCACTCCATGGAAGTCGATGTATCCTTAGTAGCAGCAGTTGTAGTAAATGTGCATTCTTCTTTTGCTAGCAAAAATATCTGTACAAATGTTATTAGTTCATTTGGATTAAGTAAATCGTATATGTAACAAATACACAGTTCGTCAGGCACACACACAAACAGACGCACTCCGGCAAGGTTCCCGCTCGGCCTATGATTACGCCATTGAGTTCCGAACACTGGCCTTCTCAAGTGGATGGAACGAACAAGCACTAAGTGACATGTTCTTTGAGGGTCTGTCTGAAACACTTAAAGACCAACTAGTTTCTCTGGAACTCCCCTCCTCGCTCCCGGAGCTCATAGATCTGGCAGGCCGAGTAGATTCACGCCTTCGTCTTCGGAGACCAGCCTGGACACCACCACTTAAAGTTACCCCGACATCACGAGCCCATGAACAGGAGAAGCCCACGCAATTGGGCAGGATCCGCATCGCTCCTGAGGAACGACGACGACGCAGAGTAGAGAGGGCCTGTTTCTACTGTGGAGGGTCTGATCACCAAGTCAAGTTCTGTCCAGTAAAAAGGAGCAACCATCTAGTTCAACTTGGAACGCTGGATGGTGCGACCTCAAGAAGACTCCCCGACCAGCGTCAACTACTTCCTGTCTTCCTCATCTACGAACAGCAGACCCACTTAGTGCAGGCACTAATTGACTCAGGCTCTGACCGTAATCTCATCAACGCGGCCTCGGCCAAGGCTCTTGGAATCCCCTTCCTGCCTTTGGAGACCCAGCTCAAGGTCCAGGCTCTCGACGAGAGTCTGCTCCCCTCCATCACTCACAGAACTCCTCTCATTGGCCTGAGAGTTTCGGGCAACCACTCAGAGCAAACCTCCCTATTCATCATGGAAGGTTCTCACGCCACAGTCGTTCTGGGCCTCCCCTGGTTAACCCAACACAATCCACAGATCGACTGGGCCACGAATTCCATCTTAGCCTGGAGCCCATCATGTTCCACAATGTGTTTACAATCTGCTACAACGTCATGCTTCAGCTCCACCCCCACGAAGGAGCTACCTGATCTCACCCACGTCCCTCTAGACTACCATGACCTCAGGGCAGCATTCAGTAAGTCACGCGCCACCTCCCTTCCCCCCCACCGACCATACGACTGTGCCATTGATCTGTTCCCAGGCACCACCCCTCCCAAGGGCCGCCTATACTCTTTGTCACCCAAGGAACGCCAGGCCATGGACCAATATATTACAGAATCCCTCGCGGCAGGGATCATTCGTCCCTCCTCCTCTCCGGCGGGGGCCGGATTCTTCTTCGTGGGCAAAAAAGATGGATCCCTTCGACCCTGCATAGATTATAGGGGCCTGAACGACATTACCGTTAAGAACCGGTACCCGCTTCCACTAATGGCTACGGCTTTCGAACTTCTCCAAGGAGCCAAACTATTTACCAAGCTGGACCTGCGCAACGCATACCACCTCGTCCGCATTCGAGAGGGTGATGAGTGGAAAACGGCTTTCAACACCCCTACAGGACATTATGAATACCTGGTGGTTCCGTTTGGTCTTACTAACGCCCCCGCCGTCTTCCAGGCTCTCATTAATGATGTACTCAGGGACTTTCTCAACTCTTCAGTGTTTGTCTATCTAGATGACATATTAATTTTTTCACGTAACCTAGATGAACACAGACACCACGTTCGCCAAGTACTTCAGAGACTTCTGGAGAATAACCTGTTTGTCAAAGCAGAAAAGTGTGAATTTCACACCACCTCGACCACGTTTCTCGGGTTCGTCATTGGCCCTACAGGCATTGAGATGGAGCCCACCAAACTTCAAGCAGTGACAAATTGGCCCACTCCCACCTCACGACAGCAGCTTCAAAGGTTCTTGGGCTTCGCTAATTTCTATCGCCGCTTTATCCGGGGCTACAGTACCATCGCTGCTCCACTCACAGCCCTGACCTCATCCAAGACCCAGTTCTGTTGGAACCAGGGAGCTGAAAGAGCCTTCACTGAATTAAAGAAAAGATTCACATCCGCCCCTATCCTCACCATTCCTGACCCATCACAACAATTCATCGTTGAGGTCGACGCTTCCAGTACGGGGGTAGGGGGCGTCCTGTCACAGAGATCTATAGATGATAACAAGCTGCACCCATGTTCCTTCTTTTCTCATCGCCTAACACCTGCTGAGACAAACTATGGCATCAGTGACCGAGAGCTTTTAGCCATTAAGCTTGCTCTAGAAGAATGGAGACACTGGTTGGAGGGAACAGAGGTTCCATTCCTGGTCTGGACTGACCATAAGAACTTGGAATACCTTAGGAGCGCCAAGAGGCTCAACTCTCGCCAAGCTCGGTGGTCACTCTTTTTCACCAGATTCAACTTTACACTCTCATACCGCCCGGGATCAAAGAACTCCAAACCAGATGCTCTCTCCAGACAATTCTCACCCACTCACAACACCTCCACCAACGATACCATAATCCCCTCCTCCTGCTTGCTCGCCTCAGCCAAGCTGGATATTGAAACTAAGGTCCAGCAAGCCCTCTCCCATGAACCTGGTCCCAGTAATGTTCCTCCTAATCGCCTCTTTGTTCCCCACACCCTACGCTCTCAGGTTCTGGAATGGGCTCACAGTTCCAAACTGTCCTGTCACCCTGGCACAGCCCGTACTCTGACCCAGGTTCAGCAACGTTTTTGGTGGCCAACCTTGAAGGAGGATGTCTCCAGCTTCGTGGCTGCATGTGACATTTGTCTCAGATTTAAGCACACCAATACAGCTCCAGCAGGCCTCCTACGACCCTTATCCCTCCCACACCGCCCATGGTCCGACATCGCTTTGGATTTCGTCACAGGGCTACCTTCTTCAAACGGCCACACCTGCATCATGACTGTTGTAGACCGTTTCTCCAAAGCAGCTCACTTCATTCCACTGCCAAAGCTTCCGTCTGCCAAAGAGACTGCAGAACTCATGATCAGTCATGTCTTCAAGCTCCATGGTCTGCCAAAGGACATTGTTTCAGACCGGGGACCGCAGTTCACCTCCCGATTCTGGAAGGCTTTCTGTAAATTAATTGGGGCCACTCCGAGCCTGTCCTCAGGGTTCCACCCTCAGTCAAACGGCCAGACAGAGAGGAAGAATCAATCCCTCGAGGTCGCCCTGAGGTGCATGACTTCCAGAGACGCTACCTCATGGAGCAAGTTCTTACCCTGGATAGAGTACGCCCACAACTCCCAGATATCAGCATCAACCGGTCTTTCTCCCTTCCAGTGCTGCCTGGGATATCAACCGCCCTTGTTTCCATCTCAGGAGGAGGAGGTCTGTGTTCCGTCAGCTCAAGCATTCATCCGACGCTGTAGAAGGACATGGCTTCAAGCCAGGAGGACACTCTTACAGGTCAGCAGAAGGTACAAGAAACAGGCCGACCGCAAGCGTTCTCAGGCCCCCAAGTACAGGGTGGGACAGAGAGTCATGCTTGCTGCCAAAGACATTCCCCTAAAAACCATCTGCCATAAACTTTCCCCTCGCTACCTTGGTCCATTCACCATCACGAAAATAGTCAACCCTTGCGCTGTTAAGCTCTTGCTCCCCTCAACTATGCGGAGGATCAATTCCACGTTCCATGTGTCCCAGTTACGTCGTCTCGCCTCATGCCCATTAAGTCCCCCCACCCACCCTCTGCCTCCTCCCCGTATCATTGACGGTGGTGAAGCCTACACCGTTCGTCAACTCCTGAAAGCCCGTCGCCGAGGAAGAGGCATCCAGTACCTGGTGGACTGGGAGGGCTATGGACCTGAGGAGAGAAGCTGGATCCCTGCCAAGTTTGTCCTAGACCCAAAGTTAATATCTGACTTTCAAAAACGCTTCCCCGAGGCTCCTCGCCCTAACGCCCAGAGGCGTTCATAAGGGGGGGGGGTACTGTCATGATCCACGCCTGTCAACCTGTTTTTCCCACGCTGTCACTCTCCATGTGCTCATGTTTTCCCCAGCCTGTCATGCTTCCGTTACCACGCCCCTGTCTACTCACCTGTTTCTCATCTTCTCCGCTGATTACTCCAGTGATTTAAGCACGCGCTGCGCGCTGCTTAAATTGCTGGATTATTGAATGTCTTCTGCTTCGATTCTCTCGCGTTTTGTTTTGTTTTCTTCACGTTGCCAAGTAGTTTCGTTTTCTCGTTTCACGTCTCTCGCCTTCTGTTTTGGATTTGTCGCCTCACTGTTTGATTTCCCGGCTTTGATCTCGCGCTTCCTCGTTTTTGACTACGGCTTTTGTTTTACGTGTTTTGGATTGTCGCCTCGCTGTCTGATCTCCCGGTTACCGATCTAATGCTTCCCATTTTGACTACGGCTCTCGCTTTGTGTTTTTGCCTGGACGTCACGCTGATTGATCTTCCGGCTTTTGACCCACGCTTTCGTTTTCCGACCTCGCTCCAGTTTAACGTTTCTACTCTTCATCTGCACTTGGATCCACCTCGTTTCACCTCGCCTCGTGACACTTAGACAACTAAGCACAGATCTTATGTGGATGTGGATTCTGAGGACTCCTGCTTCTTCTCTACGTTGAAGATAATGACATTGTCTGTATGTTTGGGGTCATTGTCCTGTTACCACTCAGATGCCTCCATGATGGTCTTGCATGATGGATAAGTATCTGCCTGTGCTTCTCAGCATTGAGGTGAGGATCCTATTTATCCTGAGCAAATCTCCAACCTTATGTGCTTCAGTATCGCCTGCAGTCACTCATAATGGCACCGTAGCCTGGCTCCTGCTACAGATAAATACATTTCTGCAGTTTCTATGTTTTCGTACATAGTTGAGTCAGGCCTTTAATCATAGTCTTGTTTCCACGTCGGAGGTATAGCTTTTGGCCCAGAATTGTTCCATGAAGACCACTTCTGACCAGACATCTCCGGACAGTAGAAGGAAGTACCTGGGTCCCAGTGGTTTCCATATGTTCTTTCCGGATGCCATTTCTGGAAATGTTGAAGGGAAGATGTGTCTTGTATCTTTTGCAATAAGTTTCCTTGGCCAACCACTGCATTTAATGTTACGCTCCTCAACATTTCCCGTTTGGCTGTTCCTTACCCAGGGTTAAGGCTCCTACCTACCCAGCTGTTTCTGTTTCATTTAATGGTTGTATTTTATTAACTATTGATCATTAGCACCTGCTTGGTATGACTGCTTAATCATACACCTGACTCTGGTTCATCCATGATTTTATACAAACGTAAGAACTGATTTTAGTTCAAAGGAAGGGTATACACACCAATTTTTTAGGCAGATTTAGTCTTTTATATAAACATTGCACAACTATAAATTCTATGAAAATCCTGCTACAGTTTTTTGATGCTGTTACACTTCTATGAATCCATCATTCAGTGCTATCTTTGGGGCTGATTTTAGACAAGAGACACATTTACACACAAACTGTGTTTCTTTAGAATAAATGCTCATCATGTCTGTGTTGTCTACAGGGTGGTGAACTGCGCAACCGAAAGACGGACAGATGTGCGGAAATACACCATCACACTCTTTTTATGAAGAAGTGCTCGGGACAGCGATGGGAGATTAAAAATGTTATCAAACCCTTCTGAAAGATTTGCATTTACTGCCAGTTTCAGTGTGCCAGTCACACACCAACACACTCCTGAGCATTCCACAGCAATTTGCCAATAATAACACAGCAATTTGCCAATAATAACAAATTACAATTTTTTATTTATTAATGAACAAGATGTCAAAATTGTAGATACTGTAGTTCACACATCAGGTCAGTTATTCTTAATGTTAGTAGGCTTAGCAGAATAAAAGTTAATAAATTCTTAATTATACTGGAGATGATTATCACTGACACTGCTGATGCTGGAGACTCCTTCTATAAATTTTAAATAAACGTCTCCTTAGAGAAAACCTCATCAAATCCACAATAGTGATTTTCTCTATTAAGTAACAGTATATTTTTTATTCTGTTTTTATTCTGTTTCTTATAGACATAACATGCAGTGTCTGCCATACAAGTTAATGGATTGTTATTTCGAAAATATAACATTGGAAATTACAGCAAACTCCTTTATATAATTTGCATGTCAGTGTTGCTTTAATAGAAAATTAATCCACAACTTCTGATTTATTGGACGCAAGAGTTCGACTAGATGTGAATGTTGTTGGACAATAATAACGAACAAATATGGCATCCCTTGTTATTTATACCAGCTAATAAAATAACATTAAATGTTATAAAACATGAATAAAAATTATAAAATTGTTTATTTTGTAGATTATTTTACTGTGTAAAGTTTTTGTAAAAATTATATTTTGCAAATTATATATTACAAATATATTAATTTCGGTACATAATACCACAACATTTATGTTTCTTTCCAGAATAGTGTTTTAGATATGATTTTACACAATCATGGAAGTAATTGGGTCAATATTAGTATAAAGTGCTTTAAGGACTTAAAAAAAAAAAAAAAACACAGAGCTTTTTCATTTAACTTCATATAACTTTAAACTTCATTTAACGGGCAGTGGTGGCTCAGAGGGCTAAGGCACTGAGTTACTGATTGTAAGATCAGCGGCTCGATTCCCAGCTCAGCCAGGTTACCATTGGTGGGCCCTTGAGCAAGGCCCTTAACTCTAACTGCTCCAGGGGCGCTGTACCATGGCTGACCCTGTGCTCTGACCCCAGTTACGCTGGGATATGCGAAGAAGGAATTTCGCTGTAATGTATATGTGACAAAATAAAGGCTTTACTTTATATAAACTTATTAAGTTAGCAAAGTGATTCCCTGTTGAAGGTGACTGTGTACTGTTTTTATACACAGGGTCTCATTTAAAAAAAAAAAAATTTATTTTATTTTTTTTTACCATTTTACATACTTCATAATTTCAAAAATATTATACACACTTTAACAGGAAAGATACATGCCTTCTCTTCTGTTGATCACATGATAGCTTCAACGATGGTATATTTATCGTAAATGAAACACAATACTACATGTTGCTGCCATAACTCAATAGTTATGATAATACTTTATATATATATATATATATAAACTTTTTTTAAAAAACTTATTTACGTTCATGTTTCACTGAATCGACTCATTGAATCGATTCCCTAAGCTCGCGCCTTCGTGTTTCCTAGCAACAGTTAGTGTTTACAGATTGGGTTCCCGGAGGCAGGTTGGCATACGACCAGTCAGTACACAAAAAATAAATAAATAAATAAATAAAAATACATTTAAAAAAGTTTTTAAAAAAAATTAAAATAAAAAAAAGAATCTGTTAAGAGAAGTGGTGAGGATAATGAACCGAGTGGAGCTGCTGTCTGACCGGCTCTCAGCCGCTCAGCTGGACAAGAGGAGAAACCGAGAGCTGCAGCGACAGGAGCGCATTTTCAACACCAAAGTCCGCACCATAGGAGTGAGTCCTAATCAGGGTCTCTTTAGGTTTAAATTTTTTTTTTTTTTTTTTTTTTTTATCAACTTCAGTCTGGCGTGTTTGTGATGACGTGTAACCTGTTGTGTAGATTGATAAAGAAGCTCTCCAGCATCAGGTTCAGGAAAAGAGATGGCAACAAGAAGCCGAGGCGAAAGCGCAGAAGGAATACGGTGAGTTCACAGGACATACCGTATAATATTCTATCTTGAAAACACAATATAAAGATGTATTCATGGTATATCTTAGATCAAAGTATGACAATACCTTTTAGAATACTTTTTGGCCGAATTCATATTTATTTCGTCAAAGCACCGAGCTGTTACCGATGCGTATCTGGTGATAATGGGATGATTGCTGCAGTATTACTGTTAGAATAAGGGAACTTGTACGCTGAATTTTACGTCACTCAAACTTAATAATGACGTCATTTTAACCCTCCTTGTGCTCGAGGCTCAAAAGTGATACAACGTATAGCAACAAAATAACAAGCTAACTTTAATGTGTGACGTGTACTTGCTTATTGATGATAATAATAATAATTATAATAATAATAATTATAATAATAATAATAGCAACAACAACAATAATACTAAATACAGTACCAGTCAAATGTTTGGACACAAGTTTGAATATATTTTTTCTACATTCTTATAATAATAATAATAATAATAATAATAATAATCTATTTTTTCTACATTCTAGAAGAATAGTGGAGAACTAAACACTATGAAATAACACATTTGGAGAGGACGAAAGGAAATAGGCACAAAGGGGAGCTCTCTCCTTCGGAAAATGACCAATGGAAATTTGGAACGTTTAAGTACAACGTGAAACGTGACAAGGAAGACTTATATAAAGAGGATTTATAATCAAAGGAAGATGAGGAGATGGCTAGTTGTATCTCTCCCTTAGCAGTATCTACCACTAGAAGTTACATAAAAAAAATAAATAGTGAAAGCTATTCTACCTCTATCTGAGCTACCTGTAGATTTTAGTTTCCTGTTTTAAATGACATTTTGGTAACACCATAATGGTAGAAACTGCACTCTTTCTATATTTTATACCTTTATTTCAGACATTGCCATTCCGAATTGCCCGAAGTGTGTGAACGCCTGTGTGAATGCTGACTGGAGTTCCTTCCGCAGTTGTAATAATTGGAATAAAAACAATAGGAATTACTATTGGTCTTCAGAGTCCCTATTTGGACTACAGAGGTTCCTAGATGGATGGATGGATTTTAGACATTGCTCATGTTAGCGCAGGAAATCACAAATATCAACTACTAAGGATTATGGTCGGATTTGACTGTTTTTTACTGGATTTTCTCACTCATTGCTTAACATCATAAAAAGAAGAGAATGAGGAATTCACCATTAAAGTAACCGATATGTTCATGCAAAAATTCAGGACTCAAAGTAGAACAATCCAATCCAATCAAGGTTCAGTGATCTGCACTGTCACTGAGCAGTAGATGTGGCCAGTTTCTTCCATTCTTGCCCAAATTTTTTTAAAAAAAAGGTGTTTTCTTTTTTATTTCCTTCCTTCTCCCAGCTGATGAGCTCATACGTACTGACCGTGCAGCACGTCTACTGCAGAACAGGCAGAAGACAGACGAACGTCTCCTAGCGGAGGACATCGTGAACTTCCGCCGGCAGTTTCAGCAACCAAGCAGCAGGCGCGAATTTGACCTGAATGACCCCGAAATGCTGAAGAAGCAGGAAGGTGTGTCCATTTTGCCTGGGTTGGTAGGCGAGGATCTGGACAGTGGGAGCAGGACACGGAGACAGCGGGAGCAGCTGAGAGACTGGACCTTACAGCAGCAGCAGGAGCTGGATCAGGCGAAGGAGCTGCAAAGACTGCAAGGTAAGATGTGTTTTACCAGATGTCAGGTAGCGGCTGATTTTTGAAATGCTTTATAAAAATATTCTCTGTATAAATTTCTCCAAACATTTCAATATCAATCAATTTGTCATTATGGTCAGTTTGTTTAGAACAAGGAACATACTTTATTCTGCAGCTCTGGGAAGGAAAAATTGCTGTACATTAAAAAAAAATATATATCAAGAGGTATTTGCTTATACCAAACAAACACCCTCAAGTAGAGGCACTGTTAAATTAACAGAGGGTGTGTTCTGTTAAATAGACCAGCAGTATGAACAAAGTAGACTAACCCTGGATAACCGAGCCCTCGAGCTGCAGAAGATGGAGGAAGAGAACAAGAAAGCCACCAACATCGCCATCAAGGACTTTAATCGAGCCCTGGTGAGTCAGCTCAAGCTTAATGGACCAGGATGCACTTTGCCTCAGCTAAAGATCCTTCCCTAGTGTGCAGGGAAAACCATTAGCTCGTTATCCAACATTGTGGGCCTTTCGAATTGAATCTTGATACAGTACGTGTGCCATGTTTTTTATCTTTACACAGGCGGACAAATTGCGAGAGCAGAGACAACGAAGTCGTCATCATGAAGAAGATAACAACCAAGCTGATATCCTGACCCATATGCATGGAGAGCTGAAGTGCAAGAAGAAGCCGCAAAGCGCTAGAGTGTGCAGAGACTGCTACAAGGGCATGACATCCGAGCAGATCCGAGAAGTTGCTAACTGTCAGCGACAGCAAGCTGAGGAGAAGAAGGTAAATTGAACACATGATCTCTGTCTTTTATTCCTGTGCTGACAATATGATCAATCATGCGACTTAAAGTTCACATATTATACTTTTTATATACAAGTTTGTGTTCAAGAACTTCAGAATGTGTTCACACATGTACTTTATCCTAAACCTTAACATGATGATGGCATCAAGTAATGTCATTTGTATGAACATGCCTGTCTTATGAATTTGTGTGTGTGTGTGTGTGTGTGTGTGTGTGTGTAGCGTGCTCAGGTGGAACAGAATGAGGAACGACTGCAGGAGGGCCGCCTGCACATGGCATCGGCCCGGGCTGCACTGCTGCAGGAGAGACGGCAGGCGAGGATTAACAAGGAGATACGCAGAGCTATGGATGAGACCAACCTACAACTGGCCCAGGCTCAGCATGCACAGTCTGTACCACACACACACACACACACACACACACACAGAAGGTCAGATCATCAAGCACAAAAAAAACAAAAACTTGATAAATTATGGTCAATTTTGTATTGTAAGTAGAAGCATCTGAATGCTTCACATAAAAATATGCGTATGAATGATTGAGAGACACCAGTTGTTTTGTTGATGACACTCAGACTTGTTCCCCCGAAACTGTTGATTGTACCTTCAATAATTAGCGTGTGTATAATTGTTATATAGTGATGATGGCTGTAAATTTAAGAGCTGTGTTTTGTCTCCATCACAGGAGGAAGAAGGCGGGTCACGCCTACATCCCTGATGAGAGCTACTTCACCCAGTTCAATAAATGCAGCAGATAGAAAGCATTAAGATACCTTTAAATTTGTGTTAGAATGTGTTAATTGCAAACTTTCAAATTGTCTTTCTCTACCAGTGGCGGTTTCATTTTTAAGTAAGTTGTCACTTCTAGAGCGCTGGCTGACGTATGGTTTTTAATCTGGTGTGACAAATTAAATTAGATCTTATCATGGTCTAAGTAAACTTCAAAATCAAGATCATATTCATATGCCAATAACCATGGCAAAGTCAATAGGGAAAATGTCTTAGAATGTATTCTACCGCCCTGGAAAATGACTTGGGGATATTATTTAAGGTGGTCTCAGTGCATGCAGAGCAAAAACATCAAAGTAACTGCAGAAATGTTTAGTGCATTTCTCTCTGACTGTGTTTTTTTGTTGTTGTTTTTTGCAAAAGACAACATTTTGGCATTATCTAGGTAAGGACAATCAGCCATAACATATGTTAAAGGACAGTGTTCTTTCACGAATTATATTACACTGAACCCGTTATGTATGATTGATTTATGCAAATAGAAATTTCATCACATTTTGTTGTATGAAATGAACCAAGTCTAAGTGCAGTCGTTGTGGCAGATGAAGGCGTTTGAACTTGAAGCTGTGAATCTGTAGCTTTTCATCCCAAGAAAATGTGAAAGAGTGAAAACACGTAATTTATTACTTAATGCTAAAGTTTGGAATTTGCCCAAGATGAGCTAAACATCTGCCCTTGCATTATGCATTTTGGAGATATATATATATAAATATAGCTCATCATGTGGAACCTTGGATTACGAGCATAATTCGTTCCGGAAGTGGGCTCTTATTCCAAAACACTCATAAACCAAATCAAATCTTCTCATAAGAAATAATGAAAACTCAAATAATTCGTTCCACAGCCCAAAAAAATAAATACAGAAAAATAATTAATACAATATATAAAGTAAAAATAAAACAAATTAACCTGCACTTTCCCTTTAAAAAAGTTCAAATAAAACCCAAAAGATAAGTGTTTCCGTTTGTGCGCGCAGGTGCCATGTATTTGTGTGTGTGGAATTAGCCCCTTCCCTCACCTCGTCTTACACAGTAAAACTCTTCCTCCCTCCCCCCACCTCACTTGTAAAGGCGAGAGTGTGTGTGTGTGAGATTTTTTTTTTTTTTGTGGTCAGTGCAGGGACAAATGTAGAAAATTCTTGTCTGTGGTAATCTTGCACACTGTACATATGCAGATAAAATACTTTTAGGTTAAACAACCCTTTATCGCTCTGCACTGCAAAACAGTGTTTCTATTGAATGAAAAACAATTTTAAAAACTTTTCACAAACATGAATAAATCTTTAAATAAACTGAGCATCCTTGTTATTGTAATATCTTAATTGCAGGTGTGTCAGCGATACTGGAGAAAGTTTGTTCTCTCGTCCTGCAAGGCTCCTTTAGAAGCTCCGCCCCCTCAAAAAAGCTTGAAAGCATTCTGTACTGCCCAGACAGTGACACTAACAACTGGTCTAGCTGAGTAATATTAACATAAAATGGAATAAAACACAAACATTCCCCTGTTGCTGATTGGCTTGAATAGTGGTGTGTGCTGCAATTAAATTCAATTGTAGCTAATTAAATTGTAGCAAATCCATGTGATCTCACTGTGACATCATTGATTACGTGAATTCGATTCGATTTTATTTACATAGTGCTTTTAACAATGGTCATTTTCACAAAGCAGCTTCACAGGATCAAAAGAAAATTAGTTTGTAATGTGCGTGAAAATATGTCTAAATAAAAATGATCAGATTGCTGAATCAGAGAAAATCATCTTCAAGCACCGTGTCTCTTCAGTGTCCCTGAGACTGTCCATAACATTTACAAACAATTTACAAAATTTTAATGCAGTCAAAACTTCATAAATAAACATCCAATTGGTTAAAAGTTAACATTAAAAACCTTGACAGATAAGATTATATCTTGTTAGCTGTCGTTTTCTCCAGGATATGTGGAGATGAATGCTTGATCCTGATTGGTCGGAAGGTGTTGATTAATTTTCTATAACAGCAGCTGTGCCAGTGCAGCTTTATATCACAGGTACACTATTATACAAATACTAATGTAACAGTTTTTACACTACCCCTTAACTGTGTACTGATATTGACTATCAAATTCAAGCCCAGCAGTGAATGGATAACACTTTCAAAAGTGTTGTTATTGAACATCAAGAATGTGCAGACATTGCTCTGGTGAAGTATACTGGAAATAACATTTAAGGAAGGAGGCTCCAGAGTCAGCACTTTGCAACACTTAAAGGTGAAGTTGCAACCTCTGTTGTACTGATGCAGGGATTTACACTTCCTGCTTTCTCAGTAACATGACAAAAAAAATTATTTGTCTTGATGTTTTCAATAGAACTGAAAAAATATATCGTTGGCATTTTTCGTTATCATTAAACAGCACTTTCATTATGCCTAAGACTGAAAAATAATATCACTCAACATCATCAGTTGCACGTCTGCAGTGGTTTACTTTTACTACATAAAAATACTTAAATGTTTGTAAAACTAGATTACATTACCTTCAAAAGTTCTGAAAGAAAAGCAGCTCTTTGATTATTGTCAGTCACATCGATTTTTATCTCACTACTGAAATTCACCTCAAGGCTTTGTCTTTTAATGGAGTGAAATGTGGCACAGATTTAGCTCAGCAAATGGAATTGTCCAATAGAGGGCGCTCTAAATGCTCAATCGCCTTAAAAGTAGCCTTACTGACAGCTCCGAATAAAAAACACTTTTTTCTGTTATTCTCAAGCAGGACAAATATTACGCACCCAGTTTAAATAAAAAAAATTTAAATAATTTAATTAAAATGTCTATATCTAAAGCACAAAATTGGTTCATTATTCAGTAAAATATTGACAGATAAACAGATTGGCAAAAGACATCAGAACTTTTTCCACTTCTGTGTTTAAAGTGTTTCGTCATTTCTGCAGCAAGTTCAGAGCAAAGCCTCAGAGACAAACTTGTCCCACTTCACTAATAATGCCTCGATGGCTTCTTTCTTCAAAGCGGGAGACAAGGAGCTGTACCTGCAAACCAAACCAAGAGTTTCCATTAAATATGGTTGAAGAATGTTTTTTAACAATGTGAATATTAAACTTGCATACACAGCATTCTGAAAACCATTTAAAAATACTTATGAACTTGTTTACTTATGTGCCTTAAGTAAAGTTGAATACAATATAGGCAATACAAATGATTCTATTATTACTATGGTGATTCAGTTTTAATACAATATTTTGTTTTTACTGTCCGATTTACCTGAAAAACAGGAAAAAATACATTCATATAAACTGGAATGACCCCAAACTATCCGGTCACTGTTTTCCCCATAACAGCACACCTGCAGCACATCTGCTTTATTTACTACATACACTATGGTCTAAAAGGGACAATCAAGTCAAAGTGGGACTTTTGATTGTACAAGTAACTCTCTATATAATCCCTTATATATACACACTAATGCACTTATCCCAGCGTTTCACTAGTGCCTGGACACCATCAAGGCAGAAACTTTTCGGAGTATTCACATCTGAAATGCTGGCCTTCCAAGAACTCCTGTACGGGGGATGTTGGTGAATGATTGTGCGAACAGTTCCCACAGACAGATGCGGCTCTTCTGCAAGTAACCCGTCAAGTTTCAAGGATCAGGCTTTCTGAGTCTGGAACCACCTCTAAGTCACCTCGGCCGGGAACTGTTATTCACGGATATACAGCCTTTTTAAAAAAAACGTTTGAATAAATTAAGGGTTTTACTGGGGCCAAGTATCTCATCCCCATACTGTGATGTGACCAAATGTGTGCAGTGGTACGCTACCTCAAAGAGTTTAACACAAGCTCTTTCAGCGTGGCTAAATTGGATTTAACGCCACCTAAGCCCATGAAAGCCTGGTAGAAGTCGTGTGAGAGAGGTGTCGATCCAAACAGAGCTGGGTCGTCAGAGCTGATCACCATGGGAAAACCCTCTTGCATGAGTATGGCCGCAGGATGGTTCCGCAGATCTGAGACCAGCTTCAAGACCTGACAAACAAAATAACATTTGGCGCATAGATTAAATGAACAGATTCAGCAATAAAAATAAATAAATAAAGGCTGAAAGCTGCAGTGCGCATGATTTCATAGAAACGAATGTGTGAAATTTAGATACTATGCTACAAAAGTCCAGATAATAAATAAGAAATGGTAATACCAATCACATTACATGAGCTTCAGTTATAATATTTCTTATCCAATCTCACCGAATCAAAAATGGAAAGCTACCTGATTAGAGATGGGGCAGATCTCCATTGCTACATCCATCTTCCTGGCAAGCTCTTTGACCACGGGGTGGCGCGCCATCGCAAAGCCGTGTCCGATCCGAGAGGTGTTGAAGAGCAGAGCGTCCATCATGTTTTGATCCACTTCTGTGCCCTGTGAATCTACACAGGAAGTGGAACACATATACGTATATAAATACTTTACAAATCAGGCACAAGTCAAACTATAGAAACATGCAGCATTTGTGTGTCTGATGTGTGGTGTACCGGTCTCTCCTGCATGGAAGAAGTACGGGAGATGCACGCCATGCTTCCCCGGGAGCGCCAAAGCCTCTTTAAAGTACCAGAGAGGATTTCCAATGTCTTCACGACCCACCTGAAAATAAATGAATGAATAAATAAATATAGTAAATAAATAATAACCAATAAATTAAAATAAGAGAGCATGTGTTTTGTTTCTCCAGGACAGAGAAGAACATGCAAATGAAGAAAAATACATTAACATTTATATATATTAGGGATGGGCACCACCAGGCACTACCTGATACGATATCGCAATACCTTGGTGCTGATTCGATTTGTATTGCCATTCCCTAAGTATCCTGATTTTATGACTATCCCAATTTGATACTGATTTGTTTCCCTGATATTGTTACAATTCTAAAGAACTTAAAGAACCTTATTTAAGAAACTTAAATAATCCGCTCCTACCATATAAGATGCGGCCAATGTGTGAATAGTTTAAAGAGTGCTACCTGGAGAATTATAGAGCAACCGCCACATTTTACTGCCTCAAATGCAAAGACAAGTTAAAAAGTAAAAAAAAAAAAAAAAAAGATCTTGGAGTCGGTGTGGTGATACATGAATTGCCACAGAAAATAATAGTAAAACATAACTGAGTCGATTCCACCATCACTAATACAGTATATGAATAAATAATTACATACATATTAAAGTTTTGATTTAATAATTAAAATTATTTATTGTTTGTTTTCTGTACCCTCTCCAACAGGGTCATTCTTTATTAATCCTCTTAGGATTCACCGTGCTGGTCAATTCCCCAGCAGGTCAATTTACACCATTATTTAGAATTTTAAAATATGCACATAAAATGTGCATAATCGTCAGAAACCAAATTTAATGTAAATGTAATTGAAAATTGGATACAGCCTTAGTTAAAATGTGCTGACAACTGGCAACCCTGTACACCACTCAGCTCAGTCTGAAGTCACACTAACACAATCTTTAATAAATTGAAATTATAGAGCTTTGTCGAATGAACAATAAGTATATAAACCTGTGAAGAAAAAAATTATAATATTTTTGCAGTACTATATCGAATTGTACACTTAATGTGTGAGTACAGTGTATTTTTAAGTGTTCGCATTGGGGGTATACTCACAAAATCAAAGCCTGCAATTATGTCTTGAAAGACGTCCTGCAGCCTCATGGCCTCCTTTATCACGGTTTCTGCTTGTGTTGAATTCAAGCCTCTGATATAGATCGACGTATAAAAAATAAATTTCACACACACACACACACACAAACACACACACACACACACACCTGCCATTTAAATAGCTCTAATATTCTGTAATAGGCATTTAAAAATGCTGTATTAAAGACTAACCTGTGGGTGGTGAAAATTATTCTGGCTCCAAAGAAGTCTGGATGCTGAGCCCTGAACAGTTGGATCACCTCCCGAACAGCTTTCATGCTCCAGTCTCTACTGTTAATGCTGCCGTCAAGCTCGTACGTCTGAGTCATTCCAAGAAGAAATTATTTAATTAGATTTCTTAAAAAAAAAAAATTAAAAAAAAGGAAGCCTGAAAGAGGAGAATAAACGCACATACCCGCGGGAGAAGAGCTCGGATTTCAACATACATAACGTTGTCCGCGTAGAACTGCCTAAAACCTTCGTAAAGATATTCTTTAAAAACCGGAGCATGTGTAACCAGCCCGTATGCCACCAAGAACGATTCTTCAAACCTCTTCCATATAACGTCTTGATTGGGGTAATCCGTATCTGGGTCCTCTGTAATCAGCGTCAGGTTTCGAATAAAACTACAAAAGCAAGAACATTTTTGTTCCACTTAAAATGTTACTACTGTACTTGCACATGTCTTTTTTTTTTTTCGTAATCCTTCAAGTATCCTTTACCTGTTGTCCAGTTCAGTGGCATTGAGTTTCTCCCTCATGGTTTGAAGCAGAACCCACGGGGAGCAGTAAGACACTTCAGGTTGTCCTGAAGAAAACACAAAGCGCACGGAGCCAGCCTTGGTGAAGCACACGTAACAGTTCTCCCTGTAGGTAGCGTTTTTCACAAGCCATTCGGCTCTCACCATGGCAAAGTCATGCACGTGTAGAGCTGCACCTGGAAACGATAAGAAGGAACACCTTCAGCAGACAAGTAAACCAGAAAGACAATGAGTACAGTGGGCACAGGCATTTAAAGGGGAAATACCAATACCATTATGACATAATTTTAAGAAAAGGGAGAATTTTTAAGTTTAGACTTCCAAAAACCCCAGGATGATTAAAAAAAAAAAAGGAACGGCACTATGATGTCTCTCAATGTGATGTCACCCAGAAAGTTATTAGCCATTTTTGGTGTAAGTTTAAGGCGTTGTCACAGCTGACTCATTTGAGATATTAAAAATCCCTCTGCAATTTTGCATCCTCAATGTACCGAGATCACATTGGTCTGGTTTGGTGGCAATAGTATAAATCCCCTAGGAGGAGTATATCACGATCCATTGGCAGGGTTTTGCAAATGTCCCAAAATAACGGACTTCTTGTTGAGTAGAGCCCTTGACATGCAACAACTGAAAGTTGTACCTAGTGTACCTAGTTGTGTGTGCATATGTGCAAGTGTGTATGAGCTATGTAGCAAAATCTTGTGTGAGGGACTCTCCCAGACTCTCAAACATCCTAATGACAGCAGATTCCAACCTTTTTGCCGATTTTATTGACTTTGAGCAAGACCCCCAAAATGCCCCAGATGTTGAAAAAAAAAATCCTTGAAAGAACAAGAAGGCCCTTCACACACTATGACACCATAGGGCTGATGGCATGGTGCTTGGACCCTAAATATTACAGTGGAACTTTGGATTACAAGCATAATTCGTTCCAGAAGAGGGCTTGTATTCCAAAACACTCGTAAACCAAATCTTCCCATAAGAAATAATGAAAACTCAAATAATTTGTTCCACAGCCCAAAAAAATAAATACAGGAAAATAATTAATACAATATATAAAGTAAAAATAAAACAAATTAACCTGCACTTTACCTTTAAAAAAAGAGTTAAAATAAATCCCAACAGATAAGTATTTCCGTTTTGTGCGCGCAGGCGCCATGTGTGTGTGTGTGTAAGTGTGTTTGTGTGTGTGTGTGTGTGTGTGGAATTAGCCCCTTCCCTCGCCTTACACAGTAAAACTCTTCCTCCCTCCCCCCACCTTGCTTTTTAAGTTTCACAACAAACACACACACAACAGTTTTAACGGGAAAAAAATAAATCTCTGTAATGAGCAGCACCTTACCTTTGAAAAGAATCGCGACAGAGCAGAGTTTCTGTGTAGAGCAGAGTGTGTGTGTGTGTCTGTGTGAAGCCGGGGAGGGGGGTGTAAAGGCGAGAGAGAGTGTGTGTGTGTGTCGGTGTGTGTGTGTGTGTGTGTGTGTCGGTGTCAAAAAACTCGGCACTCGTAAACCAAGACATGCTCGTTTTTCAAGTCAAAATTTATTACGAATCTTTGCTCGTCTTCCAGAACACTCGTAATCCGAGGTTCCACTGTATAATATTAATGAAAAACCCAACATAATACAGTTTTAAAAATAAGTATTAGATTATAAACTTTACCACACCCTTGGGCATCTTCTGCAGAAATCTGAAGACTGGACTGGCATCTATTAAAGACTTTGCTTTAAAGAAGTGCATGGCAGGGGGGAAGTCTGGTGCCGTCATTTCCTGCTGCTTCATCTGGTAAAGTTTTTTATCAAGAATCTTTTCCGTGCTGTTTAGGACCACACTGCCACCTATCGCTCTTCTCTCCTCCATCTCTATAAGAGCATCTCGCTGGCGTGGATCGGGCCTCGAGCTGCACCGTTGAGCGAAGTACAGCAACAACAGCCACGTCAAACTCAGTCGGATTCTCCAGGGACGGCACGGACATGACTATATACAAATCCAGACAAAATATTTCCTATCAATAAAGATTCCACATGTATACAATAGAAGCACAGTACAGGTAGTCCTTGAATTGCAAACATTTGAGTTTTTAGAGATATGAATAGACAACGGTTCTACAAACATTCCTAGAGGCGAACAAATCATAGAAGTAGCACATGTATTGCACAAAAATCGACACTACAGTGCACCAGATACCCATATTTACAATTATATACAACCTTACCTAAATGTCTAGACTGTGGGAGGAAACCAGAGTGCCCAGAGCACATGGAGAACCGACAGACAGACCCGAGACGGTAATAGAACCCTCGACCCTGGAGGTGAGAGGTCACTGTGCTAACCTCTGCACCACCGCGTTGTCCTTTTACATCATTTTATTTAATATGAAGAAATGTGGAAAGGCTCAAGACTTTTGCATAGCACTGCATATTTTTAAATTAATAAAACAACAAAGGAATTACTAGAATTATATCAGGGCTGTAGCTTAAAGTTCTGGATCAGTTAAAACTTTTACAGAATTTTTAAACTATATTTTATGTCCATGCAATTTAATACAAAGCAGCTTTACGGAGATGTGTAGGTTGTAGATTTTGTGATCAGTCAGAGACTACAAATATATTTTGCAGTGCTTTTTGTTGTTGTTATTAAATTATGATAACTTCACATTATTATTTTTTCTCCATTGGCTCACTATACGTTTGCTTATTTAATGAAGATCTTTATTTTTTCTGCATTTTTTCTGCAGGAACGGTTTTAACTCTGCCTGTTACTTTTCAGTGCTTTTTATAAATTCTTGTCGCCAAACTAAACACTAAATTAACACTAAAGTGTTAAGTATCAGATCTCAATTCATGTAAATATTACTACAGATGTGAGTTTTATTTCTTTGCTCATCATTTGTTGTTAATGAAGTAAATATAAAGGTAAAATAAGGGAAAAAATAATCATGAACATTTATATTTTTGCAAGTCTGTGTATAAAAAAAATTATAAATAATAATAATAATTAAAAAAACTCTTTAAAAAGCATACCACCTGCTTTCACTTCTCTTTTCACCATTCCACAGTTTCTGTTATATTTCTGCTGTTTCCAACCAAAACTGTACACTAACCTCAAAAATAGACAGCTTGGTTTCTATCCTGATTTGACTTTTACCTTCTACATTTCAAACCAAAAATGATAAACAATAAACAATAGTATTTCTTTCTAATCGAACATTTCTAACGACTGTGTGACTTGATTGCAAATGTTATGTTTTTTCTATATATATACACATACAGGGTAGTCCTTGACTTATGAACATTCAAGTAACGAATTTCCACAGATACGAATGCACCACAGATCTACGAATGTTTGCTCACATGTATTGTTCAAAAACTTTACCAGTGCCAATATTTACAATTATATACAATACTTTTAGTGTGTAAGTTAATGTATGAAATGTCCAAAGCCTGGTATATTGTATGTGTGTGAGAAGTGCAGGAGATATGAGGCGACCTCACTGGTTTCAATGAGTCTGGGAACTGGACCAGAAAAAAAAAAAGTCCTCTAAAACTGTTCTGATGGCGAATAATCCTAATTTCGTAAAACCAAGACAGTGTTCACAGTCCAAAACAGCTTTGAGTCAAAATGGCATCTGAAACGTGCAGTAAACACCATGAATCGTTGTCCTTGCTGTATCGTGAGAGTATAATGTGGGACCAAAACACCTGCTAAACTGTCTGATTTGTTCCTGTAACACAATGTAACGGGTGGAAGTCAGGGACTACACTTTTATTGTAGCAAAGTGATGATACTTCAGCGTTATGTTAACAGTCACATGAAATGTGCTATATTACAGGCATCTTCTCTATTCTGAATATTTATTGCACATTTTCTTCTATATTTTTCCACTTTAACCCTGAATAAAGAACCTGAACCATTGTTTTGGGGAATTTTTTTTAAATTTAAGTTATTATTATTATTTTTTTTTTTTACTGAAAATATTTTTCAAGAATTTAAGTATTTTAAAAAACTGCAACTGTTTAATCCTGGAATGGCTTTTTGGTTTTTCAATCCAAAACCAAACATGTCAGTGTGACTCTCATTATCAGCAGCTCACTGTTTGTTTTAAACCCTCCCTTTCTTCCTAATTGTAAAGTATTCTATGTCTGCTTCACCCACTGATAACCTGTTTGTGATTTGGTCCTCACTTAACATCCTGTAAACAAGAAATACAATAACAACAATAACAAAAGAAACAGCTGTTTACAAGGCTCGGCGTTTTGTAAAAACAGCTGCACATGACCACGATTTGAACGCGTCCTGACAAACAACATAAATAATCCTCCTCGAAATTCACATCATGTAGAAAAACTGATAAGTCTTACCTAGAGATAATTAAGATTAAAGGTCCAGAATATGGAGGTACTGTACAAATCCTGCTAACAGGTTCCAACTCCCAGGCTAGCTGTGCAAATAGTGCATTGGTTGCCAGGTTTTCATTTTCTCCTCCCTTTATTTATTTTTTTTTTTACGGATTTCTCTTATCCGGCCTAACAGTAGTGTGGAAACCGTTTCAGTTCGCTTACAGTGTTTTCTTCATATTCCTGAAGCTGGTTTTAGTTATTAATCAATGAATAAAAATAATCTTTAAAAAAAATCAACGAATTAAAATACTCTACGTATTGGAGGTTTAATAACAATATGGCAACCCTATGTAACAGACTTTGCATGAACGGTGGATTTTAGGTACGACATTTCCGGGAAGCAAATCCTCTCGCTCTAAAAGTCCAGAGCCGTTAAAACAAGAAAACGAAAAGATAAGAAAAGAAAAATCCCCCAAAAACGTTGGTTAAAGTTGTTTTTGTGCTTCTGCCAAAAGGTTGGAAACTTGAACAAAAAAAAAACCTGAAACAAAACAGTCTTTGTTTTTGTAAACATAAATATTGGAGAGGGAAGATTTTTTCCCACAGTGTGGGTATGTGTGTGTGTGGGGGGGGATTTGGGAACTACAATTGATTTTACACCTTCCATCAAGTCCCGATTTCACTTGAACTGACTCAATCACCCACTTACCACCTATACCACTTTATCCTGTATACCGGGGTTGCAGAGGCACTAGGCTCCTGTATCACTGGACAGGGCGTCAATGTCAATCCACCTCCGGGCACACTCTATGCCCTCTCTATTTTGTTATCATCTTTATCATAACTGGGTGATAATTCTGATGAGGAAACCAAGGGCACTTTATTATAGTATTATGTTCCATCCATCCACCTAGGAGCCTTGTAGTCCAAATGACACTACAGATAGGGTCCATGGAGGCCAATGGTGACCATTGGACTTATTCCCATTTTTAAAACCATGGTAGAATGTCCGGTCAACATTCACATATGCATACAGGCCATTTGGGAATGGCACTTAGCCTAATCTGTATGTCTTTGAGCTGTGGGAGTAAACTGGAGTACTGGGAGGAAACCCACCAGGCATGGGGAGCACATACAAACTAGTGATGGATCATTTTAGTGACTCGGTTCTTTGAATCTCGTTTATCAAGATCTAATTTTTCGAATCTAATTTTGAGTCATTTAGTTAATTTCGTTCTTTTGATCAGAAAAAAAAATACACTGTTACATTTTCAATAAACAGACCCCTAACACACCTATATTCACAAATTTTGTCTATAGTTGAAGTAATGAAAATATTACAGTGCAGCTAAGGACATATTATGATAAACAGAATGACCAGCTCACCTCTCACCGAATTGATCGTTCTTTTGTCACGTGACTCCCATAGACGCTATGCAAGTGCATTACACCGGAAACAGAATTGAGCGATTCTTCTCAGTCTTCTAGTCCGAGACGTTTGTTCTTTTGAATCTATTGCACTATTGCATAGCATCTGTGGGAGTCAAAAGAATGAATGACACGGACTAAAAGACTCATTGAGAAGAACCACTTAATTCTGTTTCCTTTGTAATGAGAGTCATGTTACAAAAGAACTAACGATTCGAACCAAAACACTCGAGAGGTAAGTACTCATTTCTGTTTCCAGTAGATAACCTATGGAGGGTTTGTGATGCGCGCCTAGCAGAAAATAACTCTCCGAGACTACTCATTCTTTTAAGTCACGTTCGTTCAAAAAGGATGAATCATTCATGAATGCTGCATCACTAATAAAAACTCCATGCACACAGACCCCAAGGTGGGATTCGAACCCTCAACCCCGGAGGCAACAGTGCTAATCACTACGCCACCATGCCACCCCCATGAGCCCCCCACTTTTTTATCATTTTCTCATTGTCCAGTATATCCATATGAGCTGTTTAGGTTTTTATAAGATATTTGTAAAATTTGCATATAGCATGTGTGTACAAGCTGTCGTTGTAGGGAGCATGGCGACCTAATGTCTTTGGTCTTTTCTTCGTATTTTTTTTATTCAAAGAACCTCAGAGCATTACCACCTCCTATTAAAATACTAGAATAAACCATTTCACCTCGGGTATGTGTAGACTGGTTATGTATTATCCTTTAAGGTTTCAAACAAAACAGAAGAATGAAACATGCCTGTAAAACAGTGCAGTACATATTTACAGTATTCCGTGGTTTATTTGGTGGCATAATGTAGTGATGCAAGAACTAATTACATTGCCATACAAAATTAGGGCTTTTTTGCTTGCCCTCTGTCATCACATGTCAGCAGACCCTGGATCTGTAATGAATGAGCCAATCTACATCTCTACTGAAATCTTGTGAGACCACTGACACCTTCAGGCTAGCTAGCGATACACATTTAGCATATAGCATATGTAGGCCTAATAATCGATGCTCAAAAACAACAGTCAACTGCAGTTCATTTGGTAGAAGTGGTTGTATAACTTAGTTCTAGCTTAATCTGCAAACAAATTTTCAATGCACAATAGTTTTTTTATTAATTATTTACATAATATAATTAATTTTACAATTCAAGACTATACTAATAAAGCCGTGCATTAGGTAATTTTCATCAGACATTGTCTCTCCGACCTGGGTTTTTAAAACATCATCACTAGCACTCTAATGCACACAGAGGACACTACAGCTGTTTTTATGGGGGAAAGACCCCTGACACAAAAGCATCTTTGAAAAATTTACCAATCTACTTAAATATATATACTTCACAATTCTCTAAAGATTTACATTATGTCTTCTTCCATATCAGGATCTAAGTCACAATCAGGATAATAGTCACCTGCATTTTAAAGCCTGTCAGAAGTCGGGTCGTCCCATTCATCAGTTGAGTCCGGTTTCTGAGTCTGGTTTCTGTTGTTTTATGTTCTTGTCAGTCTGTCATAACATTTGATATTTTACTGTGTTCAGAACTAGCTCCTGTACACACCTGCAAATACAGGGTGCTATACAGAGACCTAATTACACATGTGGACAAAATTGTTGGTACCCTTCGGTCAATGAAAGAAAAACTCACAATGGTCACATAAATAACTTTAATCTGACAAAAGTAATAATTAAAAAAAATTCTATGAATGTTAACCAATGAAAGTCAGACATTGCTTTTAAACCATGCTTCAACGGAATTATTTAAAAAAATAAACTCATGGAACAGGCCTGGACAAAAATGATGGTACCCCTAGAAAATACTGAAAATAATGTGACCAAAGGGACATGTTAATTCAAGGTGTGTCCACTAATTAGCATCACAGGTGTCTACAATCTTGTAATCAGTCAGCGGGCCTATATATAGGGCTCCAGGTGGTCACTGTGTTGTTTAGTGACATGGTATGTACCACACTCAACATGGACCAGAGGAAGCGAAGGAAAGACTTGTCTCAGGAGATTCTAAAGAAAATTATAGATAAGCATGTTAAAGGTAAAGGCTGTAAGACCATTTCCAAGTAGCTAGATGTTCCTGTGACTACAGGTGCACATATTATTCAGAAATTTCGAGTTCAGGACTTTGGCGGCCGCCACTCAGTGGGACACCCAGGCCTTGTATGACACCTTTCTGAACGGCCTTTCAGAGTCACTCAAGGACCAGCTAGTTTCTCAGCAGCTCCCCGAAAATTTAAGTGACTTGATGGATCTAGTAGGATGCGTGGATTCACGCCTCAGGCAAAGGCTTCGCACCCATAATCAACCACGACTCATAGCCAGCACCTCCCCCTCTCCAACTGTTTCAGCCAGCTCCCCAGCTGAACCCATACAGATTGGTCGGTCCCGGATCTCGCCAGAGGAACGACAACGTCGAGTTCTGGCTGGGGCATGCTTCTATTGTGGCAAGGTCGGTCATCTACGTCTCCAGTGCCCGTTAAAGACAAGCACCCTCCCAGTTAACCTAGGCACACTGGAGGGGGCATCCCAAGCGCATCTGCCTAGAGACCGCTCACTTCTCCCTGTCGTGCTCCTCTGGGATAACCAGCCCTGTATTCTTCATGCCCTCGTTGATTCTGGCTCTGATCAGAATTTAATTGATGCCAATAAGGTCAAGGAACTGCATGTGCCAACCCTTCCCTTGGAACCACCGCTGTCAGTCCGTGCTCTCGATGGTATGCTCCTTCCTCCGATTACCCGGCGAACCGTTCCAGTCATGCTGAGGACATCGGGAAATCATTCTGAAGAAATTTCGTTCCTCGTCATGCAAAGAGCTCAATCCCAGCTGGTTCTTGGACGCCCCTGGCTCATCCGCCATAACCCACAGATAGACTGGCGGAACAACGTCATCCTTGGATGGAGCCCCCTCTGCCTAGCCTCGTGCCTTAAGTCGGCGCTCTGTCCCTCTCCAGTATCAACCTCCTCAGAGGAATTTCCTGACCTCTCCGCGGTCCCGCAGGACTATGCTGATCTCAAGGGAGTGTTCAGCAAGTCTCAGGCTATCTCTCTCCCCCCCCACTGACCCTATGACTGTGCAATCGACCTCCTTCCAGGCACTACTCCACCCAGGGGGCCTCTGTTCTCACTCTCCCAACACGAAAGGGGAGCCATGGACAAATACATATCCGAATCGTTAGCCGCTGGAATCATCAGGCCTTCATCATCTCCTGCTGGGGCAGGCTTCTTCTTCGTGGACAAGAAGGACGGGTCCCTACGCCCTTGCATTGATTACAGAGGACTTAACGACATCACCATCAAGAATCGCTATCCATTGCCCCTGATGTCCACAGCCTTCGACCTCCTGCAGGGAGCCCAAGTCTTCACCAAGTTGGATCTCCGCAGTGCTTACCACCTAGTTAGGATCAGGGAAGGAGACGAGTGGAAAACCGCCTTCAACACCCCGTCCGGTCATTACGAGTATTTGGTCATGCCTTTCGGGTTGGCTAACGCACCGGCAGTCTTCCAAGCTCTGGTCAACGACGTTCTTAGGGACTTAATCAATGTATTTGCCTTTGTCTATCTAGATGACATTCTCATTTTCTCACCTTCCTTAGAGGAACACACAAAACATGTTCGCCAGGTACTTCAGAGGCTTCTTGAGAACCAGCTCTTTGTCAAAGCTGAGAAATGCGAATTTCATCGCAACACAGTCTCATTTTTGGGTTTCATTATTGCTCCTTCGAAGATCCAGATGGACCCCGCCAAGCTTCGAGCAGTTACTGATTGGGCCGTTCCAACCACCCGTAAGGACCTCCAGCGTTTCTTGGGCTTCGCCAATTTTTACAGGCGATTTATCCGTAACTATAGTTTGGTAGCCATGCCACTCACCTCCATGACCTCGATAAAAAGCCCATTCGCATGGACGGAACAAGCAGCCAGGGCATTTCGGGAACTAAAGACACGATTTACCTAGGCCCCTATTCTACAAAAGCCTAATCCTTCGCTTCAGTTCATTGTTGAGGAAGATGCCTCAGATTCTGGAGTAGGAGCAGTATTCTCTCACCGACTCTCGCCCACAGAAAGGAACTACAGCATAGGGGATCGAGAGCTACTGGCAGTAAAACTGGCGTTAGAGGAGTGGAGGCATTGGCTAGAGGGGACAGAGATCCCGTTCCTGGTCTGGACGGACCACAAGAACCTAGAGTATCTCAGGACAGCCAAACGCCTCAACTCCCGACAAGCGAGGTGGTCCCTATTCTTTTCTCGTTTTAATTTCTCCCTGTCCTATCGCCCGGGTTCAAAGAATGCCAAACCGGATGCACTCTCCCGCCAGTTTTCCCCAGCTCATGATCAAGCATCCGAGGCCACCATTTTGCCCCCTCAATGTCTGGTAGGAGCAGCACTACTGGACATCGAGTCACAGGTCAGGACGGCGCTCAACCAGGAACCTGGTCCTCCAGAAACACCTACAGGCAAACTCTTTGTCCCGAAGGCAGAACGACCTTGTGTCCTGGAATGGGGGCATGGCTCAAGGCTGGCCTGTCACCCAGGGGCGGCACGCACACTAGCCCTTATCCAGCAACGATTCTTATGGTCCACCATGAGGGACGACACACGCCGTATTGTGAGTGCCTGTGATGTCTGCACTGACATTGTAGGACTTAAAATTTTACTTTGGGGTGATCAGTTCCCTTAATCAAACCTATATTGTGCTTGCCATTAGCCCATACACTTTAGTGAGTAATGATAAATGTACCGGTCATTAAAAAAGAAAAGAAAAGGCTTTGCATGCTGATATCATAATTTTCTGCCTGGCCAGGTCTTGTGACTGTACAGTCATGGCCAAAAGTTTTGAGAATTACATAAATATTGGAAATTGGAAAAGTTGCTGCTTAAGTTTTTATAATAGCAATTTGCATATACTCCAGAATGTTATGAACAGTGATCAGATGAATTGCATAGTCCTTCTTTGCCATGAAAATTAACTTAATCCTGAATAGAAACTTTCCACTGCATTTCATTGCTGTCATTAAAGGACCTGCTGAGATCATTTCAGTAATCGTCTTGTTAACTCAGGTGAGAATGTTGATGAGCACAAGGCTGGAGATCATTATGTCAGGCTGATTGGGTTAGAATGGAAGACTTGACCTGTTAAAAAGAGGGTGATGCTTGAAATCATTGTTCTGTCATTGTTAACCATGGTGACCTGCAAAGAAATGCGTGCAGCCATCATTGTGTTGCATAAAAATGGCTTCACAGGCAAGGATATTGTGGCTACTAAGATTGCACCTAAATCAACAATTTATAGGATCATCAAGAACTTTAAAGAAAGAGGTTAAAATTCTTGTTCAGAAGGCTTCAGGGCGTCCAAGAAAGTCCAGCAAGCGCCAGGATCGTCTCCTAAAGAGGATTCAGCTGCGGGATCGGAGTGCCACCAGTACAGGGCTTGCTCAGGAATGGCAGCAGGCAGGTGTGAGCGCATCTGCATGCACAGTGAGGCGAAGACTTTTGGGAGATGGCCTGGTGTCAAGAAGGGAAGCAAGGAAGCCACTTCTCTCCAAAAAAAAAAACATCAGGGACAGATTGATCTTCTGCAAAAAGTATGGCGAATGGACTGCTGAGGACTGGGGCAAAGTCATTTTCTCGGATGAAGCCTCTTTCCGATTGTTTAGGGCAACTAGAAAAAGGCTTGTCCGGAGAAGAGAAAGTGAGCGCTACCATCAGTCCTGTGTCATGCCAACAGTAAAGCATCCTGAGACCATTCATGTGTGGGGTTGCTTCTCATCCAAGGGAGTGGGCTCACTCACAATTTTGCCCAAAAACACAGCCATGAATAAAGAATGGTACCAAAACACCCTCCAACAGCAACTTCTTCCAACAATCCAACAACAGTTTGGTGAAGAACAATGCATTTTCCAGCATGATGGAGCACCGTGCCATAAGGCAAAAGTGATAACTAAGTGGCTCGGGGACCAAAACGTTGACATTTTGGGTCCATGGCCTGGAAACTCCCCAAATCTTAATCCCATTGACCTCTCAAGAGGTGGGTGGACAAACAAAAACCCACTAATTCTGACAAACTCCAAGAAGTGATGATGAAAGAATGAACAACTGAAACAAAGATCTAAAAGCAGTTTAGCAGCAAACTTTGTGAAAACTAATATTTGTGTCATTCTCCAAACTTTTGGCCATGACCGTACAGTAGATACTGTCATATATACAGTTATTTTTATACTTTACCACATAAATTAACAGCATTGAAGCAGCATTCGTTTCTCTGTGGTTGTAATGTAATGTCAGATCAGGGGTTCATTCTCAATCACTCTCATTCATACAAAGCCCAATTCTTTTTATTTCCTTACTCATCCTTATTACTTATAACCAATAACATATTATGGATGTCCCTACTGTAATTAAGGGACATTAGTGTGACACTTGTGTGACATTCTCTCATGTGCACACTGCTTATATCTACATTAACTACACATCTGAGCTTATCTTTAAGGTAATAAAAATTAGATATGTGACATACAGTGTAATGTATTTACTGTATTTATATATTTGTCTATCATCGTAGCATCTACTGAACTCACAGTTGAAGTGAAGAGCTTTCATTCATACACATACAACAGGGGCAACGGATCACAACAGTGAAACCCTCAGGCTCAATACTGATTTAGTCTCAAGAATTTTATACCTAATTTCACCCCAGTAGATTTACTGGGTAGCAATAAAAGAGCAAAAAGTCGAAATTTATCATGTACACTTGGAAAAAGCCACGCCCTTGGCTTTGTGAAGCTTTCTTCAGCTGCATGTCCTGAAGTGCCCACAGAGTTCAGGAATCTGCCACTCTTTCACCAAAGTGTGAAATTCACATGCTTTAATGGCTGAATGACTTGCACAGAATCTACCAAAATGAATTTTGTTTGTCGTGGAGCTGCAATTCAATTGTTGGCATTTTGCTGATATACTTCAAGATCATACTTAACATATGTACCTACAGTGGCTGTTTCTAAGAGAATTAATCACACAAGAATAATTGAAAAAGATAGCAAGCTTTTCTTCATTGCGATCAGAGCAAGAAGTGTTAGTAGGGAAAATCATTTTTGACTCAACTTCCCCTTCAGGTCGCATCACCTCAGTTCAGTCCCCTCCGACTGCTCCTTCATCTTTTCTGCCATTCTTCCATCGTGATCTGTTCCTCTCTGTGCGCTTCCTCAACCTCAAGCAGATATGTTTGTCATGTCCATTCTCACTGGGAAGGCGTCTGTCAGTTTGCAAACAACACAGTGATCTGCGTCACACACTCCTGATGATGTTGATTATTCCACACAGAATTTCGCATCATGTATATTTCTTCAGGCCAGTTGCCTGAGTTTTGTGAAAGTCAGTTCCCAGTTTAGACATGAGCAGTACTCTGTCTCTGAGTTCATGTGAAGTCTAAATTCCTTAGTGTCCCCAATGTATGTCCTTCAGCCTGTCTTGCGTCTGACAGCTATTTGTTGACCTGCTCCAGTTCTCCAGCTCCATGGTCTTTGCACGAGGGTTTTTCCTTTCATCTGACCCCGCCAGTCCGACCATGAGCATTTTTCCAGAGTTGAGCGGTTCCTCGTCCTTCTGGGGCTCACTGCTGAGTCGATTGTCCAGCTTCTGTTTCTTCTGTTTCCCCGATATACGATGACACAGGTGAGGTCAGGACTGGTGTTTCTGTATGCGCTGTATGATGGGGTTGAGGGCAGTCAGGAGCAGTAGGTTGTGGACATCTTCGAGATGGGCAGCCATCCAGGTCAGGATCTGTCTTAACACAGAGAAATAACACAGAGAGATTGTGAGATTTGACTTGCCCCTAACTGCATTGCTTTTCTGTCCCTAACACATGCTTAAAATCTTAAATCTTAAAAGCAGCTCAGTTATTAATAATTTCACATTTCCCCCTTTTTTCTCCTTTTTTTCTTTATTTTCCTTGGAATTCTACATTTCTCAAAGATAATTTAGATGTTATCTTTACCACAGGAACTCCACAAGATCTTTTGTTTTGTTTGCTGTTACCCATGATTTTTACTTGTCAAATCAACAGTCCACATGACTGTTTTTCAGTAAAGTCCCCTTGACTTTTACCTGTGCACCTTGCACACTGAGCGCTTCCTCTGCAGGGCCAGTTTGCGTGAACTGATGAAACCAGTACCCACTCTCTCACAGTCCCCATGACTGTTACCTGTGCACCATGCACTTTTGGGTACCAAAACCCATACCCGTGTGATAAATCCAAGTCTAATCTATCTCAGTCACTGTGAGAAAGTGCACTTCTTACTCAATTAATGACAACTTAAAGAAAAACAATTTCCTTACGAAACAATTTTAGTTCTGATTCCGGTGTTGAGGCGACATGGTGAATCACTGGTCCTCTCACACTCGATTGCCAATTAAGCATTCGAGATGAAGTGAAAAGCCTTCAAGGCGTCAGCGCTTACTCCTACCCGGGATTCTCCAATGCCTTCCTTAAACACGGAACGCTGCCGAAATTCTGCAAATATTATAAAGACAAGTAATTCATACACTGGGTAAGAGCAAAGTCACAAAGGTTTTATTTTAAACCTCAGGAAGGACCAGTCTCATACAGCAAACAATTGGTGATCTCTTTCTCTCAGCTGTCCCATTTTATACACAAACATCTCTGCTAACATAATCAACGCCCCGTACATGAAGTTCCTAGACCAGATGTCCATACCCTATCATTTATTCAGGGACAATTACAATCAGGTTGTTTCTGTACTATTCTCGGCCTTGTGTTTCTAAGTGTAACGGATATATAGAAGTGTCCATTTCTGGGATACTTTTATTTTGATGGATGATTCCGCATCCCGGAAGTACAGCGGGGAAGACGAGAGAGAAGCGTGTGGTATGTGTGTGCGTTGCATGAGAGTGACGCGAAAAGAAGTGTGTTGTGCTGTTTTCATCAAGTTTGCTCGATGAAGTTGCTTCAACCGAAGATTATCGAGACTTAAGCAACAGCCGTACTAAGTGAAGTGTGGAGAGTAACTCGTGTTTTCTAGAGGAACAAGTTTTTTTAAGTTTCGTTTTGTTCCTGGGACGTGCAAGCTGTTAGAACCGCATGGTGAGCTAGCGTGTCAGTCACGGAAGTTGTGAGTATGCTAAAAGACCGAATTCCACGTGATTTGTTGTTTTCTGAACGACCGGTTAAGTTTTATGCTGCATTTTGCATCTCTCGGTTTCCGATTAAAAAGCTGCGCTGAGAGTTAACACTCCCGTAGGACTGTGCTTGAGTATTCGATTCCCCGTCCGTGTCAGAGTGAGTGAGAGTGCGGCCCCTGCAGGACGCTGGGACGTAAAGCGTAAAAACCCCATTTTGAAGATTGTTTTTTTTGCCTTGCCATCCAAATGACATCTCCAGTGAATTTATCTCCAGTTGTATTACTGTTGAGACATCTGGTTTGTGAGATGTAGTTGCAAAAGTTGTGTGGAATCTTGGACGCTAACCGCTTCAGCTAAGGAGATCTTCAGTTAATTTCAACGCACCCCACGTCGAGACAGCGCCCCTAATTTTTCGTTCTGATGAGTGATATTTTTTCTCAGTTCCTTAATTTTTTTGATTCAACTGATAAACAGGGAACTGCGGTAAGTAACTGTAAGGAACTGTGAGTAACCCGTTTGAAAGGACGTTCCATGTAGACGTGGTTAATTCCATGGTTTGTTGTTTTATTCTTTCAATGTAATTGTTCGAAAGTGGGCATTTGAAACTGTGATAATTTGTTAACTTTCAAAATTGACAGTGAATTGACAGTTTCAATCTGAAGTCAGATAAGTTTGGTCATATGACATGTGAAAAGTATTTTGTTTTATTGTAATGAAGGTGATTCTGAGAATTTACAAGGTGGAACGAATGTAAATGTTATTTTATTTTATTAATTGCACAATGAATCAAAACTACTAACAATAGTTATATTGATTATATATTATTATATTATATTATTAATATAAAATTTGTAGTAATAGTTATAATATAGAAAGAAAAGGAAATAATAAATTCTGTTTAATTTCTTTTGCCTTTACCTGCTGTACTATTTTTTTTGGTTGTTGAAAGCTGTCAGGGTTGTAGGGGAGTCTCACTTACTTTATTAGATTCGGAGAGGGAGGAGCATATTAATCTATACTCTCATATGCAATTTCACTTCGGGGAGCCACCGTGTAGTACTATCACACCTGAAGCCTACCCTTACCAGTCTGTAGTGTTCCAACACAATAAGGTAAGAAACCACATATACACATTAGTGTGTAAAGAGACTAAAAAGATTTGAGAACGGGGACTAAGCTCCTTTCGTTGTTCAAACTACCAAGGCAAAAAAAATCTAAATCACTAAATCACCCGTTACATAAGCTTCGGCAAACAAGTTTAAAGCTTCTATAGTCTACATGGGACAATTACAAATTAATACATAATTAAAATGTGATATTTCCATTACAAAGTCAATCTGAATAAGAGTTCTGCCAAATGCCATACATTTAAATGTAAATAGATAAAGAAGGTAATAAAAATATTAATATGCAAACACTTATTAAGATCACATGATTACCTCAAATATACAGATATACACTATAATGCCAAAATTATTTACCCACCCATCACCCGTTACAAAGTGGCGTCATGAACAGGATAGAATTAGACTGATTTAAGTAGCCACACATCTCCAGGCCCACAAGTTGTCTTTCGTCAAGTAAGAAGATGTCTGAGTTAGAAGAATTAAAACAAGAAATGTAAGAGATGCAAAGAAGGTTTACTGAACAGGCAGGGGCCCTTGACCAAGCCGGGGCAGAGCAGAGAGAAGCCCTATCCCTAGCAAAGGTGGTCATTGAGAGCCAGGCCTCTACGCAAACGCCTCCAGCTGTCATTTATATCCCTCGAGACCAAAAGCTCCCTGATTTCACTGGTTGCATGCCAAAACCAGGAGAGCTGGGCATTGAAGAGTGGGTGACGATGAAGTCTGCCTTTCAGGTTATGCGGGCACCCACTGAGGACCGGGTTGAACTTGTGAAACAGCACCTAAAAGATGAGGCCAAAGCCACAGTGAAGTTCATGATGGATGGGAAAGAGGAGTCTGTTGACAACATCTTCTCTGTTCTCCTTGACACCTATGGAGATAAAGTGCCCATTGGTACAAGGCTTAAAGACTTCTATGACCGGGCTCAGAATGCTGGAGAAACAATACGCTCCTATGCATACGACCTTCGAGAGAGACTTAATCGTGTTCAACGCAGAGAGACGAATAGGGTGGCGGATGCTGAAAAGGTACTGAAAGAACAGTTGGTATTAGGCCTTAAAGACGACTTCTTGCGTCGAGAGATGAAACGCAGAATCAAGGCTGAGCCAGACTTAAGTTTTGTGCAATTGATGCAAGCAGCAATTACCTGGTCAGAAGAGGAGGAAGCGCAACCTCCTAGTAATGTAAGGTCTAGTACCCGTGCTAGAGGGGTAGTGAATGCCGCTGCAGCACAGGATGCTCCCACATCGTCGTTGTCACTGGAAAAACTGCATGAAGCCATCCAGAAAATAGCTGCTCGTCAAGAGGAATTATATGAAACCATTCATGGAAAAGAGAGGGATAGGCTACAACAGACCCGTCCAAAGAGACAACCATTAAAAGACAGTGAAGGTCGTTATATTTGTTATACATGTGGCGAACCCGGGCACACAAGCCGCCATTGTCCACAAGGTGGCAAGTCGGGGTGGGGACCTGCTCCTCCTCAGCGCACAGTGGAGTCAGCCGGAGTTATAGAGAAAGACTCGGGAGGAGCAGTGCAGAAAAGCCCAGGGCCCTCATTGGTTAGGTGTCATACAGCAGAATGGCTGGCGGATGAGACTGCTGAAAGACTGAAGGATAGCGCTTTTGGAGACTGTCTCACTGTTGAGGTAAAAATAGCAGGCGTCAAAACTAAGTGCCTTTTAGACAGGGGGTCAGAAGTATCCACCATCTCTGAGTCATACTTCAGGCAGTACTTTGGGGAGGAAAAGTCGAAATTGTCCTCTGCATGCTGGGTTAAACTAACAGCAGCCAATGGGCTAGACATTCCCGTCTTAGGTTGCTTACAGGCCGATGTAGAATGTCTTGGAAGAGTGCTCCCTGGGAAGTGTTCGTCCTGACTGACACAAGTTCTGATGTTAGGGAAATGAAAGGAGTGGCTGGGATTATTGGTATGAACATACTCAATGAAGTGCAGTCTCTGTTCATCTCAGCGGAGGGTATGGAAAGGGGAGACAAGTATAGTCAGCGAAATGAAGCTCAAGTTCGGAGGGTACTTGCTAGAGTTGAGAAGGAAGCAGGGCATCTAGCGCCTGATGGCAGGATTGGGTATGTTAAGATCGCCGGAAGACAAGCTGTCACTATCCCTCCACGCTGTGAGAAAGTACTTGAGGGCCGCTGTGGGTTGTCACCTAGGTTAAGGAGTAATGTGCTAGTAGAGCCGGCAGCTGGGACATGTTTACCAAAAGGACTCTTAGTGGCTCACGTCCTTGCTAACACGGATCATAGAAAGGTCCCTGTGCGTATGGTTAACTTAAGTGAAAGGGCCATTAAGATTGCCCCCAGAGCTAGAGTGGCTTCTGTTTATAGGCCAAAGGAGGTGGTTGTGCATGATGTTCTTGAGTTCGAGGAAGGTGATGGCATAGTTCATGTCTAAGGATTAAAGCAAGACAAGTGTCAGGCTGACAAGGATTTACTTACACAGCCTCCATTTCCTGTTGAAATTAACTGGGAAGGTCTCACACCAGCCCAACATGAAAAGCTCGTTGAATTGTTATCAAAGCATAGGGATGTCTTCTCCCGAGATGAGCAAGATTATGGTTACACCACGGCTGTGATGCATGATATCCCTACTGGGGACGCACCACCGATAAAGCAGTAAGTGGATGAGTCCTTGGATGCACTAGGCAATGCCAAACTATTCTCTACGCTAGATTTAACTGCTGGGTATTTCCAAGTGGCTGTAAGTGAGAAAGATCGGGAAAAAACTGCCGTCACTACCCCATTTGGGCTGTTCGAATGGACCAGGATGCCTATTGGGTTATGCAATGCCCTGGCCACCTTTCAACGCCTTATGGGTGTGGTGCTTGGGGATTTGGCCTTTGACGTTCTTCTCGTCTATCTGGATGATGTCATTATCTTCTCCAGAGACTTTGAAAGCCACTGCGAAAGACTAGAACTGGTCTTTAACCGTTTGAAACAACATGGTCTGAAGTTAAAGCCAAGTAAATGCTTTCTTCTAAGACCTGAAGTGAAATTTTTAGGTCATCGGATTTCTGCAGAAGGCATAAAAGTGGATGATGAGAAAGTTAAAGCGCTGGACACATGGCCAGTTCCCAGAAATGTGAGAGAGGTCAGGCAAGTGCTTGGTTTTATGAGCTACACACGTGGACAAAATTGTTGGTACCCTTCGGTCAATGAAAGAAAAACTCACAATGGTCACAGAAATAACTTTAATCTGACAAAAGTAATAATAAATAAGAATTCTATGAATGTTAACCAATGAAAGTCAGACATTGCTTTTCAACCATGCTTCAACGGATTTATAAAAAAAATTTAACTCATGGAACAGGCCTGGACAAAAATGATGGTACCCCTAACTTAATAGTTTGTTGCACAACCTTTTGAGGCAATCACTGCAAGCAAACAATTCCTGTAACTGTCAATGAGACTTCTGCACCTCTCTGCAGGTATTTTGGCCCACCCCTCATGAGTAAGCTGCTCCAGTTGTTTCCGGTTTGAAGGGTGCCTTTTCTAGACAGCATGTTTCAGCTCCTTCCAAAGATGCTCAATAGGATTGAGGTCAGGGCTCATAGAAGGCCACTTTAGAATAGTCCAATGTTTTCCTCTTAGCCATTCTTGGGTGTTTTTAGCTGTGTGTTTTGGGTCATTGTCCTGTTGCAAGACCCATGACCTGTGACTGAGACCCAGCTTTCTGACACTGGCCAGCACATTTCTCTCTAGAATCCCTTGATAGTCTTGAGATTTCATTGTACCCTGCACAGATTCAAGACACCCTGTGCCAGATGAATCAAAGCAGCCCCAGAACATAACAGAGCCTCCTCCATGTTTCACAGTAGGGACAGTGTTCTTTTCTTGATATGCTTCATTTTTCCCGTCTGTGAACATAGAGCTGATGTGCCTTGGCAAAAAATCTGTTCATAGGACATTCTCCCAGAAGCTTTGTGGCTTGTCTACATGTAGTTTGGCATATTCCAGTCTGGCTTTTTTATTATTTGTTTTCAACAATGGTGTCCTCCCATGTAGTCCACTTCGGCTCAAACAATGATGGATGGTGCGATCTGACACTGATGTTCCTTGAGCATGAAGTTCACCTTGGATCTCTTTAGAAGTCTTTTTTTTTTTTTTCCCCCAAATATATTTATTGGCATTTAACAAAGATACAACATAGTAAATATACAAAAACATGCATTTCAAATTTCTACTTTCCAACCCATCCCAGTCCCTCCCTTCCCCCACCCTCACTGCAAAACCGAACAAAAACAAACAACCAAACAAACAGAAGAAAAAGAGACAGAAAGAGAAAAAAAAAAAAAAAAGAGAGAGGAAAAAAAAAAAAGAAAAAAAAGAAAATTAATCCTCTACTGCATCTTCATGTAACAGATCAATAGTATCAATATAATTTAACACTGGTTCCCATGTTTTATAAAAGGTTTTTAAAGACCCTTTTAAAGAAAAGCGGATTTTTTCTAGTTTTAAACATAAAAGAATTTCTTTTATCCATCTCCCATAAGAAGGTGGGGAAGCGTGTTTCCACTTGAGGAGAATAAGCCTCCTGGCCAATAGTGTGGTCAAAGCAACAACAGTTTGGGTTGTCGAGGATAAGTTTGAATCAAAAGGAATTCCAAATAGAGCTGTTAAAGGATTTGGGGTGATTGACAATCCGAATGACTTTTCGAAAGTATAAAATATTTTAGACCAGAACTCTGTCAAGCTTGGACAGGACCAGAACATATGCGTGTGATTTGCCGGAGACTGTCTGCACCTATTGCAAGTGTCACTTCTGTCTTGGTATATTTTAGCTAACCTGGCGTTAGTATAGTGTGCTCTATGAAGAATCTTGCACTGTATCAGTCTATGTCGAGCACATATTGAGGATGAATTTATTAGACAGAGTGCGTTATTCCATCCTGTTTCGCTCATAGCAACACCAAGTTCCTGCTCCCATACATTCCTCACTGATTCAGTGGAGTCAGTATTTAAAGTGCCGATTGATTCGTAAATGACAGAGATTAACCTTTTACTATCTGGATTAAGAGCAAGAATGGTGTCCATTTTCGAATCAGGAGGAAGGTCAGGAAACTGAGGAAACTGATTTTGTACAAAATGTCTAATCTGAAAGAAACGGAAAAGATGTGTCTTGGGAAGATTAAACTTTCCTGACAACTCCGAAAATGATCTGAATTTACCTTTATCATACAAATCCCTGATAGATATAAGACCCTTGAAGGACCAGTCAAGAAAAACTGCATCCGTACACGATGGCAGAAAAGATATATTTTTTGCTACGGGCGAAAGAACCGATGGAGTGGTTAACCCAAAATGTTTTCTAAAAGTAACCCATATTCTAAGAGTATTGGTCACCACTAAGCTGTCTGAGACATTTTTAATGCTTATAGGAAGCTGAGAACAGATCAGTGAGTAAAGGGAAAATTTAGAAGATGACAATTCCATTTGGGCCCAAACAGGATGTTCAGAGACTCTAGAAGTGTTAGTCCAATATAAAAGCTTGCTAATATTGCAAGCCCAGTAATAATGTTGAAAGTTTGGTAAAGCAAGACCCCCTTCCGACCTCGGAAGCTCAAGAACTTTTCTTCTAATTCGTGCATGTTTTCCAAGCCAAAAAAAGAGTTAGTTGTCTGGTCCAAAGTCACAAAGAAAGACTTGTTAATATAAACAGGTATATGTTGGAAAAGATATAAGAATTTAGGCAGAATTGTCATCTTGACCAAATTAATACGCCCAATTAGCGATATTGGAAGAGAGGACCATCTCTGTATATCTTTCCTGTAAGCTTCTAATAAAGCATTGAAATTTTTTCTGAAAATAACCGTAACTGCTTTAGCAACAAAAACACCCAAATATCTGAATCCCTCCTGGGCCCATTTAAAAGGAAAAGGGTATCTAGACAGCATCTCAGCTGCCGGATTGATTGGAAACAACTCACTTTTTTGAAGATTCAATTTGTAACCTGAAAATTTACCAAACAAGTCAAAAATGTGCAGAATTGGTGTTAGTGATGAAATGGGATTAGATATATATAAAAGTAGGTCATCTGCATAAAGGGATAATTTATAAGAAGTTCCAAACCGAGTAATGCCCTCAAACCCTTCCTCACCTCGCAGCCAGATGGCCAATGGCTCCATTGCCAAAGCAAACAACAGGGGCGAAAGAGGGCAGCCCTGTCGTGTACCTCGGAGCAAGGGAAAAGTTTTAGAATGTGTCGCATTGGTATGTACCGATGCAACCGGGGCGGCATACAATAATTGAATCCAAGCTATAAAGTTTGAGCTAAAACCAAATTTGCGTAGAATGAAAAACAGATACCCCCATTCAACCCTGTCAAACGCCTTCTCTGCATCTAAAGATAATAGAACCTCGGCATTGTCAGAGCTCGACGAGAGGATAGTATTAAAAAGTCTCCTGGTATTATAAAAAGAGTGTCTACCAGTCATGAAGCCTGTCTGATCTGGGGAAATAACAGCAGGCAGCACTTGTTGAAGACGAAGCGCAAGGATCTTAGATAAGATTTTAAAATCCACATTCAACAAAGAAATTGGCCTGTAACTGCTACAGAGCAGTGGATCTTTATCCTTCTTTAGCAAGAGCGATATGGATGCCTCAGACATGGTTGTTGGAAGCCGACCCGAAGAAAAAGCCTCATTGTATACTCTCTGCAGTATTGGGGCTAATACAGAAGAGAAGGTTTTAAATAATTCGATGGTAAAACCATCAGGACCAGGCGATTTGCCATTTTGAAGTAAATTAATTGCCTCTTGCACTTCCTTGGTAGACACCGGTCTGCCCAGATCATTTGTAGGGTCTTCATTTACACAGGGGAATGGTAGTTGATCAAGAGGGTTCTGGTCATTCAGTATTTCTGCATCGCACTCTGAGGTATAAAGGTCTGTGTAATATTTTTAAAAAATGCAATTAATTTCCTCTGGGTCGAAAATTATATCACCTTTAGGAGATTTAATTTTGGGGATCAGTTTAGCTGTGCGGGCAATTCGAGATTGAAATGAAAGTAATTTACCAGCCTTTTCACCAAATTCAAAAAAAGTTTGCTTGGTATTCAACATTTGCTTTTCAATTTTATTCGTTAAAAGTAAATTATACTCTGAATGGAGTTGAAGTCGCTTTTTATAAATTCCGGGTGACGGGGTCAAAGAATACTGGCGGTCCAATATAGAAAGTTGATCCGATATTTCGGCCAATCTGGAGTTCTCGGATTTCCTCAGCTGACAGACATATGAAATGATCTGTCCTCGGATATAACACTTAAATGCTTCCCACAACATGCTACTGCTAACTGAATTGTTGTCATTCATTTCAAAATATAAATTTATATGAGTTGCAAGAAAATCCTTGAAATCGTTGTCAGAGAGTAAATGTGAACTAAATCTCCACTGCTTAAAATACGTCCTAGCTTGCGGGAACATTAAATCCAAAGAAGTGGGGGCATGATCAGAAATGACTATACTATGATAATCACAAGAGCTGATAGAGTGCATCATTCTGTTATCCAAAAGAAAAAAATCGATCCGTGAATAGGAATGGTGAACATGTGAAAAAAAGGAGAAGGCTTTTCTATCCGGAAATCTTGATCTCCAGGGATCGGACAGACCAATCTGTTTGGTATAAGATTCTAAAAGTTTGGCAGAGTTAGTCAGTGTTCTTTAGAAGTCTTTCTGGGCTCTTTTGTTACCATTCGGATTATCCGTCTGTTTGATTTGTCATCAATTTTCCTCCTGCAGCCACGTCCAGGGAGGTTGGCTACAGTCCCATGGATCTTAAATTTCTGAATAATATGTGCAACTGTAGTCACAGGAACATCTAGCTGCTTGGAAATGGTCTTATAGCCTTTACCTTTAACATGCTTGTCTATAATTTTCTTTCGAATCTCCTGAGACAACTCTTTCCTTCGCTTCCTCTGGTCCATGTTGAATGTGGTACATACCATGTCACCAAACAACACAGTGACTACCTGGAGCTCTATATATAGGCCCACTGACTGATTACAAGATTGTAGACACCTGTGATGCTAATTAGTGGACACACCTTGAATTAACATGTCCCTTTGGTCACATTATTTTCAGTATTTTCTAGGGGTACCATCATTTTTGTCCAGGCCTGTTCCATGAGTTTATTTTTTAAAATAATTCTGTTGAAGCATGGTTGAAAAGCAATGTCTGACTTTCATTGGTTAACATTCATAGAATTTTTTAAAATTATTACTTTTGTCAGATTAAAGTTATTTATGTGACCCTTGTGAGTTTTTCTTTCATTGACCGAAGGGTAACAACAATTTTGTCCACATGTGTATTATCGAAGGTTTGTCCCAAGGTTTGCTCAGATTGCCAAACCACTACATGCGCTTGTGAGTGGAGGCAGAAATAAAACCTCAGTAACGTTCACTTGGAGGCCAGAATGCCAGGCCGCATTGGATGAGTTGAAAACGTGTTTAATGTCACCACCAATTCTGGCATACCCTGACTTCAGTAGGCCGTTTATACTTACAACAGATGGAAGTTATCGTGGACTGGGGGCGGTCCTCAGCCAGAAGCAGGAGGGGATTGAGCGTGTTGTGGCATATGCTAGCAGAGGCCTAAGAGGTTCGGAGAGAAATGACAAAAACTACAGTGCGTTTAAGTTGGAGCTGCTGTCATGCACACTCGTAACACGACCGGCACTAGGACCCGGAAGTAATACGGTCGTGTTTCAGGAAGCATAAAAGGAAACAAGATGGCGCTTCACATTGCTCAGTCATTGAGTTTTGCCCATGCTATTGCCGACGCCTCGCTCGTCTAAACGTGAGTACTCACTTTCTTGGGTTATCGCTTCCGATTGGGTGTGTGTATTTAGAACGCGGGTTTATTTGTGTAAACTCTTGCTCTTGCTTCGGGAGAGTTCTAATAATAACCAGCGTGGTTATCCTGCCTGCTCGTGCTACTTCCGCGTTTGGGTTTACCATCCACACTACAGGGCTAACTGCTAGTCTTCTGATTCATGACAGAATGACTGAGCCATCAGCAGTAAACCCAGTGGAGTTTGCTCACCTCTGCGATGTGGTTGACCAGCATGCTAAGCTGATCGATCAGCTCCGTGGTGAAGTCGCATCTCTCTGCAAGGAGCTCCAAGAAGTCGCGGTCGTGCGCCACGAGGTGGCAGAGCTGTGACAGGAGAATGCAACCCTCCGCTCAGCCGGCTGTTGCCACGCCCATCGCAGCAGCTGCTGCGCCGCCAACCCCCTCCCCACCTTCTGATGTTTTTCTTGCTTTACCGGACAAATGGGATGGCACGGATGGGAAGTGCAGTGTTTTTCTAACTGCATTGGATCTTGTGTTTGAGTTTAATTCCACCAGATACTCCACAGACCGACTGCGCATTGCTCTTCTCGTCTCGTTGCTATCTGGGCAGGCAGCTGAGTGGGCCACGGCGGTTCTTTGTTCAGATTCAGACGTCGCCTACTCCTACACAGAATTCACCCAGCAGCTTAAACTCACCTTTGAGCATCCGGCTGCTGAGGTGGAGACCGACTCTAAGCTATATCATCTACGGCAGGGAGGGTCGTCTGTGAGCCGCTACACCGCGGAGTTTCGCACTCTGGCTGTGCAGACTGCCTGGGGAGCCTCCGCCCTCCGGACGGCCTACTACGAAGGACTGGCTTCGCGTATAAAAGACGAGCTCGCCGGACGAGAGCTCCCAGCGACCTTGGAGGGCTTAATCCAACTCACCCTCCGGATCGACCAACGTCTGCTTGCTCGCCCCAAGCCAGCTCCCCGTACCCTGCCACCCATTACGACAGCACTACCTCGTACCACACCCTTCGTCTCCCACGCTCCAGTTCCAGAAGTCCACTCCTCATTCACTGCAGCACCCACCAGAACCATCGGTACTCTACCTCCCGCCGTGGTTGACACAGGAGCCGTGGAACTCATGCAATTAGGGCGCGCCTCCTTAACCGCTGCAGAACGGGAACGCCGTTTAAAGAGGGGCTCTGCGCGTATTGTGGATCCGCTGCACACCATCGAGCCATCTGGAAACGCGCAGCCCCGGTGAGAAATGAGAGTAGCTCACCGGGTCCCATCTCTCTCTCCTCCACCCTGACTAACGATTCCCATCTCACGGTAAAAGTACACCTCCAGTTTGGCCACGAACGGGTCGGAAGTACTGCGTTCGTCGACTCCGGGGCAGCAGGTAACTTCATTGACTCTTCATACGCCAAAAAACTGGGGGTAAAAATCGAGGCGTTATCCCAGCCAGTAACCATTACATCAGTCGACAGTCGGCCCTTTTCCTCCAGCCCCATCTCCTTTCAAACTCAGCCTATCACCCTCATCATCAACCAGCATCAGGAACAGATTCAGTTTTACACCACCACCATTTCATCACCACCGATCATCCTCGGACACCCTTGGCTGCTGCATCATGACCCACTCATATCATGGACCCAAAATCGGATTCTACAGTGGGGGCTGACCTGCACCGAGCTCTGCCTACGGGCCGAGGCTGGGACGTGCTCTAGGGAGTCCGAGGCCCCCGATGTTGACGCAGAAAACATCCCGCTAGACTACTGGGACCTGGCTGAAGTCTTCTGTAAGAGACGCGCTACCCACCTACCCCCTCATCGTCCATACGACCTGGCAATCGATCTTCAGGCAGGCGCCACGCCACCCCGCAGCCACCTCTATTCATTATCCAACACCGAGATGCAGGCAATGGAGGAGTATGTTTCCAGCGGACTTCGCCATGGTACCATCCGGCCCTCCTCCTCACCTGCCGCCGCGGGGTTCTTCTTCGTGAAAAAACGCGATGGTAGTCTACGTCCCTGTGTCGATTACCGGGGGCTCAATAACATCACCATAAAAAACCGACACCCGCTGCCTCTTACCAACTCTGCCCTGGACGCCCTCTCTGGTGCCACCATCTTCACTAAGTTGGACCTCCGGAGCGCCTACAACTTGGTGCGCATCAGAGAGGGCGATGAGTGGAAGACGGCCTTCATCACCCCTACAGGACACTACGAGAGTCCCCTCGGTCATCCCCTTTGGTCTCTGCAACGCACCTGCCGCTTTTCAGCAATTCATCAATGACGTCCTCAGAGACATGTTAGGCCACTGGGTGTTCGTCTACCTCGACGACATCCTCATCTACTCCAGAACCGTCAACGAACATATCCAGCATGTCAGAGCAGTTCTAAAGAGATTGCTCGCCCACCAGCTGTACTGTAAGTTGGAGAAGTGCGCTTTTCACGAGTGCTCCACCACATTCCTGGGTTTTGTCATCTCGTCCCAGGATGTGGCCATGGACCCGCAGAAACTGGAAGTTGTGAGTCATTGGCCCCTACCCAAGACTCTTAAACAACTCCAGCGATTTCTCGGGTTTGCCAATTTCTATCGCCGCTTTATCCGGGACTACAGTACCGTTGCAGCTCCACTAACCGCTCTGACCCGCCCATCCTCTCACCCCTTCAAACTCACCTCAACTGCCGTCTCTGCCTTCCATGAGCTCTGTCGCCGCTTCACCACTGCTCCCATCCTCCTTCACCCGGATGCTGACAAATCATTCATTGTGGAGGTGGATGCTTCAGATGTGGGCGCCGGGGCTGTTCTCTCCCAGCGAGGTCCAGACCAAAAACTGCACCCCTGCAGTTTTTTCTTCAAGAAATTTGACGCCACTCAGCAGCAATACGGAGTAGGGGACCGCGAGCTGCTGGCCATAAAATGGGCATTGGAGGAATGGCAACACTGGCTCCAGGGCGCCAGAGAGCCGTTGGTCGGTCCAGACGATGATCAAAACCTCATCACTATCCGCACCTTAAAACAACTCAACCCCAGACAGGCGCGGTGGGCACTGTTTTTTGAAAACTATAATTTCCACCTGTCATACCGCCCGGGGTCCAAGAACACCAAAGCCGATGCCCTCTCCCCACAGCACGAGGAAGTCACCCCCCGGGCGGACCCTGCACCTGTCCTGCCACCCACCAAGATCCTCGCACCACTCAGTTGGAACCTGGAAACGAGGGTCTGCCAGGCACAAGCTACGGAGACCGAACCGGCAGGTGTGCTGCCTGGCTGACTCTATGTACCCAACGCAATCAGGGCCGAAGTACTCCAGTGGGGACACTCCTCCCCACTTTCTGGACACCCCGGAAAGCTGCGCACCCTACTTTTCATCCAACGTGCCTTCTGGTGGCCCAATATGAGGAAGGACGTAAACGAGTTCGTCCAGGCGTGCCCAGTGTGTGCCAGGTCCAAGGACAGCAACCGACCATTGCCAGGGGAACTTCAACCACTCCCGGTTCCCCGCCGACCCTGGACACACATTGCTGTTGACTTCATCACGGGCCTGCCGGTTTCCGAAGGAAGAGACACCATCCTCACCATCGTCAACCGGTTCTCCAAAGCTGTTCACCTGGTGGCCCTCTCCGGTCTCCCGTCAGCTAAAAGGACAGCCCAGCTGATATTAGAGCAAGTAGTCTGCCTGCATGGGTTCCCAAAGGACATCGTCTCGGACAGGGGGCCCCAGTTCACGTCTCGGTTCTGGAAGGCCTTCTGCCGTCTGATCAATTCCACCTGCAGTCTGTCCTCTGGTTACCATCCACAGACGGTCAGATGGAGCGAACCAACCAACAACTGGAGCGCTACTTGAGATGCTTCATTGCTGATCGCCAGTGATCCTGGGCCCGCTACCTCATTTGGGCTGAACTGTCTCACAACCTCCACACATCTTCTGCCACCAACCTAAGCCCATTTGAGGTATGCTACGGCTTCCAACCTCCGATGTTCGACCATCAAGAACCGGAGGTGGAAGTGCCGTCAGCCCAACAGTTGGTTCGCCGGTGTCGACGGCTATGGAGACAAGCAAACAACGCCATTCAACAGGCTAACCGCCGTTACACTCTACAACATCGCCGTCGACACCCACCGGGACGAATGTACCAAGTAGGTTCTAATAATAACCAGCGTGGTTATCCTGCCTGCTCGCGCTACTTCCGCGTTTGGGTTTACCATCCACGCTACAGGGCTAACTGCTAGTCTTCTGATTCATCTCCGGTTAGTTCGTGACAGCTGCTGGCATTAAAGTGGGCGATCACAGAAAAATTTTGAGAATACCTTATGTATTCGAAATTTACTGTAATTACTGACCATAATCCCCTACGGTATCTTTACTCAGCCAATCTTGGAGCAGTTGAGCAACACTGGGTAGCACAGCTGGCAGAATACAACTTTGAAGTATGCTATAAACCTGGTCGACACAACACGAATGCAGACGCCCTGTCGAGAATTCCTTCCAGGGAAGAACCAGAGGACAACGATAATGGGAAGGATTTCATCTGGCTAGGAGCTGACGAAGTGAGAGCATGTTTGTGGCTAGGAAAAGGGATTGACCAAGAGGAGCGTGAAGGTAAAGGGGCAGTGCAAGCATTAATAAGGGGAGACATAAATGGGTATAACTGGAGTGAAATAGGAAAGAAGCAGAAAAATGATCCTGGGATTGGCCCCATTTGTAATGCAGTATTTGAGCACAAGAGACCGAGTAGAATAGATTGTAGTCATATGGAGTTAACACTGAGAAAACTTGCAAAAGAATTTGACAGTCTTAAGCTACATCAGGGAGTGCTGTTTAGACGTATTCTCGATCCTAGGGATGGAGAAGAGATTTGGCAGATGGTTGTCCCAGAGTCTCTGCGACGGGAAGTGTATGAGGGACAACATGAACATGGGGGTCATTTTGGAGAGAGAAGTACATTGACTTGAATGAGACGAAGATATTACTGGCCTACCATGTCTGCAGATGTTTCATGCTGGATAAGGCAATGCAGGAGATGTACACTGGCCAAAGATGTTTTTCCAAGACTTCGAGCTCCTATGACATGCAGCTCCATTAGAGGTCCTAGCCATGGATTATATCCAGCTTGAGCAGTCTTCAGGAGGGTACGAAAATGTAGATATGTTCACCAGATTCACAGTCGCTCTCCCTACCAAGAACCAGACAGCCAACACAACAACCAAAGCCCTACTCAAACACTGGTTTGTTTACTATGGCTGTCCAGCTTGCCTGCATTCTGATCAGGGCAGGTGCTTTGAAGCTAGTGCGATTAAAGAACTTTGCAGGGTCTATAGTATAGGGAAGAGTCGCACAAGTCCATACCATCCACAGGGGAATTGTCAATGTGAGAGATTCAACCGTACCATGCACAACCTGCTAAGAACCCTGCCACCCGAGAAGAAGAGGGATTGGAAGACTCATCTTCCAGAGCTGGTAATGGCTTACAATAGTCATGTCCATTCCTCCACTGGTTACTCCCCATTTTATTTAATGTTTGGAAGGGATGCACGCTTACCAATGGATATTCTTGGGGAAAGGGACCTAGAAGGAGATGAGGTTGATAACCTGGACGACTGGGTTAAAGGTCATCATGCGAGGTTGAAGACAGCTGTGGAGATTGCAAATGCCGCATCTCAAGAGGCTTCCAGAAAGAGAAAGAGGATTTATGACCGAAGGTCATTTGGAGCTCTTGTGAGGCCTGGAGATCGGGTATTACTGCGCAATCACAGACACCGTGGTAGAAACAAAATTCAAGATAAATGGGAAGACATACCATACATAGTGATAAAGCAGAATCATACAGACATACCGGTGTTTACCATTAAGCCAGAGAAGGGTGGTCCTATGAAGGTAGTACACCGAGATCAGCTTCGGCATTGTTCGTTCCCATCACCCGTTACTCATCGTGCCTATCGGCGCAGTTTGAGAGGCGAAACAGACACAGACATGCCAGAAATTGCCGGCTTTCCTGAAACTTCACAACACCCCACTTTCCATGCATGCACAGGGGTGGGTCAAGGGGAATCATGAGCAGTAGGACAGGGTGACAGTAATGATTGTCAGAATGTTTTAGTAGAATCAGACTTGAGGGTACTAGATGAGTCAGATAATGCTGATCTTTCAGAAGTTGAGGAAGAAGGTGTTCCTGAGCTCAGACGTTCTCAAAGGCAAAGCAGAGGTATCTTACCTGTGAGGTACAGAAATTACTATGTAGTGAAATAAGAGGTTAGGGGTCTCTGTAACTTTAGACGATTGCATGTGAAGTTATGTATTGTGATGTTTAGCTAATATGTTGTTTTGTGTTTCAGAGGTGAACCGGCTGGAGATGTCAATGGAGTGGCAGGGTTTAGCAGGGAGGAATGTAACGGATATATAGAAGTGTCCATTTCTGGGATACTTTTATTTTGACAGATGATTCCGCATCCCGGAAGTACAGCGGGGAAGACGAGGGAGAAGCGTCTGGTATGAGTGACGCGAAAAGAAGTTTGTTGTGCTGTCTTCATCAAGTTTGCTCGATAAAGTTGCTTCAACCGAAGATTATCGAGACTTAAGCAACAGCCGTACTAAGTGAAGTGTGGAGAGTAACTCGCGTTTTCTAGAGGAACAAGTTTTTTTAAGTTTCGTTTTGTTCCTGGGACGTGCAAGCTATTAGAATCGCATGGTGAGCTAGCGTGTCAGTCACGGAAGTTGTGAGTATGCTAAAAGACAGAATTCCACGTGATTTGTTGTTTTCTGAAAGACTGGTTAAGTTTTATGCTGCATTTTGCATCTCACGGTTTCCGATTAAAAAGCTGCGCTGAGAGTTAACACTCCCGTAGGACTGTGCTTGAGTATTCGATTCCCCGTCCGTGTCAGAGTGAGTGAGAGTGCGGCCCCTGCAGGACGCTGGGACGTAAAGCGTAAAAACCCCGTTTTGAAGATTGTTTTTTATGCCCTGCCATCCAAATGACATCTCCAGTGAATTTATCTCCAGTTGTATTACTGTTGAGACATCTGGTTTGTGAGATGTAGTTGCAAAAGTTGTGTGGAATCTTGGACGCTAACCGCTTCAGCTAAGGAGATCTTCAGTTAATTTCAACGCACCCCACGTCGAGACAGCGCCCCCCCCTAATTTTTCGTTCTGATGACTGATATTTTTTTTCTCAGTTCTTTCATTTTTTTGATTCAACTGATAAACAGTGAACTGCGGTAAGTAACTGTAAGGAACTGTGAGTAACCCGTTTGAAAGGACGTTCCATGTAGACGTGGTTAATTCCATGGTTTGTTGTTTTATTCTTTCAATGTAATTGTTCGAAAGTGGGCATTTGAAACTGTGATAATTTGTTAACTTTCAAAATTGACAGTGAATTGACAGTTTCAATCTGAAGTCAGATAAGTTTGGTCATATGACATGTGAAAAGTATTTTGTTTTATTGTAATGAAGGTGATTCTGAGAATTTACAAGGTGGAACGAATGTAAATGTTATTTTATTTTATTAATTGCACAATGAATCAAAACTACTAACAATAGTTATATTGATTATATATTATTATATTATATTATTAACATAAAATTAGTAGTAATAGTTATAATATAGAAAGAAAAGGAAATAATAAATTCTGTTTAATTTCTTTTGCCTTTACGTGCTGTACTATTTTTTTTTTGGTTGTTGAAAGCTGTCAGGGTTGTAGGGGAGTCTCACTTACTTTATTAGATTCGGAGAGGGAGGAGCATATTAATCTATACTCTCATATGCAATTTCACTTCGGACAGCCAGGGTGTAGTACTATCACACCTGAAGCCTACCCTTACCAGTCTGTAGTGTTCCAACACAATAAGGTAAGAAACCACATATACACATTAGTGTGTAAAGAGACTAAAAAGATTTGAGAACGGGGACTAAGCTCCTTTTGTTGTTCAAACTACCAAGGCAGCAGTAATTCATTCCCCCCTACACAACGGGCTAAACATAAGCTTTGGCAAACAAGTTTAAAGCTTCTATAGTCTACATGGGACAATTACAAATTAATACATAATTAAAATGTGATATTTCCATTACAAAGTCAATCTGAATAAGAGTTCTGCCAAATGCCATACATTTAAATGTAAATAGATAAAGAAGGTAATAAAAATATTAATATGCAAACACTTATTAAGATAACATGATTACCTCAGATATACAGATATACACTATAATGCCAAAATTATTTACCCACCCATCCAAATCCAAGTGTTTCAGTCACTTCCATGGGTAAAATTAAGCACCTAGGCATGCTGACCGCTTCTACAAACATTTGTCAAAGAATGGGTCGCTCTCAGGAGCTCAGTGAATTCCAGCGTGGTACCATGATCGGATGCCACCTGTGCAATAAGTCCAGTCATGAAATCTCCTCAGTACTAAATATTCCACAGTTAACCGTTTGTGCTATTATAACAAAGTGGAAGCGATTGGGAACGACAGCAACTCAGCCACAAAGTGGGAGGCCATGTAAAATCATAGAGCAGGGTCAGTGGATGCTGAGATGCATAGTGCTAAGGGGTTGCCAACTTTCTGCAGAGTTAATAGCTACTCACCTCCAAACTTCATATATGCCTTTAGATTAGCTCAGGAACAATGCATATAGAGCTTCATGGAATGGGTTCCCATGGCTGAGCAGCTGCATCCAAGCTTTACATCACTAAGTGCAATGTAAAGCATCAGATGCAGTGGTGTAACCCATGCTGGCACTGGACTAGAGAGCAGTAGAGACGTGTTCTCTGGAGTGATAAATCACGCTTTTCTGTCAGGCAATCTGATGGATAAGTCTGGGTTTGGCGGTTGCCAGAAGAACAGTACTTGTCTGACTGCATTAAAGTTTGGTGGAAGGGGATCATGATGTCGGGTTGTTTTTCAGCAGTTGGGCTCCGCCCCTTAGTTCCATTTTGGAACAATTTTGGACAATTTCCTGCTCCCAACTTTATGGTAACAGTTTGGGGACGGCCCCTTTCTGTTTCAACATGACTGCACACCAGTGCACAAATGTTCATGAAGACATGGATGAGCAAGTTTGTTGTGGAACAACTTGACTGGCTTGCACAGAGTCCTGACCTCAACCTGATAGAACACCTTTGGGATGAATTAGAGCGGAGACTGCGAGCCAGGGCTTCTCATCCAAAATCAGTGTCTGACCTCACAAATGCACTTCTGGAAGAATGGTCAAAAAGTCCCATAAACACTTTCCTAAAACCCTTTTTTGGGAAACTTTCCAAGAAGATTTGAAGCTGTAATAGCTGCAAAGGGTGTTTTTTTTGTTTGTTGTTTTTTTTAGATATGGATTAAATGACAAACCAAATAGAGGTGAGGCCTTTTTAAAGTGTATTTACTCTGTGTTTCGCTTAATAGTTGTGGTTAGCTAGTTTGCCAGAAGCACACACCAAAAAAACAAACAAGAGCTTCAGTCACTGCACTGGAAGAGATTTCAAAAGAATATAGAATGCTCTTAAAAATAGATACTGTACAATAAAATCTTTTTTTCTTTTTGTAGAATTTCAAAACATGACTACAGTACATCGTGATACTAATGTAGCATTCTCCAGGTGGGATCTATTGTTATATACTGTATACTGTAGGTGATATGATGGATTAACTGTAAACTGTTGTTTGTGCAGGAATTTCAAATGTATTGCATGTACAGCTACAAAACCACCAGCTACAGACTTTCACTGTAGTAGTATTAGTAGTAGTAAGAGTCCCTAAGTTTACTGGCACTAGAAACACTTTTCCCCCCAAGTGTTATCAAGTGTAAAACAGTCTTTATAATGGATTTAATCTAGCGTGCTGTTAATTCATGATTTTTAAGGCTGGTAACTGGTAAATGAACTTGTCTGCAGTAGAGGTAAGTATTATTTTATTTAGCCTCAGTCTTTGTTTAAAACAGTAGTTCTCAACCCTGGTTGTTAAGGACCTGTTCATTAGCTTGTTACAGGTGTGGGTTGAACACGTAGTAAGCAGTTGTTGTTGAGTATGGCTCTCAATTTGTATTCAAAGTCTACTTGTTTATCTTTTCTGTATGCCAGAAGTAACTTGTTACTCAATATTGTGTACACTGCGAAGATAATGAGACAACGAACGAAATTGGGTAATAAAACTGGCTAAAAAGGCATCCTTACATGGTGCTGAAATTGCACAGCCAGAAGACCTCATGATGCTTCATACACCACGTCTCACAAACATGCCGCGATGACATTCTACCCTAAAAAGAGAACCCCAATACACTTTGTCTCAGGTGAACACCACGTTGGCCGACTGGTGAGCTCTAAAGCTATGCCATAAAAAAAGAGACAGACCTCGATAAGGAATCACGGAGATCCAATCTACCGTAAAAGTGATCAACAAAAATTGGTAAGACATGTGTTTGATGGTGAAGACTTTCAAAGACTTAAAAAGTCTTCAGAACTTTTAGGTTTCAATCATCAAGTCTTTGTAAGTTTTCCCAAGTCTTTGTCTTCCATCAATTAGTCTTTGTATGGAATCATTTCCTTGTACGTTTTTGGCTTTATTCAAGGCAATGAAGAAGACTTGCTCCTGGTTAGGGTTAGGTAGAGCTTTAACTCTTGTATTTATTAAGATCTTATTCATCTTTTTCTGATTAATCTTATTAACATTAAGAAGAACAAGAACTGACATGATGGGTGGACAATCTACAGCATTTAATGTCATTATAACACATGACAAATTAAGAAACTGGATATTTGTTGTACAGACATTTTATCCAGTAAATAGGCCATTTATAAAAACACAAGATAGGTTGTTCGAATTGATGAAAACTTATGTTTAGGATTCTCAACATGTTACAGTCTTACAGAAACTGGCAGTAAATGCACGTCTTTCAGAAGGGTTTGATAACATTTTGAATCTCCCATCGCTGTCCCGAGCACTTCTTCATAACAAAACTGTGATGGTGTATTTCCGCACATCTGTCTGTCTTTCGGTTGCGCAGTTCACCCCCCTGTAGACAACGCAGACATGATGAGTATTTATCCTAAAAATGCTGTTGTTTCTATGCAAACGTGTTTTATCATTCCTATTATCTTATTGGTTTTTGATTGAAGTTTTTTTTGGACCTGTTTAAAGTCCCAGTAGATGCCCATATCGTTCTTCAAGGCCTCTTTGCATGCATACAAACCAGGAATCTCCCCTGTGCCAGAATCCGCCAGACACCTGTTGTCATTGTATTTATGAGATTTGATCCCACCAATGTACAACTCACCACTTTCTCTGTAAAAGGTATACTGTGAAAGCAAATAAAGAGATTGTCATTGGATGTTAATGATGTGTGCGCAGAGTGACAGGCGAGGAATTTAGGTGTCATTCCACAAACTCACCTGCGGACTGTAATAGTGGCATCCATAGGCTACAGGAATATGACCTGGCACAGGACCTTGGTCCAAGCAGAGCTGCGCATCTAAATTTATCATCTTTATGGAGGAAAATATAAGGATGAATTTTAAACAATGGAAATAAATATATATTTTATATACGTAAATTGTTCAAATGTTTAGACTTCAAATACAAATTTTCTAAATCAGAAACTATTCTTGCAGACATCTCAATGACAGAGAAGTTTGTAAAGTTTAAAAAGCAGTAAGCCAGATGCTCCCTAAAGAAATAAAGCTCCAGTCTTAATTCCTTCCACCAACTGTCACTTTGTCTCTACAAACCATAAAGAAACTTTTTTCATGTCAATATTTGACCAGATTTGCATCCTTGCAGTACATCCTTTAAAACAAACACACTACAGCCTTATTCAATAAACATCTCACATTCAATATTGAGTAAATGGTTCATTTACAATTTGCCTTTACAAACAAAACATGTGTAAATTATGTCATGTGCAATACGGAAAATAAAGTCTTATGTAAATAGGGATATTGTTCTCCCTGCCAAGTTCAGATAAAAAGGAGGACTAAAACTGAAAATAGAAGTTTTTCGTATAATGCGATTGATGACACGAACAGAAAAACTCTTTTTTAAAAGTCTGTGACTGTTAATTTGTGTACTCTGTATGAATGAAAACCCTCTTCAAATTGCTGTATTTAAATAGTGTTTGCATAAAGGTCCATTCATAAATTATGAATTAACCCAAATTTAATACAAAAACCTATTCTGTTTAATTTTGTTAGGCTGTCTAGTCGAACATGGTTGGTAAATACTATCAATTTCCTTTTCAACTTAGACTTAAACTAGTAGTCCCCGACCTACAAACATTCGAGTTATGAATTTCTGCAGATACGGACAAACAGCGTACTGTAGATGCAAACAAATTGCGGTAGTAGCTCACATGTATTGTACAAAAAATAGTCACTGCAGTGCACCGGATACCAATATTTACAATTATATACAATATTTCCAGTGTGTAAGTGAATGAAAGTCCAGTATATTGTGTGTGTGTATGGATGAGGTGCGGGAGAAATGAGTCGGCCTCCCCACTTTCAATAAAACAGTCTGGGAGCATGACGATAGGAAATGGCTGTCCTGTATCCTCTGATACAATAATAATCCTAATTTTGGAAAATCCTCAACAAAATAGAGTTTACAGTCCAATACAGTGGAAAACAGCTGTGAGACAAAATTTGACATAAGTGACATTCATTTCCTTAGGCGCTGTTACGGTTTTTGGTCACTTAATGGCAGTGTAGGGAAAGGGGACAGGGATTTATTCAGGTGAATTGATATACTTTACATACAACTTATACTTAAACGTGTATAAGACTCATTTTTTTGGACTTGGAACTCGTTCATAAGTCAGGGACTACTTATCCCACGGTCATATTAATTAAAGTGTATGTACAAAAATAATGTATTTTTTTCATAAACACTGTCCTGTATTTACAGTGGCATGAAAAAGCAAGACTTTTTTTAATTGAATGGTTTTCTGCATAAATTGGTCATGCAATATGATCCGATTTTCAAAAAAAAAAGTCACAAATATAAACAAAAACAATATTTCTAAGATGATAAAACATAAACAGCCATGATCAATGCTTCAACTGAACAAAGCCATCAATCGTACAATTTGATGGTGGAAAACTAAGTGAAACAGTGTTTTAATATTTGGTTGTAACACCATTGGCAGCAATAACCTCAAGAAAGCGCTTTCTATAACTGTGCAATTAGGCCTGCACAATGTTCAGGAGGAATTTTGGACCATTCTTCCTTACAGAAGTGTGAGGACACACACTCCCCTGAGCTCAGCGATATTCTTAGAATGTCTGGTGTGAACGGACCTCCTGAGGTCATTCCACAGCATGTGCTCTGGGTTCTAACTGGGCCTCTCCAAAAGGCTGATTTTGTGCCTGTGATGCCTTTAGGTTGTAGAATGATTTATTTCGTTGTTTTGGGTCCGTGTCCCGCTGCATTACCCAGCTTCTGGGATTCAGCTTGCAGACAGTCAGTCTGACAATATCATGTATGATGCCTTGATAAACTTGGGAAGTAATTTTCTGTTTGAGTGTTTGGTAACATCAGAAATATAGTTTTTCATACCAAAAACTTTTCTTTTTTTTTTTGTCACTTTGTATGTTTGATATGTGCGTTCACGAAAGATCTAAAAGACCATGACTGTGTGTTTTATCAGATTAGAGATATTGTTTGTGTTCAGCTTTGGATGCTCACCAAATGTATTCACATATCAACCATTAGGAAAGAAGTATGGACGGGCATCTGCAACTAAAACATGGCATGGCACAGACTAAATGGAGCAGGTAAAAGAGCAGGAATATGGTTAAGTTTGTGGTACTATTCATCAAGACGCTTCTTCTTTCTACTTGGAATTTGTTAAAGCAATTCATTTGCATCACAACTGATTCCTGGTAATAATACATACAATACTTTACAGGATAGTTAAATTATTAAGCTTGATATTATAACATTATTATAATATTAGAAAGTGAAGACTTACTCCTCCATAGGCCAGCAGGTTGGTCCAGCTGTCTAGTTTAGGATAAACATTCTCCACGTACCACCTGAATGGTTTACATCCTAGTTTCTCTCTGAGTTTCTTTCTTTCTGACGTGTCCCCGATGTCAATGCCATGACCCTGGACAAAAAGAAAACTAATTACATTACTGTGTTTACAGTTTTTTGGTTTCTGATTGAAATCACAGGTTTAGACCAAATAACTCTTTCTAAAACTCTTATATCTTATCTCTCATGTCTCTTATATATCCAGTTACAAAGTGTAACATTCAATCAGTTTTCTGACACAGAAAGAAGCTTCAGTCCTTGCATTTTTACTTGTCCTTGCAATGTACTTGTGTGGTTTTTATCTACTCTTTGTACCCAGTGTATGTACTCACTTTAAGGGGAAGATTCCAGGCTATGTTAACATGATGCTTGTACTCATCCATCCAGATATCAGCCACCCGCAGCGCGTTCCTCTTCATGGCTTTGCTCAGGTCAGGCATGTACGGCTTGTGGGCTCTCTCTATGTGAGCGATCTTGGAGCACGGCACTATCTCGATGCTCCCACCACACGTCCATACCTGAAGACGAACCCAGATCAGCATTTTGCTTTAAAATGGAATTAAACCTGTAACGACATTGCTACGCTTTACAAATCTCACCCGGATACCAAGCTCGACATTTTCTCCACCGTAAACCTCCATGTCTCCGTCCAGGCTGCCAATCTCACCTAGAAAAACTCTGTCGGCAACCAGGATTCCCATAACAGACGGAGACCTTGAGAGGGAAGAAAGATGTTTCAGACAGTTTTCACAAATATGATGTGTATACCAAAGTATTTATGGACCATTAATTCTGATTGGTTAAAGTCTGACAAAATATAGTGCATCTGCGAAGGGCATGATAAAAATTTCCGGGGAATGAAGCGATAAAACTGATCAATATTTACAGAAGACAATATTTACAAGCGCAGTGCGACGATGAGACTATTAGCCGAATTAAAATATTTGAACAGTGTAAACGTTTTAAAGAAGACCATAAAACTGTGTATGACGATCCTGGCCAGTCGCTCCTGTGGACATTCAAGAATGGAAAGCCTGAACCTTTTATTATTATTATTATTATTTTGTTATTAATATTATTTTATCATGCGTTATTGCCACATCCCTTATATAGTCCTGTCCTTGCTTCAAGCCATTTCCACATGTTTGGGCAGTTAAAGGAGTCCTAGAGAGGCCAGCGTTTCAGACATGGTTCATGCAGTTTGATCATGGAACCGGTGTACTGAGAAAACCATCAACCCTGATGGTATCCAAGCACTAGTGAAATGTTGGGATATGTGCATTAGCGTAGCAGAGGATTACATAGAGAAATAAAGGGAGTTTTTCTGTTATTCTTTTCTATAACAACCGCTCATTCACAAGGATTTGGTATGATGCTTAACATAATCAAAGATTAATAATAATGAGTATAAAAATCTGTGAAATATTTACTTATAATTTTATTGACATAGTTGTATTTTTTATTTTATTTAGAGGAATGTATCCTGTCTCATCTTTTAAACCAAAAGTATGCATTTATATACACATACCGCTCTGTAATTAGCTACATTTTGTTAATCTGGCTTGTTATTTTTGACAGTTAGCTATTATGATTCAAGCTAGTTACCATTTTTTTTATTAGCATGCTAGCACACATGTTGACTGTTGCTTATTAGCTAACACTCTGCAGATTAATGTTCATTTCTTTCTATCTTTAACAAATTCTCACAATTCTTTAACTAAATACAGAGTTAATTCTATTGTGTTTTGATTAGAAAACAACATTTACCAGAATGTTTATTTAGATGACTATTTACACTATTTGCAATGTTTCTTTTGCATAAAAGTAATAATGATTATATTTAGTATTATCTGATATCTTTCAATAATTTAGAATAATTAAATACTTTCCCATTTTTCCCTTCAATAGATGCTAGTGTAGCTTGTAAGCAGTGGCGCCGCCCCCATTAAAGTTAGGGAGAGAAGAATGCTACTTTAACATGTAACTATTTAACATAATAATTACTAATTTTACTAATGAAATAAAGTCATTTAGTCATTTAGTCAACATTCCGCTGTATTAAATGAAATATAATTTATTTGCAATAAGCTGTATTAAATTAAATATAATTTATTTGCAATAAAAAAAAATCTAAACTGTGTTACGTTCATTTGTGTTCGTGTACGCGGGGCGCCGGACAAACGAGTGTCTATGTAGGCACGTAAATCTTTGAAAAGCATGTGACTTGAGGCTGAGCTCTGATTGGATAGTTTCAAATCATCTTTCGGACGCAGCACTGTGCGCCCTGAACCCTCCCACTTTTGTTCTTAGCGAATCATATTGTTTTTAAATATTTGGGCTCATGTGATTGGACCGTTCTCAACAAGTCTTCCAGCACTTCTTATGGCAAGCGGAGATGCTGACTGGTCATGCCTTTATTTTATACTAGTAGTAATGATGCCTAATCACCAGATAAATGCCTATTTACAGACAAGTATTAAAAGTTTAATTTAAATTTTGTTTGCGCCCCCCCCCCCCACAATTTTTTTTTGCACCAGCCGCCACTGCTTGTAAGTATTCAGTACTTTCATCAGTGATACGTATACTTATTTACTCATTTATATATTATAATATTGGGAGGAAAGAAAAAAAAAGCATCTCTGGCTCAATGCCAGTCTACTTACTTTCCAGGACTTGAAGGATCATTTAGTTTGTACCACTCATTATTGAAACCCTCGTACATACACCACAGCGCCCAGTCAAAGGCATGAGCAGCAGGTCCGTATTGAACCACTTCAAGGTCATAATAATTGACTCGGTCAAACACAGGAGAGACGATGACTGTTCTGTCTGCCTTGATCCGTGCCAGCATTGGCTCTGCCCTGGGGACATTAATGCAAAATAATATGTACAATACATAAATTTCGGTTTTTGTGTAAATTGTAAGGTATTGTTACACTTGCAACAACTTGTGTTATTGCAACCACAGGGGGGCACAATCCACTGTCTTCTTGTGCCAGTCCCAAGTCTGGATAAATGCAGAGGATTGTGGCAGGAAGGGCATCCGACGTAAAACAGTTAACAGGACTTCCATACCAGATAGGTCGTGGCCTGGGTTAACAACGACCGTCACCGGTGCTGTTGACCTACAGGGTGCTGGTGGAAATTGAGCTACTGTTGGTCGAAGAAGGTGAGGAGGAAGGCGTGTTTATAGGCAGAGAGAGAAGAGGAAAGGCAAGAGTTTAGGAGTGACAGTAGGGACTTTGAATGTTGGCACTATGACAGGACAGGTAAGAGAGTTGGTTGACATGATGCAGAGAAGGAAGGTGTGTCCAGGAGACCATGTGGAAAGGTAGCCAGGCTAGAAGCTTAGGAGCAGGATTCAAATGGTTTTACCATAGTGTGGATAGGAAAAGAAATGGAGTAGGAGTTATCCTGAAAGAGGAGTTTGCAAGGAATGTTCTGGAGGTGAAAAGAGTTTCAGATAGGTTGATAAGGAGGAATTCTGATGTGAGTTGGATGAAGTGATGCAGAGTATCCCCAGAGGTGAGAGAGTGGTGATTGGTGCAGATTTTAATGGACATGTTGGAGAAGGAACAGAGGTGATGAGAATACGATGGGCAGGTTTGGTCTTCAGGACAGGAACGTAGAAAGACAGATGGTGGTGGACTATGCAAAGAGGATGGAAATGGCAGTAGTAAATACTTTCTTCCAGAAGAGGCAGGAACATAGGGTGATATATAAAAGTGGAGGCAGAAGCACTCAGGTGGACTACATCTTGTGTCAACATTGTACAGTAACCTGAAGGAGATCAGTGACTGCAAAGTATTGGTAGGGGAGAATGTAGCCAAACAAACCAGGATGGTGGTGTGTAAAATGATGCTGGTGGTGAGGATGGTGAAGAGGACAAAGGCAGAGCAGAGGACAAAGTGGTGGAAGCTGAAAAAGGAAGAATGTGGTGCAGTTTTCAGGGAAGAGTTGAGACAGGCTCTGGGTTGTCAGGAGGTGCTTCCAGTTGACTGGACAACTACAGCTAAGCTGATCAGGGAGACAGGTAGGAGAGTACTAGGTGTATTATCAGGAAAGGGAAACAAGAACAAGGAGACTTGGTGGTGGAACGAGGAAGTCCAGGAGTGTATACAGGGAAAGAGGCTAGCTAATAAGAAGTGGGACACTGCGAGGACTGAAAGTAAACAGGAGTATAGGGAGATGCAGCATAAGGTGAAGGTAGAGGTGGCAAAGACCAAACAAAGTGCATTTAAGGACTTGTATGCTGGGTTGGATAGTAAGGAGGGAGAGAAGGATCTGTAATGGTTGGCAAGGCAAAGAGATGCAAATGATGTGCAGCATGTTAGAGTGATTAAAGATATTTATGGAAATGTACTGACAAGTGCCTGGAGGGTGATGGGAAGATGGAAGGAGTACTTTGAAGAGTTGATGAATGAGGAAAATGAAAGAGAACAAAGAGTAAACTGTGACTGTTATGGAGCAGGAAGTAGCAAAAATCAGTAAGAGTGAGGTGAGGAGGGTATTAAAGAAGATGAAGAGTGGAAAGGTAGTTGATGGTATGCAGGCAGGTTAGAATGGGTGGAGAAAAGTGTCAGGTGTGTTATGTGACAAAAGGGTATCAGCGAGAATGAAAGGAAAGGTGTACAAGACAGTGGTGAGAAGAACAAGGATAGATAAGATCAAGAAATAGTTCATCAGAGGGACAACCCATGTTAAATGTTTTGGAGATAAAGTCAGAGAGGCTAGACTAAGGTGATTTGGACATGTTCAGAGGAGAGATTGTGAGCATATTGGTAGAAGGATGCTGAGGTTGGAACTTCCAGACAGGAGGTCTAAAGGAAAAGAGGAGACCAAAAAGGAGATTTATGGATGCAGTGATACAGGACATGACGTTAGTTGGGCGAGAGAGGAGGACGCGGAGGATAAAGTTAGATGGAGGCAGATGATTTGCTGTGGCGACCCCAGAAAAGAAATAGCCGAAAGACAAAGAAGAAGTAGAAGAAGTAAGTTATTGTTACAAGCTTTCTTTGTACAATGGAATTCTCCTATAATGGAGGTTTACAAGTTATGGTTTAAGGGATACAGAAGGTCATTAACACAATGTGATCCATAAATTCAGTTTTGGCACAGGCCTTATACAAGAGGCAATCTCTCACTTCGGACAATGATTCAACCATGCTAGTGTTAAAACATACAGTTCCTTGAATGACCACTAGGAGGTGGCTCCAAAAATGAGTAAATCCCCATTTACCAACATGTTAAAATGCAACAGAAATGAACAAGTTTACACCCTGGTACAAAAAACAGGTTTGGTCTCCATAGCTAGATATTCAATTCATGACAACTTCATGGGGAGTGATTTTTATCTAACGTATTAGTTTAAGTTATATCAAGCCATGAAATTATGCATAATTTAGTGACAGCTGCATTGCAGGTCTGCTATGCATTACTAAAGCTAACCAGCTACCTGAAATCATTGTAGTAAAACTAAATATAGGACTTGACAGGGGACGATATGTAGTTTATAGATGACTGATTTCAATCAAATTCAAAGTAACATAAAATTAATCTTAGTTACTTCAGCATTTTAGCTGAACTTAAAGTGATCTACTGAGCCAGACTCTGTTCATTACACCCATTTACCCATTTATGGATTAACCAGGGGTTTAGGCGAAGCAAGCTCCTGCCAAGATGGCGATGAATAGAGCTCCCGCTGTTTCGAGGGGGCGCTTATGTATGGCGCCACCAAGTACGTTTTTAAGTGTGGGAGACCCAATGCAGAACGTTGGGATTTGGGGTGTTTATTTTTGACCAAAGATGATTGGATCGCATGAGCACCACGCAGCGCAAGGTAAGGGTGCTTATACATCGCTCTTATTAACTTTTTCTGTTCATAAAGGGGTATGTGTTACTATGAAGAGAAGTGCGCTTATATCTGCGCGTGCTATCTCACCTCTCCTTGTTTTCCCGTCTTTTTACGTCTCTCTCTTTATTTTCACTTTTCTTTCCTCTTTTCTTTATCTTTTCACTTTTTCTTTTCTTTCTCTTTTCACTTTTTTCTTTCCTTATCTTTTCGCTTTTCTCTTTTCTTTCTCTTTTGACTTTTCTCTTTTCTTTTCACTTTTCTCTTTTCTTTTCCCCAATACCAGAGCAACGCTCTAATACCTGGTGCTATCTAATGTTCGCACATAATGTTCTGTTTTCTGGAGGTTTAAATAAGGTGTAGCACGTTGTCTGCTGATTTGCCCTTCGCACGGGTGGCCGTGTTACAGTACCCCCTCCTTCTAGGAGTGGCTAGCCCGGAACTCCCTAACAAGTTTGGAGTCTAGTATGTGCGGGGCTGGACAACCAGACCCGTTGTCTGCCCGCCGCTTTCGATTAGCCATGAGGATTGCACTCCGAGTGGCTGCTTGTAGAGCGGCTTGGGCCTTTCTCCAGGTCCGACGGCACCACTGTATGAACTTTGTGCAGCGGGGACCCCAACCCCAGGTTACTCCTCCAGGAACATGGGGTGGATACCCAAATTTGCGACATGCCGAGAGAGGAGTGCCACAGGGTATTGTGCATACTCTACCCACATTAGATGGTTGGACCAGGATGATGGGTTGGAGGAGGCTACGCACTAAATCTTGATTTACCCTCTCTGTTTGCCCATTGGACTCAGGATGAAACCCCGATGCGAAGGAAAGAGTTGTCTCAGGAGATTCGAAAGAAAATTATAGACAAGCATGTTAAAGGTAAAGGCCATAATACCATTTCCAAGCAGCTAGATGTTCCTGTGACTACAGTTGCACATATTATTTAGAAATTTAAGATCCATGGGACCGTAGCCAACCTCCCTGGACGTGGCCGCAGGAGGAAAATTGATGACAAATCAAAGAGACGGATAATCCGAATGGTAACAAAAGAGCCCAGAAAGACTTCTAAAGAGATCCAAGGTGAACTTCATGCTCAAGGAACATCAGTGTCAGATCGCACCATCCGTTGTTGTTTGAGCCAAAGTGGACTACATGGGAGACGACCAAGGAGGACACCATTGTTGAAAACAAATCATAAAAAAGCCAGACTGGAATATGCCAAACTACATGTTGACAAGCCACAAAGCTTCTGGGAGAATGTCCTATGGACAGATGAGACAAAAATGGAACTTTTTGCCAAGGCAAATTTTGCTAATTATACTTGAAGCATATCATGAAAAGAACACTGTCCCTACTGTGAAACATGGAGGAGGCTCTGTTATGTTCTGGGGCTGCTTTGCTGCATCTGGCACAGGGTGTCTTGAATCTGTGCAGGGTACAATGAAATCTCAAGACTATCAAGGGATTCTAGAGAGAAATGTGCTGGCCAGTGTCAGAAAGCTGGGTCTCAGTAGCAGGTCATGGGTCTTGCAACAGGACAATGACCCAAAACACACAGCTAAAAACACCCAAGAATGGCTAAGAGGAAAACATTGGACTATTCTAAAGTGGCCTTCTATGAGCCCTGACCTCAATCCTATTGAGCATCTTTGGAAGGAGCTGAAACATGCTGTCTGGAAAAGACACCCTTCAAAGCGGAAACAACTGGAGCAGCTTGCTCATGAGGAGTGGGCCAAAATACCTGCAGAGAGGTGCAGAAGTCTCATTGACAGTTACAGGAATCGTTTAATTGCAGTGATTGCCTCAAAAGGTTGTGCAACAAACTATTAAGTTAGGGGTACCATCATTTTTGTCCAGGCCTGTTCCATGAGTTTTTGAGTTTTCATTTTTTTTTTATAATTCCGTTGAAGCATGGTTGAAAAGCAATGTCTGACTTTCATTGGTTAACATTCATAGAATTCTTATTTATTATTACCTTTGTCAGATTAAAGTTATTTCTGTGACCATTGTGAGTTTTTCTTTCATTGACCGAAGGGTACCAACAATTTTGTCCACGTGTGTATACATCGCTCTTATTAACTTTCTTCTGTTCAGAAAGGGGTATGTGTTACTATGAAGAGAGGTGCGCTTATGTCTGCGCGTGCCACCTCACCTCTTGTTTTCTTGTCTTTTTAGGTCTCTCTTTTTCTTTTCACTTTTCTTTCTCTTTTCACTTTTCTTTCTTTTTTCACTTATCTCTTTTTATCTTTTCTTTTTTGCCTCTATCTTCTCTTTTTTTTTCTTTTCACTTTTCTCTTTTCTTTTCACATTTTCTTTCCCCCTATACCAGAGCAACGCTCTATTACCTGGTGCTATCTAATGTTCGCACATAGTGTGCTGGTTTCTGGAGGTTTAAATAACCTGCCGGACAGGTGTAGCGCGTCTCCTCTGATTGGCAATATGGCGGGGTTGCCTAGCACTCTGCCTGTCTATAAATCTGCCTTGTTGTCTGCAGATTTGCCCTTCGTGCAGGTGGTCGTGTTACACTCACAGGTGAACTTCAGAAAAACTATGGGTGACATCACAGAGGGTTTGTCCAAAAACCCTTCCTATTGCACCCCTCCCATTTTTACTAATGCTGCCCAGAACCCCAGTTACTAAATATGGTTTAGCAAGGATTTTTTTTCTACCCATGAAGTTTCATGTTTTTAATGGGTTAAAAACAGGTTTTAACTCAATTCCAGTAATTGCTTAATGCAGGCTCATAATTTGACCCTTTTGAAAAGGTAATTATGATTATTATTTTTTGCCAGGCAGTGTATTTTGCATAACTTGAGTTGGTTTCATACTCACCACATCACATGGACCTCTATATGTGCATCCAAAATAGCCACAACATCACCACTAGCGGCACGCCAACCAGAAACACGAGCTTGGGCGAGGCCCATTTGTCGATCGTGTCTTACTCGAATAATTTTCAGCTGAGGATGCTGCTTCTGTGTGGTGGCAACGTAGAAGTCAAGACTCTCTTTCAGGTCCTCTGTGTAAAAGTAGCATAATAATTAAGGAATTCTGACATTAGCAAATTGTGATTAGTGTTCATGAATTGGTGTTATCCAGAAGTGTCCAGTATTGTTACATTCTACAGTAAATAACAAATGTTCAGGTCATTTAGTCTAATTTAATTAAAATTAAGATCATTAATAAATTTTGAGTTATTGACACATTTATTTTAGGTGATGAATTAAACACGCTATGTTGTGCCACAATCGCAAAATCATAAACAATGTTATGGTGCAAACCATGTTGCATAGTGGAGCTACTGTCACAACTATTCACAATAAATTCAGGTATAAACCTGCTGTGAATCTAACCGATGATCAGGTTTAACAAACCATTAGTGCTGTGATCATCCACCAGTATGATCTCCTTGAGCAGGTGAGTGGGCGTTCTGTGTATGATGCTGTGTATGGCTCTCTTTAAGATCGACAGAGCCTCATTCAGGAAAATCAGAACCACACTGAGTGATGGGAGCTGCTCCGGATACACCTTCTGAGCACACCTGAATAATAAAACAAACGAAAAGGTACATGAGAAAAGATAAGAGAAGCTCTGATTATTGCATATACTATGCTTTGATAAAGTAGATAATTTCTACAGTATACTATATATACGCTTATCCTGCACTAGGCACTAGGAAAGTACAAAAACCTTTATCTTAGTGAGGGGATGTGGTTAATCCCATTGTTAGGGATGCTGCTGCAATTCAAGGACTGTGACTGGTTGATAAAAAAAATAAAAATTTAAATCTGCAAATGGACCTTTTGTAAAAATAGAATACAGTGGAACCTTGGATTATGAGCATAATTCGTTCTGGAAGTGGACTCGTGTTCCAAAACACTCGGAAACCATCATTTTCCCATAAGAAATAATGAAAACTCAAATTATTCGTTCCACAGCCCCCCCAAAAAATACATAAAAATAATGAATACAATATATAAAGTGAAAATAAACCAAATTAACCTGCACTTTACCTTTAAAAAAAAGTACAAATAAATCCCGACAGAGTGTTTCCCTTGGTGCGCACAGGCGCCGTGTGTGTGTGTGTGTGTGTGTGTGTGTGTGTGTGTGTGTGTGTGTGTGTGTGTGTGTGTGTGTGTGTGTGTGGAATTAGCCCCTTCCCTCGCCTCGTTTTACACAGTAACACTCCTCCTCCCTCTCCCCACCTTGCTTTTTAAGTTTCACAACAAACACACACACACACAAACACAGCGGAAACACCGTTTTAACAGGAAAAAAAATAAATCTCTCTGACACTTACATGAGAGTATACTAACGGAATCACTTTTCAAGTTGCACAACCAACGGACACACACACAAAGGAAACACCATTTTAACAGGAAAAACAGAAATCTCTCTGAGACTGGCGTGAGCATACTAACAGAATCACTGCTGTAAAGTAAAAAAAAAAAAAAAAAAAATTAACCAGCACCTTACCTTTGAAATGAATCGCGACAGAGCTGAGTTTCTGTGTGTTTGTGAAGCTGGGGAGGGGTGAAAAGGCAAGAGAGCATCTGTGTGTGTGTGTGTGTGTGTGTGTGTGTGTGTGTGTGTGTGTGTGTGTGTGTGTGTGTGTGTGTGTTGGTTTCAAATTACGCAAGTGCACACACAAGAGACACTGAAAGAGAGAGGGAGATGTTGATTATACAAATAAGAGACGAGCAGAGTTTCTGTGTGTTTGCGAAGCCGGGAAGGGGGGGTGAAAAGGTGAGAGAGTGTGTGTGCGTGTTTCGGTGTGTGTGTCGGTGTCAAATTACGTGTGCACACACACATAGGAGACGCTGAAACAGAGAGGGAGATGTTGATTATACAAGTAAGAGAAGAGCAGAGTTTCTGTGCGTTTGCGAAGCCGGGAAGGGGGGGTGAAAAGGTGAGAGAGTGTGTGTGCGTGTGTCGGTGTTTGTGTGTCGGTGTCAAATTACACGCGCGCACACACATAGGAGACACTGAAACAGAGAGGGAGATGTTGATCATACAAGTAAGAGACGAGCGCTAAGACCCAGCAGGGGAGACTATTACACACAATTCCGCAGTGCAAGAGTGGTGTCAAAATAAGAGGCGCATACGTAATACATGATACTCGGCACTCGTAAACCAAGACTCGCTCGTTTTTCAAATCACAATTTATTTAAAAATTTTGCTCGTCTTGCGGAACACTCGTAAACCGCGTTACTTGCAATCCGAGGTTCCACTGTATATGATTAGATTTGACAGTGAAATCACAGTGTTTGTATATAAAGAAATTGCATAATCATGAATGCAGGCTAATTTTTGAAAAGTTTATGTTATAGGTTAAATATCTTAAAGTTAATTAAAACAGTCAAATACTGAAAATGTGTTAACACAGTCTATTTAAGTTGCACATTTGGATGGTATGTAGCCAACAATCCAAGAGAGATGGGAGGAAGTAAATCAACAAGAAAACCAGCAGTATTTACAGTACTTTTAGCTTTGCATTCAGTGTTTGGAGAATATATATTTTTTATGCCATTTTGTACTCTGCTATTGGAACTCTTATGCCTCTTAAAAGTCCTCCTCTCTACTCTGAACAATTTTTACCATAGGAGCTGTTTTTCAGGTCTAAGATTTTTCGTGAATCATTTTTATCTTTACTAAGATTTAGTCCTAAATTTAAGGGGAAATTCTAAGAAAATGTCATAATTTTAAGAATTTTCTTAGAATTTTGTCACTAGAAGGCTTAAGAAGCTTTGTGATTACGGGCCCTGGAGGCTATCACAGGGGACCTCAGGCATAAGGCAGGGCACACCCTTGATGGGATGCCAATCCATCACAGGGCATACACTCAGACACTACAAGCAGTTTGAAAATCCAAACTGGCCTAATCTGCATCCCTTTGGAATGTGGGAGGAAACCCACCAAGCATAGCAAACATAGCGACCCTTAACCCTGGAGGTGCAAGTCCATTGTGCTAACCACTATGCCACCTAAAAATATATACACTTGCTGTAAATATGTATGGTTTTAGTATCATTTTTTAATAATGACAAAAACAGTTTGTGCTACACTGTACATATAATAAATGGGACCTTGTCCATGGTGTATTCCATTCTCTGGAGGTGCAAGAGAATGCATAGAACTGTAAAAGCAGGAAAAAGTGTTTACTGAAACTGAGAACATATTGTTCAGTTTCTGTACAACAGTTTTTATATTTGCATAAGCAAAATAGACATTTATCTCATGTTTAATCTATCATTGCAAATATGGGTTGGGAACGGCATGGCACGGTATGTCAATGGTTTGCTGACATGAAGGAGATCAATCTCTGTCTTTACCGGCCTTTACAGAAAAGTGGCAAGAAAAAAGCTGTTGAAAGAAATCCAGTTTGTGTCAAGCCATATGGAGGACACAGCAAACATGTGGAAGAAAGTGCTCTGGTCAGATGAGACCAAAAATGAACTTTTTTTCCAAATGCAACTAACACTGCACATCACCCTGAACACACCATTCCCACTGTGAACCATGGGTGCGTTCCTTCAGTAGGGACACGGAAGCTGTTCAGAGTTGACTGATATATCAACATGTCGTCTGCAAATGAACAACTGAGGTTAATGAAACAGGATATGAAAGTTCATTCATTCTAATTGACAGTCTAAAAGGCACTTGGAACTTTATTAAATCTTTTTTTTATTTTTTTCTGGGTCCTTTTCCCTTTTATCTTAGGGGTCACCCAATGGGATAATTTGATCTGCAAAATCTGGCACAGGTTTTACTACTGATGCCCTTACTAACAGGAAATGTCAACTGTGTTTAAAATGAAACAACATTTATCATTAAAACTCCTTCAGTATTAACTATGCAAATAATGATGTATTGTTGTTTGATATATGGTTCACCTTTCAGCAAGACAGTGGCAAGTATACAGCCAGAGCTACAACGGAATGGTTTAGATCAAATGACTGTATATTCATGTGTTTGAAGGGCCCAGTCAAAGTCAAGACCTAAATCCAATTGAGAATCTGTGTCAAGACTTGTAAATTGCTGTTTACAGATGCTTCCCATCCAATCAGACCGAGCTTGATCTATTTTGCAAAGAAGAATTTCCATCCACTTAACAATTATGTGCCACTTTGTGTTGGTCTGTCACATAAAATCCAAATAAAATACATTTAAGTTTCTGGTTGTAATGGTACAAAATGTGGAAATGTGTAAGGAGTATGAATACTTTTTGCAAGGCACTGTAACTGTGTTCTGTTATTATCAGAATTATTTCCTATTTAAGTACAACATCCCAACAAGAGATGAATTAGAAGCGACATGAGTGACTTGTGTTTTGCTAGTTTACTGTAAATGTGGGTTTAGATTCATGTGTAAAACCTGCTTTATCTTTTAATGTTTTATTGTATGAGGTTTTTTTTTTTTTTTAATGTTTGAGTCCACAACACCTGGGATCACGGGTGTCTGGTAGAGGTCGGTTAATTGGTAGCCGATCGCTCAGGTAGGCATTGTATCCGTATCGTTTATAGGCATTCTCCGCCTCACGCTGCTCATCATGGGAAAGATTTCTACCCCAAGATTTAAACAGCGGAGAGTCTGGGAAAAGCAGGGGCTGATGGTCTCCATCACTTTTCTTTTCTTCTCTGTTTTTTTGCAGCTTCTCTACAATCTTCAGCATTTCATTTTGTTTTTCTTGGAACGTCATCAATATGTCATCTGCAAATAAACACCTGAGGTTAATGAAACAGGATATGAAAGTTTGTTCATCTTAATAAACAACCTACGTAAAAAGGCACATGGAGTTTTATTAAAACCTTCTTCTGGGTGCTTTTCTTCTGGGGCACAAGTTTTACACCAGATGTCCTTCTTGTCACAATCCTACCATTTTCTAACTGGGCTTGGGAAGGCACTGGGTTGTATGGAGTGTAGGTTTAAGAGCCTTGCCCAAGGACCCAACAGTGTAGGTCTGGTGCAACACACAATCATACAACTACTCAGCGAGTGAGTCAACAAGCAAGAGAGAGAGAGAGAGAGAGAAAAGGAATCATTCAGTTTTCTTGCACATAACAATAACAACAGCAGCATTATTAAACTCTGATAACCATACTGCATAAAACATTCTCATAAAAAGACATTGCCTTATAATGATGGCTGTTTCTTATCTGATAAAATGCAGCTTTTAATTGCAGGTGGTTGAAGCAGTTTGGTTGAATACTTTTATAAATGTCACCTGTGTTTAAAAATTAAACAACATTTATAATTACAGATGTTAAGGTATCATAGCACAGGTGACAGTTTTTCTACAGTAAAGGCTAGTGTGGGGCCTCCGAGTGGCGCAGCGGTTAAAGCGCTCGCCCTATCATCCGGAGATCGCTAGTTCGAATCCTCTCGCAGCCGGAGGTCTAGAGAGAGCTGATTGGCCGAGCTCTCTCAGAGGGGAGGGATGAGAGGTACTTAGTGCTCCCACATTAATCACGGCTCTACAGCCAGTCAGGGGCGTCTGTGAGCTCGCGCAACGGAGGGAGTGGATAGCGCTGTCCTCCGAGTGTGTTACGCCGCCCCCAACGGTGCGCGAGCGAGCAGTTCGAAAAGATGCGGTCGGCTGGCGTCACGTGGTTCGGAGGAAACACGTGATAGTCTTCGGCCTCCCGGCTGAGTGGTAGTAGTAGCCTTAATGTGGGAGCCCCCTAGTGACGGGGAGGAATTGGACACGACTAAATTAGGGAGAAAATCGGGGGAAAAAAAAAAAAAAGTAAAGGGTAGTGTGTGTGTGCCATACAGGACAGTAGGCAGATTTTAAAACAATACATTTTTACGTTTCTTTTCTTTTTTTTTGGATGTAAACTATAGTGAAGAGATGACAAATCTATGGAAGTATAACAGTGTCAAACTTGCCCAGATTTGAATGACGTGAACTGAACAAAAACATGTTGTAATAAAAATGTTTACATTTTTCAGCATTGCAGTTTGATCTGAAAGAAAAAATATCACATTAAAAAAAAAACACACACACACACACACACATTTTTGCCACTGCAGTGTATTGTGGTTGTATATTTTGCAATGCAAAATTATTGACCTTACTAAATTGTGTTCAAAATAATTTTGAAGTTTTAAAAATACCATCTTAATTATTTTTCAACCTCACAAATTCAGGTCGACAAAAATCAGGTAATAAAATTCAGGTATGAACAATTCAGGTCCTCACATCACAGGATATCACAGGAACAGCAATGGATTGCCGATTGCTGTGTTCCTATCCACAGTCTAGAGTATTTTAAAGTGTGCCATACCTGTGCAGGAATTTGTGATGTTGAAAAATAATGAAGATATTGAAAATATTTTTTTAACAGCAATTTAGTAAACTTAAATATTTTTATGTTGAATTTTTTAAATGCTTGAATTACATTTTTATTTGGAATATAAAACAACAATAAATCAAAGCCAAAAATTTCAAGCATCATAAATGCCTTTTTTTTTTTTTTTTCATTTCACATCAAATTGCTATGCAGGAACATCTAACAGTTTTACTGCAAAATTAAGTTTTTGTTCAGTTCCTGTAGCTCAACATGATATTTCGGTTTGGGAAACTTTGACACTGTTATTCTGTACTTCCGTAGTGTATGAAGGGCCCTATTGTTTCTAAGGAATTTTCCCCAATAATTTGGACTTTTTGGGGATCTTAACATGTCCGAAAACTCAGGTTGGAAGCATGGTTGGAATGTGCTGCCATTAGGATACCTGAGAGCCACACCCGGGGCCATCAAATGAGATTTTTGTAGATATACCCCTCCTAGGGGCTTTATACGATCATCACCAAACTGGGCCTGTGCGATTTCAATACATTGAGGATGCAAGATTGCAAAATAGGGTCATGGCCAAGATGTTACTCTGTTTCAAAAGTGTCAAATTATTGTCCTGCATCAAGCAACGAAAGGACTAAGGACAACTAAGGAGGTTGCTGAAACTATTAAAATTTAAAAATACATTATCAAAAACTGGAAGGATAGTGCTGGGCCATCATCTCTGTGGAAGAAATGTGGCGAGAAAAAAACATCCTGAATAAAAATCACGGAAGGCAAAAAGAATCATCAGTAGAACTCACATCTGTGTTTAATAGGGAACGTATAAGCATCGTTAACCACTGAGTGAGTCATATCATGCCAGTAATAACTGTGTGTGTTGTTTCCTGTTCCTGGTAATCTTAAAATAGTTAATTGCAGCATTAGATATTATTATTAGAATTATTTGCACTATTATATGCACTATCACAATGTTATTTCCTGTATTATTATATTATATCCACCAAAGTAAAGTCATGATATAAATACAAGTGTACATATCATCAATTAACTTATTGTCAGATAATTCATTTAAATGATAATAATATCATTCTCAACAAAGAGGACATTGTTGGCTCAGTGGTAGGTTTTTCACCTGCCATGTGGATGGTCTGGGTTAAATTCCCAACAACTGGATGCAGTGACAATCCCAATGGGGAGGTTTACATCTGGTGTAAAAAAAAAAAATTTTTTGTGTGTGGATCAGTCTGCTGTGGCGACCCCTTGCCAGGAGCTGCCCAAAGACCAACAATATCATTATCAGCAAAGAACATTTACTGCAGTAATATTCAGATAAAACACATGCATTAAGTATTACCCAGTTTCATTTCACGATATACACTGCCTGCAACTGCAAAAGAAAAAGAAAAAAAAAACCTCTAATATTTATATATACTTTTTGCTTTGATTAGGCCAATAATTTGCCCCTTCCGTAACAGAGTAACATCTTTGCTAAACCACAAGATATGTCTTCTGACATGGTTGTTTAAGAAATGAGAAGCTTCTCATTGCATCAGTCAGAATTAAAGTCCCCCGCCACAGATATTTTATTCTTAGTTAAATCTACTTCTTTTTTTCTTTTTTATATTCATTTCCTATAAATAGTCTTTAAGAGTCTTTTATTTTAAGGTCAAGGGTAGTCGCCTAAGCATTTCACTGCATATCGTACTGTGTATGACGGTGTATGTGACAAAGAAAATTTGAATTTGAGAATTAAATGACTTGCTAAACCATATTTACTGCAGTAATTATCCAATGGAATGCTCTTACCTGTTTGTTTAGTTAAATCCAGATGGTGATTTTTTTGTTTGGCCAGATATTGTAAATTACTTGAGGATGAAGATGTTTTACCATTTAATAACGTTATGTAACATTTCTTTGCTCACTGTTGACTTGCTTTAGTGTATGCAATAATTATTTATGTTTTCTAAAAACGTTTCCTGCACCTGGCAACCAGACGGATTATATTTCGAAATACGCCCTAGAACCACTTGCCCGCTTGTAAATATTAATGTCCTGGTGCAATGCACACACATGCGAGCAAGCAAAAGAGGGAGGAAATCGATCAGGGATTTTTGCACATTAAAGATACATCATCAAACTCTTATAACCCTTCTGCATTCACTTCAAAGGCCAGCCAACAGTAACATAAAATAAACAAATAAACATACATAATTACATATATATATATATATATATATATATATATATATATATATATATATATATATATATATATATATATATATATATATTAATATATTATATTATATATCAGCAAAGAACATTTACTGCAGTAATTTGGATATATATATATATATATATATATATATATATATATATATATATATATATATATAAATAAAACCAGTGAGTATCAGATTGTAAATATTGTTGTTAGGTTGCATCTTGAAACAAATAAAATGTTTGCAAAGAAGATTAAAATAAATGTGTTTATTGTAATATTTTTGGATTCTTTAGTTAATTAGACAGAATCTAATCTACATAATCTACGGTGAAAAAAATCTGTTTCATACTGTTTAAGCCATACACTTGCATACTGTAAAAAAAAAAAAAAAAAAAAAAAAGTCAAAATAAATACAAAAGAATTTGAAAAATCATTGAAGCATTGACAGGACTAAATATTCTATATATTATTAGATTATAGCAAACTAGTAACTTCTAATTATCGCTTCTCTGACGCAGCTGGAATTATTTCTATTTTTATTTGTTCATCATTTATATGGCTTTTTTTTTTTTTCATAGAAAAACAAATACTTTTACAGAAACCACAGAAACAGATTGAGCAGCACACCCATAACTAGAATACTCACAGAGTTTTTCAACAGTTTGTTCCTTGTCATGTTCTTTCTTCAGTGCACCATTTTGGTCGTTGTTTGATATCCTCAACATTGTCACATAACAAACCAAGAAAAGTCCCAGAGTGGCACAGATTCTTGCCAGAGTCAACTTTAGGAACCTCATCTTTAGACTTTATAGTTGTGTAAGAACTTTCTCTTAACAAGATGTTGCCAAGAAATGATGGGTGTTGCTTCTCTGATCAAATACAGCTTCTACTTGCTGGTGTTTGAAGCACTTTGTTTGAACTGTTAAATGATTCCTCTGTTTGTAAATCAAACAGCATTTTTAAAGGTTTGAAGTATAAAGGTATCCAACCACTGCAGCACAGGGGAAATTCTTTCTTCAGAAAGGGCCAACGTATGCAGAGGCCACACCTGATTCTTGTGTATAATTATATGATTGATAGATAGATATATAGATAGATAGATAGATAGATAGATAGATAGTTAGATAGATAGAATCATGTTTTTCCCGTCAATCATGTGGATTCCCTGTGTGTGTGTGTGTGAGAGAGAGAGAAAGAGAGAGAGAGAGATACTTATCTGGGAATTGCACATTAAAGCACTTTGTGAAGAACGTGGTAATTTACAATTCCCGTACATACACACAGTATACTCTGACTGGCCAAAAATAGTTGCAGATTTAACTAGGCAAATAGTTAAGAGCCTTCAATAGGTTAATTGCTGCAGTGATAAATATGGTTCAGCTTGATGCAGTGAAGAGCTAAACAACAAAATCAGAAGACATATCATGTGGTCATGGCAAAGATGTTTTCAAGGATCAAATTGTTGTCCTACGTCAAGCAAAGAAAACAACTAAGGAGATTGCTTAAACTACTTGAATCGAGTTAAGAACAAGATTTTTTGGGATTCTTCCTGAGTCTCTGTGATTGAACAGAGCAACTTAAAAAAAAGTATTTGGTCTTAAATGAAGAGGTTTTTGTAACTCTTTGTTTTCTGCAAAAGCTTGAAGATTGAATCCAAAGATTTTCAAAGACTTTGTAAGCCTTAGAAAGACCTTTTCATCCATTAAAAAGTCTTTTTAATTGCAAGTCTTCTCCTATCAACAAGTCTTCTTAAGCTTTCATAAGTCGTCCAAAGCCCCATGCAACATATTTAGCCCCAAGGACGGGGCCCTTAACTCGGCACTTCCGGTTACTACATAACCAGTCATCAGGCCACTATAAAAACGAGCCACAAACACCAGTCTGGTGAGTTGTATGTCCCGGATGCCAGCTTTGCTAAATTCTCTTCTTTATTTCATTTTTCCAGATTTGGAGTGGCCCAGAGACGTCTTCGGCCTCTGCCAGCCCAGCCTATCAACTGACCTTGACTTAACAAGACTTTGTTTGATTTTTTGCTTGAAGACAAAGCTGCACCAAGACCTAAGAAAACTCGACTGATTTAAAACAAATAGTTACAACGACTTGTTGATTGAACAAGACTAACAAAGACTTTTTCATTGGCTTTTTTAACAACAATGCTTATAGAGACTTATGATTAATGACTTGTTAATTGAAGAAGACATCAGAACTTGATTTTTAAAAAAACAAAGAGTTACAAAGAAGACTTAAAAATACTTTTTGTATTGATGACAGACTTTGGAACACTTACAAGACTTCGGGTTTAATCATCGTTTTTTCTGTCTTCCTGTCTTTGTCTTCAATTAATTATTTGGATTTGGCAGAACTTTATGGTACTAAGTTAAATCAAACTACTATACCATTCACCCTGTATGTATACAGACGAATTCCTTTCAATCTAATTATTTTTGTCAGTACTTAAATTGCATCATTAGAGTTTTCCCTAGATATAAACTAAGCCTCTGAAAAAGGCTTAGTTGAACCCCATTGATAGATTAGGTCTACACATCAGACAGGAATCCTTGTCTTTTCTATCAAGATATCTATTTAATAATGCGTGTTACTTGCCCATACAATCAGTAAATATGTCTATACTTCCTAGAGATGCTAAAGTAATTTTTAACTCAATTAATCAATCTACCTTTATTGTAGAACAAAAAACATACCTACGTGTATTTTGTGCACGTAATAATCAGCGTGGATGAATTCGGGTTTTGACCTCAGCTTGATGGCTATTAGGCAATGGTTTTTAAAAGAATCAGTGAGGTTCTGGGAGTAACACTAAAGCCGTTTCTGCTTATATCTACAGCATATTTGCTGTGGCGGATTAAACTTCAGGTTGAAATCTGAAATAACCTGATACATAACTTTTGACCTGTTAAAGATTTTTTTTGGTATAGAAATCTACCACTTCTTCATCTGCTGCTATGTGGTGGGAGGATGTGATGGTTTTTGTTTACCGAGAAATGATAAAAAAAAAAAAAAGAAGTGGAAAAAAAAAGTTTATTTAAAATAGAAACCTGGGGTTTTTCATGAGAGAGAGAACTACATACTGGATAAGGGCACCTGGTGACTGAGGACTTTATTTTAATGAATGTTGTTATTGATATTAGTGGGTGAAAGCAAACTTGCAAAAAAAAAAAAAAAAGTAGTAACGTTTTCCAACACAAAATAATTCCAGACTTTAAGTTACTGCGCCATCTGGTGCACAAAATGCTCTTTAATATTAGAATTTACCTGTTTTATTCTGAGACTATAAAAGCTGCAAGACTGCACTGGATTAAGTTGAACTAATTGAATTTAAAGCTATTTATTTATTTATTTGTGTCACACCAGGCACTGGATTAGACATCAGTTAAATAAAAAAGACCAAAAGCTTTGTGATCATCTTTATTGATACTGCCAAATGTATGTGTGAGTGTGGTATGTGTAATTGTTCGTCTGTCTGTCTTTATAAGTGTCTCACACTTACAACATATTTCAGGGACAAGTCTGTAGACAGACAGTCAGACAAACAGATCAAGTGGAAATAAATAAAGTGTGGTTAAATTGAAAGCCTTTATTCCATTCTTTCCCTGCATCTCCTACTCCTGGTGTTAGTCAGTCATGTCTGAGCATCTCGGCCTGCTGCCGTTCTATTGTCTGAACAACCAGCAAATGAGGGACATACCTGAAGAGACTGATAATAATCCAGTGATAGTGTGAACTTGTGGTATGTGTGCAAATCTCTTCCTCCAAACCTGTAAACTAAGATGACTTTACTGCATTAATATTTTTTTTATATTTTATATAATCTTGATGATATTTTTGTTACTCAGCCAGTGTTCCGGGTCTGGTGGACCCGCTGCATTTTGTAGTTTTTAATTCAACACAATCAATCAATTTTATGTTAAAAATACTCAACAGATGTTTACTTCAGTCTGATTTCAAGCAATATACACAGAATACACACGTGGACAAAATTGTTGGTACCCTTCGGTCAATGAAAGAAAAACTCACAATGGTCACAGAAATAACTTTAATCTGACAAAAGTAATAATAAATAAGAATTCTATGAATGCTTCAATGGAATTATAAAAAATAAAAAAAAAGAACTCATGGAACAGGCCTGGACAAAAATGATGGTACCCCTAACTTAATAGTTTGTTGCACAACCTTTTGAGGCAATCACTGCAATCAAACGATTCCTCTAACGGTCAATGAGACTTCTGCACCTCTCTGCAGGTATTTTGGCCCACTCCTCATGAGCAAGCTGCTCCAGTTGTTTCCGGTTTGAAGGGCGCCTTTTCCAGACAGCATGTTTCAGCTCCTTCCAAAGATGCTCAATAGGATTGAGGTCAGGGCTCATAGAAGGCCACTTTAGAATAGTCCAATGTTTTACAATTTATAACCATGTTATTTTAGAAATGTTCAGGTATACAAAATTGATGTTAGAAATGGTTTGCAGACATACCTGACGAGTTTATGGTTGGTGTCTATGTGCACCATGTACTTGGGGTGCGGACAGAGCATGTTCTGCGAGCAGTACATCGCAGGGTGGTCATCCTGGAGAGAACACCGACACTGTCTACACGATGCATGGATGCACACACCCTATCAAACTGTACCCGGTGCCCCTGTGCCAGTAGAGACCCTCGAACTATACGATATCCTGCATCTGGCATAGATCTCTTCATTTCTGTGATGAGAGCATCACGCTGTGCTGTACATGGCTCTCACGTATAAACCATTTTCAGTCATCCTCCTGAACAGCGTAGCACGAGACACACCCAGTAGCGCTGCGATAGACTTGACTGGCTGCCCGAGTTCTATTAGATAGGTAGGACACGTTTCTGAAATGGAAATTCTTAGGCGTCCACATCCTGTTTCCAACGTCACTGTGTATGAGGTTGCTTAGATTTGAAAGGGCTGTGATGACATCTTCTGGAATATGTATGATTTTACCCAGGGCACTATTAACCACCAGCTCCTGTCTGCAAATGAACTATAGGTAGTCATTGTTCAGTGGCTGTCTCTCCAAGACATGAACCAAACGATCATGAAGTCGTTGAGGAATGTACAGCTGGAGAGATTCCTGAATGATTAAAAAAAAAGAAAAGATGGATTTCAATGTACAGACAGTAAGTTATACTGTGTATAACCTAAAAGAAATGTTTTGAATCATGCTACATATCTTGTTCATGCCACATTCTTTCAATAGTTGTTACAAAGTACAACATGTTGTATGTATTTATTGCTGTAACTGTAAGTTCAAACTGACCTAATAAACACCTGTTTAGAAAGTCATAATGAATGGCCACACTCAAATTATAAAGACAATAGTCAGTCACGTGCTATTTTTACTATGCTGAGTGATTGCATTGTTTCATTTGAAAGTGAAAAACTGTGACAAACGTGTAATGAGGGTGTTTATAAAGATGATAAAGTGGTTAGCTGTGCAATTTTCGGCGAAGTTAATTTATGAATCATTATGAAATACAGGAATAACTTACACGTGCGTCTTGTTCTTGGTTCGCCATGCTGGTTTGAGCGGGTAAAACTTCATTCCTGTGGTAATTAACTCAGATTGCGCAAAAGGTGCGCAAAGCTGAGCTATTTGAGTGCTGCGCTCCTGGAGGGCTGTGATTGGTTGAATGGTGAGGTCGTATCTGATTGGCTAAAGAATACGAGTGACCCACGTTGCTGCCAGCAAAGTCTCAAAAACACACACGAATCCAGTAGTGATGGGAAGTTTGGATCATTTTAGTGACTCGGTTCTTTGAATCTCGTTCACCAAAACGAACGAATCTTTTTTCTTTTTTTTTTTTGCGTCATTTAGTTAATTTCGCTCTCTTGATCAAAATAAAATAAAATGTTACATTTTCAATAAACAGACCCCCAAACACATCTACAAACACAAATTCTGGCTATAGTTTCATTAATTAACTATTACAATGCAGCTAAGAACATATTATGATAAACAGAATGAGCAGCTCACCGTCATATCTTCTAGTCTGAGTCGTTCGGTCTTTTAAATCTAATGCACTTCCTAGCGTCTATGGGAGTCACGTGACAAAAGATAAAAATGACTCTGGACTTGAAGACTCGTTGAGAAGAAGCGTTCAATTCTGTTTCCTGTGTACTGAACTGCATAGCATAGCGTCTACGCGAGTCACGTGATAAACGAACGAACGATTCGGACCGAACAGACTCAAAGTTAACTACTCAGTTCTGTTTCTTTTGATAAATAATGAAGGATATTTGCTTAGGTACTCTGAATTCTTAGAGAAATTTGGTATTCCAATACCTCCACGTGAATTTAGTATTGTAGTTGACGCAATACCAGCAGGATTTGTGAGACTTCTGCAAGACTTTAATGATTCCTTTAAGTATTCAATGATTTAAAAAATTTGTTTAAATGGTATTGATATTAAAGACAGAAAATGTAATAACAAATTTTTAAGATGTTTGATTCACTGCCCTGCAACATTTCGTCATAAATACTTTTGGAATAGCCAGTTTGAAAATATTGACTGGAAATTAATTTGGACGTATAACAATAAATACTGTGTTAATAACAAAGTTAGTGAAGTATACTTTAAAATTATACACATCATTTATCCAACTAACCAATTTCTCAAGAGATATAAAGCTGATCTTTCAGAATTCTGTTCTTTTTGTGGAATGTATGTGGATTCAGTATTGCATCTCTTTTTTGAATGTAAATATGTAAACTTTTTTTGGATTGATGTTGAATTTTTATTTACTACACTGACTGGATCAAAAATTAATATAAGTAAAAGAGATGTTATGTTTTATTATGATAAAAAAAGATATCGAGAAGAGTCACATTTTCATGTTAAATCTTTTAATATTACTAGGAAAATTCTATATACACAAATGTAAGTGGTCATTAAGAACGCCTAATATCTCCCATGATAAGGTGGATTTGAAAATTTATTTTGAAACATTACAAGGACTTTTAAGCCAGAAAGCAACCAGAACGATGAATATATTTAAAGAACTTAATTCCTCCTTTCTATCATAATTGTAAGTATACCCCTCTTTTTCTTGTTGTTATTATTGTTTTGTTGTTGTCTTGTTGTTATTGTTAAAAAACGAAGAATAAAAATGGTTACTATAAAAAAAAAGCGTTCAATTCTGTTTCCTGTGTACTGAACTGCATAGCATAGCGTCTACGCGAGTCACGTGATAAACGAACGAACGATTCGGACCGAACAGACTCAAAGTTAACTACTCAAATGCTGTCCTCCGAGTGTGTGACTCCGCCCCCAACGGTGCGCGAGCGAGCAGTTCGAAAAGATGCGGTGGGCTGGCGTCACGTGGTTCGGAGGAAACACGTGATAGTCTTCGGCCCTCCCGGCTGAGTGGTAGTTGTAGCCTTAATTTGGGAGCCCCCTAGTGACGGGGAGGAATTGGACACGACTAAATTAGGGAGAAAAATCGGGGGGGAAAAAAATCAATTCTGTTTCCTGTACATAACCTACAGAGGTTTTGCGATGATTTGCGCATGCGCGCCTAGGAGACCATGAACGAACCACTCTCCGAGACTACTTGTTCTTCTGAATCACGGTAAACATTCGTTCAAAAAGAATTAATGGTTCATGAACGACCCATCACTAATTCGAAAAGGAAAAACGATTTGCACATTCACAGCCCATGATACACTCGTGAATTGACAAATGAACATTCAAAAATGTTGTACATCTGTGAATTGTGTTGTGCATTTGTGAAACGTATATTATGAATATAGATTTTGTACACGAGTTGTTTTTTTGTGAATATTTTTTTCGTCGTTGAGAACATTTTTTTCTTTTTTTGGATTTTTCCCCGATTTTCTCCCTAATTTAGTCGTGTCCAATTCCTCCCCGTCACTAGGGGGCTCCCACATTAAGGCTACTACTACCACTCAGCCGGGAGGGCCGAAGACTATCGCGTGTTTCCTCCGAACCACGTGACGCCAGCCGACCGCGTCTGTTCGAACTGCTCGCTCGCGCACCGTTGGGGGCGGCGTAACACACTCGGAGGACAGCGCTATCCACTCCCTCCGTTGCGCGAGCTCACAGACGCCCCTGATTGGCTGTAGAGTTGTGATTAATGTGGGAGCACTAAGTACCTCTCATCCCTCCCCTCTGAGAGAGCTCGGCCAATCAGCTCTCTCTAGACCTCCGACTGCGAGAGGTTACGAGAGCAGCCAAAGCACTCTATGCACGTGCGCGCTCAACAGCGCGTTTCTGCGCGTGCAATGTCTCCCCTGTTTTTCTGTGCACGCTCGCTCAACTTTGTCCAATGTTACAAAACTGCCACAAAACCAGCCAATCACTGAGTTCCACACACTACTTCTGATCGGCTGTTCCTTCTCTATCAGCTGGCACTGGGTCTACCATCCAATTAAAATCTACCAGCTATTGCTCCAGAACTGAACCCCACAAACATGAACCCCAAACCTGAAGTTTACCAGTTGACAAGCAATGGAAACCTAAAATGTCTGCTATCATAATGATGCCGCCAATCCTTTAGGTCTGCCAATTTCTGCTTCAGTCTTGAGGTGTACAGTCCTTCAGATCCACCTGTTTATAAAGCCTTCATGATCTTGCTCGAGTCCTGAAGCCTATACATTTGTGCGGTCTGTGAGCTCCACGATCAGAAGCGATGCCTCCCACAGTCCGCACATCTACAAGCTCCTGCTTTATATCCTGATTCTGCCATTCCAAATCACAAACATGTCTGTCTTAATACAAGGCCAGGCTCCTTCTTCTTTGGTTGAGTGTTGATACCATACTGTCATTAAACCTCTTATAATAGAATAGATGCTTTAAAGCAATGTTTGCTAATAATTTTACTATTGTCTACTGAGCTGATGAAGAATTGTGGAAGATGTTTTTTTATTTATTTATTTATTTATTTTCACATCTGTAACACTGCGGTACAGTCTAGTTCTTGACTTACAATTGTGCACAATTCGGTCACCTAAAAACTTTATTTATAGACATCTTTCTTGCTGGAGACCATCTTTGTGATGCAGGAGCAGCAGGGGGCGACATTTCTCCAATCACTGGGCTGCATGTGGCCCTGTTGGGTGGTTTTCTGTGTGTTGGATCGCTCACATTCTGTACTGACAGATTCACCATCTCAGATAGTGGAAGCCTCCGTGCCCGGCTCGCCTGTGTAATGCGGCGTTGTAAACCAGCAACGGCTCTGCCGAGAACACTTGTAAAACCCTTGAGACATGTAAGCCAAGATGAAAGAAAGAAACACAGATGATGTTTTGAGATGGGCTACGCTGATTTTCGAGAAGTTACACCATGATAAGGATATCTTTAATTAATGTTCTGTAAAATTTCCATAAAATGATTAGATAGATAGATATAAAATTTTAAACTAGACTAGACATTGCTCATTTCTATTTCATACTTCCATGTAGGAATTTCTGCAGTCCAACTGTGGGGGCCAAAGGTGACCATTATATTTATTCCCATTTTACGACCATGGTAAGAGCTCCAGTCAGTATTCACACACGGGCAATTTGGGAACGCCAGTTAGCCTGAGCCACATGTCTTTGGACTGTGGGAGGAAACCGAAGTACCTGTAGGAAACCCACCAAGCACAGGGACACCAAGTAAACTCCATGCACACACACACCCAGGTGGGAATTTGACCCAGACCCTGGAGAGGCAAGGCAGTGCTAAACGCTAAGCTATTGTGCCACAATTCCATGCTCGGTCTTTGACTTTTCAGAAAAAACAATAACAGGGTTGCTTCTTTGATCTGGTCTAGGTTCATCCACATTATGTGCTGAAAAACATGAGGTCAGTTGACAACCTAAACCCATTTGACAATCTAGATGATGATGCCAGGATTCATGGTGTTGTTTGTTAATTGGTGATTTCTGAGGCTGGTGACTCTAAATGAACTTCTCCTCTGCAGCAGAGCTAAGTTTTGGTCTTGCTGAGAGCCAGTTTCATCATGGTGCTTGATGGGTTTTGCAAATGCACTTGACACTTGACCCTGGTCTATCAGGAACTGTTCCATAACAGCTGACCTTCATACCTTAAAATAACAAGCAACTGTTGTAGTTGTTACTTTTTACATTTTCATAGTATTGAAATCTCCAGGATTGTTTTAAAATGTAAAATCCAAACTTGTGTCCAAACATTTGACTGGTACTCTAACTGTACAAATGATCTCATTAATAGGATATTTGACAATATAATTTTTAGCATATATATATATATATACACACACACACACACACACACACACACACACACAGTACAGACCAAAAGTTTGGACACACCTTCTCATTCAAAGAGTTTGAATTTGTATTATGGCAAGAAAAAAGGAGCTAAATGAAGAAAAAAACGAGTGGCCATCATTACTTTAAGAAATGAAGGTCAGTCAGTCCGAAAAATTGGGAAAACTTTGAAAGAGTCCCCAAGTGCAGTCACAAAAACCATCAAGCGCTACAAAGAAACTGGCTCACATGCGGACCGCCCCAGGAAAGGAAGACCAAGAGTCACCTCTGCTGCGGAGGAGAAGTTCATCCGAGTCACCAGCCTCAGAAATCGCAGGTTAACAGCAGCTCAGATCAGAGAGCAGGTCAATGCCACACAGAGTTCTAGCAGCAGACACATCTCTAGAACAACTGTTAAGAGGAGACTGTGTGAATCAGGCCTTCATGGTAGAATATCTGCTAGGAAACTTGCAGAAGAGACTTGTTTGGGCTAAAGAACACGAAGAAAACTCGCTGAATGAGAAGGTGTGTCCAAACCTTTGGTCTGTACTATATATATATGTATATATACACACATACACTTCTTTAATCATCTACAAACTCGGCATAAATTCCAAACTATGCATATATTACCTGTAATAAATTGCAGCCTTTCGCAAATTAAATAATTGCACAGGTCAATGAGTGTAAATATGAGTTAATTCACTCATGAAATCTTTGAAACAACTTGTATATTTATTAGGATGTTACATCTTCCAAACATCCTGAACCTCACAAGAAGAAAAAAATATATACATTTTCTTATTTCTATATTCTATTTTAATTTTTCTTCAACGGTGAGCTCACTTTACAAAATAACACTTTTGCTACCCAAATAAAAGTATTAAAAGTAAATTACTATTCATTTCCTGTGTTAAGTAAGACAAGCGGTGGCAAATTGGTGTTGCCAAATTGCCTGTAGTGTGTGTGTGTGTGTGTGTGCGCGCGTGTGTGCCCTGCGATGGATTGGTACCCTGTTCATAGTATAGCCCACCTTGTGCCCTAAGTGTTCTGAGATATCCTCCAGGCCACGCGTGACCCTTAAACAGGACAAAGCGGTATAGACTTATGTTAGTTAACCATAATTTGTGCATTTGCTAATTTTATGCTTAGAAATTACTAGATTTTTTTAAACTTATTTTTTAGAAAAATGCAAAAGATTTCAGAAAAAAAAATTGTACAGTGTTTTTTTGAATAATAAATATTTTTTTTAAATGAACATAAACTTTTGAGAGTTACAAAGGCTTTAAAGCTTATAAAAGCCACACACACACACACACACTTACAAAAATTAGAGACTTTAGGAATTATTTTTTTGTTTTTATTCTAAGAAATGTACAGAGTATAGAAAACACTTCGGTCCATTTCCAAAAAAAATAAGAACCTGTAAACGTCGCATTGAAACAAAACACAGAAAAGTTGTCCTGATGCCTTTGTGCTACTGAGGTATCGACAACTGTTAAAAAACAAACAAACAAAAAAAAACAAGACAGTCAAAGGAAAAAGAAAAGACATTTATAATATAAAAACAAGGCAGGATAAAAACAATTTACAAAATGTAAAGTCGCAAATAAATATGATTTATATTTAACCAAATCTAGTAATTTCACTAGTGTAGACAGAAACACAGACAGCAGAGATGCTGAGGAATCAGTAGGATTGGAACAGTCCCTAACTCACAAGTTTAAAAACTGTACAGAGAGAAAAATAAAAAATAAATCACATCCTTACAGGATCTCGTAAAAAACGATCTTGTTCTACTATCTGAGAACAGAGCGCAGACGTCAAACAGGACGTCATCTACTGCTAAAATAAGCTCTATCTATTTCTGATTTAAAAAAAAAAGGTTGCAAGGTCGACTTCATGTCAGCCTGTTGCTAGTGATTTCTTCTGCTCCTATTTTTTTTTAAATTCATGTGTGCCTATTGATAATATTTATGAAGAAATTATAACTAGCAGACAGTCTTCATGCCAAAAAGAGGGTTCAAAATGTTTGCAGGTAAACATGGACGACATTACAAAATTACTTTAATTTGTCAAAGCCCTTTGTACAAGCGAAACCTCTGATAAAGAAACTGTCACAGTGCTCAGTGCGCGCAGATGGTCTCTTCAACACCCTTACGTTTTGTCCGGTTAGAAAAAGTTAAGGCTGATTTGGTCACAGGTTTAGCAGTGAAAAGAGGAAATGTTTCAGTGTATAAATGGAATAGTGGGAATATATAGTGTGTACGTGCGTCGTGTTGATAATGCGATCATGAGAAATCGCGTGTGTGGCTCGCCAGACTCCAGCTTAATGAGGTAGATAGTCGTGTGGATATCGGCACGGGTCTGGCTGATTTTAAACGCTACAGCTAAACGAATAAAAAATAGGATTGAGTATTTAAAACACAAATTGTTATCAAACACACAATCCACACAATGCCAACTTGTCCTTTTTGAAAAAAAAAAAAACTTACCAAAAAAACATTTTTTATCACAGCTTTTGTTTCCTACCCACACACACACAAAAAAAAAACATTTAATGAAGTTAAAATCATTTAAGTCACCTTCAAAAAAAAAAAAAAAAATCTTCACATCAACTGAGGTCGAGTAATCGTCACAGTTCCACTCACAGTCCCGGTTAGTCACTTCCCCTTCGAAACATTAACTCGTGTATACCCGTAATTAAAAGCACGACACCCTGAGGACGAATAGTGTGAAAGAGGAAGCACCGAAAGATAAAACCGTTTTTCCCCGAATGGAACGATTCGAGGATTGTCTCATGTGGGTTCGGTTTCACGTTTGTAAAGAAGGACCGAAACGAGCAGCTAAACAAATGAGAATCGGAGAGAAGACGAATCATAACGATGCACATGTGAGGGAAAAGTCGATTGTAAAGTGGGAGCCTTGAACAGATTAAACGTCTCCTTGCGTTCCAACGTGTGGATATATTTACACACGTAAACTAGCATGCATGGGGAAAATTTCATCTCATCTCAGGTAATATATACACACACACACACAGTAGCACACGTCTAATCCAAGGCCACTAATTCCAGTAATAAAGACTATCTCTAGTGCATAAAAGCGACCAAGCGCTCCGAGTCCAAACACATTCTACGAACCAAGGCAGCGTTGAATAATGCATAATCACCGTACGTTCACACTAGCAGGCACGTGTTTTGCTTTTTCTTCTTGTTGTATCCAGAGTTTACTTTACGTTAAATACTTCGCTAGCAGATTATCAAAGAGAGCGTGCTGTACTAGTGATATCTTCTCATGAGGTGAAGAAGATATCTTCACGAGTATCCTTCTGTACCATCATTACCGAGAAATAATGGCTCCATGTCACGTACGTAGAAATGAAACAAGCTGACCATCGATGGACCGTTTCTGTGTCGCTTGCTAGTGTGAACGCGAGGCAACATATTGCAGGACTAAGTGAAAAGTCTGACTGAGTTCATCATGAAGAGGAAGGTCAGCTGATCCGCTCACCATGCTCGCCATGTAATCTATAATTAGCGTTCATTCATTCTAACATTCGATGCATGCTGATGCAAAAGGCAACCGTTTCCAGTGTGTCCATGTGGAGTACCTTTTTTTTTTTTTACATTTTTTTTTAAATAAAACACCTGAGTTTTAACTTTGGAAAGAACTGCAGAGTTAATCCACAACCCTGCTGATGTCTTTCCTTTCGGCTGTGCATGCAGACTGAGTTGTACTTCCTGTCGGGTCACATGGGCAGTACTCGCCAGCAAAGTGCAGAAGCTCTCAGACGTTCTTAGGGAGCATAAATTTATAGAAATACAGAGAGGGCTGTATACAAGCCTATCCTGATTGGTATCCTGACCATGTCAAACAGAGTGGATGGAAGGCCACGCACTGTAGCCGTCTACGCTGTTGGCTGGCATCAGAAAATTTATTTTTCAGTAGAGGAAATGCTGCAGGTCTCTGCTCGGCCTTCTCCATGATTTGTCCTTCACCTACAAAATGCACAAAGTGAAATAATGTACTTTAGTTGCAACTTTTTTTTAAATAACTGAGCATTACTCTCACCCTAGCATCATAGTGTTTAAATACACACGTGGACAAAATTGTTGGTACCCTTCGGTCAATGAAAGAAAAACTCACAATGGTCACATAAATAACTTTAATCTGACAAAAGTAATAATTTAAAAAAATTCTATGAATGTTAACCAATGAAAGTCAGACATTGCTTTTCAACCATGCTTCAACAGAATTATTTAAAAAAATAAACTCATGGAACAGGCCTGGACAAAAATGATGGTAGCCCTAGAAAATACTGAAAATAATGTGACCAAAGGGACATGTTAATTCAAGATGTGTCCACTAATTAGCATCACAGGTGTCTATAATCTTGTAATCAGTCAGTGGGCCTATATATAGGGCTCCAGGTAGTCACTGTGTTGTTTGGTGACATGGTATGTACCACACTCAACATGGACCAGAGGAAGCGAAGGAAAGAGTTGTCTCAGGAGATTCGAAAGAAAATTATAGACAAGCATGTTAAAGGTAAAGGCTATAAGACCATTTCCAAGCAGCTAGATGTTCCTGTGACTACAGTTGCACATATTATTCAGAAATTTAAGATCCATGGGACTGTAGCCAACCTCCCTGGACGTGGCCGCAGGAGGAAAATTGATGACAAATAATCCGAATGGTAACAAAAGAGCCCAGAAAGACTTCTAAAGAGATCCAAGGTGAACTTCATGCTCAAGGAACATCAGTGTCGGATCGCACCATCCGTCGTTGTTTGAGCCAAAGTGGACTACATGGGAGACGACCAAGGAGGACACCATTGTTGAAAACAAATCATAAAAAAGCCAGACTGGAATATGCCAAACTACATGTTGACAAGCCACAAAGCTTCTGGGAGAATGTCCTATGGACAGATGAGACAAAAATGGAACTTTTTGCCAAGGCAAATCAGCTCTATGTTCACAGATGGAAAAATGAAGCATATGAAGAAAAGAACACTATCCCTACTGTGAAACATGGAGGAGGCTCTGTTATGTTCTGGGGCTGCTTTGCTGCATCTGGCACAGGGTGTCTTGAACCTGTGCAGGGTACAATGAAATCTCAAGCCTATAAAGGGATTCTAGAGAGAAATGTGCTGGCCAGTGTCAGAAAGCTGGGTCTCAGTCGCAGGTCATGGGTCTTGCAACAGGACAATGACTCAAATGGCTAAGAGGAAAACATTGGACTATTCTAAAGTGGCCTTCTATGAGCCCTGACCTCAATCCTATTGAGCATCTTTGGAAGGAGCTGAAACATGCGGTCTGAAAAAGGCACCCTTCAAACCGGAAACAACTGGAGCAGCTTGCTCATGAGGAGTGGGCCAAAATACCTGCAGAGAGGTGCAGAAGTCTCATTGACAGTTACAGGAATCGTTTGATTGCAGTGATTGCCTCAAAAGGTTGTGCAACAAACTATTAAGTTAGGGGTACCATCATTTTTGTCCAGGCCTGTTCCATGAGTTCATTTTTTAAAAATAATTCCGTTGAAGCATGGCTGAAAAGCAATGTCTGACTTTCATTGGTTAAAATTCATAGAATTCTTATTTATTATTACTTTTGTCAGATTAAAGTTATTTCTGTGACCATTGTGAGTTTTTCTTTCATTAACCGAAGGGTACCAACAATTTTGTCCACGTGTGTAATTACCTCAGACAAAAACATAAAAACAAAACAAGTTTAAACTTAATTCATACTGGAAGTCAAAGAGCTGTTGATGAAATCTTCCGATAAAAGTACATTAAAAAATTTATGTGAAGCATATTATGATAAGGGATCATAATGGTTTGATCATCATCTGACATTATTACACAGTTTTTTTTTGTCATTGACTAATTAAAAGGTATACAGTGGAACCTCGGATTGTGAGTAGCTTGGTCTTTTGCAAGATGAGCAAAATTTTTAAAGATTTAAACTTGATAAACAAGTAGTACGGCTTTGTCTGCCAAGCGTCACATGATCACAACTCGCACGCTACAGGATTATGGGTAATCATCTCCCATGCTCAGTCTCAGTGCGTGTGCATCACTCGTATAGTCAACATCCGCGTCCGTGTGTACTATTTATTACAATATTGTGACCACGTGTGTGGGCACGTGCGTAAAACATAAGCAAGTGTCATTAGAGAGGCTAAAGAGAGGCCACACTCACTCCAAAATCTATTTTTATAATAGCTTTATCGTAGAGGTGCACTGCTCAATCAGCCAGTGACCGCAATTGCCAGGTTTTCAGGTCGGTCGGCCATGATTGGTCAGCTCATTTGCTCATTTGAAGCCACCCGCCTGGTGTTCACAACAGCTCAACACGCACTCAAGATTTTGGAGGTACAGTATCTGACGCAGGTAAATGTTAAACACTTGTATTTTAAGTTAGTTTGTATTGATTACAAACTAACAAACAATTGCCTTTCCTATGTTCAACAGTAAAAGGAAGAGCATTTCCACATGCACAAGGTGGCAAGAACTCCCAGGCTTTGGGACTAAACAGCTATGAAGTACACTAACATCTCGAGTATGAAGAAGTTAATTTTTTTTTAAACATTTTTACAAAATCACAGATACAGAAATTAAACTCAGCATAGCCTGCTATTAGAAAATAATAACAATAATAATAATAATAAAAAATATAAGGATGCCAAAACCTACCTTTCAGACTCCCTGCTTACTGCTAGGACCACTGGGAGCTGCTGCACTCATCATGTGCTGCCTATCACACAAGACACAGTATGGTCATGGTAAAATATACAGTGCAATAGTTAAATATTGTATTTATTACTATGTTATACAAAAACAGTAAAACATATAGTAAACTGAAACATTTCAAGTAAAAGTAAGAATCTGGATAATTTGCAATCACTTGTTTTTCATTGCTAGTCTTGGCAGACTTGACAAACTACAACAAATGTCGCCATTTTAGCAGTTTTGTAGCTAGGCTTTTTTTAAGACCACTTGTATATGCCAGTGTTACCAGTAACCGATCACTGCTCACTACAATTCACAATACCCAATCACTAATCACAATTGTTGTCCCATATGCACACATTCATGTTCTTTATTTAAAACTCGCTTCTTGGTGATTACTTTTCGACTCTATTCTAATTTTTAAAAAATATTCTTTCGACTGTTCCCGTCAAGCAGTTGCCACAGCGGATGAGTCGATCCGCACAAAACTTGGCACAGGTTTTACACCAGATGCCCCTTCTGACACAACCCTCACATTTTTAATGAACTGGATCTTCAGATCCCCAAATCAAAAACCTACAGCCTTAGCCACCTGACACACCACTCTGCCTTTTCTCTATTCTATTAAATTCATAAAACTCACCGTGGATGAAATAAGTGTTCAGGTACCATGCTCCTCTGAGGCAACATCATGCCCTGAAAGTGACCTGCAGTATGTGGGTGCCTATATATAGTTTGTCCCGGGGCGTAGGGCAGGTGCTGGGGCCGCTGCAGCGCTTCCATCAAGTGCGGGTGAGAATTGTGAGGACCGAAATGTCCACCCTGGTGCTGAGGCCTGGAGTACAGTCCACTTGGCACACCGTGAGTTTGGGGAGCTCTGCCCTGCTGCATGCTGGGATGCATGGCCCGTGGATCATAGGGATAGTTGTGTTGAGGCTGAGCAGAGGTGCGGCGATGGGCTGCAGCATTGTGACTGTCTAGATCCAGTATTTCTTTTGGACTTTCAGGAAGATCAGAGTTGTCCTCAGTCCGTGCCTGTTTTGCTGGGGTGGCACCCTCCCGATTCTCAGTGGAGCTGCCCTGGGATGCATCAGAGAAAAGATTCGGAGACATAACATTCCCACCAGAACCATCTGAGCCAAGAGGAGACATGGTGTTCTCTTTCTGCCTGCTACTGATGCCTACACCTGCAGGTGGCAAGTAATTGTTGGGCATCATAGAGGGATGAGGCTGGTACTGAGGTCCTGGCCATTCTCTTGCTGGGAAACCAGGCCTGTTGTTTTGCTGATGCTGGGGATAGTATTGCTGTTGCTGCTGGTATGACGCATGCATGCTGGAATGAGCCTGAGGATGCTGTTGGCCCATGTGGTACTGATGCATGCCACCTTGCTGATATGGAGAGTAATGGGCAGGATTCTGATGAGGGCTCATAGACTGAGACTGTGGTGCTTGGCTTGGGTAGGGCAGATGAGCAGACGCAGGCACTGGTCTGCCCATGTATTTGGTGTAATGTGGATTGACGATGCCATACTGAGGCATATTGGTACTTTCTGGACCATGAGGGTGATTTAGTGGTGCCTGACTGTGTGGTGGTGCCTGTTCTGGCCTGGCTAAAAGGGTTTGTGACTCTGGACTAAAAGGCTGCTGCTTATAGTGACCATTGGCATTGGTAGGAGCATTCTTCAAATCGGGATCGGTACAACCAGGTTCACGGTTAGGCTCACTGGGTCTCTGGTCACCACGTTCAGCAGGAGAGGGCTGAGCAAGTGGTTGGGAAACAGGGTGGCTGGGTGGCAGTGAGGTGAATGTGGCAGGATGTTGAGCACCAGGTTGTGACCCCTGAGGAACAGACTGGGGCATTCCATGGACAGGCCCTAGTTGTTGTCCTCGGACGGATCCGCTTTGGGTCATCTGCTGGTGAGGAGCATTGGAAGACATGTGTGGTGGCCCATTGTGAGGATGCTGCTGAAGTACAAGTGGAAGAGCCTGGTGAGGAGGACTCTGTAACACTCGTTGAAGCATATTCTGGGGGCCATTTGGAGAGACCTCTGGAAGAATGTTGGAAGGCATTCGTTCAGGTACATCTGAGATTTTATGAGTGATCTTCACATTGCCATTATCAGAAGGATGTGTAGGGGAATCCAGATGTTTTTGTGCCTGGGTTTCAGACTGGGGTTCCTTTTGAGCAACAGGACTGTTTTGGGATATGCGTAGATTGCTTTCTTCAGCATTTTTTACTTCCAGCCGTGATCTGTCTTTATTTGGGGGGAATAACAACGTCGGTGCAAACTCTGATGATGTCTTCTGTGATGACCCACCCGACACTGCGGCACTAGGGGTCTGCTGGGTATCACTGGGCTGTTCAGGGCCCTTAGGTGGACCAGGACATGGTGAGCAATTGGACTCCTCAGTCTGTTGTTTATTTGCCGGTTCCATCTCTAAACCTGTTTGCATAAATATAAAAAGGGATCATACAAATCATTTTTAACCAAAAAACTCTTGCCACAAAGAGTTTGAAATTGATATATTAATCTTTTACAAAAATGCCTACCTTTATTAACCCCCGCACCTTGGTCATCTCCCACAAACCTTGAGTTCTGGCTTTCAGGAGCCATGGTGGTATTTGCAGTCTTCGCTGGAGGCGGCTGGTAACCTCCGACGCTGAGACGAGAGGATGATGCCGACAACTGCTGCAGGGCAATCATCTCCGGGCTGTCCATCATTGATCCCACATGTGGCCTTGGCTCTTGAGGGGTCATGGGAGGTCTGTGGGCCATGGGTCCCTGGGAGCTAACTGACGACATCCTGTATTGACCATCAGAATGGGGATATCCAACATTGTGAGGAGGACGCATAATACCATGACCGTAAGGGTGCGGACTACCCATAGCCTGCTCCTGCATCATTGGTCGTCCGGGCTGCTGCTGATTCGAGCCTGGCCATGGACCATAAGTACCAGGTGGAGGGCCATATGGAGTAAAAGAGTTGTGCAGGGGTCTCGGGTAGCCATTTCCCATGGGATGCATGGGCTGCCTGTCAGGGTAATGGTGAGGTCGATACATGTCGCCCTCAGACGGAGTGGTACACAGTCCTCCAGACTGTAGGGCGACTGGTCTTGGACCCAGTGATGGGCCATGAGTGGGGCCAACATAGGAATGCTGCTGGTGTTGAGGTTGAAGGTGACGAGAATCTCCCCCCATTGGGTATCTCGGACCAAATTGTGGACGATTGTTTGGTGGACCCTGAAAAAAGCAAAATCTATTACACCCAGGATTAACATAAAGTAAAGTATAAATATAATATTCATTTTTAAGACTTTTAAAATGTACCTTCTATCATAAATTTGTAGCCATTTATTAAGCATGCAACCACAATGACTACTCAAAATGTTTATACTAAAAAAAAGAATTTTGTTTATTCAGTCAGGCAATCATATGGTAGCAGCATGTGTGCAGATACAGGACTTTAATAATGGCATGGTTGTTGGTGCCAGGCTGTTTTGATTGTTCCAAAACATTAAGGAATTTCATGCACACCTGGGCTCAAGTTTACACAGTATGTGGCAAAAACCAAAAGAGCAGGCTGTGTGAAGAGGATCAGGGGGATGAAACACCTTGTTAATGAAAGAGATCAGAGGAAAATGAGCTGACAGGTCTGAGCTGACAGGAAGTCTATAGTAACACAAATAATAAATCTTTGTAATGAACAAAGTGGAGAAGCATCCACCACCTAATCCATCCACTCAAAGTTTGATGCTTCCTTTTGTGCATACTTTTTCTGCTCATGGCACTGGTGGTTCAAATCAGTATGGCAATTTTCCTCTGAAAACTTTAATCGACTAGGAGTCTCCACCCACAAAACGTTTCATGACATTTTGCATAAAACTGAAATTCCCTGAAGAAAACCAACTACCATACCATATTTAAGGTTATTCCCGTCTCCCAGCTTAATTTACCTCTTCATCCGTTTCTGCATGTTGTTATTTTATTTATTTTTTTTTAGATTTTACTGTTGCCATATGACTAATTATTTAAATAACTATATAAATGTGCAAGTATTCCAATATCTGTACATGACAAAAGCCTTATTCTTTTACTTGAGCAAATCTGCTGCACATTGGTTCTCATGGAATTCATTAAATGATTTTAATCATATTACAGATCTTATATTTATTAACTGCAAAACAAAATTGCAATGTGCTGGTGAATGAACACACTATTACAATGTCTTCAATGATTACAGGCTCGCTCACTCATTATATTATCAAACGCGTTCGTTCTCAGGTAGAAAAGATGTCATACCTGCATAGGGTAACGAGGCATGTGTTGTTGACCATGCTCTCCTGGAGCCCTGCCCATGACAGGCCTCTGTCCTGGGTATGGATATCGGGGGTCCATCATCATACCTTGGGCGTACATTCTGGGTCCAGGTGGACCTGGGTGTCGCTGAAGCTGTGATGTAAAGAGAAAGGCACTTCTGTTGAACTTTTGATGCAATCAATAACAAGTAATTGCTTACCTTATAAGGTTTGTACTCTCCTTTTTTATATATTTTTTTTTATACACACTTCACAGCTATGGACAAGTAAATCACTACACAAAATTCTGTACTTCCTGTAGTAGCAGGTGAAATAAACGTGTGATAAAAGTGTCCTCCTCTAGGTTTGATTACAAAAGTTTACAAATTAAAAGATTACAAAAAAGTTAAAAAGAGACTTATTCATACCTACATTACATGGAAAAAGTTTGAGGACACTTGACCATCACACCCAGAAGGTATCCCACTGTAGATTTAGTCCTCCAATTATTGTTATAACTTGTAATGTTCTGGGAAGGTTTTTGTCCCCCACAATACCCCTCAGGGACTTTTACCCATTCAGCCATAAGAACATGAGTGAGTGTTCAGCAGGGTTGAGGTCAGGGTCTGTGTAAGTATGGGGTTCTTTTACCCACCGGTAACAGAGAATACAACAACTGCTGCATCCATAAAGCCACCAAAAACATGGATGACCCTCTGAACCATCCTAGGGACTCAACGCCCTCCTGACATTTGCGAGAAGGTACACGACCATCCATGCGAACCACAGAAAGCTTCTTTCCTGGTGTGGTCAAGTTTCTTAACACTCTGCTGGGTCCCTAAAATCAAACATCTAAGCCAGTATGACTTAATGCTACAACTCGCAAAGATATTCTAACAGTTCTGAAGAACTGCATAGGGTGTGATGGTTAGATGCCCACATACTTTCGGCATTATACTGTGTAGTATTTGTTCAGTCAGAATCAGAGTGAAATTGGTACATTTCATTCGTTTGGTTTCTCTCTAGATGTAATAAAAAATTTTAAAAAAATCATAGGCTGAAAATGTGTCAAGCTAAGAATACCTGTAGCCTCAAAAAAATGCAAAGAACAAACACACACAGCACTTAACAAAAATTCTCTCACTCTCTCAATCATTCTCTATATCACTTGTCTTGTACAGGGTCACGGGAGGCCTGGAGCCTATCCCCAGGGGACTCGCGGCACTGGGCAGTGTAGACTAGGGGTGCTAGTACTTCGCAGCCCACAGACTCACACCCTACGGTCAATTTGGAAATGTCAATTAGCATGACCTGTATGTCTTCGGAGTACCTGGAGGATTCCACCTGGCGGAAACCCAGCTAACCACTGCGCCACCATGACACCCACTACAAATAACAGTTATATAAATAAATAAAAAAGCTGCTGATTAACTTAAAAAACCACCACCAACAACAACAACAAAAAAAACACCTGAAGAACCTGTCTAAAGAACAGATGAAGAAAGCGCACCAGGAACCAACAAACAAAATGATGTATATTGTGAAATCACCATATATTTCGTGTCATGAAGTGCAGCCTTGCCTGTTGTGACGGGTGGTACATGCCGTGCGGTGGCTCGTTCCCAGAGCGAGGATATGCCATGTTCATGTTGTGAGGACGTGTGGGCCCGTTGCCGAACTGAAAATCAGGTGGTCCATGGGCAGATTTCGAGCCGTTCTCCTGACTGCCCCCGCTGGTTGTTTTGCGTTTCTGCGCTTGTTCCGTGGCCCTGATCAGGCTCTCGGGCCCTGACTGCCGACTGTTCTTGGTCTTTTTCTTGTCCTTGCGCTCGCGGTCATCCTTGTTTAGATGAAACTCCTCATCGGTGTCTCCGTCCTCGGAGGGGAAGTGTTTCTGCAACGCTCTGCTGAAACAGCGCTCCAGGGACTCGGCCATTATCGTGTACTCTGCAGAATGACACAAACAGTTTAGCCCCGTCAACACAAACAACGTGTACAAAGAAATGTGCGCGCGAACACACGCAGAGGTCTCGGCTTCCTTCTCTGTGCTGGCGCGCTGACCAGGTCATTGAGCCACAGTTGACCTTTGACCCTGCAGCCCCTCCCGGTGGGGGGAGCGCATTCTGACAGATGGATGGCTCCGGAGATAGAGGGGCCGCAGGGATGGAATGTCTGTGTGGCACTGCAGGACTCGGTGCACTGGAGAACAGCTCAGTCACTCGCCATTAATCACTGTCAGGGTCCAGGCACACGTACACACTCTTTTGCCCTCTCGTTGCTCACAAAAATACTTACATACTTTGCTCACACACACGTACTTAAACACACTCTACAAGCAATCACAATAAATAGTCCTTTTTTCCCTTTTTTTTTTTTAATAACAAAATGTATTTACCGCTCTCCTCTCCGTTGTACTCCAGGCAGTTCTCAAACATGAGCTTCACGTCGGCTATGAAGTCATCCTTGGCGACGTATTCGCCGTCATTTAGCTTTCTCTCAATGGTGGAAAGATCCATCGGAGTCTTAAAAAGTAGACAGGTGGGAAAATCATTTCAAATACGTACTGTACATGCATAAAGTTAAATGTTTCCTTCAAATTATTATATATTTTTTTGCATTTCGTCACACTTAAAATGATTGAAATCAAACTTTTTTTTTTTATATTACACAAAGATTAGCATTCCTACAGCATGCTGAGAATACAGAGCTGAATTGCGCTGCCTTAAATTTCAGTGACGGGAGAACCAAACGAAGAAGAGTGAAGAAATAATGTTCTACAGCTCTGGAAAAAAATAAGAGACCAATGGAAAATATTCAGTTCATGTTTTTCTTACAGGTGCATGACTTGGTGAGATGAACAGTCTTGTTACATTTTTTTTGGGAACTGCTGACAATATTTCTCCTAAATTCAAAATATAACTGTTGTTATTAAGAGTGTATATTTAAAGGAAATGACATCATCACAACACATCAAAATAACCCAAGATCATGCAGTATTTGCAGAGCTTTAATAAAACAAAATGCAAATCATTTGTAAGCAAATTCTGTTAATGCTTTGGCTAAATAACATTAATAATTCAGTATTTGGTGGAATAACCCCGATTTGTAGTTACAGCTTTCATGTGTTTTGGCTCTCCACCAGTTTTTCAAATTGCTATTGGGTATCTTTATACCACTGTTTTTGCAAAAACACGGAAACAGCTCAGCTTTACTTGATGGTTTGTGAACATCTGTCTTAATCTTGATGACATTCCAGAAGTTATCTGGAGTAAACAGCAGTGGTCTCTTATTTTTTGCCCCCTAGAGCTCTATATTCTGATGTGCGACATTTTTCTGTAACTTAGATTTGAAATCTTAGAACCATACAGTATATGTCGTTATTTCTCCTATGAATAACAATATTGTTTATTTGTTTTTGTTCATATGTAACAACACTCTGGTTCTGTCAAGAACTGACATACGTAGAAACGCAGTTTATGATATGGTTAAGAATGTGTTAAAATGTAAAAAAAACAAAAACAACAAAAAACCACGCTGGCTAATGACTATTAGAGTAAAAACTTTGATGAAAAGTTATCCAGCATTGCTCCAGTTTGCGCTTCTTGGGCCATAATAGAAGAATTCTCGATAAAAGAAAGAAAAGCAAAGATGATCTAGGCTGCATAAACCCTGAATAATACAGATACATATAATATCTAGTGACTATTAACCTGGAAACCTAATATACACACACACTATATTGCCAAAAGTATTCGCTCGCCTGCCTTCACATGCATATGAACTTGAGTAACATCCAATTCAACAATTGGCATCAATGGCAACAATTGCAATCGAGCGTTCGCGATAAATGGCGATTCACATCGCTTTGGAGGAATTTTGGCCCTCTCTTTAATTCAGCCTCACTGGAGGGTTTTTTGAGCATACATACAATATGTACAAATCTGTTCGATGATCTGAATCATTTAAGTGTGACAAAAACAGGAAGGGGGCAAGTGCCTTATGTTTTTTCACAAAACTACACACACAACGTAATTCATCTGAATCACACTGACCGCATCACCGGTCGGTGTTCATGTCCACACTTGTTGAGATATATGGAAAGCTAACCTGAATAATTTCGTGATAATTTGGGGCGTAGGATTCATCCACGGGCTCCAAGAAGGGCCAAGCATCTTTGTGAGCCTTCAGAGATTCCAGCACTGAAAAAAAAAAAAAAAAAATGATGTGTTAAAGCTCAGAAAGTATTGAAACAGACGAAATGAGGAAGTGTGTGTGAGGCTTGGCACCGTGCTTTCCACCGATACTTACCTTTGTAGAGGGCGGCGTAGTCGTCATCGATGTCATAGCTGAAAGAGAAAAAGAGAAGTGGAACTTAGCAATGTGGAACTTAAGCAGCTGAAGCGTGGAGAATTGCGGTGAAAGGATTTTACTGGTAAACTTCCACACGTAAAAACATGTTATAGACTGGGTTCTGGTGCTTGATCATGACTTGGTTACATCGCCTGGCGGTCATAAACAAACATAAAACAATAATATATTGAGAGAAAGCAATATTTTAACGAGAACAGATTTATTTAAACACACACAATGTTAGTATTTCTTCACACACACACACACACACACAAAAGGCAACACCTGGAATCTGTGATGTTAAGTTTTCTCTGTCTTGTTATTAGTTTAGCCATAATTCTTTCTTCAATGTCTAATAAAATTATTGTTTTTTTTTCCTATATAAATTCATTCTCATGTTTAAGGTTATGGAATGTCACTTATGTTACAGCAGGTTGTTCTTAAGCACATGTTCCCTCACAACATTGAGATATATTTCTTTTATTCAGTTCAATAGCACTAATGTTTATGGTCAGATTCGTCTCAACAAGACACATTTCTTACACATTTTAAAGTATTAAAAACTACTAAAAGTATTTAATAAAACACTTCAAATGCTGTGTAAAAGTTCTGTTGGTAATTTGAATGTTATAACTTGGACAAAGCGATCATCTTCTTTTCTCCATACTTCAGTCCAGTAGATGGCGGTATTGCCCATAAAGTTAAAAGACGAAGTAACACAAACTTTAAAGTGTTTACAGATAAGGTTTCCATTTTCAGTTGAAAAAATAATTTCCAAGGAATTTTTAGATTTTAAATAAAGTATAAAAAAAATTGCAAACTTTAAATTGAAATCGACCTACCAAAGATTATGTTATGTATAATCAGTTAAATCAGACAACTCTAGCTTTCATCAGCTTCCAGGTTTTGTTTATTTTCAAGCTACTAAGACAAAATACGAACGGCGTTCAAGTCAAACCGGTGCTTTTGATCATCAATAATAACAGAACACGGTTATGAGAGTATAAACTCCCTTTATTTCTCTATATAATCCGCTGCTACACGAATGCACTTATCCCAGTGTTCAAGGTAGAAAGTTTTCTCAGTATGCCGAAGCCATGACTGGCCAGACTGCCTCCTTCATGTCTGAGACTCCGGCCTCCCAGGAACTCCCTTAACAGCACAAACGTGGAAATTTGCACCGTTTTACTGCGGCTGAGAGTTTCATTACTGTATTTTGTGCTTGAATTTTTCTGTAAATGTCACAAGTCCCGGTTTGACTTGAACGTCACTCTTAATTCAGATAGAAACCTTTCTCCAAAGTACCTTCCTACAAATTTTATTTTAAGATTACTGACACTGGAGACTCCTTCCATTAACATGATTTATTTAACCAATAATCTCTCAATGTTGCTTTCTTTAATTTTAAATGTCTAGAATTTCGAAGGAAATGACATTAATGTCATAAAATAAATCTCTTACATCTCGTTGGTGCGGCGGGTGCGACGGACGGGCGAGTGAGGTTCCAGGTGGAGCAACTCAGCCGGCAAGTCCTTCCCCTGGGACAGGAGCCACGCCCTCTCCTCACGCTGTTTTCTTCTCCGGGACCGCTCTGAACACAGACATGCGCACAGACACACGTGATCATGGGCACGTCCACACACACACGCACGCACACCCATTCAACGGCTCCCAAAAAAAAAAAATTCATTCAGGAGTTCTTTCCTCAAGGCACCTGTTACTCAAACAAGCCTAAATTCAGCGAACGAGAGAAGTGACTCAGCGAGCAGCTTTAGAAGGCAAATTAGATCAAAAGGTTTGTGTGAGATAAAGAACCTGAGCTGGTTTCTGCGCTGATATGAAAGGCCGTGTCGGGCGCACCCTGCTGTGAGGAATAAAGAGGTTTGGGGGGGGGGAAAGGAGCCGCTGGAGAGCTCCTTGGGCTACAATCGTCATCCATTATACATTAACAGGCCGAGCAATCCGGCCCCCAGTGCCACAATCAGGAGTTAAATAACTCTTGCGCAGATACCGACAGTGAACCGGTGGGAGTTTGGGGTGATGAACGAGTTTTGGGGAGTTTTCTCTTCATCTCATCTCGTCGCTTCATTGCGCCGCTTGGGATAAAAGCAAGTTTTGTCGACACAAGACAGCCCGTGTGTATTTGATCTGGCTTCTGTGCCAGCGTTCATGCCCACGGGGCTGCCTTAGAGTTTGTACGCACCTTCAGCTGCTTTCGCACGCTCCAACTCTTCTCTCTCTCGCTCTTCTTGGAGGAGTCGTTCTTCCTCTCGCCGCTGCTCGGTGAGCAAAGCCTGCCTTTCCATGTCCTCCTCCCTCTGTTTTAGATTCACCTCAGACACCGCCTAGGTAAGAAAAACGGAAAGATTTGGAGGTAAATAAGGTGAATTACATTAAAAAAAAAAATGAATTCAAGACCTTTGAAAAAAGAAAAAAACGAAGAAAAAAAGAAAAAATTCCTTTGATTCTCTTGAGGGTACAAGAAGAAAAGCATTACTTGTAGCGCAATCCTCGCAGGAGGCGACGGACGAGCGGATTTACATAACGTCATTCCTGAGACACTGAAAGCAAATGATTTAAAAGCAGAAATTAAAGGACACGTACCTCCTCTTTATTTACGACCTGCTTGTCGGAAAGCCTCAGAGAATTCCGTACGGGAGGATTCAACAGCTTCTGCAGCTGCTCTTTCTCCTGAGAAGAAAATAAGAAATATATACATGAACGTATAATGTCAGGGTTTTTCAGCACCTCTCTTCCTCTCTCAGTCTCCTACATTCCCTGGGGAGCATTTTAAAAGTGTGTGGGGGGGTGGGGGGATTGGAGGGGGTTTGGAGGTCGTCACTGGGGTCAAGTCGCGCCCTGTTGGACTTACCTCGGCACGAGTTAACGTAAACAAGTCAATTTGTGAAATGAAAGCGGGTTAATGGTGAATGGGAATAACCTTGGACATGTATACTGTTGTAAAATATGATTAAGTCGAAAGCGGCGACTTTAGAAGAGAGCATTTACGACCGCACGCGCATCGCAGCACCGTAAATATCCATCTCGGCGCGCATAGTGTATTATTACACCGCTCTTAAATTTGGCAGAGTGAGATGAACTGCTTGAAGTGGAGCCACTTAAGAGGTCACCCGCCCGTCCATGCTGCAGGCCGTCAGTCGCCGGCTGAAGGTAAGAGCCTGCCTTCTGTCAGGGCCTGCACGAGATTAGCGCTGACGGCGTTTTGTGTGTTGTGAGTAAGGGTTATGAAAGATGACCCACTCTTTGTTGCATCTGAGGTCAGTGTGAACTTATCGGTGCACAGAAAGCTCATAAGGACAGGTAAAGGGTAAAACAAACAAACAAACAAACAAACAGAGGGGCAGATAATCGACACATTCACCATAGAGTAGGAAAATCTGGACTAAGAGAAGAAGTGCACTTCAAGGATAATTCTTGAACTTATATTATTTTACCTCACAGAATCACACTAAACACTTCATTATTTATGATATAAACGTTTAATTGATGAATTTGACACAATGTAACCACCAACTCCAAAATACATTTATTTAAAAAGTAAGTAAAGTTAAAAAAAATATATATATATATATATATATATATATATATATATATATATATATAATAGCTAAGAACCAGGGTGGGTGTGAGGTAATGCGTGCTTCCTCTGAAGCACATGAATCCGTGCTGTCGCTCATGCACCCTTGGGTCAGATCGCCTTCACACTAGACTCAATTGATTTCCAGGAATGATCGATACGCTCCCCCTCTCCACTGGCCAGCGTTCACATTATTATCGTTCTCCGTACTCAGGGACTCGTGGCAATATGCACCTAGCTGGTGTGCGAGCCATCTTTAAACGTAAAGAGAAGGAAGGAATGGATGTGTTAATCCTTGTGCTAAGCTTGATATTATTGAGGGAAAAAAAAGGCCAGAGAATTAGATTGGTGCATGGAGAATTTTGGAGGAAACACTGAGGACGTCGTCCACTTCAGTTTTTCAGGTACGACTGGCTTCCATATCTGGTTCGATCCATGCCCGAGTACACTGTACGAGAGGTGTTCCTAAGATTATCATCCAAAACAAAAAACTGAAAATATTTGCCCAAATTATTTTTTGGGGAAATGAACACGTTCATGAACATTGAATCAAAAAACAAACAAACAAAAAAAACTGTGGTATAGTTCTACACCATTGTTAAAACAAAACGATGCATCCGGTTGAAAAAATTTAAGTGTGCCTTCTTCATAACAATACTCCAGTCCATTCAGCACACGAAAGATTTCAGGTACGAAATTCTGCCTCCACTACTCCCTCGACCTCGCACCCAGTGACAACAAGGTGATTACCAAGGTGGAACTTTTCCTCAAGATCCAAAGGGAAGGCTTCTTCAAAGAGGGTCTCCATCAGCACACCCATCGTTTGGAGAAGTGTGTCGCCTTAGGTGGAGGATACAGTATGTAGATACAGTATGCTCATGACCAACATTTGTTTTATTCATTACATTTTTTTTCTTGGCAATAATAACCATTTTATAACCACCCTGCTGTACTGTGCTTGCGCTCGAGGCAACCTTTTCCAGCAGACTCGGGCACCACGGTTCCGGAGCGTGGAACGCTTGTGTTCTCACTGATCAAAAAAGACAAACCAGACGTCGGGGTCAAATGTTCTCAGGAAACAAACCCGGGTCACTGAGGTGAAAACGCCCTCAGATGGCATTGCTATCCGATCCCTTCCTCTTTCGTGAGCAAGACAATGTGGGAGTACAAGTGTGCCATCGCTCACTGCATGAGAGAGGCCGTCCAACCTGCTCTCTCTAGGCTACACATGGGTGTAGCGCCACCTGGAACTCGAACTCGCGACCTCTGTATGAGGCACTTTATCGCTGCACAACTCAGGAATAACAAGTACATTTTTCGAGAATATGATGAGAAAAAAAAACTCCCCAGGCTCTGGCACTTAAAAATGTTGCACTTTATTCCTCGAATATTTCATGCTAGAAAAAGATGAAGATTAATTTTAAACAAATCAAACTAAAGCTCTGATGTAGTCAAGTTTTCCATCCTATAGTCTTTGCTGTATATATATGTGACTGTGTGTGTCTGTGTGTGTGTCTGTACAACTGAGTGTATAAACCCCTGAATAAATTCTTGAGTCTTGCCTTGTGCTCGATCATGTTGCTGATCTCTGGCAGGAAGTTCTGGGTAATGATGCGGAACAGGTGCCGGTCCTGAGGAGAGGTTTTGTCCTTAATGCTCTCAGCCAGTCTGGTCCACTGCTCTTCATTTTCACACACCAGAGACCAGGTTCCACGCTCACGCCCACACCCTGGCACAACACACACACAAATAAGTTCACACAGAGCTCACTACATTACGCTCCGATAACTGAGCGCTGTTTAAAAATAAAATAAAATAAACCACACACACACACAATGTTGGTTTGTTATTTATTAGTCGTGTAGGTTACCTTTACCCAACTGTGGCTCCTCCTCTCCGTTCTCTTCATCCTTAAAAGATTCAATCTCGCTGAAACATACAAAGGAAAGGGAGATGTCAAATTAAGCTGTTTTCATGCTAGGCAGAGAGTTCCACGGAAAAACCACCGCCTGCTGCCTCTGTGCTGACGTGAAATAAGCAACTCGCGCTCTAACGCCGCTATCACACGGTCCAGCAGATGGGGTCCGAGAACCACCAGGGGTGCATCAATCATAACTAGGAGAATCGCAATTTTTGTAGCAGTAGTGGGTTGGGGGGGATTACAAAGCACCATTACACCCCTTATAATAAGTTTATAATTGATTTCAAAAGATATACAGTAGTTGTGCTGAGTTACACACTCAGAAGCAGGAATAATAAACAAATGCCTATTTTTCCTGGATTTACTAGATTTTCATGAACACCACAGTTCTTGTGTAAACGCTCATGCAAATCATGTGAGGATAAATGCATTCAGATCAACCTCGATAGACCAGACGGAAAGTGAACAGATGACGTCACGAAAACATTTTCTTTATGTCTAGTTATAATGCAAAGGTGTAATTAAATATAATGCAACTCTGTAGCTAGTAACACCGACATATCGGTTTTATTGCTCTTTAAAAACTTACTCCATAGCACAAAAAAAAAAAAAGGCAGATGACAGAGCTTTTTAAAACCAGCCCCATTTGATCAGCCTAGCAGCTGCTTTGCATAGGATTGCACTGACAGTTGAGAGGGAAAGAAAAACCCAATAAGAAAGCTTTATCTCAAGTTGATTTCAACTTTCTCAAGCTAGACTTGAAATAAATTCTCAGCTATAAAAAAAAAAAAAAAAAAAGTCAGACTTACACAGGTGACGAATCTTCGTGCTTCTTTTTCGGTGGTCTTCCCCTCCTTTTTTTCTCAGGTGCTCTCATTTCTGGGATTTCACTGCAGCATGGATCATGAGAAGAAGAAGTAGAAGAAGACGACATTTAACTGAACTGATCCTGTGAACGTTGCATTAATAAACCTGTTGATCTAAAGCCTTTGTTCCTGCTTGTTAAGCGTACCTGAGCTCGAGGGACTTCTTTCTGATAGGTGCCTCTTTATACAGGCGAGTACCGTAAAAGTACCAGTAACGTGCACCGTGTCCATCCTGACCCAGAGGCTCGACACGCAAGCTGTCTGCCTCCAGACCCTGAGAGAAAAAAGTCAAGAAAGGAATGACTCTTTATTAAAGAAAAGAAACAACCAAACAAATACAAAAAAAAACTAGAAACACCCAAACTGAGAACATTCTGTATTAGTAAAATGCAGGCGTTTTAGTTTCACTTGTAGCAGGTATGTCACTGATTTGACTGATGATATGGCCGTTAAAAATAATGCAGGTTAAGCAAATATTTGACAGTATATGACAGTAAAACCAACTGGATTATTACTATTCCAGTGAATTATTATAACTGCTGATCATTATAACTGCTCAGCACCGGTTTGCTGGTGCCAATAGTTTTATGCAGTACAGGACCTCACCTACTGCAGAGAAGTCTTTATACGAGCACCCTGCACTTTATGACGCGAGTCCTACCTTCAGCAGGTCGAAGACGTCAGCGGCATCTAGGCGGTAGTCGCACAGCCTGTGTAGGATCTCCGTCTGTGTGCGCACGGGTAGCTCTTCAAAACAGCTCTCCTTCAGAGGGTTTGGTTTGCCCTCCTCTAACTCCCAGCGGTAGTTAATGATGTCCTCCAGATATCCCTGGAAAGCCTGAGGCCTGACAGGAGAAATAAGACGTTCGGTATTTAGCCACTTGTACACTGCTTTTTGTAAATCCAGAACCATGGGAACATGGGGAGCGAGGTAGGAATACACTAGTGATTGGTTCGTTTGGATCATTTTAGTGACTCGGTTCTTTGAATCTCGTTCATCAAAATCAAACTTTCAATAAACAGACCCCCAACACGTCTACATACACAAATTTTGGCTATAGTTCCAGTAATGAAAATATTACAATGCAGCTAAAGACATATTATGATAAACAGAATGAGCAGCTCACGTCTCTCATCTTCTGGTCTGAATCGTTCGTTCTTTTGTAGGGTTTATGGGAGTCACGTGACAAAAGAACGGACGTTTCGGACCAGAAGACTCGAGAAGTAACTACTCGTTTCTTTCACAACCAGGGGCAATCCGGAGTAAAGCCCCATCTTTCACACTTTTCTTTTTTCTTTGGAAAGTGAAAGAAACAACTGTGGTTACACAACCCACAAAATATGTGATGACACATCAATCCAACTTTTACCAATTCCACTGTAAACTGTACTTACAATGCCTTGCAATAGTGTTTATACCCCTTGAACTTTTCCACATTTTGTCATGTTACAACCAAAATAAAATAAAATAATTTTATGTTGCCCTTTCATTTTTTCGCAAGCTCAATCAGATTGGATGGACAGCGTCTGTGAACAGCAAATTTTCAAATCCTGCCCAATATTCTCAATTGGATTTAGGTCTGGATATTGGCGTTGAATAATTTTGTAAGCCACTGTATGACCAAGTGCAAGGGTTTTGTACATCACGATCGTTAGGTTTCACAGATGTTGTCAAACTGCTTATATAAGCAGTGTGATACAAGAACGTTCGCCTGATCGTCTGTCTGAGCCATCCTTGACCAGGAGCATGACAAAACAGGCGTGAGCAGGATCTCTGTGTTGGACGGTTGATGGTTGGTGTGATGGTGTGAGGGCATTTTCACATTAGGAACGATTGACTTGTACATTGCTCAGGAATGACTTCTGCTCCCTCCCCACCCCCACGCTGGTCAGTGATCACATTGTTTTTTGTGCTCCGTTCTTGGGTACGCCTGCGTATTTACACCCTCGGATACATTAGGTAGCAGTATCCACTTACTTGGTTTGTGAGGCAGTATTAAACTCGAGAGAAGAAAAGAACAAAGAAGTTGGCTTGGTTCCTGAGCACAGAACAATTGTGTTCTCGCTGATCGAAATGAACCAGACTTTGCGGTCAAGTGTTCTTAGAAACAATCTGGGGGCTTACTCTCTCCAGTCTTGTAAAACCTCCAGGGTTGGTGTTCTGATCTCGCCTCTGGTTTGTATGCTTGTTCTCCTTGTGCTCGATGGGTTTCCTTTCTGGTTTCTTCCCAGAGTCCAAAGACATGCAGAACTGACGTTCCCAAATTGGGCTTGGTAGTTTTCCTCTGGTTATCCACAGTCCAAAGACATGTGTTTCATCTGATTGGTGTTTCCAAACTTCCTGTAGTTTATAAGTGTATGTGCCCTGCAATAAGTTGGCACCCTATCCCAGGGTGTACTTTGCCATGTGCCCGGAGTTCTCTGGGAAAGGCTCCAGGTTGCCCTTGACCCTAGTATTTATACTCGACACGGACAAATGAATGGATGAATGCAAGTTTTGAAGGCTAAAAAACAGGACGTCCGTCTATTGGCTCTTTTATCACGTTGGGATTTTGACTGGACTAACATCAGCTAAGCATCAGCTCTGGGTCATGTTTTTGTTGTTCTCCTTCATCTGAACGCGAGGAGAGCTGGAGTTCCTACTAGGATGCACAGAAATAAGAGGCCAGACTAGGGGTTGAACCCTGCCACAACACAGACAAGAAAGAGAGCAGAACGGAGGAAAAGAATGGGCTTATCTGGAGAAAGCAGAATGCACTCACTCACTCTTACACACACAGCTGCAGACTCACCCCGCCCCCCAACTCACTATCCATCCTATCACTCCCTCTGTCTCACCCTCCCCAGCCTTCTCCTCCTCCCTCTCCTCCTCCCTCTCCTCCTCCTCTGGGACACTCAGCAAGTGTGTGTGGATGAAAAGGCCAGAGCCCAGCAGCTGTACAGTCCAATAAATCCTGTCTTTTTTTGTTAAACACACGTACCAGCACGATCGTTCCTACCTGCAGTCCGTAGTGATAGTGGCGAGTCTACCTGATGACCTCAGGAGGTCACGGCGCTGACTCGTACCTCTAACGGAAACACCCGTTTCTTAAAGCGGGGCTGCAGCATTTTTTTTTTGGCCTCGGGCAAAGAGCCAGAATGTTTTGAGTGTGTCATGGCAGCGTGACGGGTTAGCCGAACCTGCTGCGCGAGCTACGACACATTCTTTAAGAGCGTTGTAATGGTTGTGAAAGAGCTACCAAGAGCTAGCTTTCAAACCACTGTGAGTGAAAGAGGAGCAAAAACAAAAACAAATAACTTACGTAATGTCGCTTCGCTGGTAGCATCCCTGCAGGAGACAGCAGACCAGCTCAGAGAGGAAGTCTCGGTCCTGTTTGAGCAGTGCTTCTTCCAGCTCCTACCACACACACACACACAGACACACAGACACACAGACAGACACAGGGAGAGTAGCAGGAAGCAGAGGTCAGCCATTTTTACAAGGTTTTTTTTACAAGCCCCGCATTTACCAAGTTATGAGAGCATATCAGGTTTAACGGTTGGGGCCATTCCAATTTTACTCAAAATATTACATACAGTCCACGGGTGAGTTCCTGGGCTCGGCGAGTAGTAACTGAGATTGAAAGTTTTTGTGACTCATTTAGATGAAGTTTGTCGTAATGCATTCAGAAGATGAGAGACACGAAAGACAATGATGTGAATAAACCATGAGCATGTTACGTCTTGAGCATGAAAGCAGCTTGTTAATCTGGATCGTCCAAAAAAAAAGAAAGAAAAAAAAGTGTCAGACATGAACAAAGTATTAACACACTCTACACACCAACAGCTCTTTCTGTGCCACTGCTGTACCAAGTTCTCGATTCTGATTGGTCAGAATGTGTCGAGTAATCCTCTTTAACAGCAGCGCTGGCATTAGTACCACCTGTGATTCAAAGCTTATGATTTTATATTAATGTTATTTATACGTAAAATGTCTGTCACTGTGACCAAGTGCATCTCTGCGTCCCATGGACAGAGACTGATTGACACAGACAGGATAGAGACAGAGTGAATGGGATCGAAACTCTCAGCGTCTGCCCTTCCCTGTGTCCGACTGCCCGTGCCCGTGTCCGACTGCCCGCCCCATCTGCCCGTGTCTGACTGCTTGCCCCCATCTGCCCGCCTGCCCTTGTCCGACTGCCACGGGGACTAGCACAGGAACGACTGTTTACAAGAGGACCTAATGGACGATATCTCATTCTTGGATAAATCATTCTAAAAAATATAATTGCAAATTGATGTGATATGAGAGGAAGACAACTCTCCGGGACACGTCGCTTTGGGAAATTCATCATCATAATATCCTCGGTTTGTCTTGAGTTTGGACAGCCTCAAGCCCGTGCTCCTAATAAATGCCTCGAGGCTCTCAGCAAGGCTTCTGCAGCTGAGGTTCAAGTTCAACCTTGACCTTTCTCCGGCCCGGCGCTGTGCGCTCGCTATTCAGGCTTTATGAAGCGGCAGTAAGCAGGAGAGTAAACTCCAGCTTCGTGAGACAATACAAAGCCAAAACACTTGGCACCAGCGGGAGCCCGAAAAGGCAACGGCTACCAAACCACCTCATTTGTCTGCACCCCGAGCACCGCCCTACCCAGAATGCACTGATGGAAGATGGCTGAGAGGGCAGATATGCAAATCCGCACTGTACCCCCTCCACCCATCCCCTGTGGCCCATGTCCATTTCATTTAGCTCTTTCTTCTGAGCTCTTTCTCAATTTGCTTCTGGCGACAGAGTGCGTTTTTAATCTCGGTCCTGAACATCATCCCATTTTCTTCCTGATGGGAAAAGTGGCGGCCCGATATTAACTCAAGGGCGACCTCAAATTCGTTGTGAGATTCAGAAAGAGCCGGGGTCGGCAAACACACCTCCTGGCTACACGGAGCCAGGAAAAACCTGTAGGACAAAGTCAGCAGGACGAAAAACAGAGACAGAACGAGAGCCGAGGGCAAACGCAAAGTAAGAGAGTGAGCTTGAAAAACTGGATGAGACACGTGTTAGTGCTTAAAGGTTAAAGGAGACGAAGGGGGGGGGGGGGGGGAATCCAGAGTCGTTATTTCAAGCACTGACAAAGACGACACCAGCAGTCTACTGTTTTTTTTTTTTTTTTTAAACGCTGAGCCAAGTGAATTTCCTGGGAGGATTTTAATGAGTAATTTAAAAGCTATTGATCTGCCCGCTCAGGTGTTTGGCAGAAGAAAGAATGGATGTGTCAGACTCCTATTTGAACGAGTCAATTGATGCGGGATTGAGTTTGAAAGGTGACTGGCCTGGCTGTCAAGTGGGCCGGGTGGGAAGAGAAAAGGGAAAAAAAGGGGGGGTGGTTGTTGGGGGAGTCGTGATCCTGTGGGTAATCAGACGCCCTTTTCTCGATGCAGAATTTATATTCGCGTTGTGACGTTTTTTTTTTCAAATCGAGTCTTCCTTTCAAAGCTCGCACTTCACATTCACTTCAATGCATCTTTCTAAGATGGCTGCTGCATCTGATTAGAATGAAGATTAATTCCTTCGTATCATCTTCAAGCGAGCCCGAGGAAATCTGACGAGCAGGAATTCTGACTCCTGAGATCAGGATTTTCTTTAGTTTTTTTTAATATTGCGATTGAACTGATGCAGCTCAATTTCCGGCTTACGTCGGTCAGAAGTAACTGCGAGGAACTCCTCAGATCCTCAGTCACGTTCACACACACACTTCCTGGTCCCTTGACGAGCAGCGAGCTGAAGGAGAGCCCATCTATCAGTGCAGGCTGCACTTTGATCAAACTTCAAACCCGAAAGTCCGGCTGTGGGGGGATTAGCACCGCTGCACGCCGGCTTTGAAGTGCTATTCGGCAGCTCCGATAGTGAAGGAGGGGAATTAATGTGGTGTGTACGGCATCTTTCTTCCACGCGAGCCGACTACCCCTCAACAGCTGGAAAGTTATACTAGTCTAATCCCACGATGCCTGAACAGTCAGGGAACAATCCTAAACGCAGATAACGTTTGTGACTAAATCTGGGAGAATGGTTAAGATCTACATTAGATGAACCCGAGTGTGGATTTTAGATAAAGGATTGGAATTCCTTGAGATAGTACTCCAAAAGTAGCATCATGTGGTTTAATCGTTTGAAATGTACAAGGCAGAGTAAAAAATTATCTGCACTCTGACTGCAGAATTTATTTCAGTTACCTTTTAGAAAAGACAAATATGTCGATTTTCGACATCTTCTCGCTTTTCAACACACTTTGTCCATCTGTTACCAAGCTTTCATATTCCTTCATTAAAAAAATTTGCAAGGCTGTAAATGCATCGCTGTCTTCACCTCATCAGAAGTGAATCTTCGTCCTGCTTTCAGGAAAGCAAACAGGTGAAAGTCAGATGGAGCGAGACTATTGGGAGGATGCTTTAACATCTCAATGTGGGCAGAAGTGTGCGGACATGCATGGTCCTGCACGATCTCGACGCCCTCAGATATCAGTCCTCTGAAGTTTAGTCTTCAGCTCTTCAATAAGTGTCTCACTGTAACGAGCACTGTTGATTGTTGAAGCTTTTTCTTGATAATGTTCCAATACTGGCCCTTGAGAATCCCAGAAAACTGTCAGCTTTGATGAATTTTCCAACTGACGAGTCGACTTTTGAACTTTTTCTCGGTCGGTGATTGAGGATGTTTCCGTTCTATACTCTGCCGTTTACTCTCAGACTCGTAGTGATGAATCCGTGTCTCGTCACCAGTAATTATTCTCTTTAAGAAACTTTCACCTTCCTTAGAGTATCAGCCCACATTTTGTTTACAGATATGCAAACATTTTCTCCATACTGAGCGCAAAGTCTTCAATAAATAATGGCACCAACTACACCCTCAGACCACAACAAATAAATATATATACTAGGGGTGCTCCGATCAGGATTTTTGGGACCTATCGCAGATCACTAGAAATTGTATCGGCCGATACCGATCACCGATTACAGAGTCTACATGAAGTCTTATCATGTAACATTATTTATTAAACTATATCTAACAACAATGTTAATTAAGTATTGAAATGACAAGAAGTGGAATATCATGAATTGACAATTGTATTTATTTGCAAGCAACATGTGCAATACATCAACTTAAAACATAGCAGCCTGTGCTTGGTTAGTAACTGGGGACAGCTTAGAGCTTGACAAATACAACTTTCGTGTATATTGTATAAAATTAAATAAAACAACAGACAGGTGGGACGCGAGTTGCCGGAAGTTCTGCAAGGTCCTGCAAGCATCTGCGAGGACCGGCAAAAAAATTAAACATTTAAACAGCGAAAAATGGAAACGTAATCACAGCGCCAAAACTCGTGGTGAATCATGATGAACCGTACGTTTGGCCACCGAGCGAAACCGCGTAAGTGAGATAGGGGTATTACCGACAACTGAGTGAGCGGCGTGCGAGTTGCTGAGCTCTCCTGCTCTCTTAGCGCTAGCCAACTTTGAAAACTGCTCGTATTCCTTTACGTGACTAACCTTCAAATGAGGTTCGTGGTGTTAAAATGCTTTGGGTGCTTCCTGCCTCGTGGAATTGGCTTGTTACACAGGTTGCAGATTGCTAATGTATTGTCTTTTTCACACAACACATAAAATTGCCAGACCGGTGAAGCCATTATTGGCCGATTATGATCGGCGACCGATCAATCGGAGCACCCCCAATATATACAAAATATATTATATAACTCCACATTGCTCTTTTGTGCAAATCGTAAGTGAGGCATCCATTTTTGCTCGCACCGCAGTTACAGTATTCAGTACATTAAGCACAATTATTTGCTTAATTAAATTAAATTTCATTTGAATTCATTACAATTATTTTATAGAAAACTTAAAATGTAAAAAAAAATAAAAAAATCACTTTTAAATCATGTTTAGCCGTAGTCTTCTTTTTGTTCTAACCAGCCACATAAAATCCCCCCCAATGTGACCTCACATAGGAATATTCACTCCTCCAGCTTGTTTCTTAGTTCTGCAGGTCTCAGCAGGAAAAGAGAGTTCTGAAGGATGAAATACATCATTCAGCTGAGACATTAACACACACACACACACACACACACACACACAGTGGGAACTCTGAGACCCGTGTTCTTGTTAAAGACCTATTGGACCTTTAAAAAAAATGTGAGCGTGATGTCATCACTAAACAATTGTTATTTCTTCAGCTTTCACGGATGAGTCTAAAAACTCTAAAGTCGACTTCTGGCAATACTTACGCCTCATTTGTTTCTGTTTCTCATTTGATTTCTGTTCTGGCACCTAGGTGGTGGAACGAACTTCCTCTAGATGTCCGTACAGCAGAGACTTTGACTATCTTTAAACGGCGACTCAAAACTTATCTATTTCTCCAGTACTTACAGGACTAACCCCCCAACCTCCCCCCCCCCCAAAAAAAAAAAAAAACTCTTCCCAGTTGTGTTAGACTAATCGCACTCAGTTATTGACCTAGTTAACCAAGTGTAAGTATTTATCCAGTAATGTAAACTTTAAAGCACTTTTTGTAAGTCGCTCTGGATAAGAGCGTCTGCCAAATGCCTAAGTGTAAGTGTAAATTTGTTTTGAACTAAACTAAGCATATTTAATCTAGAACGCTCACTCTATACAGTTTTCACTCAATTTTTTTCCTGTTTTTTTTCTCTTTATTTTAAATCCAGCACCAAATGGGAACAGACAGACCTGGAGCAAGTCCAAACACCTGTCTGAGATGCAGGTGGTTTCAGATCGGACCTGGAATCCTGTCCTTTTTGGCTGCCAGGGATGCACATATGCTTGAGAGATCAGACCGAGCAGCACTGCCAGGAAAGCTACAAAAGCTTTCTGATGAGGTTTTATTTACACTAAATGTTGTCAGACAAATTATTTAAGCCCAGTTTGGCATTCGGGCCTCCCAGAAGCAGGGGGGAGAAAGAAAAGAAAAAAAAAGGGGAAAAAAAAGCTCCTGATGTTTCTTTTTCTCATATAAAATGCGTATTTCTTCTGATACTGATGTACAACATGAAACTGACTCCATTCCTTCAACTTTCACTCGGGTCACTGGTTTATGTTCTGCTCAGACGCTATATGGAGGACCGTCACCTCCTTCCTGACTGTACAGGATGCCTTTGTGTGCTTTCATATAAATTCTCTTCACTGGAACTGGAGTGGCCAAACCTGTTCCTGCGCCTGTTCGCAAATCGAGCGCCGTGAAACCATCGCATGTTAGCTTTGAATGGGAAGATTTCATACAGTCCCGATCTTAACGCCATGGAACTGATAAACCTTTAACGATGAACAGAAAGTGGAAATTCCTTGAAATCCCAACATCAGAGGTTGATCTCAGTAATGCTCTTCTAGCTGAATGAACACTAATCCACGTAACTACGCTCCAAAAAAAAAACAAGCGTAAAGGCCTTCATAAAGAGTGGAGCTTAAGTAGAACAGAAAAAAAGAAACTAAATATAGAACAAGGTGCTCAGCAAGTACAGGAGTTGAGTGTCCACAAAATTTTGACCATATAGGGAAGTTTTCGTACATGTTCTCTGTATAATGACTATAAAGTTAAATCTAATCTGAAGGACTCCAATCCCAAGCTCCCAAAATGATTGTGGAATTACGGCATCCCATCCAACCTAAAATCATTACACTATTAAGTCTAATATATAGATATAAAACAAATCATTTCGGTCATGTATCCTCATTCTTTTGTGTGGCGACTCGTGTACAACAACGACTCCAAAATCCATATCTATTTTTTTATTTTGTAATGTATGTATGCATCCTTGCGTTTGAAGTAATAAGACGTTGCAGTTCCTCTATGATCCTGCAGATGGTGGGATCTCAACTATTCACATGGCACAGCATCCTGTGAGATAGGAGCAAATTATCTGCAAAGTTTGTTTAGAATTGTAACAAAATCTGAAAAAAAAATTTTTTGGATTAACTCGTGAAACTTAAGAGAATCATGATACAAATCGTAAAAAAAACCCTAGCCAGCTCCTAACCCAGCTCCTTTACAAACCACATACGCTGACTCAGTGCTACTGATCCAACCGGTGAGCAACCTCAAAGCCTTCAGCTTCAAGACCTGCTCAAGGCAAAATGACCCTTGAACGCAAAAATGAGCCCCCCTGAAAAAAGGCTGATCAGGCATTTTTGCCCTTGACTTGTGTCAGCAAATCTTCAAAGCCTCGGTGGCCTGGTGAAACCAGGACGTTCCTAGTATCAGTCCCTGATGCACACCAGAGGCTCACCACAGATGGTGGGGAGCAGTTAACAGCCGTTGCTACTTAAGGGGAATAATGGGGGGATGGGTGTGGACATCTCCGCCATGTAAAGACTTGTCTCCCGTGGCAGAACTCCCCCCCACCCCCCCACACACACCCTTCCTTGCTTCCTGCAAACAACCTCCAGTGTCATGCCTTTTGCCATGCTGTGTTTTGTGATCTATACTATTCAGACAGACATGTACAGTAGAATTACTAGATTATTGTGAATGATGTTACTTGCACATATCTTATATATTTTATGGTGTTTCACTTGACCACAGTTGGGTCACATGACCATTACAGTTTTGTACCTGTGCTAGGATCCAAACAACTCAACTGAAATTCTCAGAAGTGTTATATTTCTGGCGGGCCTTTACTGTATAATCTCAAGCGATGCATGATTTCGGGTTGGATTTAGGAATTCCGAGTCCTGCCCTCAGATCGAGCGTAGCAGTAAGGTGTACCCAGTAACGTGAAAAGTGCAGCAGTGTTGAAGTGCACAGAGCTTATTTGCTGTGTGAGCAGACATCATCCTGAGCTCTGGGTTAAAAATCCCTTTCCAGAATATGTGGTGTGCGTGATTAGTGATTCAGGTATCGCCACACTGACTCCAAAACCTTTTTGTATTCACACTTTTTTTTTTTAGTGAACCAGAATCGGTTGGTTTTCAGTTCGTTCAGCCGTGACCAGATATTAACGATTCTGTACCGAGCGCAGGAGCTTCCGAGTGGCACAACAGAAATGCATTTTTGTGACATTAAGTTATCCAAAATTTTCCGCGCTCTCAGCTGCTCAACCCGCGTACTTACTGTTACGTTTTAAAACTTTTTCAGGCATTTGAGGAGGTAAAGCGTCACCGTTTCTTTATAATCCTACAGCTGATACACAGTTTTTACGCGCTTTTATTCTTGAATTTTTGCTTTTTTTTTAAATAATAATTATGGCAGATGCAATCGATACATGCTTCTCAATTAAATGTTAATCTCTTGTATTTGAAGTTAGTTTATATTGTTTAAATGTTGCGCTTGAGAAAAAATGTTATAAGCAACAAGCTACACTTAATTACTCATAAATTTTTTTTTAAAGGTATAAATGTAATAAAATTGAGTAAAAATGTAATACCGAATCAGGATATTAATAAAATCCTGACAAAATAAAAAGATAAAATTATAATCGAATCGGCACACAAGGAGCGTGATAACATCGTATCGGTAGGTGACTGGTGATTCCCGTCTCTACCTTCTATAATGCAAACATGTGAACTCTAACACAGTAACAATATAAAACTATGTTAAATCACACTAACCATCAGATACCAGCTCCACCAGTCATTTTAGTGACTCCACAAGTTATTTAGTTCCACTAATCCCTGAAGTGTTGACGGAGCAAAATAACTGGATAAATAAATAAACAAATCATAATCTGCTGATAATAAATGCTGTTTATGGAACTGCTGTATAAAAGCAACATCACACTCTAGGACGTGCTGTTGTGCAATTTTTTTTCCATTCTTTTTTCCCTTTTTCCTTTTTGTGCATGGCTGCGATACCAAAAAAAAAAAAAGGTAATAATAGTTCTCTACTAGATATATGTTAATGAATGACTTTTTGTTAATTGATGTTGAGAATTTAACCGACTAAAAACATTAACTGGTGAGGGTTGTTTCACGTATCATGGTAACCTCTGATTAATTTGAGGCTGTCCAAACTCACAACAAAACTGAGGATATTATGATGAATTTCCTAAAACGACGTGTCCTGGAGTGTTGTCTTCCCCTTAAAACACATCAGTTTTGTTTTTAGAATGGTTTACTCAAGAATGAGATCTTGTTCATTGAGTCCAACAACAAACAGTCGTTCCTGTGCTAGTCTCACTTTTGTCATTCTTTATTCCTTGCATGGCTGTGATATCAAGTTGTCCTGATATTCAGTACAGCAGCACTGAAATAGTATTTAATTAATGGGGGTAAGTAATGGAGGTAGGGTGGGGGGGCAGCTAAGTAAGGCGAGTCAGACCTGTGTCAGTGTCAAGGCTGAGTGCTCAGACACTTCCTGTGGTAGAAATCGCAGCTCGGACCTCATGACGAGGATACCTTCAAGAGGAGTTAATCGTCCCGACAGGAAAATCCGCCGCTCTTCGCGTATCCACTTCCTGTCTGCCCACATGAATCATGATGCATAGCTGTGGGTCTGGACTCCTTTCTCATATCCCTTACCAAACTAATTAGGTCTCAGACTACTACAGATACGCCCGGTGAATTTATGGTAGAGGCTTCAAAAAACAACACAAAGCGGATTAACCATCGAGGTTTAGTACGAATGAGGAAAAACAAATCTTAAAATATGTGCACAGATTTTTTTTTATACATTAAAAAAGCCTATAATAGCTCTCTAGTAGAAATGTTAATCAGGATATTGCTAAGAATTTAACCCATTAAAAACTTATTATTGTTACCTTAGCTATCCTAATACCTTGGCATCCAGGCTCCTTACATGCTCGCTTATAACTTATCTGAACTTTAGCTTGATTGCAATCCACTTCCCCTTGTGTTGTCTTTACTTTCAGTCACAAACCTGACCTCGAACAAAAGTAAATGTGAAAGAACATTAATTATGTATGAAAGGCCTATTTTTTATAGTTTAAACCCTAAACATGCTCCCAAAACACTGTAATTTAGATTACAATTGTAATTTATCTAAATTATATACTGCCACAATAAAGCCTATAAAGGATATTTGGGGTTTCCGCGTAATTGTTGAGGCCGCGAACTTTAAACCGCGACTTATGGTTTATAAAATAATTCATTAAACAAAAGAGCTTGTTATTCGGTAACGCGTCATTGAGATGTCTCGTCCTGTGAGCCTGCGTCTCTCCGAAACGATTGCTGAGCGCGAGTCTCGCTGAGCTTTTGTTCTACACCGAGTCAATCGGCTTCTCAAAGCGCACAGACATCAAGTACATCAATACAACAGGCCCAAACACACACCCACACACACCTCCCTCGTCTTGTTTGTGTCACGTACTGCACCGAGCCCAGGCTTCCCAACACCCAACAGCTAAACTCTTAAGAGTCTGTGGGGTAACACACTTGCTGCTTACCCCCACCACTTTTCCCAACACGCGCACACACGCACACACAAACACAACCACCACCCCCTTTATCACATTCAGCTGTCTAAGAAAAGCCCAAGGTGCAGGGCGTGATGACGCACGAGTCTTCTCGTCTATCTGAAACCGCTGTGTTCCTGCATCAGTTACCAAAACCCCAAACAGCAGATTAGCGCAAAAAAATGATAACGGTAAACTAAACTATCATCAGTCCGTCTCCAGTTTCACTCCGAGCTCAGCACACTCCCAGAGAGAGAGAGAGAGAGAGAGAGAGAGAGATAGGGAGAGAGAGTCGTGTGTGTGTGTTTTTGGAGACAGAGACAGGGAGCCATGGGGAGAGGAAACAATAGAGGCGGCTGAAACAAACCCTAAGTAGTGTGTGTGTGTGCCCCACCCCCCCCAAAACACACTTATTCACTCACACACTCATGACCAACTCCCCATGTGAAGCCATCTAATGCATGTACTGCTGCCCTCACCTGTCAATCACGCCCGGGGGGAGGGGAGGGGTTTATCACAATGTGACTTTGGTACGCTTGTAGAAAGCCTCGAGGTGTAAAAGTTATTATATTTACTCTGGAACTGAGGAAAAGATCCGTTTATACGCGGGGCCGACTCATGTGGACTCTCAAAACTGATTGGTCAGGAAACGTGTGTCTACGTTTCTGAAAACAGGTCCGGCTGTAACGTGAACGACGGGTTGACCTTAAGGCGTTTGTTCTGATGCGTTATCGTTTCTATAGTGAAACACCTCGGGTATGACTGCCGTTATAGATTCTGCTCCCCAGAAAGTTTTTAAAGTGGTAGTTTGACAAAAGAATACGAGGAGACGATTATGGAAGGAGTCGCTAGTGTCTTTGTAGCAGTAAAAAAAAAAAAAAAAAATCCTTTTTAATTAATTAAATCAAATCAAATTAAATGATGTAGATTAAGGTGACACAGTGGTATAGTGATCCCGACATTCTTCTGTAGCTGAGAGGGGAGCGCTCGTACTTCGATCTTAGCAGCATGCGCCAATCGTGCGTGTCTCCGGTTTATTCCCGCCTCCTAACGATATGTGTACAGTTCAAGAAGCCCGACTCTCCGAGGAAGCAGGTGATCGTCTTCACCCTCGCAGTTGAATTTTGGTTTTAGTTGGATTTTATTTGTACCAAAAAGCTCTGAGCACTCACCTGGAGAAACTTGGACTTGTTACCATGTGGACAAAATTTTTAAATTAACAAACAAATAACTGAATATTTCTTGTTCTCTAAAGTGGTCAAGTTTTAGCAATTGGTGCATCTGTATAAATTACAGAGACTAACGAACGTGTACCATTCCGGGAGAATGTTCGTAAGTCGAATTAGTTCATAAGTTCGACAAAGTAAGTCTTGTACACCTTTGACACAAATAGACTATGAAAAGCATTTATAAAAAATTAATAAATAAATAACAGGTTTGGTGTTCCACATTATAGACGGCGCCTTTCAGTTACGAGGGGAATCCCGGTGATTCCGCAGGGTCAGCCTTCCTCATTTAAAGGGAGTCCGGGAGGACAACGCTACATGGAAATTCTACATTGAAAATTTTTGTCGAACCTTCATAAGTCGGGGACTTACTGTACCGTCTGGCATTTCACTAAAATCATCATTCCTGAAGTAAACATATCACACATCAGCTCTTCGAGTGTTTCCAGTGAAAGACGGGGTGTTTGCGCAGGCCAACCTTTTGGCGGACTGAGAACGTAAGCCGCGCTGAGATTTGGTTTATTTGCACTTGAATGAAAATAAAATATACTGTAAGAAAATCAAGCAAAAAAAAAAAAAAAAATCATCCTTTTACTTTCAGCTCAATCCACCTGCTTTACAAAAGAACACACGTACACAAGCATGCCCTAAACTGTTGTTCAGCCAGACTACAGACTAAATCTCCCATTACAATCAGGCTGTAGAGAGGCTGGAAGAAAAGGCGGCCCAGATGAACCGCAGCACCCAGGCAAGAGCACCTCCACCCTCCAGGGGGAAAAAGGCAAAGAAAGAAAGAGCCACCATCTGTGACTTAGTCATGGTGATGCCAACAGGGAGAGAGCTGGAGCAGCAGCAGTGTGTGTGTGTGTGTGTGTGTGTGTGTGTGTGTGTGTGTGTGTGTGTATGTATGTGTGTGTGTGAGGAGCATCATGAATAAGGGCCTATTCAGCACAGGCAGAAAGCACACCCACCCACACACTCCTGACACACTGAGTTCTCAAGAGCATGGGGGCAATAATGGGTGCTCTTAGAAAGGCAAGCTGAAGAGAACGTGCTCGAAAACATAAGATCCTCATCAAAGAGGGTAGAAAGAGTCTTCATGGCACGAGAGGATGAACACGGGTTTCGCTTGTCGCGTCCGACAAGAGCGCTCGAGGCTCTCTTCTGAAATCGCAGGCGGCGAGGATGCTCACAAAAGAGCGGTGCTGGTTCGGAGGAAAAACCTCACGCTCAAAGAAGTATGAAGTCTGAAAGATCAAGAATCTAATTGCTTTTATTTCTTATTGTATAAAAAACTTGTCGAACCTGCTACAACCATAATGATTTAAGTCATGACCTCACGATGAATATATTATGTGGTTGAGAAAGCCTTTTTGGAAAACTTAATTCTGGTTCAGAATCCAAGTGTGTGTGTGTTTGTGTGTGTGTGCGCGTATGTGTGAGTGTCTGGGTCTCCTGTTACTCAGTTAACCGACACTCACGCGCTCGCTCAACAAAGAAAGGCATAAAAAGATGTAATGAAGTAGCAGAAATTGCTGGAAAAACAACAAATACTAACTGATGTCTAGGGCTGGATCCCTCGACAAGTAACTAACACTCACCCTAAAGCATCCGGCCAATGAAAATGCATTCCTGTAACACACCCAAAAACCGCTGGCTCTGGAACACTGGCCCAAGAGCAACCAGCCAATGAGGACACTGTCCTGCAACACTTGGTCAAAAACAGCTGGTCAATTAGGACGCAGCCCCAAAACACCGGCACCCAGCCATTGAGGACACAACCCTCTAACACTGGCCCAAAAGCAAACAGCCAACAAGGACACATTCTTGTAACACCGGTCTAAAAGTAACCAGCCAATGAGGATGTAGCCCTGTAACACCGCCACAAAGCCAATGAGGACACAACCTTTTATCATTGGTGCAAAAGCAAACGAACAATTATGACACATACCTTGTAACACCGGCCTAAAAGCAACCAGCCAATGTGGATGTAGCCCTGTAACACTTGGTCAAAAGCAGCTGGCCAATGAGGACACAACCCTGTAACACCGGCCCAAAAGCAAACACCCAGTGAGGACCCGTCCCTGTAACACCAGCCTAAAAGCAACCAGCCAATGAGGCAGAAGCCCTGCAACACTGGTCAAAAACAGCTGGTCAATTAGGATGCAGCCCTGTAACACCGGCACCCAGGCGATGAGGACACAACCCAGTAAGACCTGCTCAAAAGCAGCAGGCCAATGAGAACGCAGCCCTGTAACACCGGCCCAAAAGCAAACTGCCAGTGAGGACACGTCCCTGTAACACTCCCTTAAAAACAGCTGACCAATGAGGATTTATTGATTTATTTTATTTCATTTAATTACTTTTTTTCACTTAATTTATTTACGTTTTCCTTTAACTTTTTTTGACATGACTCCCCCAAAGCCCGACGTACGAGTGATGGTGTTGTGCAGTGGCTCTGAGCTCTGTGACAGGTGTCGCTATGCCCATGTGATTTAAACAGAAATGACCCAATGGCTTTAATTAGCGAGCTCAATAACCTGGGGTGATCGTTAAAGGACAAGTGATAATTAGGCATCTTTAAGCCACCACAATTATCCTCGGTTCCAGGTATACACGTCCTTAATGATGCAAGTAAATAAACTACAAAACACGTGGAGAGTGTAGCTGGGGATTCACATCACTTCATTCTGCCTGCAAGATTGTTCGGAGATATGGGTGCGTAAAGTGTGTAAATAATTGAAGTGGTCGATGATGACGATGGACTAATGAAGGTTTGAAAAAAAACTGGTTTTAATTTAAGCATAACAAACGTTAAAGATACCAGTATGGTGAATTTTTAGGACCGGTTTGTGTAAATGAACATTTGTGATCCATGGAGATATAGGGCGCGTCACTATGTACATGATTGTCGTTTTTCTTTCTTCTTTTTTTTTATATCCCCAAAAACCAAGAGAGAAGAGGTTTACCCAGGCTGAAACAGCTTCTGATTAAGTCATATCAAAACTGTCAGACAGCAAACCTAAAATCATGCACTGCGTCAAGCAGACGGACTAAAGCTTCCTGGTAAGGGTGTGTGTGCGTTTGCTGTGTTTGTGTGTGTGCATACTCTACGTTATGGTATCCTGGAGAAATTAAGGGCTTTCAGAGAAGTTTACCCCCCTGCCCCACCCAGAGTTTCAATTCTCTCCTCTTCACGGCCAAGAGCCCCTGTCCTAAGGGGAGATTTTAGGGCTCGTTTCACAGCTACACTGCCGGGAAATCAAGCGTGCTCAGCTCAGACAAAGAGCGAGGAGATAGCCTGGGCGATCGGGGTTCTCTTCCTGCAGAGCTACTGTCTCCTCCAAGCAGGGATGCGAGAGTGACAGTGAAGTGTAACCAAGAAACAATGTCACAGGAACTGTTTTTTTTTTTTTTTAGGCTGGCAACTAAGAAAGAAAGAAAGAAAGAAAGAAAGAGAGAGGGAAAAAAAATCCTCTATTGTTGGGCCGTCGGAACCGAACTGATGGGGGGAATGAGCCGAGCGGCACCGGGCACCGGCAATCTGGATCACTGATTTTACAAAAATACAGCGAGCATGGCTCTGGTGCAAACAGGACAAACAAGGACGCAAGTATTTATTGCTCGAGTGTTTGTAAGCATCCCACTGACAGACAGACATTCAGACAGATCTATTAATCCAGTCGGACCGGATTAAAGTCATAATTTAAGAACACATCAAAAAACATCAGTTAGAGTGACATAAACCTCATCTCCACTGTTGGATCAAAAAGCTGGAATAAAGATTTTTTTTAAAACAAAATTTCACCAGGAAATAAAATCAGCCAATTATCAGTCAACTGGCTCCATCTAGATTTGCCACTGATCTGAACCCCAGGATCGACACAAGTGCAAGCTATATAACAAACTAATAAGAATAGACTGGATATGGAAAAAAAACAAAAACAGAAGAATGAATTTGATCTGAACGTGCAAATATTCCCTTCAAAATCCATCCATCCAATCAACCAACCAACCAACCAACATGATGGACAATGATACTTATACTCCGAGATGGGCAAAGTATACAAATTCTGTACTTAAAAGTGAAAATAAAGATTCCCCGAAACAAATACTATTGAAATGTAACTAAAAGTCCTGGATTGACTTCTGTATTTGAGTCGAAGTCCAGAAAATCAAGTCAGCTTTTATTGTCATTTCACCCACATACAGTTCAGACAAAACAACGTTTCTCCATGACCAAGGTGCTACATACAACATAAATTAACACAACCTAACTAGCCAAGATGCCTAATTAGTTGACTTGCTAAGACAACTAATTAACAAAACTCTCTAAGAACTATACAAAAAAAAGTGGAAAGAAAAGCTACAACATGACAATGCAATACCCTGTGATAATGAGTTGAGGAAGTGCAAGTAAATTATCTATTAGATGATGAGCAGCACCGGATGAAAAATAATAAACAGAAAAAGTATTCATGTATTCAAGTATCAAAAGTACAGTTTAAGTTAGCTAAAAAAAAATCTAATTTCTTTCTGTCTCACTCAACCAGCTTTTATTATGAGTTTGTACACCTGCTGCATTATTAGCTGTGTCTCTGAGGAAAGACATGTCACACAATTATGCATAATAATCAGCAGGTGGCAAAAATCCAAATACTACACACACCAATGTGCTTAAAGTTAACGTAGAGTTGTGCAGAAATGCACTTAAGTAGAAGTACAGTTATTTGCTGTAGGATGTAGTACAGTAAAAGTGAAAATACTCGGGTAAAGTACAGATACAACAACAATCACAACACAAGAGAATCCTCTTGCACTCAGATTTGTGTGCCATTTCCCAACATGGCTAGACTTTTTTTTTTTTTTAAACCATCCTTTCGGAACGCAGGCGAAAATAAAGCAATAATCTGTTTGTGCTGCTGGGACGGCAGAGCATTAACGCCGAATGCTTGTTTACGTGTGACGTGAAGAGACTTGGGTGATTCAGTTCAGTGTGATGATCGTTGAAGTATTCTCCTACCTAGTCTACATAAACGCTTTATCTACAATGCTCTGGCTCAGTCACAGGATAACCAGGCTACTGTCGATCATTCCGTCAAAAAACGGCACAAAGCCAAGCAATCTCCAAGCGTTCCTGAAAGCATCTCGTTAAAACTTAAAATCGGTAACAAGCTACGAACTGGGCATGATCTCTCAACATGCAATCTTCCTGATTTGAACATTTTGACCACATTTTTATCTTTACATCACAAGAATAATGAGATTTTCTCAACAGCTCCTGCATTTTTCTCTTTCCTTTTTTCTATTTTTCTGTTGGCCGGGGTTTAAACGAGCCGATAACATTTTCTCCCTATTGTGATCTAATACAAGAAGATCCTCTCCTCCTGTCTTGTTTCTCAGCTCTACTTACTGTTCTCTTGGAGGCATCATGGCTCTGCAGTAGATCATTTACTTAAACACTGAAATGGCGCATTTGGAAAAGGAGGTAGAGGTGTAAAAAAAAAAAAAAAAATTGGACTGTTATACACACACAGTTCGACTAAATGATGTCATGATGAAAGTTATTGTTAAATTTTTCTCAGAATTATTACGGTAATGATAGCTGCAATGACCTAAAGTAACACGTCTATCGGTTCACTTATAAGATTAAGAATCGTGTCTTTCCAGCGTTCACGAAATTCATGCTCTTGTTTTTTTTCCCTATTATTTCACACCGTTTAATCTTCTTTTGATGATGGAGGTCTTTTGGCAGGGTTGCTTTTGTACCAAAAAATGAGTTAATAAATAAATAATATAAAGTAATAATAATTATAATAAAATAATAATCCAAAACATTTACATTAAATAAACATAACCAAAATTAATTCAGTAAGTTTAAATTAAAATGTGAACATTTACAGTACAGACCAAAAGTTTAGACACACCTTCTCATTCAAAGAGTTTGAATTTGTATTATGGCAAGAAATAAGCAGCTAAGTAAATAAAAATGGTAATGAAGGTCAAAAAACATTGTCAGTCGGAAACATTGGGAAAACTCTAAAAGTGTCCCCAAGTGCAGACACAAAAACCATCGAGCGCAACAAAGAAACTGGCTGACATGCGGACCGCCCCAGGAAAGGAAGACCAAGAGACAGCTCTGCTGCGGAGGATAAGTTCATCCGAGTCACCAGCCTCAGAAATCGCAGATTAACAGCAGCTCAGATCAGAGAGCAGGTCAATGCCACACAGAGTTCTAGCAGCAGACACATCTCTAGAACAACTGTTAAGAAGAGACTGTGTGAATCAGGCCTTCATGCTAGAATATCTGCTAGGAAACCACTGCTAAGGACAGACAACAAGCAGAAGAGACGCGTTTGGGCTAAAGAACACAATAAAGGACACAATAAAGGACACAATAAAGAAAACTCTTTGAATGAGAAGGCGTGTCCAAACTTTTGGTCTGTACTGTATATAAACAATAAAACATGTAGGGCTGCACGATTTGAAAAATAAATAAATAAATAAATAAATCTTCAATCACATTGAGATTATTTTGACACACTGCTATTAAACATAGCATTTTGTATTCTACGTTTATAGGCTAACAACAAATTACCGAACAAATTATCTTATAAAAAGAATGTTTTGCAATATTTTAAGTATTTTAAAAAATTATAATAAAAACCTTAAATTACTAAAAACTACATAAATTCTGCAATAAAATTATTTATTTAAATAATTAGAATAATTACAAAAGGTCCGGCGCTTTCTGTAAACGCCGTTACCGTTTCCATAGTAACAGCTAATCCACAGGTACGTGAATGCCAGATGATTGAGATAAAAAGTTTTTTATTTTTTAAATATAATCATTAATACAGATTGTTGATGGAAGGAGTCGTCAGTTTCGGCGCGTTGTAACGGTTAAATGTGACGGGGGCTTTCCGGCTGCTCTGTAACGTGACACGTTGAGTTTTTTTTTTTTTTTTTTTATGTTTATATCTGCTGTAAAATAACTGACAACATGCACGAGCATCACAGAACACTAACAGATAAAGAGTTGAACACGAGACATCCACAGTTTCTGGTGGTTTTCCTACGGAACCTCACCACTGAATGTTTTATTCCTTAAAATAAGAGTTCGTCCAGGTGCTGTGTGACCTTGAATCCTTATAATTTGAATTAAATGGTAATTTCCACGTGGTAATCCTGCCATTTGCATCGAATCGGCCATTTAAATTCCTTCATTCTGCCCACACCTTTTTATCCAAAGCGAACGGAGTCCAGCAGGATCCTGAGTGAGGACGCTGGATAAGCACGCTGGCTCGTATCTGCTCTGATCCTGCTCTGCGTCTGTTAGAGCGGTTGGGGTCTGGTTATCAGGATATGCTGAAAGCAGATGAAAGTCCGCTGCCTGCCTCAGAACAGATACTCCAGGAAAGTTTAAAACGTAAAAACACACACAGACACACACACCCACACAATAAGCAAGGAAAATTGACGCAAATCTATGCAGTGGAAAATACAAATACGTCTTTTACTTCTATTTGTGCGTGAAGCTTTGTTTGGAATTGTATTCCGTGGCTTGAACCTGTGTGACAGCTTTCAATAAAAAAAAATTTATAATCGAGTGGAGAAATGAAAATAGACGAGGGGCGTTCGAGTCAAAACAGGACTCGTCATGAAATTACAGACGACTTCAAGCGAAGTACGGTGATGAGACCCTTTGCAGCAGTAAAACATCTGAACGGTGCAACCGTTTTAAAGAAGCCCGCACCGTACGTGCGTGGGTGGAACGCCTGACCCTTGAAAATCAGCGGATAACTTGTGATCGACTAGCGGAAGAGACGCATCCGTCTGTGGGGACTGTACACACGATCGTTTACCAACACTACTTGCTCGTTACAGGAGTTATTGCCACATCCGCCCTGTACAGTCCTGACCTCGCTCCAAGGCATTTCCACACGTTCGGGTCATTAAGAGCGTTCCTGGGAGGCCGGCGTTTCAGATACCAATCAGGCGGTCCGATCAGGGCTACTTGAGAAAACCATTCTACCTTGATGTTATCCAAGCAGTAGTGAAACACTGGTATACTGTACGTGCATTAATATATACACAGCATGCGGAAAAATATACAGTACTCAAACCCGGGCACTTGCAATTGTCGGCCTGACATGACTCTAGCTGCACGGGTCTCTTGACAAAGGGCTAAGTATTCATAATTGAGCATCATTTCCACTCATACGGTTTGAAAAAAAAGGTGGCAGGAAAGGTGGCAAGACAGTACTAATTAACACAGTTATGCTGTCTATTTTTACAAAATTTCACCATTATGATAGCGTACTGTGTCAACATTACACAAGCATGTCGTCTTCTCATCCACATACCATGGTAAATCACCAAGCTAATAGTGTGCATGTTAGTTTCTTTCATCAGAAACAAACAACGAGGTAATATTGTTCGTCTTTCCAGTTCAGTACTGTATATATTTTGGAGCACAAAGTATTGTATGAATTTGAACCGCGAGCCTTGAAATCTAAGAAATACAACTTTAGGTTCTGTTTCATTTCTCATCTCGCACAAAACCCTTCAGCATTTGTTGATCAAACTGGTCTCGTGTTGCATATTGAAAGAAATACCCAACATGTGCAATGCAACTTCCTGTCAGCTGGTTTACACTTCCTTTTAAACTCGTACCTTAAACAGGCTTCGGTTTCAAAACAACTATGGCACAAGGTCAGAAAGAATTTATATTCATGAAGCGCGCACTGACCCTTGCTAACAAGCAGAATTATAAACAATTCAATGGCAGAATTATCGTTATGTCTAGTGACATGAAAAGACTTTTAATGAAGATAAGTGACCTGAACTTGACGACCTAATCGAGGAGCTCAAAAAAATAACCCGACATGCGTCAGGAATTAAGCTGGCAGACTGCAGGGAGAGAGGAGAGCAGGAGGGGCATGGGATGTGAACATAACACATGTAACACACACTCCTACCAATATTACATCTGTAGTATTTGAAGGTCGTGTGACAAACACCCGACTTCATAAGAACTCGCTTTCCTTGAAGGAAGTAAAAGTAATAATGAAACTGTAAATAATCCATGACGGACCAAAAAAAAAAAAACTCTCTCTTATTACAAACCAGAGAGTTAGTAGTTTGCTGGATCAGATTATTTTTGTGATAACTGGAGTTTTTTCTTTTAAATAAACTTCTTCCAAGCAAACAAAGTTTAAACTAATCTGCGGGTTCTTTTTAATCTTTTCAGTTAGCAACAGTTTTTTTTTTAGTTAGCTGAACGTTTTTTTATTTGAAAATAGTTTTTGGATTAATTTTAAATGGAGTTTTACATTTTTTTATTGATCAATTCATGTCTGTTAAGTTAATTTTGTTTAGTAGAACTTTTAATTAACTTGAGGTTGTTTTTTTCGTTGTCGTTGTTAACTTGAGGTTGTAGTGGGTTTTTTTTCGTTGTTGTTGTTAACTTGAGGTTGTAGTGGGTTTTTTTTTGTTGTTGTTGTTAACTTGAGGTTGTAGTGGGTTTTTTTTTGTTGTTGTTGTTAACTTGAGGTTGTAGTGGGGTTTTTTGTTGTTGTTGTTGTTGTTAACTTGAGGTTGTAGTGGGGTTTTTTGTTGTTGTTGTTAACTTGAGGTTGTAGTGGGTTTTTTTTGTTGTTGTTGTTAACTTGAGGTTGTAGTGGGGTTTTTTGTTGTTGTTGTTAACTTGAGGTTGTAGTGGGGTTTTTTGTTGTTGTTGTTGTTGTTGTTGTTAACTTGAGGTTGTAGTGGGGTTTTTTGTTGTTGTTGTTGTTGTTGTTAACTTGAGGTTGTAGTGGGGTTTTTTGTTGTTGTTGTTGTTAACTTGAGGTTGTAGTGGGGTTTTTTGTTGTTGTTGTAGTGGGGTTTTTTGTTGTTGTTGTTGTTGTTGTTAACTTGAGGTTGTAGTGGGGTTTTTTGTTGTTGTTGTAGTGGGGTTTTGTTGTTGTTGTTGTTGTTGTTGTTAACTTGTTGTTGTAGTGGGGTTTTTTGTTGTTGTTGTTAACTTGAGGTTGTAGTGGGGTTTTTTGTTGTTGTTGTAGTGGGGTTTTTTGTTGTTGTTGTTGTTGTTGTTAACTTGAGGTTGTAGTGGGGTTTTTTGTTGTTGTTGTTAACTTGAGGTTGTAGTGGGGTTTTTTGTTGTTGTTGTAGTGGGGTTTTTTGTTGTTGTTGTTGTTGTTGTTAACTTGAGGTTGTAGTGGGGTTTTTTGTTGTTGTTGTTGTTAACTTGAGGTTGTAGTGGGGTTTTTTGTTGTTGTTGTTGTTAACTTGAGGTTGTAGTGGGGTTTTTTGTTGTTGTTGTTGTTAACTTGAGGTTGTAGTGGGGTTTTTTGTTGTTGTTGTTGTTAACTTGAGGTTGTAGTGGGGTTTTTTGTTGTTGTTGTTGTTAACTTGAGGTTGTAGTGGGGTTTTTTGTTGTTGTTGTTGTTAACTTGAGGTTGTAGTGGGGTTTTTTGTTGTTGTTGTTGTTAACTTGAGGTTGTAGTGGGGTTTTTTGTTGTTGTTGTTGTTAACTTGAGGTTGTAGTGGGGTTTTTTGTTGTTGTTGTTGTTAACTTGAGGTTGTAGTGGGGTTTTTTGTTGTTGTTGTTGTTAACTTGAGGTTGTAGTGGGGTTTTTTGTTGTTGTTGTTGTTAACTTGAGGTTGTAGTGGGGTTTTTTGTTGTTGTTGTTGTTAACTTGAGGTTGTAGTGGGGTTTTTTGTTGTTGTTGTTGTTAACTTGAGGTTGTAGTGGGGTTTTTTGTTGTTGTTGTTGTTAACTTGAGGTTGTAGTGGGGTTTTTTGTTGTTGTTGTTGTTAACTTGAGGTTGTAGTGGGGTTTTTTGTTGTTGTTGTTGTTAACTTGAGGTTGTAGTGGGGTTTTTTGTTGTTGTTGTTGTTAACTTGAGGTTGTAGTGGGGTTTTTTGTTGTTGTTGTTGTTAACTTGAGGTTGTAGTGGGGTTTTTTGTTGTTGTTGTTGTTAACTTGAGGTTGTAGTGGTTTTTTGTTGTTGTTAACTTGAAGTTGTTGTGGTTTTTTGTTGTTGTTAACTTGAGGTTGTAGTGGGGTTTTTTTGTTGTTGTTAACTTGAGGTTGTTGTGGGTTTTTTTGTTGTTGTTAACTTGAGGTTGTTGTGGTTTTTTGTTGTTGTTAACTTGAGGTTGTTGTGGTTTTTTGTTGTTGTTAACTTGAGGTTGTTGTGGTTTTTTGTTGTTGTTAACTTGAGGTTGTTGTGGTTTTTTGTTGTTGTTGTTAACTTGAGGTTTTTTTTTTTTACTTAACAGGAAGGTTTTTCAGTTACCAGCAAGTTTTATTCATAGTTAATTGGATGCATTTTCTTTTTTAAGGTTAGTTTATGAACTATAAATCACATATTGAAAAAATGTGTTTACGTACAGCGTCTTGACTTAAAATTATACTACATCCTCATTAAACCTATAGCATGTGGGGAAAAAACTCAGAATTCTAAAATGTAGTCAACACACCTAACCTTTCAATCGTACCACCTTAGCCTTGAACACATACTAATTAATTAACACATTAATGCTCAAACACTAAATGCTCAAATATAAGAAATACTAAATTTCACCAACACAGCTTACATATTTAGTCTTCAATCTAAGCCTAAACAGTCATGAAGGTCAGGAATTGAAATTGTCTGTGACACTGATGTCGAAGCCAAAATTTTCTTAACCATTTTTAAAGACTTAAGATTTACATTTTAAATTGTAAGGTCAACCTGGACTTAAACGATACAACCGGTGGTGAAGTTGCATGCAAAGCAAATGTCCAGGAAAGCATGCAGTCTGTGAGACTCTTGGTCAAATAGAAAAATATCAACTTAATCAGATCTTTCAACTGCTTCCAAGAAAACACTACACTCACTTAAAATTCGTCCTTTTTCTTCCCTCCCTACTGGCCGACCTCGACCTCGTCCTTCAGGCGATTCCACAACTGACTCCTTAACTCCGAGGTCATCGACCCCATAGACATTTTTCCCCCTGGTCTACTCACTCATCGCTTTACATTTGATAGTATGTGTAGTGAAGTTAAATTGTTTTATCGCATGTCGAGCGTAGAGCACCAAGGCTGAGTTCTGCTTCTGATTGAGTTATGCGTGTGAGGAGTTATTTACATGTAAGAAGTAGCTCGACTCTCAAACGCCTTATCTGGGTGCGCAAGTCCACTTCTAAAGAAGTTCCATTTCAAGTTTACATTATAAACGTCATAAAAACGTACTGATTGTTTAAAATCCAATTTCTTTACCCACGGATGTTGCTTCACTGTGAAACCGGTATCGAATATTGAGCCTACTTTCTTCCTGTCAGAGATTTAGACCTACGAACAGAATGCGCCGGTCATAATTACAACTTGGGACTTATCTATAAGCCGAGTTGACAGTGTGTCACATCTGTACGTCATGTCTACACGAGATAAGTGATAATTACACAATTCTTTTTTTTATTTTTCTTATCAATAAGACAAAAACAAATTCTTTTTGTTGATATTACACAACAACACAAGAAAAGTCATGAAGGCAGCATTAATCCTGGTGAGAATACAGTCATATGCAAAAGTTTAGGCACCCCTTCATAAATAACAGATTTTGGTGATTTATTAATTGAAAAGATGTTAACACAGTCTTTCTTGGAAATAGAAAAAAATGCACAATATTTTCAGCAAACATTGGTGCATAGTTACTTTTTATGTCAAATTGAAAGAAATATCAAAAATAAAAACATTATTGTGGCACTGTGCAAATGTTTGGGCACCCTACATGATCAGTACGTAGTAACACCTCCTCTGGCAGATATCACAGCTTGCAAACGCTTTTTATAGCCAGCTAAAAGTTTTTTTTATTCTTGTACTTGGGATTTTCTCCCATTCTTCCTTGCAAAAGGCTTCTAGTTCTGTAATATTCTTTGGTCGTCTTGCATGCACAGCTCTTTTAAGATCTACCCACAAATTTTCAATGACGTTTAAATCAGCGGACCTTGATGGCCGTTCCAAAACCTTCAGCTTGCGTCTCTTGAGGTATTCCATAGTGGATTTCGAGGTATGTTTAGGATCATTGTCCTGTTGTAGAAGCCATCCTCTTTTCAGCTTCAACTTTTTTTTACAGATGGTGTGATGTTTGCTTCCAGAATTTGCTGGTATTTAGTGGAATCCATTCTTCCCTCCACCCATGCAATGTTTCCTGTGCCACTGGCTGCAACACAACCCCAAAGCATGATAGATCCACCCCCATGCTTAATAGTTGGCAAGGTGTTCTTTTCATGAAATGCTGCTACTTTTTGTTCTCCAAAGAGTTCTATTTTAACTTCATCAGTCCACAGCACTTGTTTCCAATACGCATCAGGCTTCTGTAGATGTTCTGTTGCATACTTCTGACGTTGGATTTTATGATGGGGATGCAGGTAAGGTTTTCTTCTGCCACTCTTCTTGTGGAAAGGTGCACCACCACTCCGGAGTCTGCTAAATCTTCCTGCAGGTTTTTTGCAGTCCAATGGTGGTTTTGATTTGTCTGTCTGACCAGCATACGAGCGGTTCACTCCGAGAGTTTTCTTGGTCTTCCAGATCTCATCTTGACCTCCACAGGTCCCCTGAACTGCCATCTCTTAATTACATTTCTCACTTTGGAAACTGCAAGCTGACAACGTTTTCCTATCTTCTTGTAGACTTCTCCTGCATTGTGGGCATCAATAACTTTCATTTTCAGAGTCTTACACAGCTGCTTGGAGGAACCCATGGTTGTTGAATGTCCGTAAGTGTGTGCACAAGGTTTGAAGAGTCAAAGTATTTGTAAAGCTTTGAAATTAGCATTTACTAATGACAGCTGTTGCCATGCATCAGATCTAACGAGCTGATTAAGGTCTGAAATCTTGTAAAAAGAATCTGAGACTCTGGAACTCAAGGGGTGCCCAAACTTTTGCACAGTGCCATATTGTTCTTTTTGTTCAATTTATGGCATAAGAAGTAACTATGCATCTGAAAATATTGTGCTTTTTTTTCCCCCATTTCCAAGAGAGACTGTGTTAACATCTTTCAATTAAAAAAAAAATCATCAAAATCTGTTTTAGGGGTGCCTAAACTTTGGCATAAGACTGTATCTCCGAGTCACACTGGCTATGAGGTGAGAATACATGCTGAATGGGACTCCAGTCTATCACAGGTTCAAAATAAAATGAATGAATGAATGAATAAATAAATAAATAAAAGAAAGAAAAATTACATTTTCAATACAATCGATTTTCCTTCCATCTTTAAAATCTGTAGTGTCACTAAGCACCAAACTATGGGACAATTGAGAGGGGAAAAAAAAAAAGAACCTGAAGAAGAAAACAATCCATAAAACTCCACACAGACAACCCAAGGGATTTCGAACGGATTCTGAGGAGACGTGTGTTCGTCTCAAACACGATGCCATAAAAATGTTTCTTGCTCATCCTCTGAGGACGAGTCCCAGCCACCCAAATGTGTAAGATAAACACCGGATGATACTTTGCCTGTGAAATTAATTACCAAACAACAACAACCTACAACCAAGGATGGCTTTGTGTGCTTGTTACAGCTTTCCTGGGGACTCGGCGTGTGACATGTAAAGCTTCAACGCTCCATCTTTAACAACAAAGCCATGCCAAGTGCGTTTCACACCTCTGAGGGGGAAGGAAAGGAAGAAAAAAGAAGAAAAAAAAAAAAACAGCAGGGGGTTGAGTGATGCACCCAAGTCGCCTTTTTTTGGGGGGGGCAAGGAAGCTACCGATAAAACTTGTAGCACTTTTTTTTTGTATTTCAGGGAACGTTAATTAAATGCCATTAATTAAAGCGGCACCTTTAGACTAAATGAGTCAGGGTTCGAATGAAAGCCCTGGTCTGCTCTGAACGACTCGTGAACAATGAGGGAGACGCCTGAATGATGACTAACGCTGAACTCATCCTGCATTTGGCTTTAAAATTGAAGCAAAAAAAAAAAGGAAAACGACTAGACAATACAGGAAACGGAAAAAGACAAAAAAATATATGATTTTCTTAACTTCTACGTAACGTTTATCGTCATGATACCTATTGGATGTTTTTAATGAATTACAACAGGTTTAGCAAAAGTATGTGTCACCCAATGCTCATGTAGGAAACGTGGGGTGACGTCCCTCATATGAGGGACAATGGGAGACTTGTGTGTGAAGTTTAAACAACTTGTATAAACATCTCAACATTCTTTATTATCATTGTCAAGATTATCATAATTATTATTTATTACTAGCTAAAGTACCTGATGGTTAAACAGTTTGTATAATGTAATCTGTGATATTATTTCAGGTTTCAGGTGTCTAACCTATTAATACGAAAAAAAATTATTTTGTTAGGTTGAGTATCTTACGCCTTGTTTACACTAAATTGTACATCTTTAACCGACATCCAAATACACTCAGTTCCTTAATCAGGGAGTGAATCACAGATGAGAAATCGAAAAAGTAGATATCCGAATAAGGATGAGGTTTTGTCTTAAAACGACTCCAGCGTGTTAAAATTCACTTAAAGCATGTCAGCGCTGTAATTTCAGCAATGAAAATATTAACTAATACCAGCAAAAATATTCAGTTTTAATATCGCAATCAATATTTAATTAATAGCTATTGGTGCAGGTGTTTGTTTACATTGAGCAAGAAGCTTTACACAACATTTTGATGACACTTATGGCACATGTTTAACTTCGGGCAGATATTTAACTACAGTAATGCCAAAGTTTCATTAAATTTCAGTTTTGCGTGATGCTGTGAGAAAAATCAGACACAGACGGAACATGTTCTGAGACTGGTTTCAATTTCTCTAATGTATGAAACGTAAAGATATCATTGAAAGAGCGACTTCTGACCAACATACAGACAACGCCTTTCTTTTATTTAGATAGATAATAAGGTTCAGGTTAACTCATGCACTTTATCTGATGTATAAATGAAACGAATGAAAGATCAGATCAGAGGTGAAGATAAATCAGAACACAATTCACAAAAGTTCACAAACACCCTCCTAATGTCAGAGAATACTTCATAGAATGTATTTTAATTAGACTTTAAACAAACACACACACTAACCCATTCACTCACACTCATTAATCCACAGCGACTACACTCACTCGCTCACACACACTCACCCACTCACTCGCTCACACACTCGCTCGCCCACTCACACACACTCACCCACTCACACACACTCACCCACTCGCTCGCCCACTCACACACACTCACCCACTCACACACACTCACCCACTCGCTCGCCCACTCACCCACTCACTCGCTCACTCACCCACTCACTCGCTCACACACACTCACCCACTCACACTCACCCACTCACACTCACTCACTCACACTCACCCACTCACTCACTCTCTCACTCTCTCCCTCACACTCACCCACTCACACTCTCTCCCTCACTCACCCACTCACTCACACGCTCTCTCTCTCACTCACCCACTCACTCACACGCTCTCTCTCTCACTCACCCACTCACTCTCTCTCTCACTCACCCACTCACTCACACGCTCTCTCTCTCACTCACCCACTCACTCACACGCTCTCTCTCTCACTCACCCACTCACTCACACGCTCTCTCTCTCACTCACCCACTCACTCACTCACTCACCCACTCACTCACACTCACCCACTCTCTCACACAACACGGAGTTACCCAGATGGTAATAATGACGTCATTTGTGTTTTGAATGTTCGTTAGGCGAGCTAGTTCTGTTTGTCGATAAATAAAGCGAACAAGCAAACTTTTTTATTTTGGATTCCCTGAAACTTGTATTTTTTAATATACGAGTATATAAATTATAATTATAATCTAAACTTCAGAAGTAAAGAGATAAGAACACAACGTTAGGAGTTATTTAGGGTTAGGTGCGCGTGAGACAATAGTTACGACAGTTGCGGCTGCTTTCAGACTCGCCGAAGAAAGAGTTTAAATAACTTGTTAAACGCATACATGTGTGTCATTTTAGTCAAACGAATGAAGCATTACCTCTATTTCAAAGTCCGGTAAGTTAAACGCCGTCCTGAAGAGTGAGCAGAAGTGCGCTATAGCGGGGACTTCCCACCAGGACTGGATCTCGTCCGCTGAAACTGCTCTACATCCCTGGGACATTTTTTGTTGTGTTTTTCAGAGACACTCGTTCAGTATTATCTCACATTAGGTGTCGTTCGATGCTGACGTAACAATCCGACTTCCTCTCCTGTCCTCGGTTCTTCTTTTTGCCATAGGAGTTGTTGTTTTTACGTGAACAGTAAAACTCCCAGCTCGGTTGCCATCGCGACTACAATCTGACTCAATCACGATTTCACAACCAGGAGAACAGATGGAGGGCGGAGCGTACCATTCTCCTCACACATGCGGGGGGTGTTCGCGAACCAAAACAAAGTATACGGAGATTAAACGAATACATATCCTGTTGAACGAAAAGTCGGAATTTACGACCAGTCATGTGAAAATACGATTTATTCCATTATAATTGAGCACAAACTCGTAAACAGGGCATTAAACAGTCAATCGTTGTTGCGTAAATCCCCCGCCTACGCGCTCAGATGGTACGACCCACGTTTAAAGGGAAAACGCACGAGCCGTTTGGATTTCAGTTGTGCGCGTGAGGGGGCTTGGTCAGGCTTTCTGTTTCCGGAAACACAACAACTAGCTTAGTTAGTTAATTAGTTAGTTAGCTAGGTAGTTAGCTAGCTAGCACAACACACTCAGAATTTTATCATTTATTGTTTAAGGTTGTTTATTTAATAAAAAATTACATGTTGTTTTGCAAGTCGTTAAATGTATTTATGTTATTAAATTAAAGTTTAAAAATTTATCTCAGCCCTTCAGCTTCAAGAAAACATATAAGTAAAGCGAAAATAAAATTAACAAAAGCAACTAAGGTTAGTATCATGGTATAATAGTCGTAATAATAATAATAATATAGCGCCCCTTGCCGGCCAATAAATGTAACTAGAAAGTTAAGTTGAGCATTTATTCGTCTCATATACATGACTGTAGTGTGAAATTCTTTGCATATCCCTTTTTGTTTGTTTGTTTGTTTGTTTGTTTGTTTTGTACAGGGTCAGAGCACAGGGACATACATTATATGGAGCAGACCAGGTTAAGGGCTTTGTTCAAGGGCCCAACAGCAGCAACCAGGCAGAGCTGAGGCTTGACCTGTCAATCTTCTGATAAGTAAACCACCACTTCCACACATATAAAGAGCATTCATGTGCTGACATAGACTTTATTTCACCCAATACACTAGAGCAGCACTACTCTTACTCCACAAGGCCTGGGTTCAAACCCCAACCACTGGATCATGTGCCAGCCCAAGTCCAGATAAAATAGGAGGATTGTGTTAGGAAGGGCATCAGACATAAAACCTGTGCCAAGTTGTTTTGCAGACCGGATGGTCTGCTGTGGTGACCCCTCGACAGGATCAGCTGAAAGACTAACAAGTAGGCACCTGTAATTTTCTGATAAAATGAACGCACCACAATTGTGTTCCTATTAATATGACTACTATTAGTTTTTCTTCTTTTTATATAGACTGGAATCGACCCAGCTTTAAGCATGCCTAGGAGAGGACAATTACAAAGACATTTCTGATTTTCAAACAGGCCAAGAGGATTGTAACTCAGTCTGAGAATGGATTGTTCCATCCAGTCTAAATCAAAAGGAAAAAGTTAAAGATATAGTAGTCATAATGCCTTACCTTACTCCTCAAACATTTAACAAATTTTGGTGCAATACATTTTTATCATAAACCTGTGGTTCTCGATTAAAATAAATGTTAACATGTTGCTGGCTAAAACACATATTTATTGTTTTTTTAACATTTGGTCATAAAAAGATTTTACATTCTAGAACAATATAAAATAACACATGGCATTAGGTAATTAATTAACAAAAAAAGGAAGATATGAAGGTCAGCTGTTCTGTAATAGTTCTTACAAGAACAGTATTGTGTCAAGTGCATTTGCAAAACCCATCAAGCACCGTGATGAAACTGTCTCTCATGACGACCTTCCCAGGAAAGCAAGACCAAAACTTACCTCTGCTGCAGAGGAGAAGTTCATTTAGAGTCACCAGCCTCAGAAATAACCAATTAACAAACAGCACCCCTGACTAGAGTCGTTATAAAGCCTTTACAGAGCATAAGTAACAGATACATCTCAATATCAACTGTTCAAAGGAGATTATTGTATATTGTGGATGGCTTCAGCATTGTTCACTGTCCAATGTAGAAAGAAATAAAACCCAGGAAAGACCATCAACTTTGTAGAGGAAATGTAGTCTAAAAAACCATGGACAGAGATCATTAACCACTTGATGAAGTTGCATGGTAAAAAAAAAAAAAAAAAATGTTTAAAAAATATGTTTAATAGTAAAAGTAAGATCGTTTCCAGACACACACAATGTGATGAGAACTAACAGGATTGGAACTAAACATCTGTGTGTCCAAAAGAAAACCATTTGTCAGTGAGACTCATCAGGAAAAAGATTATTTGATAGTATAACGATTGACTTTGGAGCGATGGAAAAACGTCATGGTCTGATGAGTCCAGACTGAGCCTATTCCAGAGTGATGGGCGTGTCAGGGTAAGAAGGGAAGCGCATGAAGCCATGCACCCATCATGCATAGTGTCCACTGCACAAGCCGCTGGAGACAGTGTTATGATCTGGGGTTGCTTCAGTTGCTCAAGTCTAGACTCAGCGACGTTATGTGGCGATAAAATGAAGTCAGCTGACGACCTGAATGTACTGAATGACCAGGTTATCACATTTATGGAGTTTTTCTTCCTTGATGGTACGGCCATATTCCAGGACTGAAAGCGTTGTGAAAGTGTGGCTCTGGGAGCATGAGGAATCACTTTTACATATGAATCTGTCACCACATTTCATGGAGTAATCAAAGCTAAAAGTGATTGAATTACATATTATAGTGTGCAACTCTTTTTTTCTTTGGCCAGACAGGATATTTGTTTTTTGCTATCATCATGAAAAAATATCTAAGTATATTCAAGATATTTTTCACATGCTAAGCTATCTTCTTGCTTTTTAGTGTCTAAACGTACTGTACAGCCATAGCATAATACACTGGTTATTTTGTCCCAATTGAACTGCTATAATGTAATGTAATGTAATATATTATATTATATTATATTATATTATATTATATTATAGTATAGTATAGTATAGTATAGTATAGTATAGTATATATATTTGTGTGTTGGAAAATAAGTCTTGATGTGGCCAGTAGAGGGCACTCTAAGCCATCTCAATGTCAATTGAAACTCTGACAGCTGGGTTGAGTGGCTTCATCAACACCATAACCAGGTTAAAATATTTCTTTTACATGTAATTATAGTTCCTGAAGATCTGTAGATCACCTGTCACCTCCCGCCACATTAAGTACTACAAGTGGAGGGCGATTGTAATCGGACACTTGACTGTTAAGGTAGAAGATGTCACAGGTACAATACAAACTGGAAAAAGCTGTTCCCTTTGCTCTCCTATGCTGGCTTCTCTGCTGAGGCTGCCTCTGTTCTCATGGTCATCTGATAACATCTGATAACCAGCATGTAGACTCACTGACACTAAACACAGCCAGAGAAACGGAAAATAAAAATAGAAAATTTGTATAACAACAGAAATCTTATTATTCACAACATTCAAAACAATCTAATAAAGTATGTTAGGATATCACTAGGCTTATAAGTAGACTCAAATCACTGCGCTTGATCTGCCCCTGACCGCTATTGGGATTTGTAGTATTGCACTTAATTGCCATATATTATTTCAGTCACATCTCATTTATACTGTAGTTTCTATGGTAACATAATTCACAGTGATTTATACAGCACATGAGCTACAATATCTAAGGCTAATAAACAAATATAAACCGAGCTTGTCTTTAACAAAGGCTAATGCACAATTGGACGAGAAACCGGGACTTGTGATGAAATTTCAGCTGAATGAGGCCGTAAAATATTGAGAGAGTGGACTCTTATAAATACCTGGCTGGTTATCTGAACTGGACAGACAACACAGACGCAATTCATAGAAAAGGACACAGCAGACTCTTTCTGGTGAGGTTTTTTTATTTGGAGTGCAGGGAGCACTACTGAAGACCTTTTTGGACTCTGTGGTGGCCTCAGCCATTTTCTATGGAGTGATCTGCTGGTGCAGCAACATCTCTACTGCAGACAAGAAGACAGGACAAGCTGACTGAAACAGTTTAATTTCTGAAAAGCTCCATCAGTGACATACTGTTTCATCCTATGTGTGTGAAGGAACGATGTCGAAGGTCTTTTCTCCCTGCTGCTATTAGACTGTACAATCAGAGCTGATCCCAGTGAACCAGTCACCATAATGCATACATTTATGCGCAATAACAACTTATAAACTGTGAAATATTACCTAGTGTGATTCCTTGAAAGTGCAACTATTGTATTGTTTTTCTTTTTCTTTTGTATTTATACACTGTACTGTCCCTAATTTATATTTGCACATTTTTCTTTTAATTCAATTTCAATTCAATTTTATTTGTATAGCGCTTTTAACAATTGACATTGTCGCAAAGCAGCTTTACACAATCAAAAGAAGTATTTAAGTTTGTATGAAATGTGAATGCGTATGAATCAAAATGATCAGCTTGTCCCTGATGAGCAAGCCGAGGACGACGGCGGCAAGGAAAAACTCCCTGGAGGAGACCCACCAAGGTCAAGGAGATCAGAGGTGGGAATTGAACCCACACCCTGGCGTTGTAAGGCAACTGTGCTAACCACTACACCATCGTGCTTTCTTTAATGTCAAGATGTACTTTAAGTATTTAACAGTGAAAAAGGTCATATTTATATACTGATTAATTTGTTCCTAATCATGCTAGCGCACTAAGAAACCGCCCAGAAAGGCAATATTCCACAAACTCACTGGTTACCTGAAGTTCAATAACTCACATTCAACTATCTTAATTACAAAATTTGCCTAGCTAGTTAATTTAATAAACTAAAATACTAAACTTGTCTGGCTACGCAATTTTAACTAAATAATTGCAAAACAAAACTAGCTTGCTAATTTACGAATCTTAATTAACCAGCTGAATTAAAGGTGATTTAGCTAACCTAACTAGCAAGCTAATTTAACCTGATACATTTTAAATCTGGTAAAAATAAAAAATAAATAAATAAAGGTCTCATGTACCTGGCTACCTTTACAAGCTAAATTACACACTTCATCTAGCTAAATTTCAAAACTAGCTAAATTTTATTTACTAAAACTGGAACACAAAACTAATTAAATAAATAAATAAAAACGATCTAGCTAGCTAATAAAAAATAAATAAATAAAAAACAACACCAAACATAGCAAGCTCACTCATCATCTATACCACTTAATCCTGTATTCAGGGTCACGGGGAGCCTGGAGCCTATCCCAGGAGACTTAGGGCACATGGCAGGGTACACCCTGGACAGGGTGCCAATCCGTCGCAGGGCACAGACACACACACATACACTCACTCATTCCCACACTACAGACAATTTGGGAATGCCAATTAGCCTAACCTACAGGTCTTTGGGATTAAACCGGAGTATCCAGTGGAAACCCACCAAGTACACGGAGAACATGCAAACTCCATGCACACAGAGACGGGAATCGAGTCTGGCCGGGAATCAAACTCGGACCCTGGCGGTGCAAGGCGACACTGCTAACCACTACACCACCGTGCCGCCACCTAGCAAGCTAGTGTAGCTAATTTAAGTAGCTGAATTCTAAAAATAAAATAAGCTAATTTACTCACTCACTCATCATCTATACTGCTTAATCCTGTATTCAGGGTCGCGGGTGGCCTGGAGCCTATCCTAGGAGACTTAGGAAAGAGTGCCAATCTATCGCAGGGCACACACATACTCACACACACACACACACACTACGGCCAATTTGGGAATGCCAATTAACCTAACCTACATGTCTTTGGACTGTGGGAGGAAACCGGAGTACCCGGAGGAAACCCACCAAGCACGGGGAGAACAGGCAAACTCAATGCACTCAGAGACGGGAATCGAACCCAGGCCATGGAGGTGCAAGGCGACAGTATTAACCACGACATCACCGTGCAGCCTAAGCTAATTAATTTATTTAAAATATTTTTTTTTGTTAAAATGTAAATAAATATGGTAAAACCAGGGATTGCGAGTAACTTGGTCTGTGAGTGTTTTGCAGGATGAGCAAAATTTTAAAATGAATTTTAACTTGTTAAACGAGCGAGGTCTTGATATACGTGGACAGACTTAATAATATAATATAATATACGGTTCTTTTCTATTTTTGTTTTATTTTTACTTCATGTTTTGTATTATTTATTTTTATATGGATGTTTTTGTGTTGTCGAACGAATTATGCTCACAATCCAAGGTTTGACTGTATACTGTACATTCTTTAAAAAAGATGACAAATTTTAAAGATTGATATTTCTCTTTTACTTGAGAGGCAGATATCACCTCATGTGTGAATCAGTAACTGTTACTAAAAGACAACTTGTGAAGAAAATGTAGAATTTGTTCAGTATTAATTAAAATTCCAGCTCCGCCCATACAGAACTAAAGTGCAATAACAAAAGTTATTTAAATCCCACTTCATTTCCAATCAGTGGTTATTGTGCAGGATGAGAAATGTGTGTGTGTGGGTGTGGGTGTGGGTGTGTGTGTGCGTATGTTTGTGTGGTGTCTTGTTGCATTAGTATAAAAGTGTGTGTGTGTGTGTGTGCGCGTGTGTGTGTTTGTGTGTGTATTAGAAGAGGGAGGGACTTTTTTGCAGGGACACAATACTGGTGTTTGTGTAACAGCCCTTGTGTGGCGTCTGGCTCTGTCGACTGCTCCTCTCTCTCTGTCTCTCTCTCTCTCTCACTCACTCCGTTATGGTTTCTGCACACATTACTTCATAAAGTGGGCGAAAGACAAGTGGACAGCATCTCAGACCGGCTGGAAGCACCAACAGCAGGTAAGATCACAGCAATCATCACACGAATGTACTGATGATGAAGACTGCTGTGTTTGTGTGGTGAGGAAAGTTTTGTGTGCAGGGAGAAGACAGAGAGAGAGAGAGAGAGATAAAGGGAGGGAATGGGAGAGGGCAGAGAGAGAGATAGAGAGAAAGTAAGCGAGTGTGAGTGAGATGGAGGGAGAAATGGGGCGAGGAAGAGAAAGAGAGAGCAGTATCGAGAGAGGAAAGGACAAGAGGGTGGGAAGGAGAAAGAGAGAGACAAAGAGAGACAAAGAGGGGAAGAGATAAGAAAAGGGAGAAAGGGTGAGAGAGAAGGAGAGAGAGAAGGATTGTTAAAGAGAGGGAGGGAGAGAAAGAGAGAGAGAAGAATAGAGGGAAGAAGAAAAAGAGGGTGAAAGGGAGAAAAAAGAGAGGGAGGGAGAGAAAGGGGGAGTGACCGAGGAAGCGAGAGAGAGAGAGAATGAGAGAGATTACTGTGCGATTTGGCACCCAATGAGGTCGAAAGAAATCTGTCTCGGAGAGAGTGAAGAGCAAAGGCATGCCTAGAATGCCACCAGGGACCGTATAAAGGAGAAGAGACTGGTAAAGACTGAAAGAGCATGTCTTCATGTTAAAAAGAGAGAGAGAGAGAGAGAGACACTTCAAACTAGGTGAGTGTACAGATCAATTATACAGTGCAGTGTTGGGATGAAGTGTAAAGCAGGATGTGTGGAAGCTTTGTGAAGGTAGGAAAAGTAGAGCAGAGGTGAAGAGATTAGAAGAAAGCAGTTCATTTGTGACACAAGATCGACAGGAGAAAAGACGAGTAAAAAGAGGGAGAAGTGGATAGGGGAAAATAATATGAAATAAGTATACCAGTAATGTAGAAGAGTATAGACATCAGGGGAATGTTATTTTTATGGAAAGGAGGACAAACTGATAAAGCAAGAAATAAGGCAAGGAATTGAAAAGAATATAGCAATCATAATAATAATATACAAAAGAGTTTTTTTAAAAAAAACAGAAACAAGTCTTATCTTGTTAAATATGACAGTTTCGAATGTGGCCTGCTATTGGCTGACAGGAAGCCGGCATCGTTGGTAAGCTCCTCGTGTGTGTGCTCGCCTTTTCCTGCTAATTCAGAAGGTCATAAACCTTTTAGAAGATTAAAGCGACTTTAAAGAGGTCTTTTGTTGGCTACCTCTTGCAGATCACTCAGTGTGTCGAGTAGGTGAGCATTTCTATGGATCTTCCATCATGAAAGACTCGAGGCATAATATGATGGGAATTAAATGTGATGAGTAAAACCCTTCGGGGCATGCTGTTACAGGAAAACAATCAGTGCTGAAGCGGTGTGATACAGCGCAGGGTAAAGGCGGATTACTGTTCGTACCCTGAAACTTGATGACTTTATTTCTTTCTTTCTTTATTTTTACTTACAGCACGACGCGAAGTATTTCATTCTTTTAATGCATAGCGATCGGTTTATCTGTTTATTGTTGCATTTAACCTTATAAAATGATAATCATATAAATGTAAATTATTTCAAAGTCAATAATTTCCAAGTTTGTTGGCTTCTTCTAAATATGAAAAAAATAAAAAATAAAATGATTGTTCATGAATAATTTAGTTTTGTTCACTGTGCAGTAATGTATATGTGACAAATAAAGGCTTATCTTAATAGATGTCTTTATTCAAAGTGACTTACATTTATTTCATTACACATATTAGCAGGTGAGGGCCTTGCTCAAGGGCCCAGTCACAGGGATTTGACCCTGTGTTCAAAGTGAGTTCAAAGAGGATCTCTGAGGACGGTAACATCCTCAGATGTAATTTTTTTGTTGTTGTTGTAATATTGTACTTACATACTAAAGGGTATCAACATATCCTACAGTATGTTGTTTAAAAGTTTGGATTGTGTCGAGTAAAACGAGCCCAAGAATATGTTCACTGTACCTGCTGTGTGGAATAATTGTAAACATAAAACCAGTTCACATGAACCACGTTATTTATCACAAATGATATTTTATTAATATATTTTTTGATGTATTTCAACATTGGTGATGCTTTTTCATCATTAGTGTCACTTCACTGGTTATTGTGTATTGCAGAATATAACGGTGCCGTTTAATCTGTTCCCCAAAGACATGGTATATTTCAAAAATTAGCACTATTGATTTAACAAAACTAAACAAAAAACAAAAAAAGGTCTTTGTGGATGTATTAGGTATCAATTCGTTACAGAAAGAGGAAACTGAGTCGATCCCTGGTGTGTTTTGTAAGAAAGAGCTTAAATCTGCGATTACATCTCACTCTGAGAATCTACAGCATCACAGAGACACTTAAGCACTTTAAAACCTGTTCTTACAGGTTCTGATGAGATGAAGAGGATTTCCACACACACTTCCTAAACCACTTACATACATATGTGATAGCGTGTGTGTGTGTGTGTGTGTGTGTGTAGGATCGTTTTTGCACCACCTACCAAAAGGTTGGTTCTAACACCTTCTAACATCTAGACTCAGGGTGTGAAAGGAAGACGAGGGCGAACGGAGAGGAAGGATGCCGGAACAGAAGGTTAGGTAAGTCTTTTTTTTAATTTTTTTTAATTAAATATTCAAATGTGTTTGTTCTTTTGTACAGGATAGAAGAAAAAGAGTGTCAGAATTCACCTTAAAAAAATTATAATTCTTCTAATGATTCCTGATTCTTCGATCCTTATTCCCAGCCTCCCTGCTAAGCTGATTAATGGGGGCGTGGCCGGGCTGGTGGGCGTGACCTGCGTGTTCCCTATTGATCTGGCTAAGACCCGCCTCCAGAATCAGCAGGGTGCCCGTGTCTACAGTGGAATGTGAGTATTACATTAGTTTCACTGCTTCACGGAATCAACAAAGTTGCAAAGTGTCCATTAGAGCCTTGTCTCCAGTCCGTGTGCATTGAGTTGGAATGTGTTCCCTTTGGTTTTTGGGTTTCCTCCGGGTACTCCGGTTTCCTCCCAGAGTCCAAAGACAGCAATTGTCTTGGTGTTTCCGGGTTGCCCGTAATGACTGTGTGTGCTTATGCACCCCAATCAGGGTGAACTCCGCCTTGTTCCAACCTCTTATTATGTTTTCACCTGTCAGATCTTACATAACTGTAGTCTAGAGGAATTCGCTTCACTTCCAGTCAAAGCGTTTAGACTCATTATCATTCCGCATACTGCCCTTTGAAATGAAGTACAGCGAGCGACCTTTCAGTGCTACATTACCCAAACGCATTAAACAAAACAAGCAGAGAGTTTAGCCATGTTACATCGCGGATGAGGGACAGATGATGTTTAGAAAAGAGCCCATGGCTGGAGTGTGTGCCGTCTTTGCACTTTTTCCTTCCTTCCTTTTTACTGAGTGCCAGCGAAGGTCTCGGAGGGTTTCATCGGAGTCGGCAAAAATTTGAGAGAGAGCGCGCTATGGAAATTAAGCGTCCTCATTTGCACAGATCTGAGAGCAGGTCATGTGACGTCCTCTGATAGGCGAAGTCTGAGAAATTTGAATTTGTGTCCTCGCAGAGTAGACAGATTCAAATTTCTTGGAGTCGACGTAAGACAGGACGGCACCTTGACTCCTCACAAATCTGCTCAGAAAAAAAAGCCACATCTCACTCTCAAGGGGCGTTCAAATCAAAGCGGGACTTCTGATTGTACCGAATAACAGAACACAGTTATGAGAGTAAAACCTCCCTTTATTATGCCCGAACATGTGGAAACGGCTTGCAGTGAGGTCACCAGGAATGTCATCATAAGTCCCGGTTTGACTTGAACGGCCTTGTAATAAAACAAACTAAACATTGCAGGTTGCATTGCAACAACTAGTAATTACCCATACAGTATACAAATAGATGTACATTCTAAACATCTCAGATTTTTCCACATTAAGAGTTAAAACTTTTTAAAATTCCTGCACAACTGTTAATCTCTAGAATATTGCTAAGACATACAGCGCTATCATTTCTGCATTACAAACGTACATCCGACCTCGGACAGAACACCGCTCACCCGTAGTGCTTGACGTCGCATGTCGGTGCTTTAAAACTCTCCAACTGCCCCTTTAAAAGCCGAGGACAGACAGTGCATGTGGGAACCATTAATGTGTGTTTATATCCTGAGTGGACGCCCGGGCGGAGGTCTCTTCTGGTAGAGATTAACATCATGTGACTTCTGCTATGACTCAGACAGACATAAAATCTGCTTTGATGTCCAAATTAAACTCTGTTTTTACTTTTTCTTGGTCTGTTTTTGATTTGGTATGGAGCAACGAGTGTGTTAAAAGAAAGCAGAGTGGTTTTTTTTTTTTTGTTTTTTTGGGTTGGTTGGTATCTTTGTCCCTCCTCATTCCCTTACATAAGAGGTGAATAACTAAGCCCGCCGAGAGGAAAAGGCTCGCTGCCATGTTCTGTTGAGCCACTTTTTCCAGCATGGTTCTAAAAGAAAGTTTTTTTTTTTCCCCCCTTCAGTGCTGTGATTCACTGGGAGCTCTGAGTCACATGTCCGTTTATGGTCCTTTATTTAAAACTGGGTTAGAGGAGTGGTCCTGGTGAATACCAAACACCGAGATCCTATGCATATTCTTTCTAAAAAATTGCTTTCATACAGTATGAATTATTCATTTTACTTACGGATTGAGTTATTCGTGTTAATGCATGTGCTGTAAGAGAAGGCAAAGTGGTTAGAAAAGTGAAAACTGTAACTCGAGCACCCACAAAACACACACTGGAGGTTTCATGAGTTGAAAAAAGATGATGCAAACTGAGCTAGATTGGTCTAATCTGCATGTCTTTTGACTGTGGGAGGAAACCGGAGTACCCGAAGGGAACCCACCAAATACGGGGAGAACATGTGCAGTAAACTCCATGCACACGACCCTGAGGCGGGATTCGAACCCTTGACCCTGGAGGTGCAAGGCGACAGTGCTAGCCACTGATCTAATTTTACTAATTCACCATTTTTAGGCATCAATTTCTTCTTCTGTTGGCAGATAAATTTGCTATGAAGCATTTATTTCTTGAAAGAAATACTGTAATAAAAAAAATGATCTGCCAATAGAACAAGAAATTTATGCAGAAAAATTGGAAAAAAACGAATCTCTAGAAATAGGCTTGACAATCTCGAAATTGGGGGAAGTTTTTATTTACTTTCTCAGTGCCTTCTTGCAGTTCACATCTGATAGAGTTTCGTTTTGTTAGGAAGCAGAATCGACTCCATCATACTGCTGATGTCTAATGATAAAAAAAAAAAAAAACACTCTATACAATTATAAATGTGTATGATAGGTAAGAGAAAGGTAGTGAACTAATGTATTAAATTGTAGTGAGTAGAGATTATAAGTTGGACGCCTCCAATTCAGATACTCATTATACTTACTGTAGGATTCTCAAATAATCAATAATAATAGTAAATATCCTAAAATGATACAATTTCCCTTTGGGATTAACAAAGTACTCTGTTGTATAAAAGCAATGTCCCACTAGAGGAAGTGCTGTTGTGCTGAATATCTGCACGGCGCATCACACGACCGCATCACAGCCGCGCTGATATCCAGCACAACAGCACTTCCTGTAGCGTGATATTGCTTAATTATCCTGGTACAGTAGATCGACTGCAAAAGCCGATGGTACATCTACATCTAGATACAAGCTGGATTATTTAGTCTGTTAGTCTTTTTCAGGCAGCATAGATAGATTATACTGTAGACATGCGTTATGCAGAAAGGACAGAGGGCAGAACCGTAATGTCGGAAACACTGTATGATACAAGAGAGGATTACGAGATTGGATCCTGATCATCAATGCAACTGACTATCTATCAATGAGTGTGTGTAACATTTCTCTGGGTGTTTTTTTTTTCTTTCAAATTTTCTCTTTAATAAAACCTCATGATATAATGCCCAGCACTAGTCAAGCGTTCAACAGATATGAGATGCTATACAGTTTAATCTACAGTATCTAATAATATAGAGTTTTATTTCTGTGTTTAAAGCTGCAATTTTTATATATTTCACACTCCATGATTATTTTCATATCATACTAACTAAAAAAAAAAAAATTGTTTTCTGCGAAGGTTGGACTGTTTGACCAAGACGATCAGGACGGAAGGCTACTTTGGAATGTATCGAGGTACAGTACATTTTCCCTTCCAATGATCTACTACTTACTGTAGACATAGAAGACTTTAGAGTTATGAGTCGTGTAAGGAATAAATCACTTGGGGGTGTGCTGGACTAGGAAAATAACAAGTGTTGTGTAATTCAGCTCAGCTGTTATTCATCACTGCACAGTGAAATTCTTTATTCTTCGCTTATCCGAAGGATGGAAGGATGAGGAAGGATGAGGGTTCGAGCCTCAGCTCTGCCAGGTTGTCAGAGCACAACCTGGCAGAGCTGAGGCTCGAACCCTCATCCTTCTGATTAGTAACACATCGCCTTAATACACTGAGCCACCACCACAGAGTTTCATAAAAAATTCTCAAAGAACTGAATTTCATTCCACTTTTTAAGTGTTTCATAGTGAGCTGTAAAATAATCTTCATTAAACTTTCAGACTTGCTTTCTCTCATATACTGCACTCTCACATCACATGACTCTTCCAGGTGCTGCGGTCAACCTCACCCTCGTAACTCCCGAGAAAGCGATCAAACTTGCAGCCAATGATGTCTTCAGGCAGCAGCTCTCCAAGGACGGGTCTGTCCTCCTGCTAACACTCTTGGATCACAGAACCAGGCATTGATTTATTTATGGCTAAAAGATCTCCTGACCGGGTCACATGTTTGTGTGGTTTAAAGGAAGTTAGCGTTATGGGGTGAGATCCTGGCTGGCTGTGGGGCTGGAACCTGTCAGGTGGTGGTCACAACCCCGATGGAGATGCTGAAAATACAGCTGCAGGATGCCGGAAGGCTGGGTGAGTCTCGGGTTTGTTAAACTTGTCAGCCAAAACACAGTATCTGTGCCGAATTAATGTTTTTTTTTTTTTTTTCATGTATACATTTAATACAGAAAATGTATGTGTGCCAAAGAAGCTACTTCTGAAGTCTATGCAGCATGGAAGTGACTGATCTTGCTTCTCAAAAAATTTAAAGCTGCTAACTTCAGTCGTGTTGGAGAGATTATTTTATATGTGCCCCAAAAATGACAATTTTTCATGCAAATTACACACATTTCTTTATGAGTATTGATACTAAAATTGGTGTAAGCTTCTAGGAGCATATGACCTGTAAAGATTTTTGCTTAAATTGTTTTTTGGTAAAAGCTTAAAATGTTGAAAAAATCTGTAGTGTCCGTAACCATGTCAAATTCATGTTGCAATATTTTATATATATAATTTAGCATTTATTTAGTCTTTTTTTCACATGAAATCTAAATTGGCCAAGTTTCATCTGAATGACAGTTAAAACCGTTGAAAGATTTGAATTTAAAAAAGTAACAGACACTACGGACATAAAAGGGCTTTTGGCTGCCAGTTTTACTCTGCGAGTCGAGTCTATTAAAATATCTACGAAGCACTTATTTATAACTCAGTTTTATAATTCTTTATGTCCTATGTCCTTTTAAGCATTTGTATCAATTTAAAAAATCTCTCATAAAGCTATAAAGGCTCTAATATGTTAAGAATAGAATATTGTCATACATCACTAATGCGCTATAATGTGCTAAACATTACAACCGTTATAACTAATACTGATGTCCATAATTATTAATTAAAGCAAATCATATTCATCATAAATTTCAGGTCAGCGTCTAATTCTTTCTTGCTATAATTACTTGGTAAGAAATGATTCCATTTCATTTTTGTAACGTAATATGGAAAGCATTAAGGATTCATTAGACGAGCACAAACAGACAGGTTACTACTATTGTTCGAAACATTTAAAAAAAAGCACAGTGTATTAAATAAGCACAGGTATAAGTGATTTATGTACTATGAATATATAGATATACATTCAATTCACTTGTTCAATGATTGCATTAAAAAAGAAGTAGGTTTTATTTAACTGAATTAAATACACACAAAGCGTGTCATCTAAATAAAATAGTTCAATTAAAATAGATCCCCAAAGTGTTCCTTCATGCATCAACCTAATCCTCATTCATCGTATCTGTAGAAAAAAAATGAGAGTCTTATCTGTTTTATCATTTGCCTCTACAGCGGCACAGAGATCCGTGCCTGCCTCGGCTCCCGCTGCCTCGCCATCTCTGGAGTCGCCTCATCAAGCGGTGGTGCGTCGCTCGGCCACGGCCATAACGCTGGAGCTGCTGAGGACGCAGGGCCTCCGGGGCCTCTATAAGGGCACAGGCGCCACGCTGCTCAGGTCAGACACGCTTCCTCTAACAATTCGGACACATGAATGAAAATTGTAATGAAACTGGATCACAATACCGACAATTGAATAATAAAAAGTAAACGACACACTTGCTGCTTCACAACTCCAGGGTCCTGCTATTCGATCCTGATACTGTCTCTGCATTTTACATGAGTTCAACTCTCCAGTAAATGGATTCCTCCACTGACTAAAGCTTACAACTATCCATTAGGGTTACCAAAATCGGCTCAGGATAAAGTATTTACCGAAGCAAAGAGTCTGCCACAGGATAATTACTCCAGTGATTAATATGTTTCAGCTGGCAATAAAACGTCTTTAACCCTAACTAATGCAGTGAGTAGCTTCTCATTTCTTAAAACAACCATATCCTGTGGGTTGTAGCAAAAATGTTACTCTGTTTCAGAAGGGTCAAATTATTGTCCTGCATCAAGCAAAGAAAACAACTAAGGAGACTGATGAAACTACTCAAATTGGGATAAGAACTGTAAAATACATTATTAAAACGGATAGTGCAGACCCGTCATCCTCAAGGGAGAAACGTGGTAAGAAAAATTTCTTTGAATGGTCGGAGATCGCTTTTGGTGAAATCTAATCATAGGAAACAACAGTAGGGTTCGCGGCTATGTTTAATAGTGAAATTGTAAGAACATTTCCAAACACACAATGTGAAAAGAACTCAAGGGATTGGGCCTGAACAGCTGTGCATGTGGTCTGATTAGTCCAGATTCACCCTGTTCCAGAGAGTTTGGTGCAACAAGGTGAAAAGAGAGGCGTATGAAGCGATGCACCCATCATGCCCAGTGCCTACTGTACGAGCCTGTGGAGGCAGTGTTACGATCTCATCGCTTCTATTGGTCAGGCCAAGGCTAACGTTATTACGCCAGAGTATGTACCCAATGTACCCAATGAGCAGGTTTGAAATTATCAGTGGATTTCTTTCTTCTCTGATGGCACGGGCATAATCCAAAATGATGGTGATGATACCAGGATTGAAGAGGCTCAAATTCTGGATGGAGATAAATGTTGTGACATTGCATAAGCTTATCAAAATGATTCCACGGCCGTAATCAAAGCAAAAGGCTTTCCAACAAAATATTAAGGGTGACTATTTTGGGGGGGGGCAATGTAGTATACTTTAATTTAAAAATGGTGGTCCAGTTAGTAGCATTAGTGTATACTGTATAGTGTATAGTACTGTATACTAAGTAACCTTCCTTGATCTTGAACCTGACCTGGCTGATTAAAACCTCCTGATTTCTCTTTCCTCCACTCAGGGACGTGCCGTTCTCCATGATCTACTTCCCTCTGTTCGCCAACTTTAACGCCGTGGGTCGGAGGGGAGACCTCGCTCACGAGCGCGCTCCTTTCCTGCAGTCCTTCGCGTCGGGATGCGCGGCCGGCTCGGTGGCAGCCGTGGCGGTCACTCCACTGGACGGTGAGACTCGGGCACGAGAAGAGTAAAGGATGGATCGCAGTGTGCACTCTCTCTCCGTCTCTGTCTGTGTCTTGTTCCCTAAGTGTAACTTCTTTCATTAGCCTTAGACATTTTAATCATAAAAAAAAGAAAAAAGTGAGATTAAAACTTACAAATAAGGAGATTAAACAAGATAAACAGGTTGCTTGGAGCAGACCATCTTCTACCACGTGATGCGACACCCCTTCCATTACGTTCACTTTGTGCTTTTTCACATTAAAGGAAGTTTATTTAACAACTGCCAATTATATTGAGAGGACGTGATTGTGAGAGTAATGTGTAACCCTTTTTTGGACATGTGGGAGCTTGTCTAAAAGCCTGGGTCATGGCAGATGTAGAAGGACAAAAGGGTTTCTTCTTTGAAGTTTTTTTTACTTGTGAAAAGGTGCATTCAAACACCTTAACAGTCCAAACCCACAACTCATCAGACCTTCTCAAATAACCTGTAATTTGTTCTACAGGCATGACGTCTTAATGATAACCATTGTACATTGGTTTACAGTGACGCGGCAGTTCATGAACTCGGTTGTCAGAACTGCAGGACTGATTAGGCAGATCTGACACACGGAGCCACGAAACAGCACACAGATCTTTAAATGTCTAGTGCGATGTAACCTAGTTAGTTGTACAGAACTCCCAAACACAAGAGGGCGTCTGCGACACCACCTCCTCTAATCTTACTCTTCCACACTGCGATCTTTACCCATGTGTTTTTAGGACTATTCACACTCCCTTGTCGGAGCTGCCTGTTGCCCTTGTGTCTGTCTCAACTCCCCTTGTGTTCTCCAGTTCCTACTGGTCTCCTAACTTGGGCAGGATGCATTTGTGTAAACACAGCATGTTGTTTATTTGAGGCTCCTCATCATCATCATCATCATAATAGGGTGAACCAAGGAAGTGAAATTAGTCATACTCTCTCTGCACTGTCACTCACAGGCCAGTGGCACTGTGGCTTAGTCAGGTAAAGCGCCTGTCTAGTAAACAGGAGATCCTGGGTTCGAATCCCAGCAGTGCCTGTTAGGGCAGTGGTAGCTCAGAGGGCTGAGTTACTGATTGGAAGCCCCAGGTTGCCATTGTTGGGAAGAAGGCCATTAATCCTATCTACTCATGGCTGGCCCACATATATATGCTGAAATATGTGAAGAAAAGAATTTCACTGTGCAATAATGTACACTACATGCATTATGTATGTATTATCTTAACATAGTGACACGAACCAATCACAGGCATCTATAAGGTGTGGTAAAATTTCTGGGGGATGAAGAAGACATAAAAGCGATTTACAGAAGATTTCATGCACAGTACGGTGATGAGACTCTTAGCTGCAGTAAAACATTTGAATGGGGAAATGTTTTATAGAAGGACTTACGTCCGTGTATGATGTTGCTTGAAGCCAACTCCAGTCATTCCCGTGAACGCTCTGCCAGTGGAACGCCCGATCCTTGAAAATCGACCGATAACCCGTTTGCCACCTTACAGAAGTGACGCAGGTTGTCTGTGAGAACTGTACACACATTCACTAACACCACTTGCACGCTACAGGAACTCAGCTAGGGGTTACTGCTGGGAAGCCAGCATTTCAGACGTGAAGCAGACAAGCGGTGCGATCATGGCTCCGGCGTACTGAGAAAACTTTCTACCTTGATGGAAATAAAGGAAGTTTTTACTCTTATTTATTCTGCACAATTAAAAGTCCCAGTTTGACCTGAACGCCCCTCATACAGTATGTGGAAGAGGGCAAATAGCGCTTTCTTTTCCTTAGAGTGTGTTACGAGCCCTAAGATGCAGCATTAGCAGAAGATTACATATCTTGTTAGCTTTTACCTTTCCTGTTTTGGAGTTATAGTGTGATACAAGGAAAGCAGCAGGTGATCTGTTTGAGGAATACAAAAGATTTAGTGATTTTGCAGAGAAAGTGGGAAACGTTTCCCTGGCTAAAATGCGTTTTTATTTTCTCTTAGTCATAAAGACTCGTCTTCAGACGCTGCAGAAGGGGGAAGGGGAAGACTCATACCGGGGCGTCATCGACTGTACACGGTAAGAAAACCTGCCTGAAAAGTATTCCCACTTTCACATGACAGGTGACAGGTGGGGCAGGGGTAGTTCAGTGGTTAACGTGTTCCACTGCTGATCAGGAGGTCCCGAGTTCGAGCCCGACGCCACCGAGCTGCTGCTCTTGGACCCATGGCCAAGTTCTTCCTTCCCTGAAGTGCTCAGATACAATCTGGTGTCGAGCTGGCAACCCGGCCCAGGGTGGGGAGTAACTGTCGCCCCATGTGCTTGGTGGCACGTAGACAGACCCCCGTTTCCCCCATTTCTTACACATGACAAGCACAAGATCTGTTCACAGATATGAGTATAATATTTTTCAAGTTATTCTCCTGACTCGTTTGTGTTTCTTCACAGACGCGTTCTGAGTCGCGAAGGACCGGCGGCCTTCCTCAAAGGAGCGACGTGCCGAGCGCTGGTCATCGCCCCGCTGTTCGGGATCGCACAAGGCATCTACTTCCTTGGTGTCGGCGAGCAGGTGATGAAGCTGCTGGGATAGAAATGAATTCTCATATCACACAGTCAACAAACACACAGTACTGTTACATTACATAGAGAGAGAGAGAGAGAGAGAGAGAGAGAGAAAGAGGAAAAGAAAAGACAAGGCCTAGGATTAGGGAAGGAGTAAGCTTAACTTAAAACGAGAAGGATGTTAACTTACATAACCAAAGGAATTAAAGAAAGAAAAAAAAACAGGCTGTTCATGCGGTGAAGTTGCACACTAACTGTTTCTCAAGTGTCTAAAAAAATGTAAACAGGGTTCTTTGGGCGAAACAGGGTTCTGTTCTAGTAGCTGAAGGTGTTTAATTCCTTTGATTTTGACTGAAGCTTGTGAGAAACATGAAGTATTTAATATTAAATCCATCACTAGAACACTATCATCAAAGGTTATAAAAAAATAAAATAAAAAAAACAGAAATAAATACCCTGCATGTGAACGTATCAGGTGGATCAAAGACCTCGACAGCTAAAGATCAAGGAGACAGTTTGGTGCTTTGTTTTTTATGAGCGTTTACGAGGCTGTGTGTTAATCTGTGCTTTAATCCTCTCCGCTGCTCAGCCTCAGCCCGCTGGATTACGCTGTTAAAGCTGGAGTCTCTGGTTTAATAACAATCAGCAACATTTTCCCGCACTTTACTCCAGCTTTAATCAAATGTCCAGCCTGCGTTTGGGACGTGTGCATGCATCGTGGGACTGAAGGAAGGCTGCATATATGTTTGGATATTTTAAAAAAGTCATAAACCAGCTTACACCAATCAGACATAACATTATGGCCACTAACTAACTAATGTTAAGTGAACAACAAACCCCCGAAAGGGAACAGCCGAAAGACAAAGAAGAAGAAGATGTCTTTACTGAAGAGGGGTCTGATGTTTTAGGGAGCAAGAGAACAGTTTGTTCTCAAAGTCGATGTGTGGGAAGCAGGAAAAAATGGGTAAGTGTAAGGATTTAAAATTGTGACGGCTAAACGACTGGGTCAGAGAATCTCCAAACTTCAAGCTCTTGTGGGATGTTCCCAGGATGCAGTGGTCAGGACCTACCAAAAGTGATCCAAGGAAGGAAAACTGGTGAACCAGTAAGAGGGTGGACGAGGCTTGGGGAGTGAAGGCTGGTCCAATAGAAGAGCCACTGTAGCTCAAATTGCTGAAAAACGTTTCCTGCATTGCAGTTTGTTGCGTACGGTGCTGCATAGGACAGACCAGTCTGGGCGCTCATGCTGTCTTGTGTCCACCACTGAAAGTTCCTCCAATGGGCACGTGAGCATCAGACCTGGACCAGAGAGCAATGGGAGAAGGTGGCCTCATGTGCATCATGTTTTCTTTTACGCCATGTGTGTGTGTCACGTACTTGGAAAAGACATGGCGCCAGGATGCACTATGGGAAGAAGGTGTGATGCTCCGGGCAATGTTCTGCTGAAAACCTTTGAGGTGAATACTTCTTTGACACATATACCACCTCCCTGAGCATTGTTTCAGACCCCTACATGGAAACAGTGTTCCCTGGAGGCAGTGGGATCTTTAAGCAGGATAATGCACCCTGACACATCGCAAACAACGTTCAGGAACGGTTTGAGGAACATGACAAAGAGTTCAAGCACTGACTTGGCGTCCAGATCGTGCAGGATTTGATGGTAAAACAAGTCTGATCCATGGAGGCCCCAGTTTGCAGCAATGTACTGGATTTGAGGGTAACGTCTTATACCACAAAAAAAAAAAAATACCACAGCGGATTTTCAGAGGTCTGTGATTAGTGTTTAGTGGCACAAGGGGAACCTCGACAATATCAGGCAGGTGGTTAAATGTTATGACTGATTGGTGTATACAGTTTCTGTAATAATGGATTTAAAAAAAACAAAGTTGCTTGTTAAATCATCAGCCTCTCTGACTTCTCCTCAAGTAAAAATGCTGATTTCCAGGGTTAACCGCATCTCCTTTATTTCTTTCCACACATGGCGAGTTAAGTCAGATGTTAAAGCACACATTAAAGGACTAAAGACTTGATCCTGAATTATAACGTATGCACTATCTTTAGTTCACCTGGAAATTATGAAGCGTCACCTTAAATGTGACCCAAGATCATAGAAAAATCAAATAGTAAAGCTTGCATTCAAATATTATTCATTCTCTTTTGCTTATACTGTCTCTAGAGTTGTTCTAAAAATCAAAACTAGAGCTCTGATTGTATTCACGCACAGATAAATATCTTTATAAAAAGCTGATCATTTTAGAGATCTATATATCTGTATCTATTATAACATCATCAACTATACCCTATACATGAAGACTTGTTATGAGCAGATGTTATGAAGAAGAATGACCTGGATTCTTGAGCTTGTGATCTGGTCACATGACATTCATTTGCCTCAAAGACCTCCATAAAATAACGATACTATTAATAATCAACTTTTTTAAAAAATTATTTTTAGATATATACTTGTATGCTGTTATTTTTAATCATACAGACTGAGTATTATTACGGCACTGAATGGAGTAACGCACAAGGAATTTAGATTTACTGGGTTAAAGACACAGTGAGATAGGAACAGGTGCCACCTTGTGGCTGGATTTTACACTGCAGTCATTTATGATGATGATTATTCTTCAATAATTTCGTTGTATTCTATTTAAATCAGGTTCGATCTGATTACATGAAAATCATGTGCAGTGGTTGTATATTCTGATTTTACCTTTGTATCACAACATGCCTTTTAATCATGTTGACATGTTTATCACAATAATGGAAAACACATTAATCACACAATCCTACACACACTTATGACAGGCTTAGGTTTCACTTTTTCAATCAGTCCTTCAAAAAGGTTCCCTTAAAGGTTCTTTGGATGTTTAATGGTTTTCAAACAGGAAGTTTTTTTTTTTTTTTTTAATAAAAGGCTGTTCTTTTACAGTATATGGTTTGATTGATGTAAAACCTTTAATGGTTCCTTTGTAGGGACAAATTTTAATAAGTGTAGTTTCCACCAGATATAGGAAATCTTATCACAAATAACTGCTGGAATAAAAAGAGAGCATAGATTCATAGGAACATGACAGTATTTCTGCAGCGCCTACCATTACATCATCGGGCCTTATTCATCAAATCAGATATGAATGGAAAGGATTTATTAGTGAATTTATAAATGTCCATAGCTGTTAGCACTGTGGCCTCCAGGCCCTCTCGGTATACAGGATAAAGGGGTATAGACGGTCAGGGAGTACTGTGGCAAAAAAAACAAAAAAATCTTACAGGAAAATATCTGGACAGACAAGAAAGCAGCACATTATGTAAAAGACAAAAAACAGATAAAACTTCTTTAATGACAAAGATCCTCAGAAGGACTGTGTGTGGCTGGTTCTTCAGGATGTTCAGTAAAACTAAGCAGCTCATTTCCTTAACAACTGCACAATTTACCAATTACTGACTTGCTTTGATTAATTACTGTTTACTTCAACTGTATTAACTAGACATCCTGCTCTTCAACAGTTATTCTATAGATTACTATGGAAAGTTCTAGAAAATTCCAAAAGGTTCATGAAAATTCTTGGATGTTCTAGAAAATTCTGAACGTTTCTTAGAAATTCTTGAATGTTCTAGAAAATTCTAACCGTTTCTCGGAAATTCTTGGAAGTTCTAGAAAATTCTAAACGTTTCTCGGAAATTCTTGGATGTTGTAGAAAATTCTCAGTCAACTACTCAGTGCTAAATGTTTTTTTTTCCATTTACTGTAGGCATACACAAGCGAAAAATAATACTTTCTCCACTGGAACAGAAAAAAAGTAAAAGATTTTGGTACCGTACAAAGCATAATTCATGGTGGATTAAACTTTTATCTACATTTCTACTACCAAAACAGCAGAATTAATATATATATATATATTTTTTTTTTTTTTACTTTCAACGATTGATGAACAAGGCCCGTGATGCGTACAGGCACCGATACATCATTTGTCTGTCATTTCAATACAACTAATCATTTCAGTTGATGTTCATGCTGTTTGATGAAATATTTATACTAATTATTTTCTCATGTTCAAGGACAATGAAGAAAAAAAGCTTGTTTTTTTTTTTGTCTTTTGTATTGTAACACATGATTTTAACACAAGTACTGAAATGCTTCCAGATCTAGAAATAAAATATTTGATTTATTTCTCAGGTTTATATTCACACCCACACACAAGCAATTCATTGACAAATAAACATTATAAAGAACGAACACACGTTTTAAAGTAAGGCAAGACGGGGGAAACCACCTAACACGGTAAGAAAGTTGTTGCTTCAAGTTGTTACTGAGTTTAATCAACAGCGTCCATTAAAAAGGAGACGAATCCAGACAGTGATCGTTTACAGTAAAAAAAATATAAGAGCTCCTTATTATCCACGAGTACACAGATCACACTGTATCTTCACAGAGGTATATGTAAGGCAGGCTCACGGTGAAGCACATCCTGTTAATGATCTGAACTCGCTTTGGTACACTTTTCCACTCAGTCCTGTGGTGAAAGGAAGGAAACCCAGGACCACTTTCACAGATGAAGAAGAGAGAACACAGCGAGCCCTTACACACCTTGCATAAAAATTCAAAGACAGTCAATGTTGAGGTTAAGGCTAATTTGTATCTCATTCTTTGGTCGGAGGAGGTGTTAATCCATGAACTTGCGGTTTGGGTTGGCGCCGAATAGAGCCACCCGGATTTCAGGCATCATCTGGGGAGGAAAAGGAAACATAACCAAACACATGATTAAACATTGCTAAACATTATCTGCAATCTCTTCTATGTTCAGATGCTAATATGAAATGGATTAACCATAATCACATACAGTGTTACCTCAGCATACAAACTGAAAAAATACAAACAAAAATTTCCGCCTGAAATTTTGCAAGAAATTTGTCTGGGTATTCACCAGTATTTTTGGAAAATGAACCAAGCGGAACTGAACTCTGGCTAAGTTGCGCTTACTGTACATCCTGAAGCCCATCAAAACTTGTATGTGTCAGTAGTATGGATAATACAGTGTTTTGAAACTTTTTTTTTTTATATATATATGAATTTACACACTTGGACTGTTGTAGGTCACATCATTTGCTAAACTATTAGCTTAATGTGTTTGGAAACGGTTCAACACCGTATAGAAAATACATCACAACATAATTATGTTAGCATGTGGTAACAATTACCACAAAGATGCTGTAAAACTGGGTGATTATTATGGCATGCCTCGATGCATCTTTTCAGGTTTGTGGTATTTTTCCCAGCGATTATGTTCCCCCGCTGTTTTCCCTCCGATATTTCTACACATCGTCTTTTTCTCTCCGGTTCAATATGAAGAAAATTGGCCCAGATATTGTCTCTTCTCTTTAGCCCGAGTAATATTGCTGTGATGACGTCCTGTCACTGACACCGCCGCTCGCACCATAATGAATGAACACCGTATCGCAGCGGATTGCGACAAAAATTATATGTTGACGAAAACAAAGACAGATGTTTTATTAGTTTAAAATTTTTTAAACCACATTTTAGTCTCGTCTTTTTTCGTCAACAATACTGCATGCATATTTATTTTATAAAGGAAGCTGGGGTCAGAGCGGGAAACAGCACCCCTAGTGAAGACAGGGTTAAGGGCCTTGCTCAAGGGCCAAACAGTTGCTGGTGCTTGAGGCCCCAACCTTCCAATCAGTAACCCAGAGCCTTAACCGTTAGGAGCCACCACTGCCCCTAAAATGAGTACTGGGTACTTCTATTTACCTGCTGAGCCATGAGATCCAGCCTGCTCTCCAAAGTGTTCGACACCTTGATCTTGCCATTTGCGTTATACACCTCTACACCTCCGGAGCTGTTCACAACACATCGACATATACAGAACTCTCAATGAGCTGACACAATCAGCTCTAAATCAGTTCATCACACACCAAACAGGAAACAGAGATACCGCAGACAGGATATAGCTTACATTTCAGGGGACAGGAAGTTGTCCTTGTCGATGCGGACTTCAATGCTACTCTTCACGCTTTCTTTGTAGATGGGGATATTTTTCTTCACAGCAGCCTTAAAAATAAGACGAACACATTAATAAAAGCAGCAGCAATAGCAGAAAATGTTTTTTTTTTTCCTCCCAAAATGAGCTTAGATTTCAGATAAATCCCTCTTTCTGTCTTACGCTTGGTTACAATAATTCAATCTTATCTGTGATTAATTAGATGCTTTACTACATTCAGTGACATTCAGGGTGCCTTCCTCCGCCAGAGAGGAGACGCAGTGGATGAAAGTCTGAGGTAAAATCCAGGTGAGAGAGAGAGATTTTTGTTCTCAATCAGAAATGGAAGCTACATTTTCCTCCTGAAAACGTCACAATGTGCGCAGAAGGAATACATTTATTCAATCAAGTGATCAAGAGATCAAGTGATCGCATAGTTACACATGTACTGCACATAGCCTTACAACCTCATTATCTCAAAACCTCAAACAGTACTGTTTTTTTTCCACGTTAGCTATTTTTTAATCACTTGCTATCGTTCACTTCGCTTGCCAGCTAAATATATCAAGATGGACATGGCTGGCTAGACGCTTTCAACAACTAGAAGTCAAGTCTGTGAGCGAAAATTTCTTTAGGCAAAAATAACTCGCTTAAATTTTGTGTGGGGCGTTCAAGTCAAACCGGGAATTGTGATGAAATGTCTCGTGAACGAAGGCGTGACTCTTAGCTGCAGTGATACACTTGAATGGTGCAAACGGTTTAAAGGAGGTCGTGCGTCTGTGAAAAACTTTCTACCTTGATGGTGTCCAAGCACTAGTGAAATGCTGGGATGAGTTCATCAGTGTTGTAGGTGATTATATAGAGAAATAAGAGGGAGTTTTATGTTTTCTCTGAGAACTGTGTTCTGTTCTTCTGCGCAATCAGTCCCGGCTTTGACTTGAATGCCCCACGTATTTCGGGTTCTACACGAGTGAACGCGCTTTGCATGAACACGATTCGTTTTTGTACATCCGGAAAGATGAACAAGTGTGCCCCATGAATAACATCGCTCTCCCTTGCGCAGGGTCGCTGAATTTAACACAACCAAATTAAACACACACACAGAGTACTAATTCAAGATGTTTCAATTCAATTTAGGAGCAACGAAGTCGAGAGAAATGTGATCCAGAGCAAACTAGTCATCCATTTTATGCAAACTACTGCAGGTTATTTAGCTGATAAATGATGAAAGCGCCTCCTCTTAAACAATGACACGAGTCGGACTGAAGGGGGAGCACTGCGCACCTCCACCATGGTCAGATCCTCCTTACGGCAGCGGATCGTCACCTTCGGCTCCAGCAGCTGATAAAAGCCCTGAAGGAAAAACAGACGCGTTAATGTCGACTCAAAATCGCTGAACTCGACACGTTATTATCTGAAACGGTGTCGAAGAAAAAGAAGAAGAAGAGCAAACCTGCAGCACGAGGCCCTCTAACAGAGTCTGGTACTGAGCCGGGTCTTTAGCGATGCCAGCTAATTGCTTACGGGCATCGTTTAGAAGATCCTAAACACAGAACACACACACACACAGGAAGAGAGGGAGAGCACGAATTGGAAAACCAGATGATGATCTGGATCATGTACAAATTTAACACGAAGAAACGCACACCTAATCACACATACTCCTCCAACAAACACACCCAAATACACAATGACAACTATCAGCCCCCCCCCCCCCTCCCCCCCTCACACACACACACACAAACTCAAATCACAGCTTCTCACATACACATCCAAATACCCCCACATACCTAAATAATCCCCCCACACACAATCAAAATATAAACCCTCTCACAAACACACCCAAGCACACACTCTCTTGCTCACGCACACACTCAAAAACACTCCCACGGCTCGTACCAGGATCATGTCGTCCCGAGCCTTCAGCACCTTTAGCCGGGCCTGATTCATTAGATTGGACATCTGACTGCAGGGACACAGAGAGATGAGGAATGAGAAACTTTGAGGATAAAAACCAGAAACCTGACGCGTCTCCATGTGTGAAACACAACTGGCTCACATTTTCTTCTGCTGCTCGATCTGCTTCTCTTTCTTCTCGTAGTACTCCATTATCTTCAGCCTCTGCGTCTGCACGAGTCGGCCCTTCTCGATGTTAAACTCTTCTTCGGCCTGCAGAACAAAAACGCGTACACACGGATGACTTCACAACATCAGCTTTCTGTGGTGATTTGAAAAAAATCTCAGCGTTTTAAGAGTGAAAATTCGAGACGTTACCTTTGCGTCGATTTCCTCTGCCTTCTCGCTGGCCTCCTGCTCGATGAAGGCCATCATGTGTTTGATCTAGAAAGAGACGAGGTGTTAAAATCGGCAGGCCTTTAAATCAACACATTATTATTAACCTTTATCGAGACGGAGTACGATTCGTGTATTTGTGTAGAAGTGTAACGATTTATAAACGGCATGATGCGGCCTGATGTGACAACAGGTTTCCTTTAGTGTCCGGTTCCTCAGGTCGCTAATTAAATTACATAAAATCACACAATCAGTGATCAATACGGAGAAACATATATGAGTCTCCACTTAAACACGAGCTACAGTATGAGGCACACAACATACTGCACACGCTAAACATGGTGATGAATTCATGAAGTTATTTTAAGCAATAAGTAAACACTTGACAAGTCGATACATTAGAACTAATTTCAAGATTCATTCACTAAATGCAAAATCAACATTTATTTGTCACACACACAACCATACACACGGTATGATGTGCAGTGAAATGCTTGTATGACTGTTCGTGTCCAAAAACTGAAAGATAGGATGGAAGAGGAGGTTCTTTTAGTTTTTATGAAAATGTAGTAGAAATATATATGAATAAAATCCGCGCATGACATACAATGAGTGTAAGATGGATGCAGTAACTGCAGTTTTCACAGCATGATCAAGGATTTTTTTTTTTTTTTTTTAATGAATAATCTCCCGACTTGTTCGTTTTTTTTTTTTTTGTTCTCTGATCACGACACTCTCTAGCATTTTATAAAGTACCCTTTTTAAAGTACCCTCAGCATGAGATTTTTTCACAAATCAAACCAGGACTGGTGATGAAATTTCTCATCAATGAGGTTGGTAAAATATTGACGATGGATATTTACAGAAGACTTCAAGCACGGGACGGTGACGAGACTCTTAGCCACTCTTAGTAAAGCATTTTTAAAGACTTCTGTGAAAGAACGTTTTAAAGATGTCTGTGAATGACACCATCATAGTTGTGGACATCGGAGAATGCAGTCCAGTCATTCCTATGAACATTTAGCGAGTGGAACGCCTGATCTTTAAAAATCTATGGATTGTGCGGAAACAAACAAGACGCATCTGTCTGAAACTCACAAAGTCACTGTACCACTTGCACATTTAGGAACTCAGCTGGGAGTTTTTGCCACGTCGCCTGTACAGTCCTGACATTCCCTCCAAGCCATTTCCGCCTGTTTGGACCAATAAAGGAGTTCCTGGGAGGCCAGGGTTTTCAGACGTATTACTGTTATTTGCACTACTCGAACATCTTGTACTGTGTTTGTGTAAAACATGCTTCTTACAAACTTCTTACATCTAACCCTACATTACTGTTATTCAAAAGCATTGTTTTACGTTGGTCTGTAGTTTGAGAACCACAAGCCTAAGGTTATTTCAGTTTTTTTTTTTTTTTTTTATGAAAATGTAGTAGAAATATATATAAATAAAAAAATCCACATATAAATACAAGGAGTGGAACATGGATGCAGCAACTACAGTTTTCACAGCATGACATGATGCGTGTCAACATACTCGGCGTATAAACCCCGATTCTGATTCTGAGAAGCAGCCAGTCCGATCTTTGCTTAGACCTACTGAGAAAACTTCCTCCCATGATGGCGTCCAAGCGCGAGTGAAACACTGGGATGAGTGCGTTAGTGTGGCAGGGGGTTATACAGAGAAATAAAGGGAGTTCTTGGTCTCAGAACTGTGTTCGGTTATTCTGTACAATCAAAAGTCCTGTTTTAAGCTGACAAATGGAAACCAGGATATCTCTAGCACACATTAAGATTTTTTTTTTTAAACATTTCGGTGGTTTAAAGGAAAACGCCAAGCTTGCTCAAGACTCGAGGATGAAGCAATCCTGGCACGACGAAAAGCAGAAATAAGACTGCTGCTGTTACAGAAAGCCAACATGACCAAGAGAGATCAGGTGTCAGCTCCTGGAGGTCTTCTGCATAATTCAGCAGGTGTTTGAGCACAGGATAAACCATCAAGAGCTTAGTCTTAATGGGAAACTCTTAATGTTGAAAGAGATGATGTGTTTTAGTCCTGAGTAAAAGGAAACTCCTGATCTGGATAAGAACAGGAAGAAGATCATTCTGACTATTACAGAAACCTGGAAGTTCTCAAAAAAACAACGACACTTTAGTTATAAATCTAAGGAAAACCGCGTGGGATTTATTGCTTTTATTTACAATGAATGAACTCATTTTAAAAGCTAAGCACGTTAGCCCGACTTTATTAACTGTGAACTCACCTGTTTTTGAACGTCGGCATCACTTAGCGCCATGGCTGTCGTCCTGTTTGTGGAAAAAATAAAAAATAAGAAGCTTAAAAAAATAAACGTGTACAAATAGAACGTGTAGACAAATCTGCTAAAAAAAATAAAACAATAAAACAATCTAAGTCGGACCGGCCTGCAGTAACGATGGGGACGCTCGCGCAAGAGGAGAAGCTGAATCAGCTGACCGGAAGTGCGCTGCTCTGTCACGTGACGCGTCGAAACGAAACAGGGTGGGCGTGGTTTGTTCTGTTGTTTGTTTTCTACTTTTTTTTTTTGCGATTCACACAAACAACATTCACATTAAAAAAGTAATTAATTTAAAAAATTATAAAGTATATATTTTAACCACATATTTTTCTTTTCTTTTTTTTTTCTTTTTTACATCTATAGACATTTTATTGAATCATTTTGACATTTTATCACATGATTTCAACTTTCTCTCTCTCTCTCTCTCTCTTTGAAGGAATGGGCTTCTACACATTGTTCATATGTTTTAGTGCAGGAGTTAATAATAATAACAATAATAATAATTACAAATATGGTGCAGTGTGTAAAAAAGAACATTATTCAGATATACTTTATTTATATATATATATATATATATATATATATATATATATATATATATATATATATATATATATGATTGCAATTAATCAAATTTAAATCACTTAATCTTATAATCAGCCTATTTATTGTTAAAGTTGGATAAAAACAAACATTTTTCACACAATTCACAAAAGTGCAAATATTAACATTTAAAATGTGGTGTTTCTTCTTCTCCTTGTTCTTCTTGGTGTTTACTGGCTTTTGACAGCACCGTGGTCTTTTGGCGCCACCTGCTGGTGTTAACCTCCCTTATGTTCCTTTCAGGTTAAATTCTCTCCTCTAAAATCCCTGAAAGACCCCATCGAATACTTTCTTCCTTGTCTCCATTCTCTAAAATACCTTTCACAGTGTCCTCAACCTCAGCCTTTCCAAACTCCTTCAAAAGCTGGATTTGCTCCTCAGAGTTTGCATTAACTCGAAGAACGTGGTCCCTGTTGGGGAAGAATACAGACGTCAAATTGCAAGCGACGTTGTTAGGTTATTCTTGATGATCACAAAATGGAAGAAGGATTTTTATTTAAAAAAATAAAAATAAAAAAATAAAAACTTGTGCACATGGGATTTACTGTAAATATAAATCAATGGCTAAGATCAGTAAACCGTTCTGGTATGACAGAATAATTTGTTCAAATTGACATATTTTCTTGCTCAATTGTGCCAACATTTCTTTTCGCTCATTTTCTTGCACATTATTATTATTATACATTACCAGTCAAAAAGTTTGAACACCCCTTCTAACTCCATGATCTTTCCTGATTTTTAATGCCTTGCTCACAATTTTACATTTTTTTTTTTTTTTTTTTTTAGAATAGATTAGATTTAACTTTGTCACTGCATATGTATGTTACATCCATCCATCCATCCATCCATCTAGGAACCTCTGTAGTCCAATTAGGGACCGTGGAGGCCAATGGTGACCATTGTATTTATTCCCATTTTGTACAAGCGTGGTAGGACCTTCAGTCAACATTTACACGCACATTCATACACTGCAGGCAATTTGGGAAATCTGGAGTATCCAGAGGAAACCCACTAAGCACAGAGAGAACATGCCAACTCCATGCACACAGACCCGACACAGGAATCGAACCCAGGGCCTGGAGGTGCAAAGCAACAGTCATAACTACTAAGACACTGTACCGCTATGTATAATACATGGCAACAAAATACAGTTAGCATCTAACAACTTCCTTTTAGCTAGCATCCCTCTTTTCCTTTTTCATCACTCCTTTATACCCTGACTTGGCTTCTCCCTGCCTCTTCTTTGTTCCTCAGACAAGTTATAGAATCTGCTCAGGATCAGAGCATCGCAGCTGTTTCCACCTAGCAGCTGTTAATACCTTTTTTTTTTTGTTTGTTTATACCTAAGAAGTGAGTGCTTAGCGCCGTGGCCTAGCACCTCCAGGGTCGGGGTTTGATTCCCACCTCATGTCTGTGTGCATGAAGTTTGCATGTTGTCCACAGTTCTTTCTCAATATCTGAATGAATGAGAAAAATTTTCATTAATCTCGTAAATCGACAGAATAAAAAAATTTTTAAAAAAAACAATGATCAGGTCTTAGGTGAGAAAGAAACATGGGCGGTGTCAGATTAAGTAACGTTACGCTAAATATTATTAGTATTGCATATTTAAAAATTGCCCGTCCCATCTCTGCTTTAAGCCGCAACTCCATGTTGAACGGTATTAGATCTATGGAAAGCTAAAGTCTAGGGTGAGGTACAGGTTACAGGTGGATTCAGTGGATCTGACACTATAAAAAGACTCACTGGGGAAGAATCTGCAATACACACCTGGCTAGGAAAAAAAGACTATATTTAGAGCCTATGTGTTGCGTAACTCGTAAGAAAGAAACATGACTGTCACTGCTGTGTATGACATGGCTGGGAACCGAACACATGGCAGGTGGAGTATAAGAGATCTCTCTGATTGACTACAAGAGAGCTGCGAGTGGAGATCTGTCGCTTAAAGCGATCATGAGGGTCTGCGTTGCACTTTTTACCGTTTTTGTGGCAGCGTATTGCCGTAAAGTCTTCACTGGGTGAGTATTATTTAAAAAAAAAAAAAAAAAAAAAAAAACCAGATGCACAATTAAACTTTAAAAAGTTTAATTGTGACTTATTAATTAATTAATTATTAATTATTAATTAATTAATTGTGACATATTTTCTTATTGACATAAGAAAATATGTCAATTTGAACAAATTATTCTGTCATACCAGAACGCTTTACTGATCTTAGCCATTGATTTATATTTATAGTAAATCCCTCGTGCACATGTTTCAAGTCTGGATGAAAAAAAAAATGAAAAAAAAAGAAAAGAAGAAATATCCTTCTTCCATTTTGTGATCATCAAGAATAAACCTGACAATGTCATTTACTTTTTTGACGTCTGCATTGTTTCCCAACAGGGACCAGGTTCTTCGGGTTAATGCAAACTCCGAGGAGCAAATCCAGCTCTTGAAGGAGTTGGAGAACAGAGACGTATTAGAGGTATTTTATGATATCCTAACGGCCTAAACGTGATATCGGTGCTAAAAAGTGAATTTGCAGACAGTATCATATATGGATTTTGATATATATATATATATATATATATATATATAAAACACCATTTTTCATAATACTTAATGCTTCTTATCTCCCGATCCATGGTTCGTTATTTGTAAAAAAAAAAAAAAAAACAAATAAAAAAAAAAAACAGCACATTTGCTATATGCAGTTTCAACATTTTTTTATTTTATTTAAATCCTTCAATGATTTTAACTGTCATTCAGATGAAACTTGGCCAATTTAGTTTTCAAATGAAAATGATTCTAAAACAGAAACGTGTTAAGATACTGCAACATGAATTTGACCTGGTTACAGACACTACAGATTTTTTTCTTGCTTTTTTAAGCTTTTACCAAAAAACAATTTAAGCAACAATTTCTTTCTTCGAGAAGCGTACACCAATTTTAGTATCAATACTCGTAAAAAAAAATGATCATTTGCTTTTTAAAGTTTAAAAAGCAAATGATTTTTATTATTATTATTATTGTTTAAAGTGAGACAGTATAACACTAAATAATGGCCATTCTAGGGGCACATCTAAAATCAACTCTCCAAAAGGGCTTGAAATGTTTTGGGAAGCAAGATCAGTCACTTCCATTGGCACACACATTTTCTGTATTATATGTAGAACATTTGCAAATTTATTAAATTATTATTATTATTATTTATTTTTTTTTACTTTCACTTTGGCAATGATTTTGGGAAGAACCATATACAGTATGGAGTATGATGGGCAGCTGTCTACAACCCTTTATAATGCTATAATGTGTTTATTGCATAAGTAGCAGAAATATCATATGCCTAGAAATGTGCATATAGTTTTCCTTTGAATCTATACTCTAATAAAAATAAATACACTACTAAACTTAGTATGGACCATTGGTATACCGTAAACCGCATTTAACATATGAACAGATACAGCTATATAACTTCAGTGATGAGGAACGATAGACACCGGTTTCAAAAAAGCTTTCTTTGTTACTTGCTGGTGATTTGCTGTAACAGCTGAGCAAGCTGAGGTGTTTCACATGGAGCTCGCTGAGCCGAGGTCAAAAAGGTTTTTTAAAGCCAAATCCGAGATTTTGAGGAGGCCGTACGATTTTAAGGGGAAAGAAAATTGTATTTGATATGATGGAAAATATGTAAAGAGTGGTCATGATACTGTGACAAAATGCTATAGATGATGTTTGTGTGTTTCAATTAAGGGTGGCAGGATAAATTGCAAGCAGTGTTGCAGTCAAAAAGAGTGTGATGATAAAGTGTTCGATCCCATGAGTGGGATTCTGCATCGGACGTCCAATGAGTATGCTGCGAAGAGTGATAGATATCTTAGCAAGCAGAAATATCTCGAATGTAGTCAAACTCATTTACAATTTCGAGGGGGCCTGGAGCCTATCCCAGGAGACTCGGGGCATGAGGTGGGGTACACCCTGGACAGGGTGCCAATCAAACACAGCGCACACACACACAAACTTTGGAATGGCAATTAGCCTAATCCGCACATCTTTGGACTGTGGGAGGAAACCCACCAAGCATGGGGAGAACATGTAACCTCCATGCACACCTACCCCGCAGCAGGAATCGAACCCGGACCCTGGAGGTAGGTGCAAGGCAACGGTACTAACCACTAAGCCACCATGCCACCCTTTTGGTTACAACAAACCTAAAATAAGATTACTTTCAAGATATTCGTTTCAAGCCTTATTTTATTAATAAATAAGCATATTTCTTTTCTATCAGAACATACACTTAGGTACACCTGTAGGTTAACACACGTATCAAATCAGCCAATCACAGGGCAGCATCTCAACACATTTCGGCATGTAGACATGGTCAAGACGATCAGCTGAAAATCAAAACTTGCATCAGAACGAACCGAAAAGGTGATGTAAGTGACTTTGAGCGTTGTTGAAATCCACCATGTTGAATCAATGCCAGAAAGAATTAAGGGGCGATGCAGGACTACTAGCAAGGTGTACCTAATGAAGTGGCCGGTGAGTGTGCAATTTTCTAGTTTTAATGATTTAGTGCTCGAAAGATGTGTTTGAAATTGTACACGTAAAAAACGTTTAAAATGTATATTTGCCTATGGACCTAAAATTCAAAAAATAAAAATATGACATATTTGACTAGATTTTTGAAAAATAGATTCTTTACTCACTAAGACGTGGTGAAATATTGAATTTTTTTAATTATTCCCCAAATCTTGTATTTTCATGCTTACTTAAATGAGAGAATGCTCTTAAAAGAATAGCTCAGATCTTTTTTTTTAAAAAAAACCTTGCTTGTTATAAAGGTTCCTGCTCCGCACACCCACTAAACATGAGGACGGTGCACGTAACCCTTAGTCCATGCAAAAAAGTTGTCAATAGCTCAGCTCAGACTATACTATGAATAATACCTCTGCAGTTCCACTGAACTAAATCATTTCGATATTTTTCAAAGCAGCTAGACGTATGGGTAGCCAGAAGTAGGCGTATGAGTAAGCGGAAAGAACCACACATCCAGTTTCGGTGAAGGAACAGAGCGAAATTTGTATTAAATAATAACATTGTAGCTTCGAAAGATACCAACTCGATTTAGCTCGGTGGGACTGCAGAGGAGTCTCAGCTGGATTTCGGAAGGTCCCAATTACCCTTCGTTGATTTTCCATCATTGGAGGGTTTAGGGAGCACCCTGTACTCTTCGGGATGGAACGCAGCTTTAGACACTACCTACAGTATGTAGCTACTACGTAACTGTAGACGTATGTACTGTACAGCAGGTTACACTATACTGTAAACGTCTTTTTGAGACGTAATGTCATGACATTGCATCGCTGTGACATCATAGTAATCATATGTAGAAAATCAACATCTGACTTCATAAACAGATCATTAAAAAACATAAGTGACAGAAGAAAAAAAAAAAAACACACATGAACATCAGTACAAATTTATGAACTAGAACGTTGAATGCATCTAAAAACCCATGAGCCATAGTATTATTTACTGTGATATGCTGTATATATAGCTTTTTTGTCTTATCAACTGGATATCAAAAATAGCATTTTGCCATCATTTAGCTGGACTTCTGGACTCATCCTGTCTCCAGCGACCTTCCAGTCGACATCCATGTCCCGTATGCCAGTCTGTATGCTGTCCAGAGATTCCTTCAGGATAACCAGATCCCGTTCCATGTCATGATCAAGGACCTGCAGGTGAGAAGGACGTTATACACCAGTAATGGACTTCCAATAAAGATCCTCAGTGTAATAAAGCAAATTCATCGTCAATGTCTTGATGTTGTTGTGCAACAGGAACTCGTGGATAAGGAGCAGGAAGACGTGCAGCGCAGTGCCATGAAAAGTGCCGATGCAAAGAGCTTTGACTATGCGGCATACCACAAGCTCGATGCAGTAAGTGCACCCACCCACACTTATAACAGTGCTGTTGAATTCTCAGTTCTGATTGGTTAAAAGGGGTTCATTCATTTTGTAGGAAATGAAAGGTTTATCTTAATGTGGGAGGAGTCTCCAGTTCCAGTTTGTTTCTTTAAAATTTCCACCACCATGGGAAAGTCTCATTCTATTTGCAAAACCAGCACTCCCTCAAGCAAACGGAAAAAAAAAAACCCAATGCAATCTTTATGCGTGCAGATCTACAGTTGGATGGACAGCATGGTGGCCGATCATCCCAATTTGATTTCCAAAGTACATATTGGAGGTACTTATGAGAAACGTCCCATGTATGCACTAAAGGTGAGGATAAAAATGACTAGCAAGCGTGAGTGTACGAGGGGTGTTCAAGTCAAACCGGGATGAAATTTCAGGTGAAGGCGTAATAAAGCTGATGCAACTTCATGCACGGTATGGTGATGAGACAGGAAAACATCTGCATTGCTCAAACGGCTGGGCATCCATAAATGACGATCCCAGCCGAGGTGGCTCAGAGATCACTGCAGTCGTTACCGTGAACATTTAGTGGGAGGAACACCTGATCCTTGAACCTCAATCGATAACGTAATGAAGAGACTCATTAAGGAAGAGACTCATCTGTCTGTGTGAAGAGAACACACAATAATTCACCAGCACCACTTGCACATGTGAAACACACAGAAACTCAATCTGGAGTTATTGCCAAATCTCCCTGACCTCACTCCAAGCCACCTCCACAATGTTTGGGCATACAGTATAATGGAGTTCCTGGTAGGCCAGCGCTTCGGACATGCAGCAGACAGTGTGATCATGGCTCTAATGTACTGAGAAAACGTTCTACCTTGATCGTGTCCAAGCACTAGTGAAACACTGGTATAAGTGCATTAGTGTAGGCGGAGATTATATAGAGAAATAATAAAGGTTCTGTTAATTTGCGCAATCAAAAGTCCTGGTTTGACTTGAACACTGCACCGCTCTTACATCATACTGACTACAAAAAAAAAAAAGGCTTGAGGACTTTGGGAATGTGTTATTCACTACGTCGTTCTGGATACGCTTTTTAGTTTAGCACTGGCGGAAGCAACCGACCAGCGATCTGGATTGATGCTGGAATACATTCGAGAGAGTGGGTCTCAACTGCTTCGGCGTTGTGGATGGCTAACAAGGTGAGGGGCTCAATCCGACAGTAGAAACAATGCATTTTTTTGACGTTTTTTTAAAAAAGAAAAAAAAGTTTGTTTAGACATGTTTAGAAATGCGTTAATACCAGTATTTTGTATATTTCTCTCTATATGTCGATTAGATGGCTACAGATTTTGGTGTTGATCCCTCTGTGACTTCTCTTCTGGGACAAATGGACGTCTATCTCATGATCGTGACCAACCCTGATGGCTACGCCTACACCCATACTTATGTAAGGGTTTTAGCAAAAGCTGAAATTGTCACCACAGTTATTCTGTTTCTGCATACATAAAACATTTGATACACATCTAAGAGCATCTTAGCGTAGCCAAACTCCCTCCTGCGTGTTTTTTTGGTGAGGTTTAGTTGGGAGGAAAACAGAAGCCGTGCAAAACAGAAAATCCTGGAAATACAAACAGTGTGACCCAGGAACCCTGGAGCTACTGTACCTGCTGCACCACTGTGTTGTCCTCCATGGAAGAGCTTCTCAACAATGAGTTTGGGTGGATAGAAAATACAATGTTAACTTTATGTATTGTTTATTCCAAATAATGTTTTTAGGACCGTATGTGGCGCAAGACTCGCTCCGTCAACCCTGGATCTACATGTCGAGGTGTCGACCCCAACAGAAACTGGGATGCTGGATTTGGTGGTAAGAACCCTAATGAGCCTAAACACCTGCAGCACCTGTAAAGAAATCCATCTATGAGCCTGCAATCTATATGTGCTCTCTACAGGCCCTGGTGCCAGTAAGAATCCGTGTTCTGAGTCCTATCATGGACCTTCTGCACACTCTGAGATCGAAGTGCAGAACATCGTTGACCTCATCAAGAACCACGGCAACTTCAAGTCCTTCATCTCCATCCATGCCTACTCACAGCTTCTCATGTACCCGTATGGATACACCTGCACCGATATCCCTGACAAGGCTGAACTCGTACGCGGTTGTTTCATCCTTTAATCGAATTCTCATTTCTGATTGGTCAGAAAGGTGCTGATTAATTTTCTGTTCGAAGCTGCTCTAATGTAGCTCATAACTAACCTTTTTTTTTTTTTTTTTTTTTTTAATTATCACCAAATTAAAGGAAGTAAACTCATCTGTTAAAAAATCATTAACTTTGTGGTGGTAACTGGAACCGCTTCATCATGCCATCTAATGTTGCTATAATTTCATTTCTGAAATATTTCTGGCTCTAGGTGTAGACATCTAGATGGTCAACATGATAAAAACCTCCTGATTTTTAAAATTTTTGTTACCAGGATTCTGTGGGTCGACGTGCAGTGCAGGACCTCAGCTCCTTGTACGGAACCAGCTACAGCGTCGGAAGCATCTGCAAAATCATCTGTCAGTCTACGCAACCTTCATTCTTTCTAACTGCTTTCTCCACTGCTTTTCCTGATGTTCATGTATATTGTTTATTGTATCGCTTCAGATCAAGCCAGCGGTGGAAGCATTGACTGGAGTTACAAGGTCGGCGTCAAATACTCCTTTGCCTTTGAGCTGCGTGACACCGGTCGCTATGGCTTCCTCCTCCCGGCCAATCAGATCATTCCAACTGCGAGCGAGACCTGGCTGGCTCTTAAACACATCATGGAATACGTGCGTGACCATCCTTATTAGTTCAACCGAAAACACAGCTCAGATTTCTTGTGTTCAGACAGAAATGGGATGTAAAATAAATACAAGCAAATGTGAGATCCTACCTGTGTTGTGCTTTTTAAGAATTTCTTAACCTCGTTTTTAAAGACTTACTTAGTTACACAAAAACATAACCAATATAATACCAGTGGGAAATAAAGTGTAAGTAAATAAATGTACAGTACAACTGTTGTACATTTATATCATAAATAAGTTTATTGAGATCATAAAAAACACATTCACTTTTCATCTGAAACACTGCTCTGTTATTCCAAAAAATGGTACGGTCGACGCAATTGGCCAACCAATATACTGTAACTGGTGATCTGAGCGGGAAGCGGGCATGATTTCAGCGAAACCTATGAAGGACATTCAGGCCAAACCGGGACTTGTGATGAAAGTTCTGATGAATGAAGATGTGAAACCAGTTGAAACTTACGGAAGACTTAAGCACAGTACGGTGACGAGATTCTTAGCCGCAGTGATATATTATTGTCACTATACGTGTGAAGCAATGAATGCAGTGCAACTCAAATTATCAATGAAATGACAATTTTTAGTGCAGGCTAAATAAACAAATTATATAATTAATATTCTCATATACTGTGTAGACACATTATAGGTATATATAAAACACATTATTATTTATTATTTATAAATACAGATGCAAACATTCTTACTTGACTTTACTGCTTTGCCTTGACACCGCGTGACACCGGTCGCTATGGCTTCCTCCTCCCGGCCAATCAGATCATTCCAACTGCGAGCGAGACCTGGCTGGCTCCTACTGTAAATACGTCACGGAATACGTGCGTGACCATGCTTATTAGTTCAACTGAAAATAAAGCTACGGTTTTCTTGTTTTCAGACAAAAATGGGATGCACAATAAATACAAGCAAATGTGAAAGACCATTTTGCCTATTGTGTTGTGCTTTTTAATCATTTAGGTCCCAAAGTTACATGAAAACCTTGCTCAAACATACTGTAACCTAATACCGGTTAAAAAAAAAAAATATATATATATATGTATAAATAAAAATCAGTACACTAAGCAAAACAATTACTGTATATCAAAAATAAGCTTACTGATATCATAAGAACACATTTCAACTAGTCATCTGATACCCCACCCCCTCTATTATTAAAAAATGGTAGAGGCGACACAATTGGCCAACCAGACAACCGATGATTCATTGGTCATTCATTTCTTTCACTCCTCGTTTTGTTTTAGAGTAAATGTAACAATATTATTGTCGTAAATGAATTGAAAAGTATTTTTCTCGGTATTTTGAAATAACTGACTAAGAGTCAATATTTGTTGTTTATATCAATTATCTGCTGTAAATATGTATTTACAGCAGTGTAAAAGGATTCTCTGCATATGCAAGAGGAATCTGGGGTCAGAGCACAGGGTCAGCCAAGCTCCAGCAGAGATATACTGTATACTGTATATGTATACAGGGTCACAGGGGGCCTGGTACACTTTGGACGAGGTCAATCGCAGTACCGACACACACTACAGCAATTTGGGAATTGCCAGCTAGCATAATCTGCATATCTTCGGACTGTGGAGGAAACCCACCAAGCACAGAAAGAACATGCAAACTCCATGCACACAGACCTGAGGTGGGAATCGAACCCAGACCCTGGAGGCACAAGTTTTAAAAAAAGCCACCCTGCCAGCGGGAAATATACTACTCTTCTGTCATTTTTTCTTTCATGTCATATTCCTTGTTGTTTAACAGCAGTTGGAATCCAGTGGGCTGCATCACAGCCAGCTGTAGGTCTTATTCTCCCTCAACTTCCCGGCCTCTTATTAGCATCAATATTTACGAGTGATGTTGCGTACGACACCAAAGTTCTGAACCTTGTGTCAAGCAGAAGGGGCGTGTGCCAATTCCCTGAGAGACATGTGACTGTCGTGTTCCTCTAACCAATAAGAAGAAGGTCGACGCTCTTTTAAGAAACTCACACTTTTATTCACTTTTATTTATTTTAACAGTCCGCCGTAGCCCGTACAGATCTCTCTTGCCTCCTTATCCTTCGGTCCTCTATCTTCCCTCCATTTCCCATCCCCCGACACCAAGCGTCCGTGTGCAACAGCAATTACTGGAATATTCCAGATAGCTTTCACAAATACCACAGTGACCAACGACAAATCAGGCCTCCGATTCACGTGACTGACTCGTTTGGTTTAAGTAAAGGCTCGTGCACATGGAGTCTCCTTGTTGAATCATCTTGGACTTTTTTCATGAATCAAGATTCAGTAAACCTAAACTTTTTTTTTTTTGTTTGCATTTCACAATGAACTTTACATTTACTTCTTATTTAATATATGAAGAAGGGAAATGCACACAAAAAAACATTTGGTTTATATTAATGACCACAACCCCTATCTCATAAACTTTAGTGTATATCTATTAATTAGTTTTCTTTATTGTGTGTTTTCATCACTTGATTTGTGTATTGAATCGTAAACGTGCCCATAATTTAAAAAAGAAAGAAAGATAATGACTTTTTATTGGTTCTTCACTTTTCCTTTCTTTTCTGGTTCTTAAGTTTATTTTCAAAGATGGTGATTATGTGCATAAATATTTCCCTTCGATTTTCAAGCAACTTTATTGTCAGTGATTGACGCAAAACTACTTGCTACACAAAACCTGTCCACTAGATGTCAGTATAACAAACCCTTAAACGAAGTTTCATGAACTTAAACCTTTCGGTGAAACGAACTTGCTGCAAACTTTAACATTAACAAGCGAAAATTATCAGCAATGTTATTTACTTCTTAGCTGCTTCTTTTTCTTATTCAGGTACATGACGAGTTTATTCCCGCCACTTTAGTCAATCAAGTTAAACTATTTTTCCGAGGACGGTAAGTTTTGCTTCGCAACTCCCATGAACCATTTGGGATATGCAAATTAGCGGCTCTCTGATTGGTCGTGATGACTCTCCACACTAATCTCACGCGCGTTCCCGCTCTCTCTCCTTCTGACAGGAAACTGCTTAGCTAGCCAGTTAGCTATCTCTTCATTCCTGCTAAATATTTTAAAGTTTCATTGTTTTTTTTTGTGTGTGTGTGTGTGTGTGTGTGTGTGTGTGTGTGTGTGTGTGTGTGTGTGTGTGTTTTTTTTACATTATTCACAAAATAAATATGGGTTACTTGAAGCAGATAGATGTGGAAAATTTCAAGTCATGGAGAGGAAAACAGACAATTGGTCCTTTTAAGAGGTTTACTTGTATTATTGGTACTAATGGCTCAGGTAAGCTAAGTTAGAAAGACTTAATCTGTACAGTGATATTGTGTTAAATATATAACTCTGGTAACTGTAAAGGTAAATCGAATGTGATGGACGCGCTGGGGTTTGTAATGGGAGAGCGAGCGTCCAGTCTGAGGGTGAGGCAAACCAGAGAGCTGATTCATGGAGCCCATGTCGGTAAACCGGTCTCGCGCACAGCCTCGGTTTCCATGTGCTTCTGCAACGATGATGATGATGAAGAAACCATCTTCAGCAGGACTGTCTCAGGTGTGTGTTAGCAGCATTGACGTTTCTGAATACTACAATCTACCAAAAAAAAAAAAAGAAGAATCAATTGAAATCATGTTGTATTTTTTTCCTTTCTGCTCTTTTCTTATATTCCAGGTGACTCTTCGGAGTATCGGATCAACGGCAGACATGTGACCCTGTCCAGATATACGTCCGAGCTGGAGAAGATCGGTATCGTGCTGAAAACCAGAAACTGCTTAGTGTTTCAGGTTAGTTTTTCAGGTCAGGGTCGTCAGATTACTGTAGCTACTGTAATCGACTCGGCTCACCAAAAAGACTCGTTAAAAAAAAAATTAAGGAAATAAACATTCCAGGAACGTCAAACGTTCCAGGAGCACGTTTGTAAGTCAGATTTGTTCCTACATCTTATAAACCCCTTGACCTATTCGCACGGGACTAGTATTACCTGGGGACCTTGTGTGATTTGCAATAGTTACGGAGGTGGTCTGTGATCTTAATCCTGTGCGAATGGGCCATGTCAGTAATTTGTAAAGTAAAAATTCTGCGCAGTTTTATCCATCTTTTATCCAAACTCGGATCTGAGAGGGTAATTCCTAAATCAGACAAGTCCCCAGATAATACTAATCCTGTGCTAATAGTACAATATACAATGTAAAGCAAACCACTTGACTAAATCTTTGCACCGTTTCCCCACACTGGCTTCATTTTAAAAAAACGTAACCCGTGCCTAAGGAAATAAATCTCACACATGAAATGTAACAGCGTTGTCTCTGCGCCTTTAAATCACTTGGGTAATCTCGGACGCCATTTTGTCTCAGAGCTGTTTTCCACTGCATGGGACTGTGAACTATGTTTTGGTGAGGGTTTTCCGAATTTTGGATTATTCACTTTTTAATTACATTACATTACATTTTTTAATGAGGGAATACGAAAGCCTGTCAACAGATGGACTAAGTGTATTAAAAGCAAGGAGATTATGTAGAAAAATCACAAATTATCAAAAAAATTCTAAAGCCTGAGTGCAGATCATTTTTGACTCACCCCAATAGTGCTATACCTTGGAAATGGCTGGCGTAGTAACTACAGTAAATTAATGAGAAGATGGAAATTTAATTCAAGGCTGTCCATATTTATTCTTAAATATTATGACTGACCTATTTTTTAAAACAGCCATACTAATACACCATTGTGAAGCTAACACATTAACTGCATACAGAACTTCTTTAACTGCTGTGTCGTGCTGCCTCACGCACACCTGAGAAGGAAACACATGGCTCTTCATTAGGAATAACATACAGCTTAGATGTTAAACAAATATCCATCACAGAATTGGAAAACCTGTTACAATGTTATGAACTTACCTTTATGAAAGTTAGTCTTTTAATCACTATGGTGAATTATTCTGTAATAGCCATTGAAACTAATAAGAGTAGAAACAGTTGAGACATGAGATATTTATTGATAGTCATAGTAACAATAATACAACCTTAAAGCTGCTTTAAGATCGCATTACAGGCGAAACACAAGTTCACAACCAATTTGTGAATAAAAGTAAAGATAATTCAGAAAATATGGTTTAAAATGCTCAACACTGCACTGCGAGGATGCCGTCGAGTCAATAAGTTATGCAATGTGTGTGATGCGGACTGGCGTGTATTGTGCGTGTTTCAGGGTGCTGTGGAGTCCATCGCTATGATGAACGCGAAGGAACGGACAAAGATGTTCGAGCGCATCAGTACCTCTTTTGAGCTGGCGAACGAGTACGACACCAAGCTAAGTGCGCTGCAGAAAGCCAAAGAAGACACGCAGTACCATTTTAATCGTAAACGAGCAGCCGCTGCAGAGAAGAAGCAGGTGTTCAAAGACAAAACTGAGGTATTATGATGAATAAATATATTCTGCTGCAGTTTTCTTCCTTGAGTGCAGGATAAGCTAACGGTATCATCATCATCTGTTCAGGCAGAGAAATATCAGGCGCTGGTGGAGCAGCTCAGTGAAAGCAAGCTGCAGCTCAGCCTTTTTCAGCTTTATCACAACGAGAGGGGTGTCAATGAGCTCGTCGAGTCCCTGGGAGAGAAACAGGAGGCTGTAGCTGTCAAAAAGAGCGTGGTGGAGGAGTGGGAGCAAACTGTGAAGGCTCAGAAGAAAGAGCATGGACGCCTGAACAGAGAACTGCAGAAACTAGAGAAGGAGATCAAGTGAGCGTGTTTAACCGCACTAGCAAAAATATAAAAAGGCACGGACGTGATTGGGTGTCATGTGACTCAGCAGAACTAAACAAACTGGGAAAATTGTGAGTGCCAACAAAAAACAAATAGTAGAATGCTAGGAGTGAGGCGTCACAAAAACACACTGAAAGTCTAGGATAGTTGTGGGGGAACATGGGAACAGATGAGTTATGAACAGAAGTCGAAGCAATTACAATAAAGTAGCAGGTCACATGACCGGGTTTGTAGCCAGTCGTTTGCCTGAGGATTCTGTAAAGTTAAGCAACCCCCCCCCCCCCGCCCCCCTTTGCTTCATCTTATACACTGTATCAACTTCCACTCCTGTTTCAGGTCCCAGGAGGAAATCCTCAGCCGTCAGAGGCCTCAGTATATCAGGGCCAAAGTGAACACCAGTCACCATCAGCGCAAGCTTGAGGAGGAACGGACCAACCTGTTGAAGAGCCAGAAGCAGCAGGCCAAGAAGGAACAGGGGCTGCAGGAGCTGGAGACGGAGTTCGTCGAGCTGGAGAAGGCCTGGAAGGTTTACGAGAGAGAGATAGAGGAGTGGGAAGCTCAGAGGGGCAAGGATGTACAGCTGGAGGAAGCTCAGGTTGGATAGAGTGTGGGATGAAACGGTAGAAATTTTGAATCAATTTTAAATGCGATGTCCCATTGTGTAAACTCACCGCCTAGTCTACTTTTCCAGAATTTAATATGTAATGTCCAGAGTGTGTGCACATGTGAGTTAAACAGTTCTGGATGAAGGTAAAGTGTTTAAGAAAAATGTGTGTTGTTGTTGTAGCTGGAGCGTTATAAGGAGCTGAAGGAGTTGGCCAGGAAAAAGGGAGCTGTGTTGCTTCAGAAGGCTGAGAAAATACACTGGGAGCTGAAGGCTGATCGGGAAAAGCTGGAGTTCGACAAAAGGCGAAAAAATGAAGTTGGGGTGTGTGTTTGTGTGTTGTGTTTTGTATTTTTGTACCACCCTTTCTATAATCAGTAGTGGTGTCAATGTAATTATAATAAAATAAAATAACCAATGCAATACCTGGGCAGATATCAAAATGTATTTAAATTTTTTTTCTCCATGTAAAGGCAAACATTAAGCATGCCGAAGATCATCTGGATGAGTTAAACAAAAGAGCTGGGAAACTGGAGGAGTACGGCATTACTTCACAGTATGTTTCGCACCAGTCTGTATAAACTATATGCAATGTTACATTTACCACTGATAACATCACGCATTAATACAGGACCCTGCTCTCATTTTGGTGTTTTTTTTTTAAAGTTGTGATTATTTTTTTATATTAAGTAATAGTGTGCCACTTTTACATACCAAATTGGTGTTCTTTGGGCCTAGATGAAGAAACTAGCCCTCACTGGCTTTTTAATAATTTATAGATGGGGGGGGGGGGGGGGGGGGGGGGGGGGCATGGGAGAAGAAAGAAAATGACTGTTATCTTTTATCTCTATTTATGACCTTTGTGAATGTCCTGGTGCTGTGATGTTATAGTTCAAAACAATCAGTATCAGAAAGCATGAAATTAGACATGATGTTGGCTTGCTGTTCATCGAACCCGTGTCTTTTGCAGCAAAGCTCTGGACGAGCTGCAGGAGCAGGAGCAGAGCGTGGAAGAGATTTTGGAGAACGGACGCTTGCGGATGCTGGAGGTGAACAGAGAGCTGGCCTTGGTGGTTCAGGAACTTCAGAACGCTCGCATAGATAGCCAGGAGAATCGCAGACAGCAGAAACGCGATGAAATCCTCGAGAGCCTGCGCAGACTCTACCCGGACGTCGTGGTAATGTACTGGCAACATCAGGAGGAGCATGTCTGAATTAAACTTAACTATTTTGTTTAAGTCACAGGTGCTAGTGTTCAAAACAAAGGTATAATATTGAGCTAAAACAGACAATAAATAGAAACAGCAGCTTATTCTATAAATGCTTAATGTGATAAACGTAACATACAAAGGTAATGCAAAATACATCAAATACATAAGTATCAGTGACCTTTTTTTTTTTTTTTTAATTAAAGAATTGATTCAGATACTTCTCTTTGTGTGTAGTATGGACGTTTGATGGACTTGTGCCAGCCTATCCACAAGAAATACCAGCTGGCTGTCACAAAGGTGTTCGGCCATTACATGAACGCCATTGTAGTGTCCTCTGCTAAAGTGGCCCGAGACTGCATTCAGATTATAAAAGCGGAGAGAGCTGAGCGAGAGACCTTCCTCCCTATCGACAACCTAGATGTGAGTCAGACTGCCATGTGTCTCTGCTATAAGGATGAATGTTTGGGTCACTTTTGTACATAAAGACACAATGTTTAAACACGATTCATAATAAACAGACTATATATTTTTTTCTTCTCGTGTCAGGTAAAGCCACTGAACGAGCGTCTCAGGGAGGTGCGTGGAGCCAAGATGGTGGTGGATGTGGTGGCGTGTTCCCAGAATGCACCCCAGTTGAAGAGAGTGGTACAGTTTGTGTGTGGGAACTCCCTCGTGTGCGAGAACTTAAAAGACGCCCGTCACGTTGCATTTGACAGCCCAGAGCGCCTTAAGGTAAGATTTAGATGTGGCTGTGCAAACTCAGTGTAAGAACTGGTAAGGTCAAACTTGAAAGTTATTATGAAATGGTGCTTTTGATACGTATCCTCTGAGAGATTTAAAACATCTCTCTGTATCTTAATCGCTGTATTAAAAATACTTGTAAATTCTGCTTAAATTTTTTCCTTAAAGAATCAAAATGCATGTACAGTGGAACCTTGGATTGCGAGCATACTTTGTTCCGGAAGTGAGCTTGTATATCGCGCATGTGTGCTACGTGACACTCGTACATCAAAGCGAATTATCCCATAAGAAATAACTCAAATTATTCGTTCCACAGCCCAAAAAAATAAACACATAAAAATAGTACAAAATATTAAGTAAATATAAAACAAATTAACCTGCACTTTACCTTTTAAAAAAAGTAAAAATAAATCTCGACAGATAAGTGTTTCCGTTTGCACGTGCGGGCGCTGTGTGTTTTTGTGTGTCTTTGTGTATGTGTGTGAAGCTAAAGTACGAGGTGAGGAAGACTAAGACCCTCTCCTCTCCCTCTTTTTGTCTTACACAGTAACACTTCATCCTCTCTTATTTGATTTTCACACACACACACATTAATGGAAAGACTGTTTTATCGGAAAAACTAACAAGGAACATCTGTAATGATCTGTAATGACACTCGTGTTATAGTAAACAGTACATGCGTGCACGGATGTTGATTATACCAGTGAGAGACGCGCACTAAGACCTACCAGGGGAGACGATTAGCCACAATTCCGCAGTGCGTGAGAGAGAAAAAACGTTGGCCCGGTTGTGATCACGTGACGCTCGGCATCAAAACACGAAGCGCATGCGTACTACATGCTACTCGGTATTCATAAACCAAGACTTGCTCGTTTTTCAAGTCAAAATTTATTAAACGCTCACAAACCGGATTCCACTGTATAATCGTGTTAATAGTTGTAATTATTAATAAACAAGAGATTTAACACGTAATTATTTGTCACACTCACCTTATAAGGATATTTATTCGTCCCACAGCACAGTGCAATTCAGTGACTGTTTTTCACACACCTCAGTTAGTGATCAATCATGATGTGGTGCCCCAGAATGAAGGGCCTTTGCTTAAGGTCCCACCAGTGGCAGCTTGGTGGCGCGGAGGCTTGATCATGGATGGCACAATTTTAGTATCAATACTCATAAAGAAAATAAATGAAAATGAATAATTTGCATTTTAACTGATTACTGTTTGAAGCGAAAGAATATTACGCTGAAAAATTACAATTTTTGGGGCACATGGGGTATCTCTCCAAAACAGCTGAAGTTAGGAACGTCAAGCAAGATTGGTCACTTCCATGTTGCAGAAACTTCAGAAGTGACTTATTTGGCATACACACATTTTCTGTTTTATAAGTATAGCATTAAACGAAATTAATTGAGCACTGATAATATGTATATATAATATGTGTATAAATTTGCCAATATTCATATTCAGCAACACTTCCAGTTTTGAGCAATTTAAAAAAAAAAAAAAAAAAAAAGAATTTACTCTATATATGTCTGCATTGTATTTTTGGCACATTTCATAGTCCTGAAAGACTCAACATGAGAAAGAAGCGAAAATCTTTTCTCAGGGTGAAAAAAATTATAAAAGATTATCCGAGCAGATCTTTAATATAATGCTGTAATATTTTAGACTGTGTCTTTGGATGGTACTTTGTTCTCCAAGTCGGGGGTGATCTCCGGCGGCTCAGCTCACCTGCGCAGTAAAGCTCGGCGCTGGGAGGAGAAGGACATGAATGGCCTGAAAGAGCGCAAGGAGCAGCTTAGTGCAGAGCTAAGGGTATGTAGAGCACCAAATGCACCCTCCAGTTTTACGACACAGACTCTTCTTTGACTCTAGGGCCATTTTAAGGCATACTTTCCTTGAGTGAAAAGAGAAAGCAGTAAAACTATCAAGGATCTGCTGTTTGTAAGAAAGATCACAAATTTAATAGTGCACTTCTATTTTGAAACCTGTGCGTGTATGTGCTCTTGGTAGGAACTTATGAAACTGAAACGCAAGGAGGCAGAGCTCCATCAGATCACAGCCCAGGCTCAGGGAATACAGACTCGCCTCAAATACTCCAACTCTGAGCTGGAGTCCATGCGCAAAAAGAGCATCCCAGCCTGTCAGGCTGTAAGCTGTCCGTCTGTTTTTCCCCTCACTCTACCTTTTTTATTCACTCTACAGTGTTATACTAAAGTACATTCATGCTTGTGTGTGTGTGTGTGTGTGTGTGTGTGTGTGTGTGTGTGTGTGTGCGTGCAACAGGAAATCTCCAGATTGGAAAGTGAGCTCTCGAACCTGAAGTCTCAGATCGAGATGCAGACCAGTAATGTGCAACTAAAGGACAGCGAGGTTACAGTGCTCCACGATGAAGTCAATCACGTGAGACACACACAAATGTGCCACTAAAAAAAAAAAAAAAAAAACTTCAATGTTAAACTCATACCCTAGTGACAGCAACTTTCGAACTCATGGCAATTTGCTTTTCTGTTGTAGACGGAGGACACGGTGTTCTCAGACTTCTGTGCTGAGATCGGGGTAGCCAACATTCGCGAGTACGAGCAGGATTATGTGCGACAGCAAGGAGAGATCGAGAATAAGCGGTACAAACACACAGCACAGGCACCTTATAGCATTTGGGCATTAAAATGTATATTCAGAAACCCTTGAGCATATCTATATATAATAAAACTGTAAAGTTGGCTTGTCTATACACTGAAGTTATTTACGGGAAGAATTATTCGGGAGGGACGTAGGATGAGAAACCTTAAATATCCCCCGCAGTTTTTTAAAGGGTTTTTTTCGTGGCAATATATAATAAAAAATTTTTAAAAATCTAAATTAATTGTTTTTTTTTTTTGTTTTTTTTAAATATAAATATTAACGTACATTCAGCTAGAAAGGAAAACATTACAGTATGTATAGAGGTAACGTCGTTTTTTTTTTTTTTTTAAGGGTAATGTATTAAGCTGAGTTTAAAATGAAATGAAAGTGTTTTGGGATCCACAGTTGCTCTGACTGACTGCTTCACATCTGAAACACTAGCCTCCTGAGAACTCCTTAAATGGCCATGTTGAAAATGCTTGGAGTGAGGTTTTGGTTAATCATTGTGTGTACAGTTCCCACAGACAGATGTGTCTGATGACAAGACTTGATGGTATCCAAGCTCTAGTGAAACCCTGGAATCAGGGGATTAGTGTATCAGGGGATTATATAGAGAAATAAAGGGAGTTTCTACTCTCAATTTCTGGTTTCATATGAATGCCTCTCATAATTATTTCTAATTTAAGTTACATTACATTCACTACACTACATTCCCACAAGACATGACTTGTGATTTGCTAAGTAATAATAAGTATCACAGTTAAAACTCGCCTCTGGGTGCTGTTGTGACAATGCAGGACAACGCTGTTTACTAAATGCTGTAGAGCGTTATACTTACAAAGTGTCCAAACACTCACAAATGTTGTGAATAAGGTTTGTTAAGCGTACTAGCTGGTGTGTCCAGGATGCAGTTTGAGTCCCAGCAAACCCGCCTGAAGACACAACTCGAGTATGAGCAGGAGCAGCTAAACAAGCACCGCAGGCTGATCAACAAAATAGAGGAGTCCATCAGGAAAGAGGAAGATGTCATCCTCACGCTGAAAGAGGTAAGCCAGCTTTAATACTCCTCTCTGCAGGACTAATTTACATATGTGTCTTTCTGGCTAGTATTTTATATTGAAACTAAACTGTTTTAAACATGTTTTTAAATGATCTGTGTGTTGTACAGGAGGAAAACCAGCTGCTTGCTGCAGTAGATGAGTCTCAGATGAAGCTTCTAGAGTTAAAGCAAATACAAGTGGACATGACGTCTTATGTGAATAAAGCGAAGTCTGAGCTGGATGCGAAGATCAGGGGCCTTCAGGAGAACTCCAGGTATCTCCAGTAGTTGTTAATGGGTCATTTTAGTATTGATCCAATATTTTATATCCTTAAAGGATACATCTGTTTTTAGGATAGGTTAGGCTGTGAAGCGCGCTCGCACCCATCGTTTTCAGCGGACAAATTTTAAGATGCCTTTGAAACATGACAGCCTTGGTCATTATGTTATGACTTAATTAGCTTTCAAATACGTCCTTTGAATTGCGCCACCCCGGTGGTTTCCTAACGCACTGCTTTTCACCTGACACCTCTCGAACATTACCGAGGAAAGGTGCATTGCAGTATATGTACAGTATCATTATATCGTTATCGTTCCATCACCCAGGCTTAGATGAATATGTTCTTGTGCATTTGAAAGGACACACTGCATAAATGATGTCTTGCCAAGAAATAAAAATATCTTTAATATATAAGCAAATTCAACTAAGCTTTATTTCTTATAAACTCGTTTTAAACACTTATTTTTGTGTGACTGTTAAACGAAAAGGGATGAAATCACCAGGAGACCAGCTGATAGCATATTATCACGATACCTAGGTGCCGATTTGATTTGTATTGTGAACTTCAAGCATCAAACGTTAATATTTATTTATTTACTTAAGATTTTGTCACAGTTATAAACAATCTTAGCAAATAATATACTCCTACCACAAAGGATGCTATACTTCCTGCAAATGTATGCATAGTTTAGAGTTTGCACTGGGCAGAATTTATAGAGGAACTGCAGTATTTTAATATATGTGCAAACATATTAAATTAGTTAAAAGTAGTTTAACAAAAACACAGTTGATATTCTAACGTGACACGGCCTTATTTTTTAATTCCACTGTTTATTTCTACCAAGAAGAAAACGTATATGCTTATAGAATAAGTCTGTCATAAGCCTGAAATGAGTAATGTTCATTTACAATGTATGATTATTACATGTTTTTACTTTTATTCACTTCTAAAGATATTTTTTCCAAAAGAAAATCTCTCTCTGTCTCGCTGTATTTCCCTACCTTTCTCGTTCTCTCGTTCTCAGGCAGCTGGTAAAGCAGCAGAAGGAGATGATCTCCGTGGAAGCTGCGTTGGAGCATCAGAGACTTCGCAAACACAACCTGCTGCTCGGCTGCAAAATCGAGGGGCTTCCCCTCACTGTGCTCTCAGGAAGCCTTGACGACATCAGTGACATCCAGGTACACACAGAGAGCGGCAGGAGATTGAGACTGCTTTAATCTATTGAGCAATCTATTTTAAAGTCAGACACCAGTACCAGTACCAGTGATGATCCCACGACTTGTGATGTTTGGATTACTTTGACAAAAAGCCTGTTTAGGTTAACCAAATCATTTTGATTGTGCTCTAGAATTATTGGCACCCTTTCTGAAAACTAGCTTTACTCAAATTTTTTTTTTTTTTTCCGTCTTCTTTTAAACTGAAAAAAGTTTTGCGATCATTTTACTTGCATACTAGTCTTACCGTTAATACTTTGCAATACCGTCCCCGGAGAGACTGAGATGTAACCCCCATCATAATTCTGAGCATCTTGCTTTAATTTAATTAAATTGAATTTTGTGCATTGAAAATTAGTCCGGATTAACGTCAGATGTTTTGTGATAAATTCTTCTCCTGGATTCCTGATTCCATCCTTAATAACTACTGATGGTCACCAACTTCATGATGGTTTAACTTTACCCTTTGCTTTTTTCTTTTTTTAACGATGAGGCTGAAAGCAAATTACATTCAGTGGAAACCAAACTGTGAATTTCGATCATCTCCTCTAGATTAGAGATATGCAGAGACAATATGATCATTTTGATTCATACATTTTTTTTCTCACCCATTTCATACTAATTTCTATAATTTTCCTGTGATCCTGTGATGCTGCTCTGTGAAAATGTCTGCTGTTACAAGTGCTACACATATAAAATTTAATTGAATTAAATATGTGGTGCATCGCTCTCTTGTCTTGTATTAAATCCATTTTCGTAATTCAGAGGCCATCTGCATTTAGTCCCCTGAATTAAAGTGCTATTGATGTCGGAGTTGTGCAGTGATTTCTGTGATGATGTTAATTTTTAAAATGATGATGTTACATGGTACAGATAAAGTTCTCTCTCTCTCTCTCTCTCTCTCTCTCTCTAACTCTTGTTTAACACAGCTGGACTCTGAATCTACAGACACCGCCACACAACACATTTATGAGCGAGAAGAACAGATGGTGATTGACTATAGACAGCTGGGAGATAACCTGAAGGTGAGGCTTGTTAAAGTTCTTGCATAATCCATAAATCAATACAGATGGCAGTGTGAGGTAGTCCCCGACTTACAAACATTCGAGTTCTTAATTTTCACAGATACGAACGGATTGCGGTTCTACAAACATTCGTAGATGCGAACAAATCGCGGAAGTAGCTCATGTGTATTATACAAAAAATAGAAACTGCAGTGCATCTGATACCAATATTTACAATTATATACTATATATATGTGCGGGAGAAATAAGTCGGCTTCGGTTTTAACGAATCAGACCGGAAGCATGGTCGTCCTGTAAAGCTGTCCTGTTGGTGAATAATCCTAATTTCAGAAAATCCACAACTAAATGGTGTTCGGGATTCCCCTCGCGATTTAAAGGTGCAGATTCATTTGCTTAGGCGCGGTTATGGTTTTTGGCCCATGATTTTGGCAGCGTGGGGGAAGCGGACAGAGATTTAGTCCAGAGGATTGGTATGCTTTAGATTGTATATTCATGTCAAAGGTGTATAAACTGACTTCGTCGGACTTAAGAACAAATCCTACTTACGAACTTTCTCACACGACGGAACTTGTTTGTAAGTCAGGGACTACCTGAACTAATTATTAACATTTTATTTGTTTTGCATGTTGTTATTAGGTAAACTATATAATATGTCCCGTGTAATATGTAAACTGCTTAAAACAGTTGTGAAAAGCTAAAAAATCAGGATCTCCCTAAATATCTAGCTGGCTAATTTCCCATACAGTATGTATTCACATGTATGTGTGTGTGTGTGCAGAGTCTGACAGAAGATCAGGAGGTGCTGGCCCAGTTAGAGGTTCTGAGCGAGAAAGTGTCATCTCTAGAGAAACTGATCAATGCATCCAAACCACCCAACATGAAGGCTCTGGAGAAGATGAGTGAGGTGAAGGACAGCTTTCGTGGAGTACTTGATGGTACAACAAACACACACACACAAACACACAATTTGAAATTCTGAAGACCTTCCTGTGACTATTGATGGATGTAGTGAACACTTGGACTACACCTTTATGTGTGTGTGTGTGTTAGCATTCGAGATCAGCACAAGCGCAGCTAAGAAACGCAATCAGGAGTTTGAGCAAGTGAAGGCCAAACGCTTTCATCGCTTCAGCCAGTGCTTCGAGCACGTTTCCGTCGCCATCAACAACATCTACAAAGACCTCTGCAGAAACGAGAGTGCTCAGGTAAGATTTATTTTCTTCTTTCTGTTACTTAAATACGTTCTTTTATTTTATTTACAGTCGACTCCCGCGAATTGTTCGTGGAACCCCATTCCCCTGTCATTTAGGGTTTAAACTATAAGAAATAGGCATTTATAGACTTTAAAAAAAATAGGATAAGATTGACTAAGTATGATTAAAACTAACAGGGACATTTATCCCGAGACTAAGACTCCTATTCCCCCGTCATTTAGGGTTTAAACTATTAAAATAGTCATTTATAGCCTTTTTTTTTTTTTTTTACCACATCCAAAATTCATGTTTTTTCACCATTCGTGGGTCGACTGTATTCAACAAGAAACACCTACAGAAGAGCTTACACTTCTACCTTCATGTAACACAAATATTCACAAATATTTGATGGACAAATCAGTAGGGACATGCACATTTTGTAAATCTTTTACAATGATCCATCCATCCATCTTAGATTCTCAGTAGCTTATCATGGGAATAGAGGGCTTGAATTTTTTGTCACATTTCTACAGAAATGTCCCTGTAATCAGCAGATATGAACTAATTAAATTGCACTTTAATTAAATTAAAATGCACTTGATCAAAACGGGGTCAAGTTCACAGCAAGATCAAAGGTCTGAAACAGTGTTTCTAGAATCGCTTCCTTCGAATTTGAAGCGTTACGTTTTAACTGTTAGGAACAGATATTTTTATTAAGTTTGATTTGGATTTCAGGTAAATTTCAAAGAAAGTGAATATTAATGCAATTATTAAAAACAGTTTAGAATTTTTACAATTACTACAATTAGTGTACATTAAGCATTTTTTGCATAAAACTAAAATGTTTCCTTCTCATTGTGTGTGTGTCTAATTCAGGCGACTCTGAGTGCAGAGAACCCTGAAGAGCCTTACCTGGGTGGTATCAGTTATAACTGTGTGGCCCCCGGCAAGAGATTTATGGCCATGGACAACCTGTCAGGAGGAGAGAAGTCGATCGCAGCGCTAGCTCTGGTGTTTGCTATTCACAGGTGATCTGGGCGGAGTCAAGATTAATTAATTGTCTGTAAGATTTTATGGATGGAGAATCTGTAGCCATGGTCGAGGTGGTAAATGTAAAAGAAAAATCATGGATTGTTGTAAACATTGCGGAATAATAACTTTCCCAACTCTGTCTTATCATAAAGCATAAAATGGTGTAAATTATTAGATTTTTCTATTTGAGTTTGTAACTTTTACGTCCCGTTTTGTCACAGCTTCCGTCCTGCTCCATTCTTCGTGCTGGACGAGGTGGACGCCGCTTTGGACAACACAAATATTGGCAAGGCAAGACCACACTAACCGCCTATTTTCTGTCTATTACTGATTTCTACACTGTCTGGACAAAAAAAAAATTAGTCGTCATTTCAAATTATTTGCCTGCATCAAGCAAAAAACAAAAAACAAGTCTCAAAGAAAAAATCCCCTTCCCAACTGTCTAAATGTAAATGAAATGACTAGAACTGGATTGAGAACGGTTTAACACGTTATCACAACCTGAAAGGATAGTACTGAACCGTCAACTCTATGGAAGAAACGAGGTCAGGAAAAAAAAATTATGAATGGAGATCACTTAAACACCTGGTGAAGTTACATGATAAAAAAAGAAAATCACATTTTAAGTTAAAGAGCACTTCTGATGCTTGTCTGATATATTATTCATATATATATATATATATGATTCTGTCCAGGTAACAAGCTTCATTAGGGAGCAATCAAGAAATAACTTTCAGGTCATCGTCATCTCACTGAAGGAGGAGTTCTACTCACGATCAGATGCTCTGCTGGGGGTCTACTCTGAGGTACTGCACACACCTCACAGAATGTACAGTATATCTTCCGAGGTTGTTTGTAATATTTTAAGAATGGAATTGTGAAACCAGTACAAGTAGTCCACGACTTTTGAATTACGAATTTCCGCAGATACGGATGGACCGTCGTTCTACTTCCGGTTCAAACGTGGAAGTGACTCACGTGTAATGTAAAAAAACAAACAAACACTGCAGTGCAACAGATACCAATATTTACAATTATATACAATATTCTCAGTGTGTAAGTGAACGTATAAAATGTCCAAAATTCAGTTTTATTGGATGTGTGTGTGCGTTTCATTGAATCAGTCCGGGACCACAATGATAGAAAATGTCTGTCCTGTAAAGTTGTCCTGATGGTGCATATTCTTAATTTCCTAAGTCCACAGTCCAATACAGTGGCAAACAACTCGGGAATCCTCTCGTGATTTAAAGGTGCAGAGACAACATGCTTACATATGATATGTGTGATATTCAGGGGTAGGGATATGACAGGGCAGGGGTAGCTCAGTGGTTAAGGCATTGGACTATGGTTCAGAAGATCCCTCACAACCACCAAGTTGCCACTGTTGGGCCTTGTTGGTGAATTTGCTCAGATGTAATGAGATAAAATTGTAAGTCGCTCTGGATAAGGGTGTCTGCCAAATGCTTAGATATAGATATTCATTCCCTTAGGCGTGGTTATGGTTTTTGGCCACATGATGGCAGTGTTGGGAGAGTAGACAGAGATTCAGTCGAGTGGATTGGTTAGCTTTACATTGTATATTCATGTCAAAGGCGTGTAAGACTCACTTTGTCGGATTTACAAACGAATCCGACTTACGAACGTGCTCCCGGAATGGAACTCGTTTGTAAGTCGGGGACTACCTGTACTAACTATTTACACACATTACTTGTGAGTATGTTGTAGTGTGCGATGTTATTCCTGCCATTCCTGATGTTATTCCCGCCATTCTCACCCTTCAGTTCAATGACTGCATGTCCAGCCACCTCCTGTCACTGGACCTCACTCCGTACCCTCTCAACGACGAGAACGGCATAGGGAAAGAGACGGAAATGAGCTAAAAGGAGCAACAAAAGAAAACAAGAAAAGGAAAACCGGGTTGATGTTATAATGTGAAAAAAACTTTACTACTGAAGTTCAGATTTAAATTTCCTCTTGTTTGTATTAATTACCAGTTTTACATGGTAGGTTTTTTTTTGTACTTCCTAATTTTAGAGCACTTTAAATTCCTTTGTTGTTTGCAATGTTTGTTTGTTTTTCATATCAAGTTGCTGGTGAACATTGGAGAAGACATTGGGAATGCTTCTTTCTGTTATAATGATGTTCAGTGTTTAATTGACATTTAAATGTTTTAAATAAATAAATGTTTTCGAGCTTATACATTTTCCCATTCCCAGATTTATGGTCTCCCTCTGTAGTGTTGTTCTCTCACTCTGTCACTAGATCACGTCTCCTCGTACTCATCCCTCTTTTCTATGACACACAGTCCTGCAGTGGGGATTAGGGAAGAGAACTTGTCAGCTCGTACTACGTGTCTTTTATTTAATAGAATTGGAATTGGTCTACGGCCTCTTTAGTATCTTGCTTACAACATGGTGTCGTATACGGTCATGATCGTCCCTCTGAGGAGTAACATTGACAGTCTGGACGGCCAGAGATTCTTCCTCTGGGTGAGTTCTTCTGGTTTTTTTTTTAATGTTGCTTTAATGTGTGAATGTAGTAACTGGAAATTCATAAATCATAAACTTGATCATAAATCATGAACTTATGTTTACCTTGTAGTCCAAGAACAAAAATTAGTGAGTGGTTCAAATGATTAGAACATTATACAATAATAATAATAATAATAATAATAATAATAATAATAATAACAGTAATAGTGAAGTGGCATCAAGTCAAGTCGGCTTTTATTGTCTTTTCAACCATATACAGTTTAGTACACAGTGAAACATTGTTCCTCCAGGACCAAGATGCTACATACATACAACACAAATTAACAACATAAATTAACCAAAACTAACTAACTAACTAATACAACTGTAGCAGTTACACAAGTAAAGGCATACAAGCGCTTATTTAAAAAAAAATCATTTTATTGTGTACTACGTAGATGTGCCCGCGACTTCGTTCGTGTGAAATTTAATTGCACACTTTTGCATATTAAAAAATGTACAGCGCCATCTATTGAATTATGAGATGAACTAATGATCTTTCCAAGGTTGATTTTTTTTTTTACGATATACAGTAAGGGCTCTTACCCTTTAATTTGAACTTTAAAGTAGCATATCTTCTCTTCCCGTAGGCAGATTGTGACGAAACGAAACCTATACTGTATGTTACCTCAAGCTTGGCCAAATACATCTGTGAAAACTTTATTAAAATTCGCTCAGTATTTTTACAATTTTTTTTTGTGTGTGTGTGATGCGTGCAGACAAAAATTCTAAAAACTATCTTGATGTGTTCTATTACTCATCTTGCAACAAATAATTTTCTCGCAAATATCTTCAATGTACAGACACTCCATCTTTAAAGTTTGATCTATAGAATAGTTTTGATGGTACGTCGTGCCGTTTCTGTTTGTGTGTCATGTCGTGTGACGTCCTCTTGTCCAGAATGTCTCCTGGTGTCAACTATCACACACCTTTGCTGAATTTGTAGCCGGCATCTAAATCACAACTGCAAAGCAAAGTTATTTAAAGGCAGGAACTATTTGCACTCATTGCGCTCTTCAGGATACACACTTCATCATTTGCACACTTGCACATTTTGCACACTTTGAACTTGAACTGCAGCCTTGCACATTATCCTGCCAATAACTGGACACTACATTACTGGACTGCACTACATTACATTTTTATTATATTTCATTTACTATATATATATTTCAGTTTTTATTAGATATTCTTTAACTTCTTTATATTTATCTTATTCTAATGTTTTATTTTCATTTGTATTCTTATTTTATTGCTGTATATTATGTAAATAAGTGTTTCTTTATTTTTAATTTCTTCTGTTGTTGCAATATTGTAGGTCAACAGCAGTCGTATAAGCATTTCACTTCATGTCATACTGTGTATGACTGTGTATGTGACGAATAAAATTTGAATTTGATAATGTTCTCAACAGGGAAATGAATAACAAAACAATCCCAGAACAAACAAACAATACTCTGATCAGACAGACAGATAGATAGATAGATAGATAGATAGATAGATACTTTATAGATTCCAAAGAAGAAAAAAAAATTCAAATAAGATTACCCTTAGACTCAGCTTATTAATTTCTAACTCTTTAAAATCCTATCTTTATATTTAATATGCTGTACATACGCACACATTAGTGTTTTCTAATACTTTTCTTCGCCGCTACAGAGGTGAAATTGGAGGTTGAGAAAAACGTATCCTGGTCAGTGTTGCAGTGGAGTTTATCTCAGGAACACTAGATTCTGATAGATTTTGTATTTGTGTAAAGAATCGTATTTGTGTTCAAAAGCGTTAGTGAGATCAGGTGCTGATGTTGGGATGTTAATAAAGTACCAGTTCCAGTTCATCCCAGTGGGTTTTGAGTTCTGTCAGGACACTCAACTTCTTCCAGTCCAAAATTAACTCTCCATGTCTTTCATGGAGCTCGCTTTGTGCACCGGGGCGTCTTTAAGCTTGAACAGAGTAACTGAAATACTACAGCATACAAAGGGATTGTAAAAGATTATGCACTGCCACCTTTGTGACAATATATTTTGAACGAAAATATGAAAAATATGGGCATGATGATCAGGCGTCTACATACGTTTGGCTGTATAGTGTGTCATCTAATGGTTAGAGAAATATTCCTTATTAGCCTACAATTTAAACGTGATTACGTATCCATTATTACTATAATGCTCATGTTACTGCGATACGTTGAGCTTACTTATTTTATTTAAGTGGAAATTCTTCCCTTAATTTAATCATATTGCTCTATAATTGCTTTTTTCTCCATTCATATGCCTTTGCAAAGACTTATGTGCAGTATTTTATCTAGTCTGGTCCTTGGGACAATAAAACAAACAAAATATTTCGAAATGTCCCTGAAAGTCCTACTTGATTTCATTTTCTGCTGTGAAAGGCTTCTGTATGAAAAACTACTGTGTGTATTTCAATCTTTCATGTTCAGGTGAAGAAACTGCAGGTACTGGAGAGGAAGAAGGACGTCTTGTGGATGAGCCTACAGCAGCCCGTCTGGAGCAGGCGCGGCACGGGATTTCGCTCCAAACTGGAGGGAAATGTCAAGACTGGCAAGATTGCGGAGATGATGGGAGTCAGGATGAACAGCTTTCATCCTGACAGGGTCATTCTGGATAACACCACGCCTATGGTGTTAGAAAAGTTAGGTTAAAGGTGAATCAGTCAGAAGAGCAAAAGAGCAAAGTATTGATTTGCAGTGATACCCAATTATTATTATTATTATAAAGGATAACATCACCCAAACTATGGCAGTCAAATATGTATGTACCCCCGAATCATGCCAGATTTGTCACATGTCTGTATTACGGCACAACATTGATTGCTGTGTTTAGCTGGTGTAAGTGATGTTTTTATTCTTTTACACACTTCTTCACAGGTTTTAGGACATTAGGACACTCCGAAGGACATCTTTTACAGATCACTGACTTCCTTCCGCATGCACTTGAGCAATTAACATCATGAGTTCTTGTGATCAAGAATACATCGCAATACAATGCGTTCTTGTCTGTTTAGCTTTTGTAATCCTGCATATTTCTACCACAAAAGAATTACAAATCATTTAACAAGTGAAGGTGGCACAGTGGTGTAATGGTTAGCACTGTCGCCCCGCAACTCCAGGGTTGAGGATTTGATTCTTACCTCGAGGTCACTGTGTGGAGTTCTTGGTGGGTTTCCTTCAGGTTCTCCGGTTTCCTCTAAAGACATGCAGATTAGGCTAATGTGTGAATGAGTGTGTGATGTGTGCATGTGTGCCCTGCGATGGATTCACACCCTGTCCAGGATGTACCCCGCCTCGTGCCCGAAGTTTCCTCGAAATAGGCCCCAGGCTTCGCGCGATCCTGTGTAGAATAAGCGATGGATGAAAGAATCAATAACAGGTTTAATCGCTGGGAATTATTTTTCTTTCTTTTCTTTCTTTTACACATGAAATAACTTGAGAAAAACAATAACAACAACAACAAACAAGCTTTTCTAATTTAGTTTATAAAATGTTGCAGTTTAACAGCCTTTAAAAAAAAAAAAAGGTTAATTTATGCTCTTTTATGTTACATACTTTTGTGAAGAGAAGTCTTACAGATATGTGTAAATAAAACATGGGAGGGTAAAGGTACTGTATAAAGCAAATAAGATGCAGATTGTTTCAAAATGCGCATGACTCAAGAGAAAGATTCATCTATGTAAGGCTATCTGAATGACATACAAATCACGTGATGGCAACTTTTCAGATTATTTTCTCTCCTGTGTGAACTTGATTAAAAAAAAAAAAAATTTTTTTGAAAAAAAAAAAGTCACTTTTATGTTTATTCTTTGCAGAATCTGTTACGTTAGAAAGGGAGAGCGAGAGAGAGAGAGCGCGCGCGAGCCTAAGTCACGTGACTAAGTTCGGGAAACTTCTAGGGAAACTTGCATATTAAGAGAAAACAAGAACTCACATTTTTTCGATTTTTTTGGTCAAGTTATACAGTTTGTGTGTAAAATAAAAATGAACGAACATTTGATTTCTTGTATAAACATTCCTTGTGACTACGTGGAGGTGCAGTAAAATATACAAGCCAGCTTTCAAGTATATTTGCGGAAATGTGCATGCTCTTATTTTGAAATACCTCCGTATTGGAATCAATCTGGCGGTGAGTTCAAACACAGCTGGACGACAAGGGGAGAACTGAAAGCTTTATAGATAAAGCCGAAGGTCTGTTTGTCTGAGAGCGACAGTGGGGATGATGTTGAGGAGAAGGAGCGGCAGCGGCAGCGTTAAAGCCCCAGGCAGGCGCAGGAGCAGCAGCACTGTGGACTTTGATGAGTTTGGTTTTGCCTTCACTAAGAGGAGAGAGAGGAAACTGCTGCACAGATCTCATGATTACAGGTCTGTAACTGATTTACACCATGAACTTCAAATCTTTCACTTTTCCCAAACATAACATAAAAATGAATGAGTGAATAAATAAATAAATACTAATGTGTATTCCTGTAAAGAAAGCAAGATTATACATGCCAGACTAGTTTTCAGATGAAAACAAACAAAAACAAACAAACAAACAAATAGAAAATAATGTACTGTATGCTCCTGAGTTTTAAATGAAGACGGGAAGGAGCAAGTTTGGTTAAATTGCATGAAAAACCATATACTTGTATTTTTCAGCACACTCAGTAAAACCTACCAGCTGTTCTACTTACAAAAATCTGTAATTAACACTACTGATTATTTCCAAGCCAAGAGTTATCACACCAAAGCATACTGACTGTGTTTATTTCTATTACTTGTTAGTACTGTTTAGAAATGTTTCCTTCATGTGGAAATTGAATGTTTTCAAAGGCTCATGAATTTTTTTTTCTTTTTCTTTTTCTTTATTTTTTTCTTTTTTTTTCCCAAAACATTTGCACAGTACCACAATACTGCTGGATTTATACTTGGTTTTACTGCCTGTGCTGGAGAAATAAGCTGCCAGATCTGTAACCCAGTGCAAAGAAACTCCTGATGGTGTACATTTTATTTTACATTTTATTTTTTTTATATTTTATTTATCATCAGTAACTTGCGTATGACTTTGAAGTGTAAAATAATGGTCCTTGTTTCATTCCTTGTGCCTGGCAACAGACATAAGGAGCTCTCACAGTGCAAATATGATGCAATGCATACCTTTCAGACTTTAGCGTGTGACATAATCTAGTGACATTTAACGACTTTTCCAGCAGTCTTAAGCTACGTTCAAATGAAAGAAAATGAAAATTTCACCTCTCCAAAGCACATGGGGCGGCGTATAAATCTATAGCATGAAAACCTGGGAGTTGGCGTATAAATCTGGGAGGGCGTATAAATCTATAGCATGAAAACCTGTCGTACTCTAACAGATATTTACATGCTGAAAATATCATGGAAAAATCCTAGAAAAACAAAGGTGTGAGGTAATTGAGTAGATGTACTTCGCATTTCACGTACCTGTAAGTCACCTGAGTAGTTTTATTAGAGAATACATTTTACTTTTACTCCGCTCAAAAGTACAGCAAATATTTGTACTTTTCCTTTCGTACATTTTAAAGTGGGAATGATTCCACATGGTAAAAGTAACTCTGCCCCCAAAGATTTATTCCTTTCTTAACAAATTCTAAACTTCAGCGTTAATACACAGTAAGTTAACCATGATAAGAGATGTTTGACATGCTTGTTGTTCATTCTTTCCCAGTTATCCTCCGCCCAATGCGGTTAAAGTGAAAGAGCTGTGTGAACTGCTCAGCTATTGGAATGGATCCAGCTTCATCTGCAGGAACCAAGTATGTTTTGATTCATGTGTATGGACTGTGAATAATAATAATAATAATAATTAAGAGAATATGCATTAAACTAGAGGAAATGTTTAAATATGAATACAGTAATAGACTGGATATAAAGAAGCAGTTAGTAAGAGTGAAAAAAAAGTCTTGTCGTCATTTTCTTGTCTTTTCTTTAATCCTAGATCGAACGCTTTATCCGTATTGGGATTCCTCCTGCTCTGCGTGGCCGTGTGTGGAAGTGTCTGCTGGACATCGAGGCGGTCCGAGCGACCAGTGATTTCAACTATCAGGTGGATCTCGGGCACAGCCTCAGCTTTTGGAAATGTGTGAAGCAGAAAAAGTGCTGTAGTGTAATGTAGAGTAAATGGCTGTCTGGCACAACTTTCTTTCACAAAATGAGGTCACTTCTTTTTTTTTTTTTCTTTTTTTTTTTTTTCCTACTGGCCCCTGATCCTGTACAGAAAAACTTTTCCGGGTGTTTGTAATTGATGCCCAAAAGGGGGCATCAGTGAACCTTAATGGTACTTATACAGTGGGCAAGTTTTTTAACCTACTTGGTCTAATTGATTGTGCATCATAGGCAAATAAATAAAATATAATGAAACAGCTTAAGGCGCAAAGTGGGGTACACACTAGTCACATCAATACTGACTATAAAAAGCATTGTTTTTCTGGCATGAAAGCAACATGAATGAAAGACGTTGAGGTGCTGAATAGGCCAAGTACTAACGTTGTTGTTAATCCGTCTACAGTCCCAATCAAAAGTTTGGACACACCTTTTAATTCAATGTTTTTTTTTTTTTGTTTTTTTTTTTGTTCAGTGATTTATTTTCTAGAACAATACTGAAGATTTCAAAACTATGAAATTAAGTCAGTCAGTCTATATTCTAATACACGATGATCGGCTGTTCTGGAACAGTTCCTGCAAGAACAGTATTGATGAAACTATCTCTCATGAAAACCTTCGCAGGAAAACAAGACAGAAACCTACCTCTGCTGCAGAGGAGAAGTTCATTTAGAGTTCGCAGCCTCATAAAGCAGAAACATCTCAATATCAATATCAAATGTTCAAAAAAGATTCTTTTATATTTTGAACGCCAGCATTATTTTATGGTGTAGGAAGAAATAAAAATGAGGAAAGATGGAGTTAGTTTGGGTGTCCATACTTTTGAATGATGCTGTATATTTAAATCAGGAAAGTTTACCCTATATATATATATATATATATATATATATATATATATATATATATATATATATATATATATAAACTTTTTTTTTGGTAATTATTTTTTTAAATTTAAATACCCTGTGTGTGTGTATTGTATTTCAGGTATGTCTGAATGAGATCAGGAAACCTCTGGTGGACCTCGGTGTGAGCGAGTACAGCATCCTTTCAGCCATCAGCACCCTGGGAGAGAAGGAGAGCGAGCTGGGTTTGGCTGCTGCCGCGTCTCTCAGGGTGGACGTGGCTCTCTTCAGACAGATCGCTCTGGACTTGCGTGAGCTAAATTATTTATTTATTTTTTTGGTGACATTTCTACACTTCATGTTAACTAATATGTATAGATACTAATAATTAATTAACAGGACACCATACTTTTAGAAGTTTTGGAGAATTGGTGTATGAGGAACAAAGCACTTGCTGATATTGAAAATCAAATTTAAGAAAAATCTATTTCAGGACAGACCGCTTTGTGTCCGGTTCCATCACACAATCCCATCGTTTCCTTAAAGAGATAAAAAAAATAAATAAAAAAAAGTACTATGCGTCATTTGTTTAATAGTGAAGAGAAATAAATCAGTATTCTTTATGTAACATAAATGGTCTGTGTTAGACAATCTGCCCTCCTTTTGCACTACACACAAGTTTGTCCATGCCCTCACAGCTGGTGTAACATCTGGTGGCTTGATTTGATGGCTAGAGTGGAGTAGTCTTGATTGAAAGGTTTTACTGGAAAGAAAATCCCTTTTATAGCCACAAGGTGACGCCTTTCACTAACTTTAGTGATTAAATGGTGGTGATTATGGTGGTTAGCAGTGTCGCCTTGCACCTCCTAGGTCTGGGTCCGGGTTCGAGTCCCACCTCGGGGTCTGGTCTGTGTGTGTGGAGCTTGCATACTCTCCTCATGCTTAATGGGTTTCCTCCCACAGTCTAAAGACATGCAGATTAGGTTAATAAGTAGTGTAGGGATTGGCACCCAGTCCAGGGTGTACCCCGCCTCGAGCCCCAAGTCTTCTGTAATAGGATCCAGGCCCCCCATGACTCTAAATACAGGATAAAGCGGCAAAGACGATGAATGGGAATTAATGTTATGTCAGGAGTCAGAAATGTTTTATTAGATTACAAATTATTTAGGATTTATACAATAGCCTTCAAAACAATGTCCGTTTATCGTGTTCTCTTTACTTCAGGCTTAACATATTCGACCAAAACATGATACCAGTGCTGAAAAGTTCATTTTCTGATGGGATCATATAATTCACTTTTCGATCCATCCATAAGGGCTATACTGTATTTTATGACATAAAAAGAAACACATTCGTGTTCTTTTATGTCCGTTACTTTTTTAAATTCAGATCTTTCAACGATCTTAACTGTCATTCAGATGAAACTTGGCCAATATAGATTTCACATGAAAAGACATAAAATAAATCTGGGGAAAAAAAAAAGTGTATTAATGTAAAATACAAAATTGTTAAAGTACTGCAACATGAATTTAATACGGTTATGGACCGTTTTTGGGGAAAAATGCTTACTTTTGCACGAAATGCTTTAATTTAAGCAAATATTTCTACAGGTCATATGAAGCGAGACAGTATAACGCTGAAAAATGGCCTTTTTCAAATTGGGATAAATTGGGGGCAGATATAAAATCATTTCTCCAAAGCGTTTGAACTTCAGATCGGTCACTTCCATGTTGCATAAACTTCAGAAGTTTTCTGTATTATATGCAGTGGTGGCTCAGAGGGCTAAGGCAGTGAGTTACTGATCGGAAGATCGGCGGTTCGATTCCCAGCTCAGCCAGGTTGCCAGGTTGTTGGGCCCTTGAGCAAGGCCCTTAACCCTAACTGCTCCAGGGGGCTCTGTACCATGGCTGACCCTGCGCTCTGACCCCAGTTATGCTGGGATATGCGAAGAAGGAATTTCACTGTGCTGTAATGTATATGTGACAAAAATAAAGGCTTTACTTTATAACATTGCTTTTTTTAAAAACGGCTTTTTTTTTTGTATGTACAGAGAGGTCGTTTCCAACTCACCGCTCTCTAATGGGAGATTCTCCCGAAGCCATCGAGGGACAGGCCAAGCTTTTCCGCGTGCTCGCTGCGTACTCCAGATATCGCCCTCAGATCGGGTACAGCCAAGGTGACGTCCTCGCTCCCTCCCGCTCTGTGTTACTGTACGGTATTGTCGCGGCCGTGTTGCTATAGCTGTGCAGGTAGTGTATATTAAAATGGAACATGCAAAGTGTTTTGAGGTGTGTAAGTTCTCAATTCTTTGTATGCATTGCATTATAATATAAAGATGATGTATAGGATTCAACCACAAGATGGCAGTCATGAACCATTGCATGGTTTTACTCAACTTCTTATTAATGCTCATGGTTTCCTCCTCTCTCTCTTATTAGGGATGTCATATATTGCTGCAGTCTTGCTCATGCTTCTCGGTGAGGAGGAAGCTTTCTGGGCTCTGGTGGTGCTTCTCGAAAAACCTAAATATCTGTCCGAGCTGTTTGACTCCTCACTCAAGAAGTAAGTTGTTGGAGTCTTTACAGCTCTGTTATGATTAAAACACCTAATAAAGAGCACATTGCCTTCAGAGCTGCTGTTCTAGAACGTTAATGCACATCAGTGGTTCTCTCCCGCGTTCCCGGAGTACCCCGCGTCCCCCATGTTTCAGTGTTGTCCCTGCTGTGTCACACCCACTTCATTTATCCGAGGCTGTTAATTATCTGATTAGTTCAGTCAGGCCTTCTGGGAGCTGAGGAAACACTACAATGTGCAGAGCAGCAGGTTCTCCAGGACTCCAGCGGGTTCACCTTCAAGGACTCAGCAGTATTACGGTGTACCTTAATGGATGTAACTTATCTGAAATGTGTTTTTTTTTTTTTTTTTTTCCCTCCCTCTCTCTCTCTCCAGAATCCAACTTCAAGCGCAGGTGTTTCAGCAGCTCTTAAAGCACAGGAAACCTCAAGTGTCCCAGCATCTGGTAACCTGAAAGACTTCCGAACAACATTTAATACTAAAATGATTGAGAAGCATGAGGGGTTTTTAGGTAATACTGATCAAATATGTCTTTGGTAGGAAACCGCTTAGTGCTCAGCCCGACTGGAGATGTGCGTAATCCGCTTTAAACCAGTTTCCTGTAACCAAACCCTCTCTCCCTCCAACTTCACACAGCAGTAAGATGCCTAATCTGTGTTTTGTGTTATAGGGGGTTATGTCTGAGTGAGTGAGGGAGAGAAAGAGAGGGAGAGAGAGTCAGGAAGGGGGGCCGGAAAGAAAGAAGGAGGATAGAAAAGAGGAAATAAAAATAAAGAAGAAAACAAGATGGGAAGAACGAAAAGAAGGAAGGAAAGGGAAAGAAAGAAAAATACATAAAAGAAAGAAGGAAGAATGGAAAGAAGTAAAAAGGAAGGAGAGAAAGAAGGAAGGAAGAAAAAAGAGACGGAGGAAAGGAAAGAATGAAAAAGAGAAGGAATGAAAGCAAAAAGAAAGAAGGAAGGAAATAAAAGATGGATGGGGCAAAAAAAGAAAATTGAAGGAAGGAAAGAAAGCAGGAAGGAGATGAAAGGAAAGAAGGATGAAAGAAGTAGGAAGAAAGAAGCTGCAGGAACTTTGTCCCATACAGCAGCGCTCGCTTTCTATCTTACTTTCAGTCTCGTGCGACAGCGCATGAGACACATTTTATGAAATATATAAGAATCAATCAGATGTGAACATAACAGTCAGTCCAATTAATTTTTGTTGTCCATAAAGGTCCAGACATGACTTTTTTTTCCATTTTTATCTTCATTTCTGATATCATTAAAACCCCCCCAAGGCTAAATGTCGCACTAGACCCAGTGACTGGGATTAGAAAGACATTATAATAACCGCAGGCACGAAGTGTAATATAAAGTTTGCAAAAATCACATTAGCGGTCAGTCATTAACTCAGCTTTCGTTCTGTTGTTGTTTTTTTTTTTTTTTTTTTTAGCACTCTAACCAATCAAGTCATGAATTGAGAGAGAACAAATATTAAGCCATGTAAAAGCATGTCTCTGCATAATTACCCAGTGGATACCTCATTTAATAATGTCTAATCACCTGAATCAGTCTTTATTTCTCTCTCTCTTTTTCTTTAATCCAGGAGAAACTGGGCGTGTCCTCGGTGCATTTCATCATGCAGTGGTTTCTGACTCTCTTCACCTCTCTGCCATGCTGGGACTCAGTGCTGGCAATCTGGGATCTGTTTCTGCTGCACGGTAATAACCCCATCAGCAGCTCAAGCTGTGTGTGTGCGTGTGTGAGATTGGGGGGGTTGTTTGAGACTGGTGTAACAGCATTCTGAGAACTTGGCTTAAACTCAAGCACTCAGGGCTTCGCTCCTGCCTGAGAGTTCCCACCGTCGTTCCACACAGACTTTATCTCCACCCCGAGTACGGAGCTAAATGATCAGATCTACAGTGGCTACCTGAGCTGGCTGATCTCACCTGGGCTTCCAGATATCCTGGTACACATCATGTTACCTGGACGTGACGGATCACAGCAGTGAAAGTGATTAAAGATGCTTTGTCCTTTTGTTTTACATCATAACTATACTCTCTCTCTCTCATTGTATCTGTCAGTCTCAGTGAAGGAGGTGTGGCCTCAGTGCCAACTAGACTTAAAAAGTGATGCATGGCCTAGTCTCCCTTGCTAGTCTTAAAGAAGGAGGAGTGACGTCAGTGCATATTAGTCTTAATTTAGGAGGTGTGGCTTGTGTACTCGCTAGTCTTAATGTCTGCTAGCCTTAATTAAGGAGGCGTGGTTTGTTGTCTGCTAGCCTTAACGAAGGAGGTGTGGCCTCAATGCCTGCTAGTTTTAGGGAATGAGGTGTGGCCTGTGTAATTGCTCGTCTTAGTGGAGGGGGGCGTGGCCTCTGAGCCTCAAATTGAATCATACAGAGCCATATATTGTATTCAACTGTATTGAAATATTCTATTTAAATTGTATTTCGTTTCCTCTTAATACAAGAGAAAGTGAAGGAGAGCGTGCAAGCCTCAAACAAGCCAGTTGGGAAAATTGACTTTTATTATATATTTTTAATGGGGAATAAAGATGGCTGTTGTAATATTTTAAAATAAAGTAACTTGTGAATTGCGTTTATGAATAAACACTCCCTCTCTCTCTTTTACTTTCTCTCTCTCTCTCAGGCATGATGGTGGTGTACCGCGCTGGTCTAACCGTCCTCCAGCTGCTGGAGTCTCGTCTCATGAGTATGACGGAGGAGACGTCCGTGCTGCCTGTCCTGCTGCGTGTTCCTGTCGATGTGTGAGTCTCAGCATTCAGTAAATCTGCGGTCACTTTAAGACCTACCCCAATTGCGGTGTATTTGGTACTCATGCAGTATTGGCACATTTCGGTAATAATAAGTTTTAAGAAGTTAGTTTTGACTTAGAAAATAAAAAATTATTAGGTTTAATAATAAAGACACATTAAAAATTCTTAATTTTTTCTTAATTTTATTTAATTTTATTTTTTTTTATTTAATAACCGTCTGGGCAAATGGGTATAATGTAGAAACGTCTTAATTTATATTAAACTCATGCTGAAAATGTGACAAGTTTTAATCATTATAAAATTAAATCTATAGCTGACTGTACCTTCTTGGATACATGATCAAAGAGTGTCTCATCAAAGTGCTCCTCATTTTCAGAGCTCTCGTGCTGTTACTTGTGAGCGCAGGGATTTTTGATGAAAAGGAAAAGTGACCCAGAGGAGTGAGGGTCAGTTATGCTGAACGTCACTACATGCGGGTTTCTTTGAACGGAGTGATAAAACGCTTATCACATTTCGGTCCTGGCATCTGTCGGACGAAAGAAGGAGACGGGCATTTCAGTGTCAACAAAGAGTGGTTGTGTTGTTCTAAGGCTCGCTATGGCAACCTGGACCTGAGGTCATTGCAGAACCAGTGCTGGTGTGAATCCCTCCTGATTCTCTGCTTAAATCTGCCTTCATCCCCATAACATGTAATAATGGTACGATTTACGCATCAACTCCTACACGTCCCTGTACGATATCGGTATCATGTGTAAGTCAGGTTCAGACGTCGTGGTTATCGTCAGAACTTTTCAAAACATTTTCACAGTCTGTCCATTTGTCTGTCTCTGTGTATGTGTCTGGCATGACATAATTAGAAATTCACACAGGACCCTATTTTGAGATGTCTGGGTTTGAAAGATACAATGGAAGAGAGGGGATGTTTGGGGGCGAGACGTTGGGAGATGGGACATGTCCATGTCCATGCAGCATGCTAATTGGGCTCCACATTGTGAGAAGAAATAAAATAAAAAGGGACCCCCCCCTCCTCCTTAACTGCTCTGCTCTGGTGATGACTCTGAATTCTGGTCTGGTCTGGTCAGGTCTGTCTCATTGTCTCACTCTGTTTCATTGTTTCACTGTCCCTATGGTTCATTTTCTCTATGTCTCACTGTCTCGGAGGATTTACATATCTGCTGTGACTCTGAACTCAGGTCAGGTCTGGCTCACTCTCTCTTGGTCTCATTCTCTCACCGTCCCTTTTGGGTCTTTGCCTCCATGTCCCTCTGGCACATTGTCTCACTGTCCCTTCTGTCCCTCCCTCTCTCTCTCTCTCTCACTGTCTCAGAAGATTCTCCTGTGATTCTGGACTCGGGTCAGGTCTGTCTACCTTTCTCTCGTTGTCTTACTGAAAGGGACCGTTTCATTGTCCCTCAGGTTCATTGATTCTCTGTCCCTTTGTCTCACTGTCTGAGAATATTTACATATCTGCTGTGACTCTGACCTCAGGTCAGGTCTGTCTCACTCTCTCTTGGTCTCATTGTCTCACTGTCCCTTCTGTCCCTCTCTCTCTCTCTCTCTCTCTCTCTCTCTCTCTCTCTCTCTCTCTCACTGTCTCAGAGGGTTCACCTATCACCTGTGATTCTGAACTCGGGTCAGGTCTGTCTCCCTCTCCCTCGTTGCCTCACTGAAAGGGACATGTTCATTGTTTCTCTGTCCCTTTGTCTCACTTTCTGAGAATATTTACATATCTGCTGTGACTCTGAACTTAGGTCAGGTATGTATCTCTCTCCTTGTATTCCTGTCTTTCTGTCTCACTGTCCCTCTGTGTCGGTGTCTCACTGTCAATCTCCCCAATTGTTTCACTGTCCCTCGGTCTCTTTGTCCCTCTCCCTCAATGTCTCACTGTCCCTCTGTCTCATTCCCTTACCACCGCTCTGTCTTATTGTCCCTTTGTCAGCGTCTGCCTGTCCCTCTGACTCATTGTTTCTTTGTCTCACTCTCTCCCCATCCCATTGTCTTATTTCCTCACTGTCGCCATGTCTCTCTGTCTCACTGTCCCCCTCATCCGGTATCTCGTAGTCTTCCTGTCCTTCTGTCTCTGTGGAACTGCTGTGACTCTGAACTCAGGTCAGCTCAGGCTCACACACTCTACGTCTCCGCGTCTTTCGTTAGGTCAGTAATCAGTCCTCTTGACCCCAAATCTCAATGATGGTGCTTAAAAAAAAGAAAAAGAGGAACGTTGGAGCTGTTCTGATCATGATTGGTCTACTCCCACCCTCTTAACATCTGTCCTCTAAACATCTGTCCTGGTTTCCTGTAACATCCAAATCTCATTTAGTTCAGATTTACAGCATCGGTCGGCGTGTAAATCATCTCACAGTGCGGACACAGCAACTGTCCCAACCAGCTGCTCTACAGCTCGTCCCCTCCTCCTTCTCCTCTCCTCGTCCCCTTCTCCTTTCCTCTACCTCTCCTCTCCATGTGTCTTTACTTCAAAATAATTATTTTAAGTTTCAAAAGTATTGACACCCTTTAATGAAGCTTATGTCACACTGAGGGAAAGAGAATCTAACTTGTAATAAAGTTTAATATAATTAATATGAAGTGAATTTATAAAACAAAACTTAATGGTTACTTTATCTAAAGAAAAGATTGGGAGTTTATTCTAAATTTGGTGTTTAATAGATTTCACATTTGGAATTTTACATGAACATATTGTGTTCTTGTTTGTTTGTTTGTTTTTGGCAGCGCTCATTGTTTGTTGCCTTTTGGTCACATTAATTACAGTAAGAATCTGAATCAGACGTTTCTTTTCAGCAGCGTGGACTAATGAACCTGATGGATGAACTCTTGCCTGCTCATGTTACCATGTCGACGGTTCTCATTTCCCAGAGGAAACATTGCATGATGTTGTCATCATCATCATCGCCGCCATCATCATCATCATCATTGTTGTCATAATATTTATGATGATGTCTGTTATCTCGTGTTCCTTCGACTGGAGCTGGATTTCAGTCAGAAAAACAAGCGCCACGATCTTGATCATAATGCTCAGGTGTGTGTGTGTGTGTGTGTGTGTGTGTGTCTTCCAGCTCTCAGTACCGTGTCCTGATTCCAGCTTTATGGAGTACAGAGGTGCAGGAGTGGGAGATCAACTGCATGAGTAGTCTCACAATGCAAGAGGGTGATAAGAGTCACGAGACAGGTACACACACACACACACACACACACACACACACAATAAGTGTTATTGTATTATACTATTAATGATCGGTTATTAAAAATATATATTTCAGTCTGATAACACACTTATCATGGTCTAAGCAGCCGACACACCGTGTATGTTTGTGCTTTTATTTTTTTTGTAAAACCTTACCGCTTATGATAATCAGATTTTTAAAAATCTTTAACACATAACTTCATTAGATTTCATTCCATTTTAAAATTATTTCTGTTATTAATAATAATTGTTGCCTGTAGCAAGACTCGGATGAGTCGTCCTGCTGTCGAACTCGGTGAAGTTTCTCCCAGTAAGTCGCTCCAGTCGAAAGCTTTTGGACAGTTTGTTAAGGTTTTTTTTTTGGAGGACCGACCGTCTGCCAGGTTTGGGTGTCAAGCCCCAGGAGAAGTCCAGAACCCCGTCCTCCTCCCCCCCAAAAGCCCAAACGGAGCACTAACACAGATTCCACACGCACAACTTCACTTGGGGTTTTTTTTTTTTTTTTTTTCCCCTCTTTACGTCATCATTACTCAGAGGCAGGAGCATCGTCCTATCTACTTAACTGCTCTCACTGCTTCACTTATGATGTCCTCGTTACCGTGTGCCATCCTGTGGTTTAAGCGCATTAGCTCTGTATGTTCTTTTCTGTCCGGCAGCCGTGACTCAGAGCGTCTTATTGAAGGGGAAAAACTCCCAGAGGCTCCGTCTGGGTTTAAGATTTTCAGGGGGTTGTGCAACTTATATATATGTGTGTGTGTGTGAGAGAGAGAGAGAGAGAGAACCGGAGGTGTGTTGGTAATACACCATAATGAGAAATTAATAAGTAAGGTCTAGAACTGAGCTGTGTGTGTGTGTGTGTGTGTGGTTCCTCGGTTGAGACAGCATGACTCACATTGACTCATCCTCCCTCTCCATCACTCTGCTGGTCGTGTAATGAGAACAAACCCAGCGACTGTGTCTCGGACACGCATGCATGCACAAGCACATACACGAGCAGTTTGTCAGTGTGTGTGTGTGAGAAACACCTGCTGAACAACCACAGCTTGATTTAACACCACTCTTCTGCACTTCCTTTTCCTTTTTTTTTTCTTTTCTTTTTTTTTTTTTTTATTGCTTTGCTGAGCCTTCAGCTGCTCGAGGCTGCGTGATGTTGTTTAGTGCAGATATCTTACTCTTCTTGAGAGGCCAGATGTTGTAGCCAGATGTTCTAACTCCCCACTAATTTTTCTCTCTCTTGAAGTTAATGATAAAAAAAAAAAAACTAAATAAATCGCAGTTTGTTATGTGACTAGAGAATCCTAGCCGTTAAGACCTTCCCATGTTGAGAAAAACGCACCGACACTGGAGACTCCTTCTATAAAAATTATATAAAGTGCTAAATAAAGCAGCATCATGTCGGCAGACAGACAGACAGACAGGCAGGCAGGCAGACACTTTATTGATCCTGAAGGAAAGGACAGACAACCAGTAACAACGATAGTAATACAACAGACATGTAGATGCACTAGCAAGATCAAGCCATGCTTCAACTAAATGACTAATAGAAAAACATAATTATAAACAATATAGAAAAAGAAAAACATCTAAATATTACAAATAATGACATATATGAACTTTACTTCCTCGAAGTGCATGCAAGCATTACGAATCCCTGTGCAAGCCGTTACTATAGAAACGCCTCCTGACCAATCAGAATCAAATATCAAATATCCGAATGCAGTTTAGATCGTCTACTCGCTGTCCACTTTGTTGGAAACACCTGTAAAAACCTGTTCACTCATGCCGTGGTTGATCTGATCAGGCGGTCGTGCGGCGGTTTGCACGTGATGTGTAGACTCTGTATGTGGTTTGTGCCTCTTTTATAATTAATCGTAGAGTCCAGTACGAAAATTAGGTCCTAATCGTAAGCGCATCTTCGTGTTTCGGAGATAATACATAGCTGATTTAAAGCATGAAATGTCAGAGTCAAGTGACCAAAAAAAAAATTTATTTTGGGGATATTTGGGGATGCGGAAAAGGTGCTCATGTCCAGAACAAAGAAAATCTTGTGTAAATAAATAAATGCTGAATATACTGGGAGTTTGCATGTTCTCCCCATGCTTGGTACTCCGGTTTCCTCCCACAGTGTCCAAAGACCTGCAGATTAGACTAATTGGCGTTCCTGAATTGGCCGTCGTGTGTGAATGAGTGAGTGTGCCCTAAGCCTCTTGGGATAGGCTCTATTTGCTGTTGGAAACAGTCTGCGATTTTCAACAAGTTTTACTCGTGTGTGTATATATAATTTTTAACAACTGCGGTGTCGCGAAACACTGGAAGTAAATTAAATTCCCTAACGAGAGACCCGTGATGAAGAAGGTTAAAGTGGGCGGGTCAAACTCTAGAGTGAGCTATGACTCTGGCATTTGTATTCAGTTGTAGGATCATTTTCAATCATCACACAACCTCTGACAGCAGGTGCGTGCTTCCCCGTCCTGTCTCTCTGTCCCGGTGTCTCTCTCTCTCTCTGGTTGTAATGAGTCAGCTTCTTCCTGTCAGAACTGATGTTTATCCCGCTGTGCTGTTATAAACCTCCCTTTACCTTCAGCACTTAACGATTAATGCTTAGCTGTGTGAGATTTATTTATTTATTTATTTATTTATTTATTTTCCTTCACACTGAACTAATTAGCCTTTCAGTTCCTTTAGTTCACTTGTCTAAGAAATTGGATTCAGTTTTACATTTAGTTTAGGCATTTGGCCGACGCCCATTTGCAGAGCGACTTACATTTTGATCTCCTTGTACATCTGAGCAGTTGAGGGTTAAGAGCCTCGCTCAAGGGCCCAACAGGGACGACTTGGTGGTCTTGGGATTTGAACTCGAGATCTGGACCTCAGTCCAACACCAAGTTACTTCTGTCTAATAGTTTTAGCGCTCTTCACAGTTTTATCATGGCATTTAACTCGTCTATGATAATAAGAGAGTCTTTTGAGTTGCAGAATAATCATGATGATGCGAAACAAATCCAGAGCAGAGGGTATTAGTCTTCACACCTTATTCCATGGTCGTTCCTGATTTTTCTTCTTTCTTTCTTTTTTTTCTTTCTTTCTACACTGTAAAACAATGCTGAAGGCGTTTATTCAAAATGTACAATAATCTCATTTGAACAGTTGATATTGAGATGCATCTGCTACTTCTGCTCTGTAAAGCTTCATAACGGCTCTGATCTGAGGTGCTGGTTGTTAACTGGTGATTTCTGAGGCTGGTGACTCTAGGTACCGTAAGAGGTAAGTTTTGGTCTTGCTTTCCTGGGAAGGTCTTCGTGAGAGACAGTTTCATCATGATGACTGTTTCAGAAGAAGAAAGGGGGGGAAAAAAAACTGTAAAAGTGAGGATCACTGTTTACAGCGGTGTTGTACAGCGGATTGAATTTCAAGTGAAATGGAATGACAAATATTGTAACTAACTAATATTGGCAAAAAATTTAAACGTGTTCTACAAGTAGTAGTAACATATTGCAAAAAAAGTTATGATTGTGACCTCTTTCAGTTATCTGTTTTTACAGAGACATGTTGTAGACTTAATATCCACTGGAGGAAAATAAATAAGTACATCCACCGTTTAAGGAACAAGCTGCTTATTTATGTCGGAGCTCATTTACATAGACACTGTAACCGCGCACTCGGAAGGCCGGTGAAATAAATGAAAGTTTGGGACGTGTGGATGAGTATAGTAAATGATCATTTATTATTATTCTTATACGTTTTAAGCATTGCTCATCCGGCTACTCTGAAATGTGCTCCGGTCTGTGCAAAGGAAACACTTTGCTTGTAATCGCGCAGAATAATCAGATCAGGTCTTTTCCACTTTCCACACTGTTCTGTCCGTCAGCAGCGTTTCTGCTGAAGCCTCATGTTTTTTAGTAATGCGAGATCTCCCACTGGACCTGCTTAATCAAATAACATCTCAGTGCGCGTTCAGCAGATACGCCTCCCAATCTGGGACTAGTGCAGATTGGCACTTTTCACAACGTGGTGTTTTGTAGGGGGAAAAAAAACCCTTAGAATGAAACGTCCAGGATTATACAGTCACAGTGTAGAGAGCAGGACAGAAAGAGAGAGACAGACAGACAGAGAGAGGGTGGGGGAGAGAGAGAGGGGGAAAACAGAGAAAGATAGGTGGAGAGAGACCGACAGGGAAGGGTAGAGTGGGGGTGAGATGTGGAGAGACAGGGAAGGACAGGGAAAACGGAGAAAGATAGGGGGAGAGAGACTGACACGGAAAGAGATAAAGACCGGGAAGGGGAGAGATATGGGCAAGAGAGGGGGAGAGACGGGCGAGAGGTGGGGGAGACACAGGGGAGAGATATGGGCAAGAGAGGGGGAGAGACGGGCGAGAGGTGGGGGAGACACAGGGGAGAGATATGGGCAAGAGAGGGGGAGAGACGGGCGAGAGGTGGGGGAGACACAGGGGAGAGATATGGGCAAGAGAGGGGGAGAGACGGGCGAGAGGTGGGGGAGACACAGGGGAGAGATATGGGCAAGAGAGGGGGAGAGACAGAAAGAGAGCGGGAGATGGAGAGACATAGAGAGAGAGAGGTGGTCTGTTGGAGTTTTTTGCTGAACTCAGCAGACTAAAAAAAAAAAAAAAAAAAACTTCTCTGTACTCACTGGGATGTCACCCAGCTCTCCATGCAAATGCAGAAGCAGCACAAAGCTGTTCATGACCATAACTCGTTCTTCAGTCTCTCACTCATTCGCAGACCATGTGATGTAACCTGACCTGCCTTTAACATTATGTTGTTCCTTTAGGGAAATACTGCGTCATACAGGAATTACATTTAGCACATTCACACTTTTCCTTTTATCTCCGTAACAATGTTTCTTTTATCTGAAGTTAAAAAGAGAACAAGAAGACGTTGCTGTTGTGTGACTGAGGATAACCTGAATAACTATAAATGATGTACTGTACAAGCATGCTGTGGTGCTGTGGCATAAAAGGAATAAAGCACATATGGTGTGAAGGTGGAGGAAAATAATCAGCTTTGTGGTTGGAACAGGACTGCTTTATGTTTAATCCCACCATTTGAATAATTACTTATTGAGATGTGAGGAGAGTGAAGGTCCTGAGATGCACATGAAGTTAGCCGGCGATCGGTTGGCTCGGTCCGGACGCTCGTATGGTGAAAATGCTTTGATTGCAGAGGCAGATTTTAGTTCCAAGGGTAACAAGTCTTAAGCCGGGGTGTAGTACTACTGTACTACTTTGGTTCTGTGCTTAATCAATGATTCGTAGGTCATGGTGTGGCTCAGCAAACAAAAAAAAACATTCCTCTGAAACTGCTCAGGGACTGGACTAAAAACGAGACAAAGTTCTTCAGGAAGCCTGGAGAACTATTCCTCAAGACAGAGCAGTGGTGGCTCAGAGGGCTAAGGCACTGAGTTACTGATCGGAAGAAAAAAGGCTTTACTTTACTTTTACTTTACATTTTAAAAATACAAGAAAGGCTGTCAAAAAAAAATATGAAGAAATTGGGGGGGGGGGGGGGGTAAAAACTTTTGCACAGCACATGCAAACATTTCTTGGATCTCATTTTATTATGAGTGTTTAACCCAAGAGACAGTTAGGAGCTCTTTCATGCTGATCAATGACACCCCTTTCCTCCTCGCCATGAGATCTCCAGGTTGACCTCTGACCTTGGATTTAAGGTTCATTTGAGTCAGGAGCTCTGAAACAGAAATATTTAATTAAGTTATTTTAGCATTAATCAGTGATGACAAACGAAGTTCAACTTTGTGTTTGATTTTTGTCCTAATAAGCACATGTTCAATGGGCCTTAACGTCTTAAGCCTCCCAAGAACTCCTTTAATGGGTCAAACATGTGGAAGTGGCTTGTAGTGAGGTCAGGACTGTACGGGGCATGTTGTAATAACTCCCAGATGAGTTCCTGTAATGTGTTGGTGAATGATTGAAAACTTGGGGAAGAGACGCACCTGTCTATGGGAACTGTACACACAAAGTCAATTGTCAAAGATCAGGTGTTCCACTTGCTCAGTGTTGATGGGAACGGCTGCAGTGGGGTCCGAGTCACATTCTTTACTGCGGCTAAGAGTCTCATTACCGTACTGCGCTTGGTCTTCTTTAAATGTCGATCAGTTTTTTTTTTTTTTTTTTTTGCTTCTTTCATTATAAATGTCATCACAATCCGATATTCTAAATCACTTGATATGGTTGTGACACGTCTGTCCCCTCTACTTCTTCTGCTTGTCCTATTGATCTTCTTCGTTCTCTTACTGCATATTATTTTCCGGTCTGTTTTCATGCAGTCAGCGTTTCATTCCTGTGCCGCTCCAGTGCACACTGCTTCGTCTTGTCCCTCTTTTGTAACGAGATACAATCAGAATGTTCAGACTCGTATTCCTGGCATCAGGTGGATGCAGTATGCTTCTGCAGCGTCTACTGTCAATCTGGAGGATATTTCCTTATGGCGTTGCCCTCAGAACTGCTTATTCAAGCTGAAATTATCTGCCGTCATCCACCTCTTGTTGCCTGGTGTATGATGGAAAATATCTGGGATTTATTTATATTTGCATAGACCAGTATTATTTTTTTTTTATGTTGTTACCATTTTCTCAAGTATTTAAATTTTTTTTTTTTTTTGTATTAAAGATACATTTTAATGGTATATCCAGTATGATCTACAATCATCATATATTTGTCATAAGATAAAAACAGTTATCATTGTGGTAGATTATTTTCCTAATTAAAATTTTAACAGAAGCTGTCGAAAGCGCGAGACCTAACACACATTTAAGGGATTAGGAATAAAGCTGTAAATAGTTAGACTTGCCTGGCCAGGAGCAAAAAAAAAAAAAAAAGTTTCATAGTCACCAGAGTCATCACACTGTCTCCAGAGGCTTGTACAGTGGACACTATGCATGATCGCTTCATGCGCTTCCCTTCTTACACCGACACGCCCATCGCTCTGGAATAGTGCCAATCTGGACTCATCAGGTCACATGACCTTTTTTTTTTTCATCACTCCAAAGTCTAATCTTTATGATTATCCCTAACAAACTCGAGCCTTTTTTCTGATGAGCACAGCTGTTTAGTCCCAATCCGAACTTACTCAAATGTAAGTTCTCGTCACAGTGTGTGTGCGCGTGCGTGCGCGTGTGTATATATATATATGCGCGTGTGTGTGTATAGAAATGCTCTTACTTTCACTATTAAACATAGCTCTAGTTTTTACTGTTACTGCAAAACAATCAAGTGTTTAAGTGATCTAAATTCATGAATTTTTTTTTCTGACCACATTTCTTCCACAAAGTCGAAGGTTCAGCGCTCTCCTTTCAGGTTGTGATAATGTGTTGAAGGGATCTTGATCCAGTTCCAGTTATTTCAAATCTCCTTGGTTGTTTTCTTTGCTTGATGCAGCCCAATAATTTGACCCTTCTAAAAAAATATATATTTTTTTAAATACGATAATTGCCTTTTTTCCCCCCTTGTTGTTGCTGTAATTAATTCATTACATTTTTGCTAGGCCTATAAAAATGAATCTACACTTATAATGCAAGAAATTTCTTTCCTTTTCTTACCATGTGCTGTAATGACGAGGTCGTTCAGCCACACGGCCGACATGATCCCAAATTTAAAATGATCAACGGTTCTTGGTTTCTCAGTTCTGTGACATCACATTACATTTCCTTTTTATTCTGTAAAGCTGCTTTGCAACAGTGACCGCTGCTTAAAAGCGCTATATAAATTGAACATGCCTCTGAGTACAACACCTTATGATTTGACTGCGAGTCCTTAATACTTGTCTAGAACAGCTGTAACACTCGAACCTCTTTCATCTTACCAAGACTTGCTGCTTTCGTGGTCATGAACCATATGAAAGGCAACCTACAGTATTTCCAGAGTTTTTCCTTCCCATCATGGCAGTTCACCTGTTAACAGCGAAATGAATCGCCGTATTGTGTTCATCCTTTTATTAAGATATTAAAATCCAGATGTTGCACAGCGTCATGTCGTATAGCTCAGCATAACTAACAAAAAATATTCGTGAATGTCTTCTGTATGGCTCAAACTGAAAATCGCTTCATCCTGCCTATTTAAGCACAATACATTCTGCACATTGTTGGTGGGGCAAAAAAGTGCCCTTACCACCCTACCTAGTGCACTACGTATCAGTTTATCTGGAAGCTGAGTCATGTCACTGGACTTCTTTCTTGTTCATTAGAAACGTTTCACTATTCATCCAATTGGCATAACAAAGAAGTCGTCCAGTTGCGATGATTTGAGATTCCAGATAACCTCACCTGGATGACTGACGTTTTCAGTAACCTTCACACACATGCGTGTCGATTAGAATTTTGCCGCCACCCAGACTCGTGACCTTTTGTGCTGCTTTCTTTGGAAATCATCACTGTGTCGTCCAGTATAGCCAGTGATGATGAAGGCTAACATGATGTTGGAATCGGTTTGGAGTTGGATCAGTTTAGATTCCAGGCTAATTGTTATGGGAAGGTTTGGAGTTAAATTGTAAGAACTCTGCCTACTATTTGATCCATAACAAACTGTGACGAACTTCTTGACTATGTCCCTAGGATTTCCTACAGTCTGATGATCATACAAATAAAGGATCAAATTCGGGAATGTGTGAAAATCCCCTTGGTCACCAGTCTCCACGGTTCTTGTGATGTTCAGACTGATCTGTTGCTGCTATTCTGGGAGCTGATTTGGATCCCTGACACAGTGAGATTTGCATTTAGATCTCGCCAAGATCTTATCACAAAGTCTAGCCAGAATCGAGTTACATACTTTATCAGTGTGTTTTTGCATAACCTTTAGCACATGGCTTTCCTCTAATCCGCACAGACGCCTGTAGCATTTTTATGTAGGGTTGCACTTATAAACCAGCAGTCCAGCTCTCTGGGAGTCTTGCAGTGGAAGATTAATGTTTTATTTTAATGTGTGTAATATATATATATATATAAGTTCATTTAAGAAGATAAGATCTTGACTCCTGAAGCATGGGTGGAAAGAGAGACGTTGATGTTCGCTTGCGAAAGGTGTGAATAATTTGCATAGCAGTCTGGTTAAGATACTGGTTCCTATTACCGTAACATAACACTGAACATAATATTAGAAATAAGAGAACATGAAATGTTGCAGAGTTTGAATTACGTCAAATACAAAAAAATTCATTGTTTTTTTTTTTTCTACTGCACTGTATATACACAGTACATTAATGCTGTAATGCTTTGTACATGGACTGCTTCATAAGGACACGTAGCCATCACACTCGTATATGCTTCTTCCACAAACTGTTGCCACCAAGACAGAAGCACAAGCTTGTTTAGAAAGTCTTTGTACTGTCTGTTGTGGCATTGCAATTTCCCTCCACTGGTACTAAGAGGCACAAACCTGTTCCAGCATTGCAACTTGCAGATCCCTGACTTAAGCCCATTGAACATCTTTGGAATGAACTGATGGGAACTGTTAAGTTTTGGACCACAAAAGTTAAAATGTGATGTGTTTGAAATCTTTGGAAAGAAGTAATCCGGTTTCTAGACAACATCTTGATCATTAGAGCAATGCAGGAATTAGGGAAACTAATTAAAGGTCATAATCTGCAAACCTTTGGACCAAAGGGGGGTGTCCGCAAACTTTGGGACCAAACTTTGGGACCAAGCGGCTGAGACGCAACTCACTCCTGGCAGGTCTGCCTCCGTCCACCATTCGTCCTCTGCAGCCGATCCAGAATGCAGCGACACGTCTCGTTTTCAACCTTCCCAAGTTCTCCCACACCACACCACGTCGCCGCTCCCTGCACTGGCTTCCTCTAGCTGGCCGCATCAAATTCAAAACCCTGATGCTCGACTACAAAGCTAAAAATGGCCCTGCACCCACTTACCTCTCTGTTCTGATCACACCACGCACCGCACCACATTCCCTCTGATCCTCCAGCACTGCTCGCCTCGTTCCACCATCTGTCAGGGATCGAGGAAGACATTCATCCAGTCTCTTTTCTATTCCGACACCTACAGTAGGTGGTGGAATGAACTTTCTTTAGATGTCCGTAGAGCGGAGTCTTTGACAATCTTTAATCCAAGACTCAAAACGTATGTTTCTTAAATACTTGGGCTAATTCATAAAAAAATAAAAATAAAAAATGTAAAAACTTTTCCAACTTTGTTTTACTGATGGCACTTACTGTAGTTAGTAACTTATTAACCCAGTGTAAATATCTGTCCAGTGATGGAAATTTCGGAGCGCATTTTGTAAGTCAAGAGAATACATATTTGGTAGAGACTACGTTTAGCAAAACCAGTACACGAGATAAGTTTGAGTCTGTTGGACTATTGATCAGAAGATCACAGGTTCAAACCTCCAAGCTTCCGCTGCTGGGCCCTTGAGCCAAGGCCCTTATCGCTCAACTGCTTAGATGTATAATGAGATAAAATGCAAGTCACTTTGCATAAGCTGTCTCCCAAATGCCGTAAAATTCTGTCTTCTGTCTTTATTTATTATTATTATTTTTAACCTTTTCCTGTTTCCATGTGCGCCGAGTATAAGACTGTGCACGTTTAACATCCATATTAACAGGGAACACTCAAAAAAGTGTTCCGTAAGAGTAAAATCTCCCTTTATGTCTCTATATAATCCCCTGCTACACTAACGCACTTATCACAGTGTTTTAAGGCAGAACGTTCTCACAGTACGCCAGAGCCATGATCAGACTGCCTGCTTCACCTTTGAATACTCGTGCTCATTGTGTATTTCTGTGTCTGGCTCACGCACAGCTTTTGGGTTCATCCGGTTTACTGATAGCGCTGCTCATGCTTATACCCTTTAAGTGCATTTAGTTCAGTGATAAAGTAGCACTTAGGAAACATACGATAACAAATCTCAAACAACAAAGCTTTCACTAACACTACCAACATTAAAGTTATGACGCGTGTTATCGGTACACTGATATTAAACAAACTCGCCTTTTAATGCGCCGAAATTACACCCTGCTCTTGCCATACATGAAGGCCGTTAATTAAACCCATGTACTATAGTACTATCTATAGTCTGTTGTAGAATGCTTGTTTCTGATTGGTCAGAAGCTCTGACGGTATATTCAATTGAATTTGATATTGTCTCTATATTAACAACTCACACAGGAAGATTTGTAGCTTTGTAGTAGAAAAGATGATAATAGTCTGGTGAGGCCTCTATGAGATAATGCTTGGAAGGAGTCTCCAGTTTCAACACCGTTTTAAGAATATAGTTGATGTAACATGATAAGGTGTGCTTTTAGTTTTGAAAAGAGAGATTAAAGAGAGGTGCTTGTTGTTGTTGTTGAAATGGCTGTTTATAGCTCCTATAATGTGAAAAGTGAAAAAAAGAAATTGTCTCATGGGTGTTCCATGTCATTATACATGACTACAGTATGAGCAAATGAAACGTATGATTTGTCATTCTTGAGTTTAATTAATAAAATTGTCACTGTTGGCATCACACCACAGCAGCGATGTGGCATAGTGGTAACCACTGTGGCCTCACACCTCCAGGGCAGAGGGTTCGAATCCCACCTCGGGTCTGTGTGCATGGGGTTTGCATGTCCTCCACTTGTTAGGTGGGTGTTCTCTGCATACTCAGGTTTCCCCCCACAGTCCAAAGACATGTAGAGTAGGCTAACTGCCGTTTGCAAATTGGTAGTAGGGTATGCCCTGAGTCTCGTAGGATAGTCTCCTGCCTTCCCGTGACCCTGTACTGGAAATTGTGGTATAGAGAATGAGTGAGTGAGAGAGAAACCATCACACCACATCCCCAAGTGGTATAAACCCTGCTTAAAGATATTGTAGACGCATTTTGGCCTTGGTTTTTCTTGGTCCAGATTAGACACCAGGTCACAAGGAGGGTGGCTACATTCATACATTTTGCTAAAACAATTCATTACCTGAGCTCATAATTGTCATTTTAATAGTCATTAAAATGCTGATACAGCGGTACCTTGGCATACAATTTTAATCTGTTCTGGAGGCGAGTTCTTCATATTGCGAAAAGCATTTTCCCATAGGAAATAATGTAAATGCAGATAATTCGTTCCAGCCTCACTTAACCTTAATTTATGATTGCTTAAAAAACTGTAAAAGTATGTAAACTGGCTTCACTTGGCTTTCCAATAATGCAAACGAGTTTTGAACGACTGCTGGATGCTACAAAGTTCGGTCGCGCGTGTGCCGAAAATGCTTCGTGTGCCGAAAATGCTTCGTGTGCCGAAAATGCTTCGTGTGCCGAAAATGCTTCGTGTGCCGAAAATGCTTCGTGTGCCGAAAATGCTTCGTGTGCCGAAAATGCTTCGTGTGCCGAAAATGCTTCGTGTGCCGAAAATGCTTCGTGTGCCGAAAATGCTTCGTGTGCCGAAAATGCTTCGTGTGCCGAAAATGCTTCGTGTGCCGAAAATGCTTCGTGTGCCGAAAATGCTTCGTGTGCCGAAAATGCTTCGTGTGCCGAAAATGCTTCGTGTGCCGAAAATGCTTCGTGTGCCGAGGCAAATTTCTTGCAAAAGTTCTTCTCTGAAGGCAGAAATTTGTGAGGCGGGATGTTCATATGGTCCTCTTTCTCTCCATAGTTAGACACCACGGTCTGGTCTGTCTGTTTTCCTTGACTGCATTTTTCCTTATCTCCTTCCACATGAACTCCTGCTACACTATTATCTGCTCCCATGTATTCCAGGATCTCCGGTCTTTCTTTAAACGTCTCTGAAGTGCAACCAGTTTTACAATCATCTCCGAACATTTTGTAAGATATGAGAGAGATTCTTTAATCTTGCTCCATTTTGAAATAGCTAATTGCATTGTAATAGCCGGATCTCGTCTGATGCCCAACATCTGCTCACTCAATGAGGGCAAAGACTACACAACCATAATACACTGCGAATATAGGCTGGCACGGTGGATTAGCTCACATGAGTCTCTTTTTAAACTCGCATGGTGAAATTTTAAGGCGGTGTTCACCCTCTAACCTGCTGCGTGTATCTCAGATGAACTCGATAACTCCATTTTATGTTTTATCTTTTCCTCTTGGCCTGAGTAACTGCTTCCAAGTTAACCGTCTGTGAAGGCGAGATTGAGCCCCATACAAATTAGAGACATTCTAGAGACGATGGAGTTGATTTGAAGGCACGGGAACACCTTGGACGTCCTCCAGGAAAGAAAGAGACGGCGAGAGGGATCGAAAGATGTTTAGAAACCACAGCTTTGATGTTGATGGCCTACTGATTATATGAGATCGTTCACACAGGTTTAAGAGAAGTTCACTCAGGGAAAACTTGATTCCATGTACAGTGCTAAGTGTACTGAGATTCACTGGAGCTCAACTTCACTCTTGCTCATCTGCCCATTCAGCGTAGAACAATGCTCTATTGTCTTTACGTAAAAAGGTTGCAAAACTTTTAAAATCAGGTTTCCCTTTGAAACTCCCTTTGAGAAACTCTTCATCTTGCTCGGAAGGAATGCTCCACAGCCTACCTGAATTGGTTCTACCTTCAAATCCTCTCGATTTGCCCCTTCTTCTTTTTCTTCGCCCTGGGCTTAATCATACATGATTGCAGAGTATGCTCGTTTGCTAAGCCGTCTTCATTTGGCCGGAGCATACAGTAGGTGTCCTAAACGGCAATCCTTATCTTCATTGAGCTGGTTGAGCCACCGCTTCTTTGGCCATCCTAAGGGCTGAAACTGGATCTCAAATTTCCGTTGCTTCGGATGACATTTCCACACTATTTTAGTCTTGCCTTCCGCACCTTTTCCCCAATCAGCACAACTCAAATTCATCTGTGGACATCTGCATTCATGGTGTGGTCCACTATCGTACCCAGGGATCGCTCATATTTCAGTGCTGCCGGACAACAATATGGTCTGGAGAGGCCAACTGGACGCACAATTGTTTTCCATCCAGCATCCAGCCATCTCAAGGCCCCAGTGAATAGTTGCGGTTTCATGCATGCAGCGTTGTTCCTCGCTTGCGCATTACATCGCCATCGGTGCTGATGATGCTGCTCAGATACTTGATTTTTACCCCAAACCAAACAAAATTACTTGTAAATAGCCATTTATCAGGTGATTAAGCTTCCAAAAGGGGTTCGGGACGCAAGGATGATTTTGAAAAGATTCAATCAGAGCTCAGCCTCAAATCACATGCTTTTAAAAAATGTACGTGCCTACATAGACACTCGTTTGTCCGGCGCCCCGCGTACACGAACACAAATGAACGTAATACAGTTTAGATTTTTTATTATTTTTTATTGCAAATAATTTATATCAAGAAATACAGTAGCACATTATGACTAAATGACTATTTCATTATTAAAATGAATAATTACATGTTAAAGTAGCATTCTTCTCTGCCTAACTTTAAGGGGGGCGGGGCCCCGTATTGACCAACCGCCACTTTGTAGCAGTTTGTAACTTAAGATGGATGGAAGCACATGGATTGTAGGTGGTTTGCGTCTCTCCGTAAGGGCTCAGTGAGTCCAAAAATGTGCTGAATGTTTGTTTTGCAGAGCTTTGAGCTGTCTACTGGGGAACTTGTTAAAATCTTTCATACATGGGGTGAAGCAAATTTGGTAAAAAAATAAAATAAATAAATAAATAAATAAATAAAATCTTCTAAACTACTAAATAGTCCCGGCTAATAGACACAACAGAGTGTATGATGAGGTTTATTACAGAAGTGTGGGGCAGATTCATAGCTTCTATAATCACAGGTGTAAACTTATAGGCTCTCCTTGAAACTCTGGCACAAGTTCACCTCATAGTCGTACAGTAGGTGATTTACGTCGTAGCAGTCAGTAGCTAATACGTAGCCAATGTGAAAGGTCTCGAGCTGCGTGGGTGTGTTCGTATGCTTGGCAGCTTGACCCACAAATCTGCTGGATGTGCATACACCGTGTGATGATGGGGCGGTATCGCACTTCGCGTCTGTTTGCCAAGCAGTCAGAGGCTGAGTGTGCATGAGGCAGCATATTGGGAGCACAGCTGATAATGTGTCCTTGTTTTGTTTGAAGAACACACACACACACACACACACACACATGGGTGACCCAGGCAAACGCTGTGTTTCTGGAACAGAAATTAGCATGTAATTAGCGTGAGTGTAGTTTCTGAGCTCGGCGTTGCCTGACCTCTGAGTCATGTGTGTGTGTGTCATCAATTTGACTCATTTCTGAAATTACAGGGTTTAACAAAACAGCAGGGTCTGACTTCAAACAGAATGAACCATGAAGGGGGAGGAGACATGTTCAGTTGTAGAAATACACTTATGATTATTAATTATCTGTGTGTGTGTGTGTGTCATTTTAACTATAAAGTATATAATGAGTGAATGTTGCATTTAAAATGTTCAGATGATAAAAGTACGACAGTGATGTTGAATCATTCTTTTTGAAAGGTCATGTGATTTAGCCATGACAGTAGTGTGTATAGCTGCTATAATTTAATAACAGGAACAAGTCTGTTAAGAAATTAAATGCAGCTTCTTAAATAGACGGAAATAACCTTTTATGACGGTATATTTGCGCACACTTTAAAAAAAAAATCTGTCGAGGAGAATGATGACATTTACAGAGGCAGTAAATGCAGCAGATGCCGGCTGCCGTAAAAAAAAAAAAAAAAAAACTGAGTAAGAGGGGCATACTGACGGTCGCACATGAATAAAGAACGGTATAAAACATCCTTCAAGAGGAACTTCTCCCAGTCATCCAACAACATTTTGGTGATGAACGATGTCTTTTCCAGCATGATGGAGCATCTTGCCATAAAGCATAAGTGATGACTAAGTGGTTCGGGGTACAGAACATAAGAATTTTGGGTCCACGGCCAGGAAACTCCTCAGACCTTAATCCCATTGAGAACTTGAGGTCGGTCCTCAAGAGGCGGGTGGACAAACGAAGACCCAGAAATTGTGACAAACTCTGTGACAAGCATTGATCATGTAAGAATGAGTTGACTGACGGCACGCCAGGGGGAATTGCGGAGGTCTTGAAAAAGAAGGGTGAACACTGCAGATATTGACTCCCTGCATAAACTTAATGTACTCGTCAATAAAAGCCTTTGACACTTATTCCGGTATACTGAAGTATAATTACGAGCATTTCATAACATCTGACAAAAACGGATTAACTGACTAAAAACACTGACTCAAAACTTTTGCTCACGGCGGTGTCTGTCTATCCTCTGGCTGTCAAATGTTGTCCAATTAAATTTTTGGTTTTAAACCGTATCGGCAAAACAAATCTTGAGTGTCATGACCGGATTACCGGCTCATTTCTGATCCTCTGTGATTACAGCGGCATAGCCGCGCGGGGATGTTTTAGCATCAGTCGCTAATCTGTCCTGACTCCAGATGTCACTGTTAGGAGCGTGCTGCTTTAGTGCATTAGCTTCCATTTCCACCAACAAACCACGAAACACCATAACTGTCCTCTGATTACTGATTTCAGGCTCAGATCCTGGTCTACCAGGCCGTGTGTCCTCACGGTGACCCCGTTCCAATGTGCAGTACAGATGTTCGTCATCTCCTGGTACAATGAACAGAAAGGCTTTCTGCGTGTTGATAAATCAGGTATGAGGCTGTCAGGAGAAAGTACAAAGAGGAAAGTCTTTTCAGGAACGACTTTGTCGCGAACGTGACCGGGTGAGGCATTGCGCCCTTCAGCGTGCTCGCGAGGGGCCGGGGTGCGTGTCCGTGCCTGCTGGTCGGGGTTAAAGCAAAGCCTGGAAAACTCCCGTCGATTCGAGACGGATCGCTGATTTATGGCTTTCCTTTAATCAGGACTTTACTGTTCGACTCTGCAGACCTTTTATGTTGACTTTTTTGTCATTTGCTGAATTTGTGCTCAGATCAATCATTGTGAAATGACATCATTACCCTGCTATTCTTCTCCAAACTGTAAACCTGTGCTTGTCGGATCTTGAAATATGGGTCAGATATCCCCCTTGGTAACGGTGCATAGGTTAGACTTTGGGCTGCGAAACTATAAAAAAACGTTACGCATCTCGTTTACTCTAAATCCATCTTGAACTCAAGAAAATACTGCATTCAACTAAAACTAATCATAACACGGTAAATTCACTGAAATAAGACCACAAAACACATTCATGACATTTGTGACCAAGATCTTGTAGTCTAGAGGTTTTACTTCAAAATGATGACAATCATCACAATCTCACTCAGTTACAGAAAACAATACATTCAATTACATTTACTAAGACACTTCTTGTTTAGAAAGGCCGTATTATATGCGAGGAGGCGTGAGTGATCATGAATAATGCTGTAATTCACACCAGCGAAGACAAACACCCACATAATGAGCTGCATAATTACCCCTTTTAGTCAGGGATGTGACCTTTTAGAAAATAATTTGAGGACAAAAACATGTATATATTTTTTTAGTTTATTTAGAATAACTCAAGATTGACTTGCAAAAAATCCAAGAACATTTCAAGACTTTTTATTAAAAAAGTGTAAAAACAGTCATTCAGGTTAGGTTAAAATGTGTGTGTATACAGTGTGTGTCTGTATATGTATACAGTATGTATATATACATACATACTGTATACGTGGTTCGGACAGGAACAGTACAAGATAAAATGGTTGCTACAATCAATTAAATTCAATTTTATTTCTATAGCGCGTTTAACAATGGTCATTCTCTCAAAGCAGCTTCAAAGACAAAGAGTCACACATCCCTGTGCCACTGATGAAAGCAATTCCTGTTCAACTGGGGAGCATCTCATGCCTGGCATTTCCAAAGTATTATTATTATTTTTTTTTAAAGAGAAAAAAAAACTCAACACAAATATATGTAATATTTACAATTATTATTATTATTTTTTAATAATCTGCATTGTAGCGAGAACAGGCAGTGTAGTGGTTAGCACCGTCGCCTTGCACCTCCAGGGTCCGGGTTCAATTCTCGGCCAGGTTCGATTCCCGTCTCTGTGTGCATGGAGTTTGCATGTTCTCCCCGTGCTTGACGGGTTTCCTCCGGGTCCTCTGGTTTCCTCCCACAGTCCAAAGACATGCAGATTAGGTTAACTGGCATTCCAAATTTGGCCATAGTGTGGGAATGAGTGAGTGAGTGAATGTATGTGTGTGTGCCCTGCGATGGGTTGTCCGGGTTGTATCCCGCCTTGTGCCCCAAGTCTCCTGGGATAGACTCCAGGCCCCCCGCAACCCTGAATACAGGATAAAGCCGTATAGATGGTGAGTGAGTGAGTGGAGCGAAAACAAAATTGAAAATTCACTTAATCCAAAGTTACGACTTTCAACTTCTGAGATGAAATAAGCCAAATTCATAATCCCTAGAAATGTTTAAATGTACATCCTTTAATTTTTTTTCCAAACATGTGTAGATGTCTTGGAGCGAGGTCAGGACTGTACAGGGGATGTGGCAATAACGCCCAGCCGAGTTCCTGTAAAGTGGTGTTGGTGAATGCAAGTGTGTGTACAGTTCCACAGTCGGGATTTTGGCCATTCACAGACATACAGCCGCCTTTAAAACTTTTACACAGTTCAGATGTTTTACTGCTGCTAAGTGTCTCATCACCGTACTGAGCTTGATGTCTTCTGTAAATGTCAAAAGCCTTTAAGCCTTCACTAACCTGAAATGTCATCATAAGTCCCGGTTTGACTCGAACGCCCCTTGTATTTCTCAATTCACCTTCAAAAACGTTCCAGCTTTTTAGTCAGTGTATATAATACTGTTTATGCTTAAGGTATATTCCCTTAAAGCTGGATTCTGCACAGTATTGGGGAAATTAAATGCTACTAAGGGTTGTTTCTAAGCAGCATTAAAAGTTTCTTGAAGATCTTCTCCTTCACCAACCTGCCAAGTCCAACTTTTACTAAGCATTCATAAGAACTCCTAAAGCCCCAGTAAGACCCGTCTGTATATAAGGAACAGCCACAGCCTTAATTATAACTGACCTCTAAAAAACTGATCATAAAAAATGAACAAAATGGGCATGACTGTAAAATCACATAAAGAATGAGAGACCGTATCATAACCCTGATGATATAATGTATAAGATCTCTAACAAAATAAATGAAGGTGGTACAAGGACGTACATGGAGAATTGACCGAGCAAATGAATCGCCATGGTGTACTGGTGGATATAAAATATTGCAGTTGGTGGGAAGTTTATCCCAGTAGCTGTTTATGCAAAAAAAAAAGAAAAAATATATATTTAAAAAAACATAAATTCAATTTATTGTTATCTATATAAATAAAAGGTTTTGTGTGTGCATTGGTCAGAACTCGAGCAGTTATTTAAGTTTTATACAGTATATTAGGGGAAAATGGTCGGTCTGTTTGTCTGCATGTCTGTATGTCTGTCCAGCCAGATTTTGTCACAGCATCACTCTAAACTGGCTGGACAGAATTTAATGAAACCTTGGCAGTACTCGGGGGATTTGCCCGAAGTTAAACCTGCACCACAAATGAAATCAAAATATTGTGTACAAGTGAAGTTATAAACGGTTATGTGCCGGATTATTGCACTGTGGGCGTGTCTTAGATCGACCGCTGGAGAAAATGTATTAAAACTTTTGCAGTACTTGGAGTTCAAACTGCACCATAAGTGAAATCAAAATGTTGAGTAAAAGCGATGTCATGAACAGTCACGTGTCGGATTTAATAATCCAAAATTTTTAAATAATGTAGACAGACACAAGAACCAATAGATATTAATTAGAAAAGCTAAACTGAATATTTTTACTGTGATTAGTTCATATTTTCACTTTGGCTGAAATGTCAGCACTGAAGTGGTATAAGTGAATTTTAACACGCTGGAGTCGTTTTAAGACAAAACTTCATCTTTATCTGATCTACTCTTTCCATTTCTCATCTGTGATTCACTCTCCGATTACAAGTACAACGTAGCGTAAACAAGGTGTTAAATAAAATGTTGTAAGGTTGAGTATCTCTTTGTATTAAAACCTGGACAAAGACAGGGAGACGTGTATAGTACGTATATTGGCTTCAACTTGAAATAATATAATATCACTGATTAATATTTTAGCTTTTAACAGTAAATTCCGCAAACTCTTTTCCCGTCAATGATGAGTAATTTACGCTAGTTAAAAATCGATAAATGTGATATACTGTAGTGCTGCTATAATGAAGAAAAATTCTGGGGAAAAAAAAAAGTCTAATCTACATGTAGCTCTGGAGTGCCAGGTCTAATACACATAATATTCATTTCAATAAGGATTTTACCTTGTCTGTTTTATTAACACGTGTTCTGTTTGTAACTTCCTCTTCAGAGGAACGCTGCGAGAACAGTGCTGGGTCTGTCGGCGGTGACGGAAACAAAGAGCAGAGAGCTGACGAGGACGGGAACGAACCTCCTGGAAAAGGTCAGACTGCTGATTTATGAGACACGTTTCCACGACACAAAAGTGAATTAATAATGAGCACGGTGAAATATGCTAAATCACCACGTCGAGGCATCGCCTGGATTCTGTTAAGGGACTGAAGAAAACATCTGGGAGATAAATTAAGAGTTCTGGCGACCGGCCCGGAAACCGGTAACAAAGAAGTCTATAAGACGCTGGTCTTATGGGCTTAGGTGTGTCACGCCACCGTTCACACTCGTACACTGATTTTTACAGTAGTTTCCACCTTCTTTGTCTGGTTTATTCATACACCGTACAGAAGAGATGATGAAAGATGGGGGGGGGGGGGAGTCAATTCAGTTATGTATTGCGGTTCTTTTGTGTTAGAAATCCATGTATCAGGACTATAGGGAGGATCCTTTAACATCTCACCAAAACAAACAAAAAAAGATTTTGCAGATTGTCGACAGTGTGGGCAGAAGTGTGCGGACGTTCATCGTCATGCATGATCACGTCACATCAGTCCTCTGCGTTTAATCCAGAGTTAAGTTCAGGCTTCAGCTCTTAATAAGCGTCTCACTGTTGATTGTTGAAGCTTTTTCCGGATGATGTTCCAATACTTCTGGCCCTTGAGAATCCCAGAAAACTGTAAGCATTGATGAATTTTCCAGCTGATGGTTTTGACTTTTGTACTTTTTCTCGGTCGGTGATTTGAGGACGTTTCCGTTCCATACGCTGCCTTTTACTCTCAGACTCGTCGTGATGAATCCGTGTCTCGTCAGCAGTAATGATTCTCTTTAAGAAACTTTCACCTTCCTTAGAGTGTCAGTCTGAATTTCGTTTGCAGATATCCAAACTCTTCCGTTTATGCTCTAACGCGAGTTGTTTAAGTACCAGGTGCTGTACACCATCAGACCACAAAAAAAAAAAATCTGAATCACCCCTCGCTGCCCTTCTTTCGTGCAAATCACACGTCCATTTTTCTCGCACCTCAGTTACAATTGAACTGATGTACTGTACAGTAATGCATTCACACCTGGGGAGACCTGGAGGGTCAGGGGTTCGCTCAGTGGTTAAGGCTTTGGAAGAAAGGCTCCCTGAGGAAGAAAACCTGAGAACAACCAGACTCAAAAACAACGCTATCCTCATTTGAGTGTTACCGGATAGCATGCGACCATGAATAAACCTCTCTATAACTGTGTGCTACAGTATAAGGTCAGTGAGAGATTCTATAACAGGAACTTTTAGTGAACAGGAAGTCCAATTTGTCGAGGACGCTGACTGTTCACTGAAAACTGCTCGACTGCAATTTAACTCTTTAACTAAAACGATCAATGTAATAACAGTCATGATCATTTATACTATAGCAAAACTATTTTTCCTTTAAATATTTAAATTTAAATTTATTTTTATAAATATATAAAAGTAACTCGACTGTACTCAGGCCAGTGCTCGGCACACTCCAGCAGAAAGAGGCTTTGAAATGAAACGCGGCCCGTATTTCCTCGTCTAGCAGACTAGCGGGAGGAGATTGGAGTTTCGAGGAGATCGGTGTTTGAAGTCTGTCAAGGTTTGGCATCACATGACTCAGTCTTTGAATAGCATGCAGGCACCGTGCACAGGAACGGGAGCGATAAAGTTCACACTGCTGAAAGAGGACCCGGAGTCATCTTATTCAGGGTGACTCCGCCCTCAAACATAAGGTTAAAAACATAAGGGGCTCTCACTATGGTACGATGGAGATGGAATGATTAATGAAGCTCTGGTCATAATACTCTAAGCTTTAATATCAAATTGGCTTTGAATCAGATTTTGTAATTGCCAAAGAAAAATTAATCAATGTGATGCGACATAATTTATGTTGTGAAATGTACGTATATCCCGATATTGATGTTATCAGTTCACTGTTCCCACCTGTACATTAATCATACATCTGTCAAACTTTGAGCAATAAAACCTTAAGATTTAATAATAATGATAACATACGAGATGAAAAGTAACCTGTAGAGAGAAATAAACACGCGCATATCTGAACAGAAATCTGCAAGCGTTACTGGTTTAACAGGTTTATAAACACACAGCGTCTAAACATGTATTTAAGCAAGTCGTATAGTTTTATGCAGTCGACACTTTTAAACAGTGCAAATTAGTCTGTATGTGATTCATCTGTTTGTCTGGAATATTGAATTCCAGCTGTGTATTTCTCAACTCTCTGTCTCTGTCTCTCTCTCTCTCTCTCTCTCTCTCTCTGTGTGTTGATTTTCCCAGAGGCTGTAGGCTCAAGTGGGAGAAATGTGTTTGCACGCATGCTGAAAGCGGCACAGCGCTACCTGGCAGAGACGACCAGGCAGAGCACCGCCAAGGTACCAACATGCAGTAATGATGATGAGAAATTCGGGCCAATATGTAGTGGGGACGGCGATAAAAACGCTGGAATCAGACTCCCAGAATGCAATGCAGTTATAAGACAAGGTTGTTAGAACTCAGCTTGTTAGTAAACTACGGGAGTACTAGTATGGCAATAATGAAGGCGGGAGTACAGTGGAACCTCCGATTGCGAGTGACTCAGTTTATGAGTGCTCCGCAAGACGAGCAAAGATTTTTAATACATTTTGACTTGAAAAACGAGCATTTCTTGGTTTACAAGTGCCAAGTTATTTGACTCCGACACACACACACACACACACAAATACACTCTCTCTCCTTTACACCCCCCCCCCCCCTGGCTTCACACAGACACTCTGCTCTACACAGAAACTCTGCTCTGTCACGATTCTTTTCAAAGGTAAGGTGCTGGTTCATTTGTTTGTTTTTTTACTTTACAGCAGTGATTCCGTTAGTCTGCGCTCACGCGAGTGTCATTAGAGAGATGTTTCCATTGTGTGTGTGTGTGTTTGTTGTGAAGCTTAAAAAGCAAGGTGGGGGGAGGGAGGAGGAGTTTTACTGTGTAAGACGAGGCGAGGGAAGGGGCTAATTCCACACGTACACAAACAAATGCACGGCGCCTGCGCGCACAAACGGAAACACTTATGTGTTGGGATTTATTAAAACTTTTTTTAAAGGTAAAGTGCAGGTTAATTTGTTTTATTTTTACTTTATATATTGTATTAATTATTTTTCTGTATTTATTTTTTTGGGCTGTGGAACAAATTGAGTTTTCATTATTTCTTATGGGAAGATTTGATTTGGTTTAAGAGTGTTTTGGAGTACGAGTCCGCTTCCGGAACGAATTATGCTCGTAATCCAAGGTTCCCCTGTATATGGATGCTAGTATATGGATGATAAGGTGAGGCAGGTGGAGAGAGTAAAGGACTAAAGCTCTGCCGCATCACTGCTTTAACCAGGGCTAAATACCATTGGCATTACCACCAGAACTGGGATGGCAGGGGAAGCTCAGTGGTTAAGGTTCGGAAGGTTCCTGGTTCAAACCCCACCACCACCAAGTTGTTACTGTAGGGCCCTTGAGCAAGGCTTTTAACCCCCACCTGCTCAGATGTGTAATGAGAGAGAAATACTGTATAAGTCTCTCCGGATAAGGGCATCTGCATAATGACGTGATTATAAATTAAATATTGAACTGCATTGTGGGATGTGATGTTGGAATCTGTTAAACAAAATGGAGCAGAATGTTGATGAAAGTCAGAATTTCAGTGGAAATGACATTCTGGATCGATGATCATGTAATAATTAGAGATCGATATACAAGTCTTTTAAGGTGGATTTAACCTTTAAATTCAAATCCTATTTGCATTTGTGATGTCTGAATTTTTTAAATAGAACTTATGCTTCATTAAATGTTTAAAAAAAATAAATTAAATAATCCACAGACGCAAGCACAGCATGATGCAAAGGCTCCCTCTGAAACCACCGTCATGGACTGAAACTCTTGTTAAAATAGAAGCGTAGTTGTGTGTTTGTAGTGTGTGTGGTGTGTCGGAAAAGCATTTCCCGAATGCATCCTGGATTGCAGTGATTCATATAGATCAAACACACACTGACAAACCACATGAAAGCGCGAAGCAGGTGCACTAATGGTGCTTCGAGTCAAACATTCTGAATATTTTATCATTTAAAACTTTAGCCAGATAAATCTTGGAATCAAAATATGATTAGCTGTAAATAATTCAGTTAATCAGGAGAATTAATCTCACTAATTTGGGAAGACACCGGCCAATAGCTTCAGTTAGAAGACACAAGAATGGTGAAAAATTATCTCCATGACTTTAGCCATGTCATGTAAAAAAAAAAAAACTTTTATTCTTTTTTTATTATTATTTTTTATATACAGCACGTGCACTGTATGTATGTATGCATGTATCTTACTTACTCATTTACATACTGTACGTACCTACTGGAATCTTCTTTAGACTTGATATTTACGTTAATAAAAACAAATATCTAATGTTCCCCACTGTGTCTTACACAGCATAAAATATGATTCAATATAAGAGTTTTTAATAGCAAATAACAAAGAATACACGGATATCCTCCACTCACTCATTTGTCTCTTGCACACCCTCAGGCCAGACCCTCTCCTGGAAAAAGCAGCCCGGCTGTAGCTCGTCTGCTGAAGAAGAGATCGTCTACTTCCTTCAGCCTGACACGGGTATCATTACTTCATCATCATTACTTTATCATCCTGTCTCTCTAAAGCCCAGCTACTTCAGTCTTTTTAATAAAGTACCTCTTGTACTGTAAATGGTGACTTCTGGTTATCCTGGTGAATTAATATAGCCAGAGTTACCAAGAAATAAAACTATACAGTATGTGATTATACAAATTAAAGCAGCAACAGTATAAAGGTGTGTACAATTATTATACATGAGTTCACTATTTAATTTTAAAAAAAATCTCCTTTATGAAATGTGTAATTTATTCTTGTATTGTTAATAATTTTAAAATGAATCTTTCTTTTTACATATTTTTACCTTTTGTTAAACAAACCCAAGTAATGATTTTGGCTAACTTTTATATTCATATTTTTGTTTTTCTTATGCAACCTCTTTTATTTTTTATTTTTTTAAACTGCTTAACTTGCAGCCCAAATATAGTATCGCTACAGAGTAAAGAGTCTCACCTACAGTAGGTGAAAAAGTCAATTTTCAGACAGGATCATATGTATAACATTATATTCCAATAATATTTTTTAACACAGTTTACATTATTTATAACACTTAATTTTCATAATAAATAATCCGGATCCATGCTTAATTAACAGTTCTATTTTTATCAAATTAAAAAAATGTATTTGCTAAATACAGTTTATGTCCGTAGTGTCCGTTACTTTTTAAAATTCAAATCTTTCAACGGTTTTAACTGTCATTCTGATGAAACTCGGCCAATTTAGATTTCGCACGAAAATACACGAAGCTGAAAAAGGTAAAAAGATATTTCTACATGAATTTGACATGGTTACGGACACTACAGACTTTTTTCCTTTTTAAGCTTTTGCCAAGAACCAATTTAAGCAACAATTTTTACAGGTCACATGCTTCTAGAAGCTTACACCAATTTTAGCATCAATATTCTTGATTGAAATGATTATTGTGTGAAGTGTGTCAGCATAACTGAAAAACTAAATAAATGGCCATTTTTGGGGCACATATAAAATCATCTCTCCAAAACAGCTGAAGTTAAGAACTCAGAATTTTTTTGGGGAAGCAAGATCAGTCACTTCCATGTTGGCACACGCATTTTCTGTATCACAACATAAAAAAAAAATTCAATCAGCATATGGATATGGATAAAACTGTGTTTTGTCCATAAATTTTAGTTTTGTGTTTTTATATGAAGTTTGCATTTTTGTTAATATATTGCATTACTCATGCAGTATGCGTTGTGATCCTGCTTGATTGATTGCAATGATTATCCCCTTTGTGTTACAATACAAACAGCGATAATTGTTTTACAGTTGAGGCGGATCTTGTTGAAGGGCTTTTACAGTCTCTCACTTTGGATTCATGTTTGAATAAAAGTAGTAATAACAATAATAATATCAGAGTGACTGTTACCAGAAAGACCTGCTTTAGGTTATCTAATCTCAGACTGCTTTGATGTTTAATGTCTTAAATCTTTTTAGCATTGCTCTAAAAACATCTGTCGTCTGTCTACATGTTTTTGATCATTAGCACGTTACCGTCAAATGCAGTCTGTCCTGTAAAAATAAGTCTTTTGAGCTCTTTGCGTGGGTGAGCGTTATAATCGTCTGGGCTGTACAGTATTCACTGCTAATTGTGCTGAAAAAAAAAAAAAAACAGCGCATTTGTAAAATGTTTAAAATACCACACAGCTGCCAAGAAGAACATCCTGCTCATTCATGCAGATATCCAAGCCAACATCAAAGTGTGTAAAAATTTTTTTTTTTTTTAAATAATAATATAATGTGATGAGTGACCGTGGCATAGACGTTTCTGCCAGCCAAGCTGCTCCGAGCATTTCATAAACATCATCTCCTGGAATGTCTTACCAAAACAGGTTCGACGCTTTACACGGAATAGCGTGAAAAATAGAATAAAATGGAAAGAGAAAAAAAAAAACTACTGGTGGAAAGGTATTCAGATGGCAAGGGCTAGTCAGAGAAGGGTACAGTCTTTACAACCATCCTGAAGAACATCTCCAACTTATCCACCGTGTCTTACTGGAGTGTCCGATGTGTCCTCGTATTCCAGTTCTTGGTTGATGGGAATGAAACCTGCTGTAGTCTTCTGCCTTATATTTCAACCTGTTGTGCTTTTCTGCTCACCACAGTTGTAAAGAGTGCTTATTTGTGTTTCCATAGACTTCCTGTCAGCTTAAAAAAAAAAAAAAAAGGGAGGGTTTTGTCAGGAAGGGCATCCGGCGTAAAATCTATGCCAGTTTGTGCGCGCATCAGGTGGACCGCTGTGGTCTTTTATGATTAAAAGAAAGTTTAAGAGAAAATAAGGCAGGTTAGGTATTTTATAAAGGCTTTGGTAACTCCTCTACATTTGACTGTTTTTATTGTTCCTATACATGTAATCAATTACACTTACACTTAATAACAGACTTATTATTATGAGTTATTAAAGGTTTCTCTTTTCTTTCTTTTTTTCTTTTTTCTTAAAAAAAATCCTTTCTTTTATAATAATAACACACACTGGAAATAAAATGGCCAGAAATTGGGTTGGAGTATGCCTTTAAGCTGTTGTCACTTAATACAGTAGATTAATGTGTATTTGTATATAATGGATATGATTAATGTCTACTTATTGTGTTTCAGAGACGGAAGAGTCAAAGCAGGCAAGCCCAGAATGCAACTGTGGCTAAAAAGGAACTGTTTAATTTCCAAGATGCTGATGGCAGTGGCAAAGAGGACAGGTGTGTGTGTGTACTATATATGAATTGGATGAATATAGTGAGTGAATACAGAGTGAACACAGTGTAGGTTTAATTAGTGCAGGAGAATTTTCTTCCTTTCTTTCTTTATCTAGATAGTGCGTGTTATGGATGATTTGGAGTAAAATATTACTTTATATGATGTATATGAAAGGGAATTTACATGGGTATGAAAAGTCACAAGTGGACAAGTTTCTTTAAAATATAATAATAAAAATAAAAGATCACCTCTAAGCGCTAATTCAAAAGTCCGATTTTTTTTGTGACTTTTCTTGTATGTTCATGAAATCATTTTCAGCTTATCGGTGTTTAACATTTAAACACATTAACTCGTTCAATTTTGTAAAGTACTAATAGTTGAAAAGAATGGTGTGTGTGTGTGTGTGTGTGTGTGTGTGTGTGTGTGTGTGAGTGAGTGAGTATAAAAAGTTTCACTAGTGCTTGTATACCATTAAGCTAGAACGTTTTCTCGGTACGCCAGAGCCCTGATCAAACTTCCTGCTTCATGACTGGAAACGCCGGCCTCCCAGGAACTCCTTTAATGACCAAAACGTGTTGAAATGTCTTGGAGTGAGGCTACTGTGCTCAATCAATTCCCGGTTTGACTTGAACGCTTCTCGTTTTTGTGTGTATTCATTTTCATTTATTTAATGTGTGTGTGTATTTAGGTGAAAGGGATAGAGAGATACAAAAAAAAGGAACACAGAGAACACCCTGACATTAGTTGCTCACACCCCATTTAAACGGGTCATTGTGTTAATGAAGAAATGCCGGTAATGACTGCACCACCTGTGCCCCGGCACCATAATCATTAATAATCGCCCGAGCAGAGCCTCGAGCTCCACAACAGGCCCGACTCCTCTCATACCTGCGGGTTTGGATGCGGATGTGTTGCACATCTGTCGTTAATCAAGTCTGTGCCTATTTAATTTGTTTTTTAGTTTCAGTAACTGGTCTGATTTATTTCTTTTTAACCGAAAGGCCTGAAGCAAGTACTCAGGCTAGTCACGAGCTGTGGGAATTAGCCGAGAGGGAGACACTCCTCCGGTTCTGCACAGTGTGTGTTTGTTTGTGTGTGTTTGCCCTGCGCTGGAAAATCGAGTTCATGCACCCTCTAAATGCCGTTTTTCTTTTACACCCTTTGTCGTACAGTATGGTAGTGAAATGCGTCATGGGCGAACACGCCTTTTAGGAGCGCGCTTGTTTTGGAAGAATTTATTTATAGCTGTTCCAAGTGACCTCAGTGTTAATAATCTGCTTTAGTGCAGGTGTCAAAGGTGTTGACATGTCTGGTGTTTTAGAGGGAATTAAAGGTAGTCTTGTGAAATTACTTTTTTTTTCTTTCTTTTTTTAAAAACATTTTGTGTTTTAAAGTACATGTAAGAATCCCTAGCAATGACAAAGTGCAAAGTTAAAGTTCTTCAACTGTACAAATGACTTCATCAGTACTTTAAGCCTGATGGCCTACAGCATCAGAAGACAAAAGAGAACTGGAATCTGCCAAACCGTAGAGAAAACCATCACCTGGTCTTCTAACAACGAGCCTATGCTCCTGTTTAAGGGGAATAGGTTCTTGCCGCTAGCCCAGTTATACTCCAAATTATTTATGTATTACACCAGATGCACTATATGGACAAAGGTAACCTGTTAATTATTGAATTCAGGTGTTTCAATCAGACCACTTATCGCCAGTGAAGGGCAGTCTTAATTCTTAAGCATACCAAAACATCTTGGACAATGCTATGGTACGCTTTCGACTTTCGTGCCAACAGTTTGGGGACACAAAGCAAAGACATGGCTTAATGAGTTCAGTGTGGAAGAACTTGACTGGCCCTAACACAGAGCCCTGACGTCAACCCCATAGAGCAGCTTTGGGATGAACTGGAACGGAGATTGAGAGGTCAGGCTTTCTCGCCCAGCATCAGTGCTATGACCTCATAAATGCTCTACAGGATGAATGGGCACGAATTCCCACTCCAAAATCTTGCAGACGGTCTTCCAAGAAAAATGGAAGCTGTTATAAACTGTATAGCTGCAAAAGGGGGACCAACTCCATATTGAAGTATATGTATTTGGAAACAATGTCATTGCAGGGTTGGCCATATACTTTTGTCCATATAGTGTAGTTTACAGTAGCTAGCTAACTTTGCTTTTGCTAATCTGATTTGTGCAGCCCCAGTGGCTGGGTTAGATTAGTTGTTTGTGGAAACTAGTTTTATGGTTTGATTTTTGACATTTGACTAAATTACTGAGAAGTCAAGCTAGCTTGTTAGCAGCTAGCTAATCGGCTAGTTATTTGTAATAGTTGTAGGACATGGCTTAAATCATCCTCAGGCTTTAGAAGGAAATTTAAACCCCTTGTTGGAAGACATACCAGTATCACAGGCACTTGGGACTAGCAGGTCATTAATTTTGTTATTCGTGGTAGGATCAGTTCTGTGGGAACAAACAAAACAAACTATTTATTGACTTTGCAGAAACATTTTGTTTTAGTGTATACACTGACCGGCCACTTCATTACATGCACCTTGCTAGTACTGGATTGGAGCCCCTTTTGCTCAAATGGTTCTAAGGGGGTGCAAAGTGTGCCAAGAAAATTGCCCCTTCACCATTACACCACCCCCAGCAGTCTGAACCGTTAATACATGACAGGATGGATCCATGCTTTCATGTTGTTTACGGGCAAATTCTGATCCTACCGTTCCAATGTCACAGCAGAAATTGAGACTCATCAGACCAGGCAACGTTTTTCCATCTTCTGTTGTCCAGTTCTGATCAGCTGATGCAAATTATAGTGCTGTAGCACATCTGCCTCAAGGTGTGACGTGTTGTGCGTTCAGAGATGCTCTTCAGCGTAACTTGCTTGTAAGGTGATGTTAATTGAGTTATTGTTCCCATCTGTTCGAACCGTTATAGCCATTTTCCTCTGACCTCTGGTATCAAGAAACATCAGTAAGGCATTTTCAACTAACATATATTCAATTTACAATTTCAACAATAATAAAAAAAAAAAAATCAATAATTTATCAAACATTTTCAATTTAAAATTTCACCTTTTTCAATTTATAATTCCAACAATTTCAGTTTACAGTTCCAACAATTTCAGTTTACAGTTCCAACAATTAAATATTTTTCAATAATTAACAAACATTTTCAGTTTGCAATTTCAACATTTACAATTTCAACTATTTAAATCTTCTTTCATTAATTTTTGATTTACAATTTCACCTTTTTCAATTTACAATTTCACCTTTTTCAATTTACAATTCCAACATTTTTTTTTCAATAATTATACATTGAAAATTTGCAAAAAATTATTGAAAGAAATTTTAAATTGTTGAAATTGTAAATGTTGAAATTAACAAACATTTTCAAGTTATAATTTCAATATACAATTTTAACAATTTAAATGTATAATTCCAACAATTTTCTTTCAATAATTTAAACATTTTTCAATTTACAATTTCAACAATTATAATTTCTAATAATACATTTTTATAATTATAATTTCACTTTTATTTTACATTTTCATTTTTCAAAAACATTTTCAGCAAACGTAATTAATGCATTTTCACGCAGAGAAAAAAAAAAAAAAAAACCTGTCACAGCTGCCTGTTGAATTCCCGTCGGTTTGTTGTATCTTGAGCAGTAATGGGAAACTCCATGTGCAGGGACTGAAGGGAAACCGCTAAATACCGTTCATTCCCCTCTGCTCTCACGTTAGTGCCAAGCAGCTGAAAGCCCAGCATTGAGGTGGGGGGTGGGGGGGGGGGGGTCTCCAGGGGTCACCGCAGGTCACCACGGGGTCAGTGTGAGAATTATCCTCATTAGAAATAATTCGACTTTGTGTGAGAATGTTGTTCTTCGTCTCTCAGCATCAAGCTGTCTAACTGGTGAAAGGGGCGTTCAGTGTTGAACAAATGCATGAATTGGGAGTCATTGCAGCTGAAACACAGCCAACCATGCAAGGCTGTCATAAATCATTACATAATCATTTAATTGCAGTTATTTATATGTTTTCTTTAAACATCAGATTGAGTCCTATTGGGTTTCTTCATATAATTATTTTGAATTTAATAGTTTTTATACCACAGTATGTATTCAGTGTAATTGTAATTGTAAAGGCTATAGAACCTATTCAAAGATATTTTAACATTTAAAAATTATTATTAGTTTCATCTTTATATATATATATTTTCTTTTTGATTTTTGATTATTTCTATTGTTATGTACAGATTTAAACACTTACTGTAGGTTTTGTCCACATCACCAGCCTGGAATGATTCAAATCCATTGTTTTTAACTCAATGTGACACAGATCAGATTTTTTTTTTGGCTGTCTGAATGCACAAATCTGATGTTTTTAGATTGGATCTAAATAATTTTTTTGTCCTACAGCTTACATGAGAACGGGCATGGGTAAGACGCTCGCTGACGTCATCAATCGCACCGACAGTATAGGGGCTTCATAGCCAACTAGCTTCATCACGTCCTCCAGATCAAAACCCCAAGCATACTTTTTCAAAAATTGCGTTCATTGTTTGAAATGAACGAGTGCTCGCTCAGCGAAGTCCTGGTGTGCTTTAACCCTGATAGTGCGAGTAAAGACTTATCGATGTGCACACAGGTGCCGTTTAAGAAGACAGACTTCTTAATAATTAATAATTATAATTGTCCTCATTAGAGTCAAATAAAAGTCGGTTATAATTATGAATGTGAACCGTCGAGACATGCAAATCCGATCTGACCAAAACAATCAGAATTAAACAGTGCAAGTCGTTCGGAATTGAGCTTGTAATGTGACTAGCGTGTGAGGTGTACACTCAGTTAAATGGATTATTTTCCAATAACAGCATGTCTAATAAAAAAATATTTTATTGCTCTTATTAAAGGAATCTGCCAACAGTAACACATTTCATTTATTAAAAAAGTGACACGGGCAAACATCAGGAAAAGAAAGTTAGTCACGTTATAGCAGCTATAAACAGTCATTCCCTTACCGGAGGACAAATAAATAAATAATAATAAATAAATAAATAGTCCTCTCTCGTCATGCCTTTCCTCTGATGAAAAATGTAAAGTTGATGGTTTCATTTCCAAATTGCTGACACTGGAGACTCCTTCCAAAGAAAGCTTCTTCATATCTAAAAAAAACAAACAAGTATAGACATAGATATAGATAAACATGACTGCCGTCTAGGCTCCGGCTATAGACCAATCAGAACTGAGAATTTCAAAGAGCTCTGGTTTTCCACAATTCAACAGATGTGTGTGCTTTTCCCTCAAAGCTGACTATTTGTTTCTGCTGCACTTATTTAGAAGTCAGTGTGAATATAGCGGCGGTGTGACTGACGTCATGTTGTGAAATACTTTAGTAAGTCCGTGCACACGGGTCAAAGGTCAGTGCACTCTGATGTCAGGGGTCAACTAACTGAGTGCCACTTCGGGATATAATATTTCGTGTGATAGCTGCAGGTGCTTCATGAAGAGAGAGAAAGAGAGGACCATTAATTCTATAAGGACCTGTATGAAAAGTTGTGTTGTTTTGAAAGATGTCGCTGATAAACTGCTCGTTCTGTTTGCCTGCAGTTCCCCGATGCCCCTCCGGAGGCTGCGTTCGGGCCCTGTGGGTCGAACGGCACGCAGACGCTGCGGTAACCGATCCACCCGGGTCAAATCTCTCCAGTACCAAAGTCGCAGATGTACATCTCAGGGTCTCGCCGGCTCCGTCCCGAACGCCCCCTGCTGTAAACCCGGCCGAATCGAGGCGAGAGTGGAGCGCCGGGAATCCCCTGACAGGTAAGTGGAGATGTACACGGCTTAAAGAATTAGAAAGGTCAATAGTTGCATAAACGTTGCATTCAGTCTGCGGCTTAGTGTTAAAGCTCCAGTCACTCTTCATGAGCATCATTAGCCGGTATTTAGGCTTTACCCAAGGCTCAAGCGCTCAGGGTGGCCTCTTTAATAGGAGCTGCTGTTGTCAGAAGGACTTAAACGTTGCCTTAAGCACTTTAAGTTCTCGTTCTTTTCGGCTATGTGCAGGCCTTGCTAAAGGCTCTGCGTTGCCGGAATAATTAAAGTTTAATTCCAGCCTCCTAATTCCACACATTTATCAGGAATATTTGTATTAGTCTGTTTTTGTGGAGTCTCCTGATCTCATTCTGTTAAGTGAGAGCCTGATTCAAGCCTTCAGAATTAGACTTTCATCGTAGTACAAATGTCAGCGCTGCGACTCTCAGTTCACCTGAGCTTTAACACTTTAAGACCTGCAGGACTTTTTTCAGTCGTGTGTGATTTAAATATATTATCATGAACCATTTAGAAGAGATTATTGGCCAACAGAGGCAAGATATTGCAACATGGTTACAGACACTACAGATTTTTTTTGTTGAAAAAAGTACTTAATTTTGCACAGAATACTTTAATTTAGGCATTTAAACAATTTTTATAGGTCATAGCTTTCTATAAGCTTACACCAATTGTATCAATACTCATAAAGAAATCTGAGTAATTTGTAGTTTAAATGATTATTGTTTGAAGTGAGACAGTATAATGCTCCGAAATTGGCATTTAAGGGCACATATAAAATCATCTCTCAAACGGCCAACTGAAATTTTTAGGGAAGCGTCACTCATCATCTATACCGCTTAATCCTGTATTCAGGGTCACGGGGGGCCTGGAGCCTATCCCAGGAGACTTAGGGCACATGGCAGGGTACACCCTGGACAGAGTGCCAATCCATCGCAGGGCACAGACACACACACTCACTCATTCACACACTACGGGCAATTTGGGAACGCCAATTAGCCTAACCTACATGTCTTTGGACTGTGGGAGGAAACCGGAGGACCCGTAGGAAACCCACCAAGTACGGGGAGAACATGCAAACTCCATGCACACAGAGACGGGAATCGAACCCGGACCCTGGCGGTGCAAGGCGACAGTGCTAACCACTACACCACCGTGCCGCCCGGTCACTTCCAAGTTTTCTGTGTTATATGTATGACATAAAAAAAAGTAATGAAATCGGCACCAGTACTGTGTTTTGGCGGTAAGCATCCTGCAGATTCCCCACAGTTCTTCTCAGGACTTTGACTGTTTCACCTCTTCCTTTTTGCATGCAAATTCCAGCAGATTCCCTTTTTTTATTTTGTGGTTGAATACTGATGTTTGAAAATCAGAAATGCTTTTGCAATAGTATATGCAATATGCAATAGTAAAGTTAAAAAAAAAATTTTTTTTTTTTTTACATTTTACTGAGTTTCCTGCGGGAGAGAGGCAAACCATTCCACTTTTAAAAGTGCGGGTCTCTACGGTGTTAGATTTGTGTCAGCTTCACCTACAGTACTGTGCACAAGTCTTGAGCCAGCCCCTGTTTATTCATATTAAAGTTAATTAAATGAAACAAATAAGAACAAATGTTTTACTGTGACGGGCTGCAAAGTGCATAAAGATGCAATATAAAAATTGGTAACAACCTCGGCAGCGACCTCATTTCCGCTCTTCTCTGTTCCAACCGCTCAGCATTCAGCATCACCAGTGTACTAATCACCTGACCATCTGTCATTGTTTTCACCATTTAAATGTTTTAGTCTCATCACCGTACCGTAGTTGAATGTGGATCAGTTTTGTGCCTCCATTCATGAGAAATTATTATTATTATATTATATTATTTTATTATTATTATTATTACAGGCTTTAACTTATAACAATTGGTTTAATAATTAATTGTGCTACATCACTAGGCCACCTACCTAGTGAGACTGAGACTTGTATTTTTTCCCCCCCCAAGATTTCCTGATGGCTAAGATACCTAAACTATTTGTACTGAGATGTTACATTAGATACAACTTCGATGTTCGTTTGACGCAGAGCGCGCTAAACCCACTAAACAAGTTATGCAGTAGTACAGTGTACAGTACTGGCGTCGTACATTTTAAAATGATTTAACAGTTGCATGTGTAAAGGTTAGAATGTTAAAAATGTTTATTAAAAAAAAGGCTGAAGGGTTGAAATACAGCTATGATACCACAGCAACGTGGTCACCAAAGTGTTGCTATGTGGTTGCTATGCTAATCCAGTTGGTTGTTACTGTAGGATGTTGCTACTTAGTTGTAAAGAACATCTAAGCGTAAAGGGTTAAAAAGCCAATGCATGATCCAGGAAAACATTTTTGATTTATGTGTTTTAAAAAATTTTTAACAATGCAATCTGGAGCGTTGCTGTGGTGCCATTTTGGTGACAAACGTGGAAAAAAAAAAAAAAAAAAAATATATATATATATATATATATATACGCACACATACACGTGGACAAAATTGTTGGTAACCCTTCGGTCAATGAAAGAAAAACTCACAATGGTCACATAAATAACTTTAATCTGACAAATGTAATAATAAATAAGAATTCTATGAATGTTAACCAATGAAAGTCAGACATTGCTTTTCAACCATGCTTCAACGGAATTATATTAAAAAAAAGAACTCATGGAACAGGCCTGGACAAAAATGATGGTATATATATGTATGTGTATGTATGTGTGTGTATATATATATATATATATATATATATATATTCCATGGTCATGATTTACTAAGGCTTGGGAATGGGATACTACGACATAATAAAATGTGTGGCCATGAGATCTTGTATTGTGGCCTGGGAATTAAATAAGTCATGACCACAACATGGTATCTCGTTCCCAAGCCTTTTTATATATAATTTTTTAAAATATAATATACTGTATATATTTGTGATTATTATTTTCTTGAATGTTAACACGTGTTCATCTTATCATCATGTTTGTCCTCCGTAGTTTCTGAATCATCTCTTCAGTATGTTGTTCTACTCTTCCGCACAAATTCTCTGGTCTCTTCTGTGGTTCTTGTTTAACACCATGTTAGTTCCAGATAAATAATAGTGGTCTGACTAGATATTCCAGCATTCCTGCTGCAGGAAGAGGAAAGGTGGTTCTGTGTGTGTTTATCATGAACAGACAGGTCATGAACAGATGTGTGTGTGTGTGTGTGTGTGTGTGTGTGTGTGTGTGTGTGTGTGTGTGTGTGTGTAACTCGAGCTGAATGAACTGCAGGCGCTCTCGGGGTTTCAGCGGGCGCACATTGCACTCGTTCTTTGTGGTTTGTGGTTTGTCACTTTAAAATAGTTGGAGATCTTTCTTCGACAGCTCGTATCAGGCGTACAGGATTCTATCGGAACAGGCGTCATGTACAGTACATAAAATAAACCTCAGGTCTAGATTACAAAGTCAACAGAAATTCTATACATTATCTTCCTTGGAATTTTTTTCCCCATGTGTAGGTAATTCCTGCTTTTAAACCTCGTACTATTTCGTTAAATATATTGTTCAAAATAATGAATTTCCATTAGCCAAGATTTTTAAAAATATTTATTACTCCTGTCAATCGATTAAAAATTTTAATCCAATTAATCACAGTCATAGCATGTGATTAATCACAATTTTAAAAGATTACATAGAAAGTTCCACCACTACAAATTGACATTGAATCCAACTAGTATTTTATTTTTATTATATGCATCGATGGATAAACCAAAGGTTTGATTTGGTTTACGAGTGTTTTGGAATACGAGCTTGCTTCTGTATTTCCTAAAAATACAATTCTCCTAATTAGGAACTGTTAAGCTATTTTAATGCCCCTTTATTCAACATAGTTTCATTTGCTCCGAAGTGATTTATTCAGTTTACAGGGAAAAAAACCTTGTTTTGCACTTTTTAACAATAGGTACAGTATGGTGACTAAGCAGCGTTACAAAAGTCCCTGTCTGGCTCAGTTACAATTTGTCAGATAAATCATATGATGATTTTCAAAGGTGTCTGTATGATACAGGAGATGTGTCATGATATAAAGGTTTGCTAACAAGAACCCAGCAATATAACACCGCTGTATTAAATATGCCTTTTAATGCATTCTCCTCTGACCTCTGGCATCAACAAGGAATTTTCACTTGGATGACTGCCCTCACTGGATATTTTATTTTTCTCAGACTATTCTCCATAAACCCAAGTGAAAAAAATAAATTAATAATAATAATAAATTTTGGAAGTACCCAGACCAGCCCGTCTGGTACCAACAACCATGCCAGGTCCAAAGCACTGTGGCCAATGAGTGTATACAGAATATATTCTGTGTTTTAAATAAAAAAAATAAAAAAATATCAATACATCTCAAACATGTTAATAACTGCTCCCCTAACAGAGAAAACTGTATTTTTAATTTAATTTGTAAATATTGCTAATTTTGCACTTTAAGTAATAATTTTAAAGCCTGTTTTTTTTTTATTATATATTTTTTTATATTATATTATATTACATTTTATGAATTCTATTTATATTTTTATAGAAGTTTTTGAATTATGAATGCGTGTATCATAGCTTATAATCAGTTCTTAGCAACTAGTGTAACTCCTGTAATTAGTGCACATCTGGCAACCCAACCCTACCAGGGGACGTACTGCACTTGAACTACTTTGTATTAAGCGCCTGCATGCTTGCACATCCTTTCTTAGGTGTGTATAAGAGCATTAGCGAGCATAAGGGTGCGCATAGAGGTGACGGTCCTGCATGTCTCTCATCTTCCCGCATCCAGACGGAAGTCAGTCAGTCAGTCATTCATTCAGTCAACTCTCAACCAGAACAACACACAGGAACCCACAGAGAGCATCCTGAGAGCAGACAGACAGGCAGAACTTTTTTACCCAGGGAAACATCAACACTCCACTCTCACACACCACACAACTTCAGTAGTGCTGATTTATTTATGACATTGGTCTGAATTTCCCAGCATTTCCCATCTGTTCTTGACTTCTTTTTTTTTTTTTCCCTCCATGATCCGCTGCTGTATGGATATGTGTTAGGGCTGTGTATTTACAACCTGGTAATTAGTCATTTGATATGAAGCTTCAGTAGGTCAGGACTGTAATCTGATCTCACTTTAAACCGGGTATCACCAATCATTAAAGATGTGATGTTTTTTTTTTTTTTTTCCTTTCCGTTTTAGGCCATGAGTATAATGTAGCTCAGGTTCATTCATAAAAGACACCCGAAGGCCTTCAATTATTACAGTTCATGTATGTGCTCCAAATAATATTAAAATAGCATTCTGTCAAATAAAGGTCAAAGAACTATAATTTTATTCACAGATATTACAGTTACAATGTCGGGGGCGGATCCTAAGGCTGCTAGACGATGTCCAGAAATTTATATACAACAGCTTAAGAAGCCATTACAAGACAGGTTGGTTGTGTGTTGGTTGGGTGGTTGTTTTGCGGGTTGGTTGGGTGGTTGTTTTGCGGGTTGGTTGGGTGGTTGTTTTGCGGGTTGGTTGGGTGGTTGTTTTGCGGGTTGGTTGGGTGGTTGTTTTGCGGGTTGGTTGCGTGTGGGTTGGGTGGTTGCGTGGTGGTTTTGTGGGGTGGTTGCGTGGTGGTTTTGTGGGGTGGTTGCGTGGTGGTTTTGTGGGGTGGTTGCGTTGCGTGGTGGTTTTGCGGGTTGGTTGCGTTGGGTGGTGGTTTTGCGGGTTGGTTGCGTTGGGTGGTGGTTTTGCGGGTTGGTTGGTTGCGTGATAGTTGGTTGGTTGCGGGTTGTTTGGGTGGTTGTGTGATAGTTGGTTGGTTGCGTGTTGGTTGGTTGGTTGGATGGTTGCGTGCTGGTTGGTTGCATGTTTTTTGATTGGTAAACCAATCGTGTTAAACTTTGGGACTGCAACATTAATTTGCTGAGCGATAATAAACTGAAGCAATAAAGTTTAGTGAATCAGCCACCACCTTCTTCACCTCCTCCTGATCATTTTAGCGATTTAGTTAAATATGTAATTTTAAAAAAAGTAAAGAGGTCCCAGAGTGAAAGCATGAATATAAGTTGGGACAGAGAAATGTTACACAATGAAAAAGTGGTTCAAAAATATACACGAAGCCTCCACCCTATTTATTTATTTAACCAATAAGCTCACAGTTTGGGGTAAGAAGAAAAGTTTTGGTGAGTCAGCATTTCATTTTTTTAATATATAATATATATATATATATATATATATATAAAGTTTATTGTATATAAGTTATATAAGGTTAGTGATGTGTCCACTTCTTATAGATGAAATCACTGATCTTTTTGTGTCTTGCACTAAAGAACAAGTCGTATCCTCCAGAATTCAGCTAAACTCTGAAAGTTTTATTCTTGGTTATAGCTTTCAGGAAGTCACACTAAGCCCTAAACCACAACATTAGCCTTGTTGGGAACAAAAAGTGGCAGACAAAGAGGATTAAGGACATTTTGGTGATGGGTTTGTTTAATGTTTCTATCCGGACCTCTTTATTTATATACAGGCATTACTGTGTCTGACTCCTTCAGTCGGAGGTAAAAAGTAGAAAAGCTTTTCACGGATCAGCTCCAGTAAAGCTACACTGAAGTGTGTTGTTATAAGCCGTTGTTTCCCCTGTTGAGGATTAAAGCATTTTCGCGGACTTTGTCCCATTCCTGAGGCTCTTTACCCACCCATGTGAGTAGAGCAAATGTTTCTCACTGAATTCTTCTCACACAAGCAATGTGCTGACCTGAGTTTCTTTAAAGAAATGCGCAGCTGCAGGCCCTTCCTAAATTTCTGCATCTCCGGCACGGTGAAATCTCACCTGGCTCTCCTGAGATCCTTAACTTCCTTTTAGTGCTTTTAGCTTCATCAGATACAGTGGAGCAAACGTACACTGAGAACTGGACATGATTGTTCTTTTAAAGGCTCTCAAGGTGTTCGATTCACTGATTTTGAAATCAAATGTCAATAGTTTGTTTGTTTTGGGGGTCGCTAACCGTTTTAAATTCGTAGCTTTGAATTTTATTTCTCTGAACTGATATTAAAATTGAGGACCATCATTACGAAGTAACACTTTTATACACCCCTCAACACACTGTGGATTTGTTGTGACTAAAAACACATGAACTTGGCCTAAAAACGCTTTACAACGATTCTCTAGTACAGTATTATTACTCATTAAAATTATTACCTCAGCATATGAATTTAAGCCGTTCTGGAGGCGAGTTCTTAAGGCGAAATTTCGTATTGTGAAACGCATTTTGCCATAGGAAATAATGTAAATGCAGATAATTCGTTCCAGCCCCCCAAAAATATTACCAATATCACAAATTTCCAACACACTAACCATATTTTTGTATAGAAAAACAATCAAAACATTTAGAAAAGACATCTAATTGAAATAAAATATGAAATAAATAGACATTAAACCTCAAATAACCTTAATTTATGATTCCTCTTGGCACCGGCTGCTTTAAAAAAAAAAAAAAACTGAAAGTGGCTCCCTTTTCTTCTTGCTACCGTCCTTGCTAACATTCTTGCTACCTATGGTGCTACAGTGTGTCTTCACTGAATCTTGCACAAAATGCAAAAAAAAAACACACACACACACGCACACACACAAAAAAAGTAAACTTGCTTTACTTGGCCTTTTCACTTGGCAAGTTTTGAATGACTCCCGGACGTACGCGCAACATTGCCGATGTTTGTTTTGGCACGGTTCGGGTTTGATTTGTATGCTGAAAATATTTCATATGCCTCATGAGTCTTCTTGCAAAATTTTAATTCTTAAAGTGAAAATTCTCAATACATTAGTTCGTATGCTGAGGCACCGCTTCATCCTGAAGATTTATCCTGCTTCAGCATGCAATACAAGCTATCTACTGTTAGCACAGATAGACTCACGATCAAGTTTAACAAATAATAACTTTACAATAGTAACACCTACAGCTTCGAGTCCTTGATCGCCGGAACAGATCAAAATAGACAGGATGTGTTTTCCTCCCGCAGTAGAGACCTATGAAATAGAATTTTGCATAATAGTCCCCTCTTTAAATGTCTGTGAATAGTGTGTGTGTGTGTGTGTATGAATGTATGCATGTGTGTGTGTGATCTACGTGTAGCTTCATGTCTTCAGCACAAAGCTTGGTACTTTTTGTACATTTTTGTACAAAGCTCTTTAAGTACTCGATTAAAGGACGAATGTGTTGATAAGGCTCCAATTCTGTACAAAGTACACGTTTCCACATGTGCAATTACGATTATTACTGTTATCTTCTATTTGTAGTGCTGCTCCATATGCAACACTTAATACTATAATACTAGAGTGCTGGACTGTTCCTTAAAACTGTACTGTAATTATTGATAATGCTTTTCCCCCTCATATTTTCACATTTTAAACAAACTACTGTATGATCAGACATGATGCTCTTTTCATGGTCAGTTTTAATTGTATGCATTTTTTTTTTTTTAAGTCATTTCAAATTAGTTTTCTTGGCTCGATGCAGGGTGCAATAACATGATCCTTCTGAAGCTGCCAAAATATGATGAAATCAGACGTGTGTGAGTGATCAGTAGGAAACCGGTCCACGGCTATAAATAGATTTACGGTAGAGTAAATGTATTGTAAAGTGAGCTACAAACGCAATGCTTTTTGGTTAGTTACCCAAGAACACTTATATTTTACTCAAATATAATAATGGGATGCTGGTGGTTATTGATCGAAATGTCGACGGTTCGAGCCCCAGCTCCGCCAGGTTGCCGCTGTTGGGCCCTTGAGTACGGCCCTTAACCCTTCAGTGTAAAGGCTGACTGTGCTGTACAGTACCTGACCCCCTCCTACTCACATGTGATTATGTGAAGAACGAAGAATTTCACTCTGGAGTAATGTATATGTAATGCATTAAGGCTTAACTTAAAAGTGCTTTAATATTTTTGGATCTATATTTTCGGATCCACAACGGATGAGGAGCTGCGCACCCTGAGAGAGAGAGAGAGAGAGAGAGAGGGAGAGTGTGAGAAAAGTCAGCCAGAAAGAGGTATAATATAATGTCACTTCTGTTTTCGCTCATCTGTGCCCACTTCAGTGCCAGATTAGCGTGCTTTCTGTCAAACAACATTAACCTTCCTCTGATCTCATTTCCATCAACCCTCCTTAATAATCCCCCTCCCTCCCCCTCGTGTTTATTCGCCAGGTCAGGACGCTGTCACTCAGGATTAGCCCTCGGTGCAGCTCTAAGCGCCGGACCTCTCTTTACCCGCAGCCTGTCTGGAGCTGCTGTCTCCACACGGCTCAGGCTTCTTTTTTTTTCTTTCTTTCTTTTTTTTTTTTGTGTGTGAACGTCAACTGTTTTTCAGAAATAAAGCTGTGATCGACTCCCTCGCTGCGCATCTCGCCATGCTAGCATAGAACTTAAATTCAGCGTGCATGAAGTCTTTAAGCTGATCTCCGGCACACAATCACAGCAGCGCTCAGTGTGGGGAACAGCTGGCAGATGCACGCACATACACATACACACACACACACACACACACGTATTGCAGATCCAGGTGTTGCAGGGCCGCAACAAAGCATGTTTTAATCCGAGAGCTGCTATAATACATTTGTTTTTTATACCTCAGTGCTGTCAAGTGCTTATCGGTCAGAAGGTGTTGATTAATTCTCCATAATTAGTTCTAATTTGTTGCTATAGTAACCTGTACAGGGGACGTTTGGCATAATTTAATTAGTTAATACAGTGACGTTTTCTGTAAGAAGTGATTTGTATAACATTTAAAGGAAGGAGTCTCCAGTTCCAGGAAAATCTCCAGATCAAGACTTTGCTTTTTTTTCCCCGTCTTCTTTTTTTTTTTTTTGTGTGTTCGACTTGTTTTGCAGATGTTCCACATCATCAAATGTCAATATAAATGGATAAAGAGCCTCCGAGTGGCGCAGTGGTAAAGCGCTCGCCCTATCATCCGGAGATCGCTGGTTCGGTTCCCGGGTGATGCTGTAACCTCTCGCAGCCGGAGGTCTGGAGAGAGCTGATTGGCCGAGCTCTCTCAGAGAGGCGGGATGAGAGGTACTTGGTGCTTCTACAGCCAATAAGGGGCACCTGTGAGCTCACAAGCGGACGGAGCGGATAGCGCTGTCCTCAGAGTGTGTTACTCCGCCCCCAACGATGCGTAAGCGAGCAGTTTGGCTGGCGTCACGTGGTTCGGAGGAAACACGTGATAGTCTTTGGCCCTCCCGACTGAGTGGTAGTAGTAGCCTTAATGTGGAGCCCCCCTAGTCGCGGCGAGGAATTGGACACGACTAAATTGGGGGAGAAAAATCTGGAAAAAATCCAAGAAAAAATAAAAATGGATTAATAGTATAACGTTTTGCTCTTTAACAAATGACAAATTGTTAATGTCAGCAGATCGCACTTGTATAGCACCTCACACCACATCACACCACTCACGCATTGATTATTTTTCTTAAACAGCACACCGACAAGATGCGGCACGGTGGCTTAGTGGTTAGCACTGTGGCCTTGCACCTACAGGGTCCGGGTTCGATTCCCGCCTTGGGTCTGTGTGTGTATGGATGTGTGCATGTTCTCCCCGTTCTTGCTGGGTTTCCTCTAGGTACTCCGGTTGCCTCCCACAGTCCAAAGACATACAGATTATGCTAATTGGTGTTTACAAATTGCCCATAGTGTGTGAATGTGTGTGCGCGCCTTGGGATGGACCCCATTTTGTGCAGTCTCCTGGGAAAGGCTCCAGGCACCCCCTCCACCCCCACACCCCTAGACCCTGCAGTGCAAGTGCGAGCACACCCACAAGTGTTTTATTCCTTAAATAAATCTATCATCACTAAAAGCTCTATTTGGTTGAGAGACTTAAGCTGAGACATTAAAGGTGAAAAAAGCATTTATGAAACACAGTAGCTCTCATAATCCATATTTGCCAAGTCATATTCTTTGATTTAAAATGTATATTTCATTTTTGTTTTTTTCTTCCCATAATTGTAAAATTCATTTATACTGATCACTGAATTAACTATGCATGCATTTGCATACTTAATAAGACAAGAAATCTAGTTTATTGATAAGGTTATAATAATTTTTTTTTTCTTTCACTATTCAGGTGCTCTCAAGAGACATTTGCAAAAGTGATTTGTTGGAACTTATTTTTGCGCTCAGAATGCAGGCTTTTACATGCATGAATGATCAGAGCTGATACATTATATTGTTTTTTTGTGTGTGTGAACCTGCTGGATTAGGACAATGGTGTATCCTGTGGTTACATTAATATTTATTTTTCGAGAGAGAGCGAAAGTGAAGCTGACGGAGCGGAAGAGAAGGGGACGCCAGTGGAAGGAACACTCGCGTTAGCGGAAGCCTCAGAGAGAGCTTACGGCTTTTATTGCTCACTCGCTATTGTTCAAAACGAGTCGAATCGCCAGTCAAAACACATTTTACTTCTGTTTAGAAGGAGATCAAACCCTAAAAAGCATGTAGCTCTGGAGGAAACCCTGCAGACGTTCTAGCGTTGTGTTGGCAGTGCTGATTTGATCTAATTTTCTTTCATGATTTGTATTGGAGAAGATGATAAGAAGGAAACAATTGCACTAAAGATTTTTGTTTGAAGAGGTTTAAGTAAAGCGGCACGGTGGCTTAGTGGTTAGCTCTCTCGCCTTGCACCTCCAGGGTCCGGGTTCGATTCCCGCCTCGGGGTCTGTGTGCATGCAGTTTGCATGTTCTCCCCGTGCTTGGTGGGTTTCCTCTGGGTTTCTCTGGTTTCCACCCAAAGTCCAAAAGCAGGCTGATTAGGCTAGTTGGCGTTCCCAAATTCCCTGTAGTGTGTGTGTGTGTGTGTGTGCCCTGTAATGTATTGGCACCCTGTCCAGGGTGTAACCCACTTTGTGCCCTAAGTCTCCTGGGATAGGCGACCCTGTATACAGTGAGTAAGACTTGAGTAAAAGAGCTTAAGCACTTAAGTAAAGCTACAATAATTACTTAATCACTTGTGTTCAAGGAAGATCCATGAAGATAATCACATGCGTAAGGAGCTTGTACACAAGTATAAGAAATATGTTTATTCTGGAGAAAGAACTTCAGATTTTCAAAAACTAAAAAAAAGTAAGAAAATTAATAAATACATATACATGCAAACATTTTCAGTACTGGTGAATATTTACACCTGCTTGGTAACGCAAATATCTAATCAGCCAAGCACATGACAGAAACTCAATGCATTTAGGCATGTGGACATGGAGAGTGGGCTGAAAAAGAGAAAATATTCTCTGAGTGAAAATGCTCTGTTGATGCCAAAGGTCCGAGGAGAATGGCCAGACTGGTTCGAGCTGATGGAAAGGCAACAATACCTCTGTACAGCCAGGATGTCCCGAAGAGCATCTTTGCTTCAGATGCACGACACGTTGTTCCTTCAAGCAGATGTGCCACAACAGCAGAAGACCAGACCTTATGGCACTCCTGTCAGCAAAGAACAGGAAACTGAAGCTACAATTCTCATGAGCTCACCAACACTGGACACCAAAATTGTTGCCTGGTCTGATGAGTCTCGATTTCTGATTTCTGACATTCGGATGGTAGGGTCAGAAGATGTTTGTGGTAAACAACATGAAAGCATGGATCCTTGCTGCCTTGTATCAGCAGTTTAGGCTGGTGATGGTGGTGTAACGATGTAAGAGATATTTCTTTGGCACACTTTGGGCCCTTTAGAACCACTGTGAGTATGGTTTAAATGCTACAGCCTACCTGAGTATTGTTGTTGACCCTGTCCATACATTTATGACCCCAGGTCACAAACCTGAACGTGACCCTGTACTCAAGTGACCTCCATGTAGTTGCACAAATTGCTAACATAACTGCTAACCATGTCACCTAGCCAGCTAGTTAGAGCATGTTGCACCTTAATAGCTGGCTAGCCAATTACTGTAGCTCACATGACGAACACTAATTCCTAGCATTAGTCGTGTGATCTAATTGGCTAGCCAGCAAACAGAGGATGTTACTGTAGTATACAACTTACAAGACGGCTAGCCATCTAGGTCACATGACTAATACTAGGAATTAGTGTTATTGGGACTGCCTCTGGACCCGTCTGACTCGTCCTGGTGCCCCGCTTCTGGCTGGAGATCTCGTCGCATGGATGTCCTGTGTGTCTCTTTGGGATGCGTCCGGTGTTTGGGGACGGTTTCACTCTACCATGAAGACGGATCTGGCCTCGGCCGATGTTGACAGCTGTTTCTCTGAGGACTTGACTTGGCTGCAGGCCTTCGATAGTTCATGACTGGAATTTCCTACAAGTCTACCTGAGCCTCCAATAACTACCTGGACTCCGTATTAACATCAATTAGCATCAACTGTTATATACTGAACTTCCAGCCACCCAACACACAGTGTGAATGCAGATCAGTTCCTGCTTTCTGTTTCACCCAGATGAGGACGTGTTCCCTGTTGAGTCCGGTTTCTTCCAACTGCCATCTCAGGGAGTTTTTCCTTGACACCGTCGCCCTCGGCTCGCTCATCAAGGACAATCTGACCATTTTGATTGATACACATTCACATTCCATACAAACTTAAATCATTATTTTGATTGTGTAAAGCTGCTTTGCTTCTGTAAACTGAAATACTTTTGAAGCGGCCGAATTTAACGTACTGTTTAATCCACTTGGTGTGTACTATTTCGTGTGACTTTGGGGAGAGTTTTTTCTTTGCTTAATATTAGCTGCTTTCTAGTCATCATCGAGGTTTATGCGTACAGATTCGGAGGTCAGGAGTGGGATGTGGTGTGCGTTGGAGTTCAAAAAAGGAAAACGTTGGTTTTCCACACAAATGGCGAACACCATGACCTTTTTGTTTGTTTGTTTGTTCGTTTGTTTTTGGTTAATGACTCTGAAATCTATAATTCCAGAGTCAGCTGGCAGGCGTAGCTCAAGGTGTTGGGCCACGGTACAGAAGGACCCAGGTTCAAGCCCTTGAACCTTGAGCAAGCTCCTTATTGTAATTCCTCTGTACTCTTCTGTCCTCCTTCCCTCTAGGATCCCGTCCCCAGGACGCACTCCACTGACCGAGCTCGTCATCGGGTCCAGTCCAAGCACTGAGATACGCGAGTCTCAGATGATCTGAGGAACATGGATGGATGAGTTTTAATCACCTCTGAGTGAGCACTAAATGCTGGGTGATGCTGGATTTTTATACCCTTGATCCGGGTCTCGTTCTTAACTGTTTAAACAGCACCAGGGAATCTAAAAGTAACGTTTAACACAGTTATATGAAGTTATATGCGGTTATAAACACTATACAATGGTACACACACACACACACACACACACACACACACAAACTAAATGTTAATCTGAACACTTGATCCTTATGCAATCTGTAAGTTTTATGTCACTTGTTGGTTTAATGGTTTTATGATGATCTTTGGAGTTAATAAAAGATAAACGGACCACTTTATGGCTTTTCATTTTTAAGTGATGATAAAGTTCAGGCATGTCTATAGTGAGGGATTTCATGGTTATCGAGCAATTTAACCATAAAACTCTTAAAAATGCCACGTTTTAAACCTTCAGTCTAAAAAAAACATGAATTCAATCATTGATGAAGTGTCTTAACAGTATGCCAACATTGTCTGGGGTTTATATACAGTATGACTGACACGATTTGTTCTTGACTAGTTTATGAGACACAGGCATTACTGACACTCATGATTCTAATCCACCTCATCTAATGATTTCAAATTAAGAATTTGCTTTCAGTTATAAGTTATATAATTTGTATAACTAATAATTTACAGTATTGTGAAATATTCCAGCATTTTTCGAAGGGTGAAGTGAAGCAGGTTTTTGTAACTGTGTATATCAAAAAGTAAAATTTTCATAACCTTAAACAGGGATTCAGGGGAAAGGAAGATTCAATTTATATTATATATATTGTTAAATATTTAGAAGCATTATGTAATTTTTTTACATTTTTATTTTATATAATTTACCCTCTCTGATTTTAAATAGTGACATGACACACTTTGTTTAACCAAATTGATAGATGTGTCTTCATTTATAAAATATAATAAAAAATCAAATAAATAAATAAAAATAAAATAAATAGTAATAATAATAAAATCAAATGTTAAATTTTTAATAAACAGACCCCCAACACGTCTACATATACAAATTCTGGCTATAGTTCCAGTAATGAAAATATTACAATGCAGCTAAGGAGATATTATGATAAACAGAATGAGCAGCTCACCATCGTATCTTCAAGTCCGAGTCATTCGTTCTTTTGAATCTATTGCACTGTATAGAGTCTATGGGAGTCACCTGACAAAAGAACGGACGACTCGGACTTTGAGGATTCGTTGAGAACCGTTCAATTCTGTTGTCTGTAAATAACCTACTGAGGTTTTGCGATGATTTGCGAATTCGCGCCCAGTAGAAAATGAACGAATCACTCTCCGAGACTACTCGTTCTTCTGAGTCATGTTAAAGATTCGCTCAAGAAGAACGAATCGTTCACCCATCACTAGCTACTAGTATAAAAGGCAGCTGTTAGTCCCTTATCCACACATTTTTCAAGCAAGACATTTCCTAAAATATAATCACAGTTCAAATCAAACTGGGACTTTTAATTGTGCAGAACACTTAATTTCTCTATTTAATTCTAATGTACTTATCTCAGTGTTTCACTAGTGCATGGATACAATCAAGGAACAAAGTTCTCTCAGTGCGCCGGAGCCATGATCGAACTGCCTGCCTGATTCCCATCTGAAACACTGGCCTCCCATGAACCCCTTTAATGACCCAAACACATGGAAATGGCTTGGAGCGAGGTCAGGACTGTACAGGCGATGTGGCAGCTATTCCCAGCTGAGTTCCTGTAATGTGGAAGTAGTGTTGCTGAATGATCGTGTATACAGTTCACACAGACAGATGCGTCTCTTGTACACGTTCCACAAAAGATCAGTCGTTCTACTCGCTTGAATGTTCACGGGAACGACTGCAGTGGGTTCCGTGGCACCTCGGCCAAGATTTACAGACGTACTGCATTCCTTAAAACGTTCGCACCGTTCAAATGTTTTGCTGCGGCCGAGAGTCTCGTCACTGTACTGTGCTTGAATTCTTCCATACTGTAAATGTCAACCGGTTTTACACATTCGTTCACTAGAAATGTCATCACCAGTCCTGGTTCGACTCGAACGCCCTCATGCATCTACATCTCGATAGTTTTCTGTATGTTTTCAGTTGAGTATTGTGTTTTTTAGCATGAGCAGAAGCGCACCACTGGAAGCACATGTTTTATGTCACGTCACACGTGTTTTATTAGCATGTGTACAAGAGAGAGAGGGAGGGAGTGTACCTGGAGTCGAGGCACTGTAATTACCAGAGGTAAAGGTTACACGCAAACATGCACAAGGTACATTCATTAAAACCGGCGGAGGAGCCGGTTTGTGTTCTTCACCCGCCGTTTCTCTTCTTATCTCATCAGGTAGAGGCGTTCATCTGTCTCAGCATGTTGATTCGTTTTTGCTTGATTTCCTGTTCACTTTGCTTTCCTTCCCACAGTGGGAGATGGAGAAGAAAGTTAAAAGGCTGAGATGCTACAGAGCTGTCCTGTTTGTTTGTTTTTTTTTCATGGATCTCATCTATTCATTTCTGAGATCAGCTTTACTTTCTCTCTTTTTTTCTGGAATCATGCAGGACTGTATATTTCCATGGATCATCATGAATCAGTCGCAAATGACAGTAATGTAATGTACAGTAAAGGTGTTTCAGTCACTGTGTGTGTGTGTGTGTGTGGCATTTTTCCGTGCTGCGATAAGTCACGCTACACAAAACACTGCTGTTAATTATTTTCGCTACGGTGGTCATTAGCTGAAGTAAAACTGACCACATGAAGCCTCGTACTTGATCCATGCTAAGTCAGCGCTAGCCTGCTCACTCGCTAACTCACTGATATTGTTAAATTAATCATTTACACACGTGGACAACATGGTACCCTTCGGTCAATGAAAGAAAAACTCACAATGGTCACAGAAATAACTTTAATCTGACAAAAGTAATAATAAATAAGAATTCTATGAATGTTAACCAATGAAAGTCAGACATTGCTTTTCAACCATGCTTCAACGGAATTATAAAAAAAAATTAACTCATGGAACAGGCCTGGACAAAAATGATGGTACCCCTAACTTAATAGTTTGTTGCACAACCTTTTGGGGCGATCACTGCAATCAAACGATTCCTGTAACTGTCAATGAATCCCTTGATAGTCTTGAGATTTCATTGTACCCTGCCCAGATTCAAGACACCCTGTGCCAGATGCAGCAAAGCAGCCCCAGAACACAGTAGGGACAGTGTTCTCTTCTTGATATGCTTCATTTTTCCGTCTGTGAACATAGAGCTGATGTGCCTTGGCAAAAAGTTTCATTTTTGTCTCATCTGTCCATAGGACATTCTCCCAGAAGCTTTGTGGCTTGTCAACATGTAGTTTGGCATATTCCAGTCTGGCTTTTTTATGATTTGTTTTCAACAATGGTGTCCTCCTTGGTCGTCTCCCATGTAGTCCACTTTGGCTCAAACAACGACGGATGGTGCGATCCGACACTGATGTTCCTTGAGCATGAAGTTCACCTTGGATCTCTTTAGAAGTCTTTCTGGACTCTTTTGTTACTATTCGGATTATCCGTCTCTTTGATTTGTCATCAATTTTCCTCCTGCGGCCACGTCCAGGGAGGTTGGCTACAGTTCCATGGATCTTAAACTTCTGAATAATATGTGCAACTGTAGTCACAGGAACATCTAGCTGCTTGGAAATGGTCTTATAGTCTTTACCTTTAACATGCTTGTCTATAATTTTCTTTAGAATCTCCTGAGACAACTTTTTCCTTCGCTTCCTCTGGTCCATGTTGAGTGTGGTACATACCATGTCACCAAACAACACAGTGACTACCTGGAGCCCTATATATAGGCCCACTGACTAATTACAGGATTGTAGACACCTGTGATGCTAATTAGTGGCCACACCTTGAATTAACATGTCCCTTTGGTCACATTATTTTCAGTATTTTCTAGGGGTACCATCATTTTTGTCCAGGCCTGTTCCATGAGTTCATTTTTTTAATAATTCCGTTGAAGCATGGTTGAAAAGCAATGTCTGACTTTCATTGGTTAACATTCATAGATTTTTTTTAAATTATTACTTTTGTCAGATTAAAGTTATTTCTGTGACCCTTGTGAGTTTTTCTTTCATTGACCGAAGGGTACCAACAATTTTGTCCACGTGTGTAACCTTTGTATTGTTATTATTTTTTTAATACTTCCTTTTTTTCTTTTTCTTTTTTCTTTTTCCTCTCCTTGTGTTAGTGTCTTGCAAAAGTTTTCACACCCCTTGAACCTTTCCACATTTTGTCACGTTGCAACCACTAACATAAATGTATTTTATTGGGATTTTATGTGATGGACCAACACAAAGTGGCACATAATTGTGAAGGGGAAGGAAAATGATAAATCTTTTTTTAAATCAATTGTTAATGAAAATCTGAAAAGTGTGGTGTGCATTTGTATTCAGCCCCCTTTACTTTAATAACTAAAATCCAGTGGGACCAATTGCCTTCAGCTAATTAATAAACCTGAGTCCACCTGAGCGTACAGTAATTATCCACAATTATGTGCCACTTTGTGTTGGTCCGACACTTTAAGATCCCAATAAAATACATTAATGTTTGTGGTTGTAACGTGACAAAATGTGGAAAAGTTCAATGGGGTATGAATTCTTTTGCACGCCCCTGCAATGGTCCCATATGGAAATTGGCCGAGATGTAGAACATCCATGTTTAAACAGACGCTCCATCATCAGGCTGTCAATTTTATCACTTAGAGTCGATAAGAGTGATGTACAGCTCGTCATGTTGTGCAGAAAAATCACTTTAGGAGACTTTGCCATGTTGAAATCGGTACAGTATGTCTGACTGTTAATGTATGAGGCGCTGACACTGGAGACTCCTTCCATAAATGCTAAATCTCCTTGCAGCCGACTTCAACACTCTCTCTCTCTCTCCCTCTCATCATCTATACCGCTTAATCCTGTATTCAGGGTCACGAGGGCCTGGGGCCTATTCTACATAGGTGCCAATCTATCGCCGGGCACAAACGCACTCATTCACGGACCACGGCCAATTTGGGAATGCCAATTGACCTGTACAGTCCAAAGACACGTGGGAGGAAACCCACCAAGCACGAGGAGAACATGCAAACTCCATGCACACAGAGATGGGAATCGAACCCGGACCCTGGAGGTGCAAGGCGACACTGCTAACCACTACCAACTTTATCACATCGTCAATTTAAAAATTTTTAAATATGTGTACGATCACACTGTTAATTCATAAACCAAGCAACGACGTGTGCACATTATAGAATATAAAACCATGGATATATTTAAATGAGTAAATTATTGTAAAATGAAAAGCTGGCGCATCTGTGATTTATAGAACATTATAATACGTAACTTTATAAAGGAAAGGTCGACCCTGTTGTTTATCTTTGTTCACGAAAATGTCCTGACGCTGTTGTTTAAACGGGTGACCATGATTCCTCGTGCCCCCAGAACCACACTCTCACAACTTACTCCATAGCATTTCATAAACATTTCACTGCATATCGTACTGTGTATGACTGTGTATGACTGTGTATGTGACAAATAAAATTTGAATTTGAATTTGAGATGTGATACCCTGGTGATTCGGTACATTCAGGTCATCAGCTGACTTCATTTTATTGCCACATAACGTCGCTGAGTCTCGACCTGAGCGACTGAAGCAACGCCAGATCATAACACTGTCTCCAGAGGCTCGTACAGTGGACACCATGCATGATGGGTGCATCGCTTCATGCGCTTCCCTTCTTACCCTGACACGCCCATCGCTCACACATGAGTGCAATCTTTGTGTTCTCTAGCAAATAGAAGCCTTGTTTTCTAAGGAGTCTCACTACCAAGTAATTTTCTTATGAACACAGCTGTTTAGTCCCAATCCTGTGAGTTCTCATTACATTGTGTATTATAATTGAAGTGGGCTCTGATTGTGCTCATGCATTTTCTATTTTTTTCTTCTTTCCTTGATGCTTTCCCTGAGGCCAGTCAGTTGTAATGAGGAAGAAAATGATGCAAAAGGAAACGTCTTTAATGTTGAATGCGTACCTCATGTTGTCGTGACACAACAAGTGTTTATGTCTAAAACTCCGGCTGTGTGGCTGTTGCACGAGTTGTCTGCAGGAGTTGAATGACTTATCCGTTGCGCTTTCCGTGTCAGAGGTCAGGTTTTTTTCCCCCCCGAGTTCCTGAGAACAATAGATTGCAGCATTTACAGTAGTTTCAATAATTATTAATAATTACACAGTGGGGTCGAGACGTCTAACAGCAAGAGTGAAAATGCTCTTATTATACAGTTTTATTTTATTCACTGTAACATCATTTTAATTACAAACAACTCTGAAAATATTGACCGTACTATTAAGCAAATATGCTTAGGTTTACGAATAGGCCAAGAAATCATGCAGAATCTTGAATATTTAATATTCGATATAATTAACGGATTTGCACGATACAGTATGTCAGTACACCTTATATTAATGCTTATACCATATTTAGTGCGTAATTGTTTATTATATTTTAAACTGATGTATTTCTACACAAATAACTACCGCTGGTCAGTTTTTCCCCCAGGTGAGTCGTGCGCATGGTTGGCGTGTCTTCACCCCTGACTGATCTGCCCGTGTGCCGTCCTCCCTCTGCACATCAGCCATTAGTGTAGTGACCTATTAAGCTCAGGAATGCTTTGAGCGAATTCGTCAGACCTGGTAACGGTTCAGAGACTCTAGTTCACGATCAAAGCCGCTCATGCGCTGGGGCCCGGAGAGGGGCTCGAACAGCCCTCCAGGTAACGGAGGCGGAGGGGGGGGAGGGGGAGAGAGTTCAGACGGGGCGGGACGGGACGGGACGGGACGGCTCGCTGACGTCAGACGCCCAGGTTAACGTTTTAGACCTTCTGAACTTTCTAACTCGTGTTAATCAGTGTCAGTGCGCCGCTCCTATGGCTGGCTGAGTGAATGAACTCAAGGTTGTTGTTTGTTTTTGAACTCTGGATCAGTTTTTCAAAGCAGCCAGGTGTTCATCCTGCACCCGTGAAGCAGTGTTGAGAGATCCGTGTGTCGAGCTTTTCGATGAAGCTGATATTGTCAAGGGATTTGAGAGACATCCAAACGGTGTATAGCTCGATCATCTTCGAAAGAAAGTGCAGCGTTGCGAGACGTGCCATGTGTACAAATGATGCGTTTCCCTTTTGTGTCTTTCTGCCCTTTATTTATTTTTAAATTCCATCTCCTACGTTCAAACTGAAACTGATGGTGAAACATTAGCTCACCGTGTTGTTCTCTGGACCTTTTCCAGACAGGACTGCTGTTTCCCAGCACTGCTCTTGTTCCTAACGCTCTTTGGTTGATGTTTACACTGTGCATGTTTTGCTGATCATTTGTGACCCAGTGTGTGCAACCTCAACTAAAGTCTTTTTGTGTGTGTGTGTGTGTGTGTGTGTGTGAGATTCACAATTTTTTAAAATATAAAATAGAAGAAGAAAACAGTGGGGAAAAAAGTCTGGGTCACATTTCATCAAATTCTCTTAGAGTGGTCTGAATTGTTGTGTTCATTTCCTTGAAACATTTTATTTTGTAACATCTGTATTTTCCACAGCTGTGTCGAGCACTGTGCTGAATCATGACGTATAGGGCTATAAATAATTATTCAGCAAGACTGGTGCTATATTGCATTGAATTTAATTTGTAATGTTTTTTATATGTAAAAAAAAAAAAAAAAAATATATATATATATATATATATATATATATATATATAAGACATTTCTATTAACAAAAATCAACGAAAAATGATCTTGGTTTTAATTATTTATTTATTTTTAAACATAATTTTTAGGATTAAAAAAAATATAACATTGCTGTGTAAAAGTCTTCTGCACCATATTATTAGTAGTAGTACAAATTTTGTTATATATCATGTCTACGTTAATATGTACAAAACCATTCACTGTTTCCAAACATTACTTTATTATTTATGAAAATCTATTCATAAATAACATTACAGAATAATATTTGCAGAGCTGTAAAGAAAGCAACATTGTACATGACAGACCAGTTTTCACATACAGTACGACAGAAGAAAAAGAAGAAAAAAAAAAAAAAAGCCTAAGGTAGACTACTGGGTTTTACATAAAAACAGAGAGGAGTGAGTCTGACAAAGTTACCAGAAGAACTCGTATTCTCCAGCACGCTCAGTAAAACCTATCAGCTGTTTTATGTACAGTACCGTGCAAACGTCTTAAGCACTAAAATGCACTAAAGAGTAATAAAAAATAAAAAAAAGTGAAAGGGAGAGATACTGTAGACTGTGTGTTTACACCAGGTGTTTACCTTCTTAGCGGTTCCTGTTTAATTGATAAAGTATTAATACTGTAAAGTATTTCATCTGTACTCGCTCAAGCATGTAAATGTTGGTGCATGCATTTCAATTACAACTCCCTGCAGGTCTGAGTACAGTATGGTGATATTAACAGTTTGTGTGTGTGTGTTCTGTTCACTATCGTTAATCTTGGTGGGATGTTTTTTTTTTTTTTTTCCTTCTTCTTCTTTCCCCGCTTTCATTGTGGGAACGGAGTTCAGGGCAGGAAGGGGCAGAGGGAGCCATCTGCTTCCTGAGATTCGAGCAGGGATGTGGGACAGAGGCGTGTGCTGTGAAAATGAACATCCGCCGTGTGTGTGTGTGTGTGCCAGATTTCCTGAGAAAGACAGCACAGTGTGAATGGTTTTGTAGCTGTGTGATTACACCTGGATACATGTGCATTTTTAAACCTGTTCGTTTCAGTTTGGTTTTCCACTACAACTGAATGAACTTAACAAATAAATAAATAAATAAATTGTCCGCATGTTACCTCTGTGTTGTACGTCTTTCACCACGACCTGTTGCTTTGCTTGAATTAAGAGTGCTCATACTGTATGTATCATCTTTCATTTTCGCCTCCTCCACTTTAGTTGATCATTTCCTTAAAACATTTTATTTTGTAATAATTATTTAGCAACACTAGTGCTATATTACATTGAATTAAATTTGTAATGTTTTTTATATGTACAAAAAATATTATCAATAAAAAGACATTTTTGATTTTTTTTGACACAAATCAACTAAAAATTATCTTAGTTATCTTAATACACAAAAACTCATATTCTGGATATAAAAATGTAAACATTATTTTCAGGATATTTAAATAAGTGTTTAAAAAAAAAAAAAAAAAAAAAGAAGCTGTAAAAGCATCTACTCTTCTTGAAAAGCTGTGCACACGATTTTGGAGTGTTTCTGTGGGAATTCGTGTCCATTCATTCTGTAGAGCATTTATGAGATCAGATACTGATGTTCCAGAACTCCAGTTCCAGTTCATCCCAGAGGTGCTGGATGGGGTTGAGGTTCAGGGCTCTGTGTTGGGCCCAGTCGGGTTCTTCCCCACCGAACTCATCAAACCATGTCTTTATAGACAGTCTCGTTGGAATAGAAATGGACCTTCTCCCAACTGTTCGCACAAAGTTGGAAGCTTAGCATGGTCCAAGATGTCTCAGTATGCTGAAGCATTAAGATTGCCCTTCACTGGTTAGGGATAAGGGGCCTGATTGATTGAAACACCAGAATTCAATAAATAGCAGGTTTGGCCAAATACTTTTTCTCCATGTAGTATATGTATGCTGTTTGTTTTTGTTTTTTTTTTAACATAATTAACACGTTCTGACCGATCAGAATCAAGGGGAAAAAAAGTTCAATAGCATTTAATTGATCCCACTTTTCATGCATCATGCTAAAATACACAAATAAAGGGGGTGTGGCCTGATTTTGGGGTTGATTTATTGCAGCGCTGATTGAAGTCTTGTAGTGCCGAGTGTTACACGTGCGCTGCTGAACACGCTGTTCTGTGCAGCTGTTCTGACTCGCTCGGCACAGAACCTGTTTGGTCGCTCTTTGCTTTAACTGCATGTGACACACACGTTCTACCCATTCTCTGCTTGTGCGTGTACAGCTTTGTTTGCACAACTATTATACCGCTCAGTCCCAGTTTTTCCCTCACATGAGTACTGATAGCGATTTCCGAATCTGTAAAATATTGAAACTTCCGAATTATGTGCGGTGAGGCTCAACTCTTCTTCTTTTTTTTTTTTTTCAAATAAAGCAAGCGTTCTTTATGCAGTTACGTTTCTACTTGAGAAAGCTCTCTTGCAGGTTTTTGAGAGTTTCCCTAAAGTTACATCTGTAGTGCAATGACCTGACTAGAAGCATCCGGCATATTCAAGCCTGCTCTCATCTCATTTCATATTTCACATCTCGTATCATCTTGTATCTTCTCATATCTCAACTCATCTTTATATGCCATTTCATATCACCTCACATTACATCTCACATAACATATCACATCTCATTTCATCTCATACCTTATGTGATTTCATATCTCATATGGTAACTCATCCCATCTCATCTCACCTCATATTTAATCTCAAGTCTCATTTCATCTTGTATCTCATCTTCATCTCATATCTTGCCTTATATCTTCTCATTTCATATCTCCTCGTATGTCACAACCTCATCTCATCTTTCACTTCATCTCATCTTGTCTCACATCACAATCTCATATCAAATTTAATCTCATGCATCATGTCATATTTAATCGCTTGTCACATTTCATCTTATATCTCATCTCATATCTCGTTTCATTGTGTCATAGCTCATATCTTATCTCATGTCACCTCTGATGTCATTTGTCATGTCATATTTAATGTCATGTCACTTTTAATTGTATCTAATTTCAACTCGTATCTTATTTCATATCTCATGTCTCATATCACATCTCTTCATAGCTCTCATCACATTTCGCATCTCTTGTCTCATATCATATCTACTCGTATCTTATTTCATATCACATTTCATATCTCACGTCTCGTCTCATATCTCCTCATATATCATGTCTCATCTCATACTGTATATCCTCATACCTCGTCTCATAGCCCATTTCATTTCTCATCTCATATGTCATCGTATCTCATGTCTCACCTCGTATCTAATCTCATATCACATTTCATATCTCATGTCTCGTCTCATCTAATCTCATATCACATTTCATATCTCATGTCTCGTCTCATCTAATCTCATATCACATTTCATCTCTCATGTCTCGTCTCATATCTAATCTTATATCACATTTCGTATCTCATGTCTCATCTCATCTCTCCTCTCATATCCCATTGCATATCTCATTCCAATCTGCTGCTTCAGCTGCACAGACTCCACTTGTGATCTCAGCACCCTTGCTAGCCTCTTCGCTGCCTACCAGAGTTTGTCAGAGATTACCTTTGGTACGCCTCCAGCACTTCTTTTGAAGCAACCTCAGAATCCACCAACCCTTTTTAAGATCCACCCAACAATATTTCCCAACACACAGCATTATGTAAGATGTGTTTTTGTGTTTCCTTCCAAAGTGTCTAAAACTACTTGTTTAACGAAATGTTTTCCTGATCAATGTTCTTTCCTAAATTCGAATATTTTTCATAAACAGCGCTAAAGTAAAGTCCCACCAGTATACAGTATTTGTTTTTATACTGTACATTGCTGTAAAATATCGGGGGAAACCTGTAAAATTGTAATTCTGCACAATTTGGCCATAGTTGAATTTTTTTATTCCTGTGTACAGTATATGATTTCTGAACCTTCTCTCTACCTTGCTTAGCAATCAAGTGTCAATCATTTTATTTTCGATCGCTGTAAACGTCTTAAGCACCTCTTGTCTTTGTCCTATACACTTAATGTGAGAGAATATTCTCTGACTGGCGTGACAGGATTCTTGTTTGACAGCGCTGATATGAATCATAACTGTTTTGTCAGCTGGTCTCAGTATTTTTGTTTGTTTTGTGGAAACCAGATGAAACTACGCAATTAGCTCACAGCTGTCTGTCAGCGTTTCATCTGCTATACTGTATATGAGAACTATGAGTAGAGTGCAACTAGTGATGGAACAAAAAGAATTGAAATAAGTATATACTGTACCTTGATGGAAATTATGTGAGGATAGTTTTTTTTCTTTTTTAAGTGGTTCCCTACGAAAACATTAAATTGAGAGGAATACTGAAGCATTGCCTTTAACAGTTACAATATGAAGTCTGATCCATATTGTAGAAGGTGTTTCTTGAACAGTAGCTCTATCGATAGTTCTGGCTTCATGTTCTTCTTGAAATATTTTTCCCATTCTCTAGTAAGAGAGAACTTGTACGGTGACCATGCCACACAAAATTACTTGTCAATTTTACACAAAGAGTCAGCTGTCTGTAGCGCTGTGTAGACTTCAGTGCAGAGTAACGTGCTCCCTGGGATTTGGTGTTTTTATCTAGATAATTACATAAGTTTCAAGCATTGAACCAGCAGATCAGATTTTCCCGCTATTGTGACCTCATGTTGCAAGAGACCTTCCCCCGTTTCAATGCTCAGTGAAATTCTACCCAGTTCTGCCATTCCTTGGGTGCCATTTTTAAAATCCTACCTTGAATAATGCTAGGCTAGCAGGAAGCAGCTAACAGTGGATTGCATTATGTATTCAAACAAAACTACAATTAAACTTTTAATACTTGCCTGTAAATAGCCATTTATCAGGTGATTGCGCATCATTACTACTAGTATAAAATAAAGTACCAAAGTACATCTAACTCCGCTACAGTAGGCAGCTATATGTTACACACTTTGTTCAACTTTTGGGTCAAAGACAGGGTTGCGAGCTTTGGAAAAAGTGGAGAGCTCCTAGGATGATTTCTATGTATGATTGCGTTAAATGTGCAATGAGTAGCTCAAGTCCCAACTGCGTTATCTGGGTGCGAGAGTCAGACTTTGAGAAGTTTGATTTAGTACTACGATTTCAGTCAGACTCACAAGCTTATGTTTATACTTTACGGTTCCCCAACATATGAACGAGTTCCGTTCAGAGAGCTTGTTCGTAAATCCAATTTGTTCGCAAGTCCAACAAACATTGTCTGGGAACTAGGATACTTGTCGTTTAAAATCCTGCTGATGGTTGAACGATTCATGTTATAAGAACGTGCAACGTCATCCCATCTCCCAGCTTTTCACCTCGCACCATTCTCTCAACTGTTTTTACTTTTGTCTCCATTGTGATTGCTTGCCGCTTCTTAGCAGTACCAGCTTCATCACCACCGCTTTTAAGCTTGCTTCTGGACATCTTGGGATGCACGATGCATGCACGTGTCGGTGTACGCCGGACATGTGATCTAACTTCTGCAATTGATTGTGCACGAAGGCTTTTTCATATCTTCAAAAGTTTGGAACTGGAATGTTTGTATGTAAAAGTCTTGTGCAAAGAAAAACGGAGTATAATATAACAAAATTTTGACAAATTGCGTTGGTGTGAGAAGAATAAAACACTTTTGAGACAGTAGTTATTTAGTACAGTAGGTAGTAGTTTTATCAATCACTTGTATACAGTAACTCATTCATTAGATGGGTATATTTAGCGTTTTTCTGGATGCAAACTTTGTGACTGAGTTTGCTCCGAGTGTGGTGTTTCTCTTTGGTTAGAATCGGAGGTCGTGTAGAGAGTTACTGTTCCCATGTCAGCGTGGAGCTGTGTACAGGAACACGCCGCCTCCCCGGGTCCATTTGTCTTTGGCTGAGCGGGAAAGGTCAAGGCAGCGAGCCAGATATGTTTGCTCTGGTCAATGTATAACTCACACTGTTAGATTCCAGTCACTCCTTACAAATCACTGCTCCGAGGAATCTGAACGGGAATGCTGGGAAAGTGATATGAAGATGCACCTCCCTCTCTCTCTCTCTCTCTCTCTCTCTCTCTCTCTGTATCTCTGTAACACAACTCATCAGTCAGCTCCAGCTCCATGTTCATTAGCCAGTGTGTTTGTCTCTGCACATAAACTGTGTGAACTGGTAACCATTAGATTAGTGCCTCGTCTTGGTTCATTTATTCCAACTCTGTCAGTCTTGTCACAATTCATTAAGCTTTAGAGTCATTTTCTCCTCATGCGATGTAGTAAATCAGCCTTTCTGACACTAGTACAAGAGCTGCAATATTAATGTTATGCTAACAGTTGCTGATGGCTAGCAGTTACAATGGACAAAAGGCTGACACATACAGTAGAGTGGTGGGCAGAAGTATTGAGAATTTTTTTTTTTAATTAATTGCTTTAATGAAATTCTTTAATAAAAACAAAAAAAAGATCAACATGATGATAAATATAATTAGCTATTTTATGCAATAGAACTGCTATACAACAATCTATATTTATTATAAAATCCTTTATTCTGCAGAACCGGGTGGACGAAAGAGTCAAAAAGACGTCTACAGCGGTTTCTTGACTCCTTATGCCGCCTTCACTATTGTCCAACAGATTTCTCCCAAGTTTGGGTCTGAAGATGTCCCAGGACATGAGCTCCAGGTTGTCACTTATCCATTTGAGTTAAGAATCCTGATAGCCTGGTGTATATGCTGAAGGATATAATACTGTACATACTGTACACACCATCTTCCTGTTTTTAAAGGAATGGCTGCACTTGGACACCTTAAACTATTTAATGGACATAATGAGAACTTTAATGTACAATATGTTGATCATTTGCAATACCACATATCAATGCAAGTTGACTGGATCCTCTCATCCAAAGCTTTTTATTATGCTGTTGGCCCTGTGCTAACATGCACATAAGAAAAAGCTTATATTTTGTTTAGTTTATGGTTGTCTTTTTTTTTATTTTTTTTTTTACAAAATTTTCAGTTAATCAGCACAACTCTTCAGTCAGAGGGGCTAAAACTAATTCAACTGCACATGTTGTCTTAATACATTTATGTTCCCATCCATCTTGCAACTATGACCAGGAATAAGCAATTTCCCCTTGGGGATTAATAAAGTTCTGTGAATCTTGAATCTTGACTCTTGGAACCTCTGTACTCTAAATAAGGGCCGTGGAGGCGAGTGGTGACCACTGTATTAATTCCCATTTTTACGACCATGGTAGGACCTCCGGTCAGCATTCACGCACGTATTCATACACTACAGGCATTTTCGGGACACCAGTTAGCCTAATCTGCATGCCTTTGGGCTGTGGGAGGAAACCAACCAATCACAGGGAGAACATGCAAATTCTATGCACACAGACCCCAAGGTGGGAATCGAATTCAGAACCTTGAGGTGCAAGGCAACAAGTGCTAACCACTAAGCCACCATGCCGAAACTTTTGGCCCCATTGTAGCTAAAACATTCCTGACATAACCACCTTGAAACTGAAATAGTTTTTTGGGCAACATCAGATTCAGTTTTTTTTTTTTTTTTTTTTTTTTGCATTTACAATACAACGTTTGGCAGACTTACACTTTTATCTCATTATACATCTAAGCAGTTGAGGGTTAAGGGCCTTGCTCAAGGGCCCAACAGGGACAACTTGGTGGTCATGGGGTTTGAACCTGCAACCTTCTTGAAATGTATTCCAATGTCTTGATCACAGAGCTACTCCTGACCTGTAAGTACTGTGTGTCCAAAAGTATGTGGATATTTGACATTCACCTTTTTATAAGGGGCAGTTTGGACATTTCATTATAAAGTCATATGCTTAAACACAGAAATGCTTAACATGCTCTTCGTCTCTGAGACGGCTTTCCACCATGTTTTTGATCGTGGCTGTGTGAGATTTGTGTTCATTTATTGACAAGTGTATTAGTAGGAACGTGTGCTGGTGTTGCTCCAGTTCATCCTAGAGGTGTTCGATATTACTATATATATATATATATATATATATATATATATATATATATATATATATATATGTTGCTCTTTTTTTGAGGCAACATACTGGTGTAATGGTTACGTGTCCGCATACTTTCGGCCATACTCAGCGAGAGAGAGAGATAATGCATATGTTAACGCATTGCTGCTGTATGAGTGTGCGAACGTGTGTCTGCATGAATTGTGTGTGAGTGGGTGTAGGCATCTGTGTTTGTGAATATGCACAATAAGTCAATGCATTGTGTGTGTGTGTGCACAGATGTAAGAGACGGGAGCTCATTAATCCTAATCATTAATCCTGAGCAGAGGCTGTACACCTGAGCAGGACTCTATTTACTCCTCTAAATCCCGGCTTTTGTTTAAAAAAAAAAAAAACTCTTAGGAAGGAATTGTACTTTCACAGGAATATGTCTAGGATTAGTCGTTTTGTTAACAGTGGGATTACTGCTGCAGGAAGCGGAGAGACAAAGCAATTAGCTACAACACACAGAAGAACAGGTCTCGCTGTTATACACACACACACGCACACACACACACACGCGTGCATGCACTGAGCTGTAGGGTTTTGTTTGAACAGTGGATCGAACACGCCTTGCTCTAGAGTACACATGCTAGGCTAATTACTTCTCTAACATCATACAGTATTTGAATGCGGAGTCTTAAACGTTCAATGGGAGAAAGTTTTTAGTTCTTACATGTACAAATGATTGGATTAGATTAGATTAGGTTCAACTCTACTGTCTTTGTGCAAGCTACGTGTATAAACCCAATAAAATGCGATGGAAATACTGTGGAAAGGGTTGCAGAACATAATCAGATATGAGGGTTAAATCCACCGCCCTGGAATCTATCGCAGGGCAGACACACACACACACACACACACACACACACACACACACTCACTCATTCACACACTACGGGCAATTTGGGAACACCAATTAGCCTAATCTGCATGTCTTTGGACTGTGGGAGGAAACCAGAGGACCCGGAGGAAACCCACCAAGCATGGGGAGAACATGCAGACTCCATGCACACAGACACCGGCCTCCATGGCGCCTGAATTGGATTCATGTCAGTCACTTTTTAGCCCCTCCCCTAAAGTGCTCCTTGACGCCGCGTTTATCTTAGCCTTAATCAGCAAGTGCAGCCGGATAATTCTCCCATGACCATAAAGTCATTCTGTGAGTTTCAAAGAAACACAGTTAAAGCTCAATCAGCACAAGAGGCGCTTCTCATGACGGCTATTCATACAGTACAGACCAAAAGTTTGGACACACCTTCTCATTCAAAGAGGTTGAATTTGTATTATGGCAAGAAAAAAACAGCTAAGTGAAGAAAAAAAAACGAGCGGCCATCATTACTTTAAGAAATGAAGGTCAGTCAGTCGGAAAAATTGGGAAAACTTTGAAAGTGTCCCCAAGTGCAGTCACAAAAACCATCAAGCGCTACAAAGAAACTGGCTGACATGCGGACCGCCCCAGGAAAGGAAGACCGAGAGTCACCTCTGCTGCGGAGGATAAGTTCATCCGAGTCACCAGCCTCAGAAATCGCAGGTTAACAGCAGCTCAGATCAGAGAGCAGGTCAATGCCACACAGAGTTCTAGCAGCAGACACATCTCTAGAACAACTGTTAAGAGGAGACTGTGTGAATCAGGCCTTCATGGTAGAATATCTGCTAGGAAACCACTGCTAAGGACAGGCAACAAGCAGAAGAGACGCGTTTGGGCTAAAGAACACAATAAAGAAAACTCTTTGAATGAGAAGGTGTGTCCAAACTTTTGGTCTGTACTGTATGTTAAGGAAAAGGACTGTGACTTTAACATTAAATATTATACTAGGGCCGTACTGAAAGTAATGCAGAAGTGTTTTATAAACTGGTGTACACTACTGGATATGGACAAAAGTCTTTGGCCAAACCTGCGGTTGACATTGTATTCAAAAACATACACTCCGCCGTCCACGTAATTTTGGATTGTCTGTGTGGGAATTCGTACCAATTCATTCTGTAGAGCATTTATGATGTTGGACGAGAAGGCCTGGCTCGCAATCTCCGTTCCAGTTCATCCCAAAGGTGCTCGATATGGTTGATGTCAGGGCTCGGTGTTAGGGCCGGTCAAGTTCTTTCACACTATTTACATTTGTGCATTTGGCAGACGCCCTTATCCAGAGCGACTTACAGTTTTATCTCGTTATACATCCGAGCAGCTGAGGGTTAAGGGCCGTGCTCAGGGTCCCACAGTGGTAACTTGGTGGTCATCAGGTTTTTTTTGAACCTGGGATCTTCTGAACCATACAGTACGAGTCCAATGTCTTAACCACTCTGCTACCCCTGACCCCGAACTGACACCAAACTCATCAAACCATGTCTTTATAGTCCTTGCTTTGTACACTGGAACTGGTAACTGGGACTGGGCCGTTCAGTTAATCATTACTTTCAGTACAGCCCTCGTATAGTATTTAAATGTTAAACTCTCTGCCCTGTTCCTATACATAAAAATAAGTAATTATTTGATTTCTTACGTAAAGAGCTTTAAAGTCATACAATGGCAGTCATCACTCGTAGCTATCGCTAACTCTACTATAATTCGTAAAACGTAGTTAGATTTCTTTTGATTAACATGTATTAAACCAATACTGTCCACTGAGGATGGACAGTAGAAGCTGGAGGTGTAAATGCATTGATTAAGGTTAAACTAATTTAATTACCACAGCAGAGGAGTACTAGGTGAGGAATAAAACACTTGTGGTTGTGCTATTAGAGAAAAATCATCTACAGTGAAGTGGTAGAGTGGTTAGCCCTGTCGCCTTGCACCTCCAGGGTCCAGGGTTCGATTCCCATCTTGGGTCCGTGTGTACGGAGTTTACATGTTCTCCCAGTGCTTGGTGGGTTCCTTCTGGTTTGGGAGGATCTTTCTGAGCTACCTGAACTGCAGCTGACTGAGGTGGTTTTAATCCGGATGTTTAGTCAGTTTTAAACTCCATAAAGAACCACAAGACCACACAAGCTTCATTATTTCTGTGAGATTAAAACGGAAACACACACACACACACACACACACAGCTCATTCATCACCATAATGGTGTTTGTGTTTAGGGAGACCTCACAGTAAACTGGTGCTCTTCATAAACTCTGTGTTGAATCTTCAAAGCAGATCGGATAACACAATTTAACAACTTCATTCTTGGCAGGTTCATTACACACACACACACACACACACACACACACACACACACATAATCCATCGAAAGTACACGTTTTTGGTGGTTATGATCAAAGTCGCATCGCTCACAAAGCCTTTAAAGTGGCAACACGAGGCTGCATAATGAAACGCCACTAACGACAGATAATATGTGCGTTTTGGACGAGCCCGCTGAGTCAGAGTCGGTGCTCCATCAGAGGAAGTGATGCGTGTATGAGCAACGTCTAAATGATGACATACTGATGGGAAACACAAACACTATAAAATCACATCAAAGCCTTCTGAATCACTTCAAACATCTGAGTTCGAAGATTTGTGAGGATTTGGGGTTAAATTTGTTGGCACACTGCAGAATTTATATGAAGGCCGGTGTGGAATAATTCATTCGGGGTATATAAGGCTAGTTAGCATAATTACGAACGGTGTTCAAGTCAAACCGAGACTTTTAATTGTGCGGAATAACGGAAGATACTAATGCACGTATCATAGTGTTTCACTAGTGCTTGGACACCATCAAGGTAGAAAGTTTTCTTGCCTGATTCACATCTGGAACGCTGGCCTCCCAGGAATTCCTACTGTATAATGACCAAAACATGTGGAAATGGCTTGGCGCGGGGTCATACCATTATGTGGTAATAACTCCCAGCCGAGTTCCTGTAACGTGCAAGCGGTGTTGGTGAATGAGTGTGTGTACAGTTCCCACAGACAGATGCGTCTCTTCTGCAAGTTGGCGCCAAGTTATCCGCCTTCCGCCTCCTTTAAAAACATTTGCACTGTTTGCATGTTTCACTGCGGCTAAGAGTCTCATCGCCGTACTGTGCTGGAAGTCTTCTGTAAATGTCGATCGCTTTTACGACTTCATTCACCAGAAATTTCATCACAAGTCCCGGTTTGACTCGAACGGTCCCTCGTTTTGTTTTCTGATACCAATACTGAAGCTTTATAATGATTTCAAGACTAAAACATGTAATAAGCTGAACATAGCCTTCATACAAGCATCACTTTAAATACAATAACAATTTTTATTGTTATGTAAGTTATGTTATGTTAAGTAGAAACAAATTAAAAATAGTTCCTAATAAAATCCAGTCAGGTTCCTTTATATGTTATATATTCATTCTGTGAATCATTTAAAGCACAGTGTTTTCCATACTGTATGATGTTACAGGATCAAATCAAATTCTTAGAAAACGTGCAAGACGTCTTCACTCTTATGGCGTAATATTGTCATCAGTCATCATTTATCAGTCCGTTTCAGATTTTGAAAAAAAAATCATTATTATTGATTAGAATTTTCAGCTAATAATATCGGATTAAATGAGTTATTGGGGAATTGGATAACAATTTTTATGCATATGCACTGATATATTTTATAGCCACTTTATTAGGAACACTTGCTCACACTGGCATTTATCTAACCGTCAAATCATGTGGCGTACCTACAGAGCTTCAGGTAACGTTCACATCGAAATGGACAGAATGGGGGAGGAGAGGGGGGGGGGGGGAATGTGATCTCTGTGATCACAACCATGGCATACGGTAGTTGTTTATGCAAGGTTGGATGGTAGTACAGTACATACTGTATTTCAGAAACTGCTGATGTCTAGGAATTTTCACTCAACACAAAATAAAAAAAAAATGCGAAAAAAACATACTGAGTGAGTGAGTGAGCGACGGTAGTTTTTGCTAAGAGAGATTAGAGGAAAACGGTCCGATTGGTTTGAGCTACAGTTCGAGAAGGTATACAGTATATATTATATGTCATATAATCACGCTTTGCAAATATGATGAGCATCTCGGCGTTGCACAAGACATCAAACTGTAAGGTGGAGGAGCTACAACAGCAGAAGATCACACCGGGTTCCTCACCTGCCAGCCAAGAACGGGAATCTGGTGCCATCATGAACGCAGACTCGCCCAAATACATCTGTCCCCATGAGTAGCACCAGATCGCTGTTTTTGACTGACAGGAGCGGACCCTGACCTGATCTCTGATCTTCTGCTGTCGCCCCCCATCCACCTTAAAGTTTACCTGAAGCGCTCGCCCTTGTCTGTGCATGACTTGTTTTTCCCACACGGTGCTGTTCCCACGTGATCGTCTGATTAGATAACTGCGCGAACGTGCACCTCGTACAGGTGGAATAACGCTCACGACTCGATGTTGTGCCTTGGCGAGCTGCCGTGCGACTCCGATGCTGATCTTAATTCGTTTGTCAGAAGGCGTGACGAGAAAATGAGAAGGCATTAAGGGGATTAAAGATGTCGTGCTGTGTCGCATTCCTGAGTGTCTGCAACCGAGCTCATATCCTCTGCGTTCGGGAAAAACCTGCACAAAGGTGCTCTTTCGCAGCTCTCACGCATCACTTCCTGTCTCGCTGCTTTCGTAGACATGGGTCAAAACAAGGGTTTCTAACAAACACTATAGACACGACACAGAAAACACGACTCGGGGTTTCGCTCTGAATGGCATTTTTTTATTCCACAACGTGACAAACAGACATCTCACACAGACGTCCTGTGCGGTCGTTTGTGTGTGTGTGTGTGTGTGTGTGTGTGTGTGTTTTTCTACAATAAATAAGCCTAATTCATTGACGCAGACATTACGAGAGCAGTCCAGCAGTCTTCACCATGTCTCTCTCTCTCTCTCTGTAGATCATATACACACACAGGAAACAGTGAGTTACACATCAGCCTATTAGAACTAAGCTCTAAGGACACTGGACAAGATCTTACACTCGTTAGTTAATTAGTAACTATTTGGCAGGTAGCACAAGAGTAACTGTGGCTTCACTGAGAGGTGAGCTGTGTTAGCAGTTTAACAGTACACACACACATACAGTATAGACGGTGCACATTTCACACGGGATTCTCTCATGTCGTCAGATACTAGCGTGTACAAACCATCTGTTTTCCTGCAGGAGCTTTTCAGGACCTGCGAACATTTTCCATTAAACATTCGTAAGCTTGACACCAGAGGAACCAGCGTCCTGGGTCAGAGTTTCCAGGATGTTTGCTCGAATAAACAGCTCAGTTAGTTGTAAGAACAACATAAGCAATTAGATCACAGCGGGCGTGGGGTTGGGTGTAAAACAGCAACGTTTCTGCACTGCTTTGAAATAACATGTTTAAGTAACAATTCATGTATCGGCACGTCGTCTCCTAATTTTTTTTTTTTTTTATTATTATTATTATTATTATTATTATTATTTTTACATTTCAAAAAAAAATTTTACTTTCATTTTAAGTTTGCATTTAAGATGGCGAAATGTTGCCATTCTTCTACAATCTTACAGGGGACGTGCTCTAAACTATTCACACTTTGGCATTCAGTGCATCTTAATGTGTTGCATTCTAAGTTAGTTTAAAATGGGACAAAATCTAAAAAAAAAATTTTTTTTTAATGATATCCTATTGATATTTGTAGAATCGCGATACAGATGGGATCAGAGCCTCAGAATCATGGTAACATCGTATCGGCCGACCCCCGGTGATTCCCGTCCATACTGTTTAAGCCTCAGTGGAAACGTCAACCAGGTTTTATATTCGTTCCAGAAAACATTTCTGTACCGGACGGTCAAAGCAGATGCAAAGCGACACGAACATTACTGTTGTATTCCCAGCACCCCCAAAGCAAAGCCATGTTAGCACTTTCGCCTGCGTTTGCTGTTTGCTTGTTACTTTACACGACAGCGTTTATCATCCTGTTAAGCTACAACTGATTAAATCAGAGGTGGTTTGGCATCTTCAAGAGCTTCAATCTAAGCACTGGTTTGTTGTTTCACGGTTACTTTAGTGTGTTAATACGGTGAAACGGGAACTCGTCTGGGAACCGTGTAGTCCTGGAAAAAGTGTCTCATTTCCCCTGTGTAGTGCACCTATATAGGGAGTATAGGGAATAGGGAATCAGCCATGGTTACATTTCTTCCCTGAGCACCAACTGATCGGTAGCGATGGGTACGAAAACTGAATCGGTTCTTTCAAACAAATCCATTTAAGTGAATCGAACTACACCCTTCCGATTCGTCTGATGCTTTAAGCTGATGTTTAATTACAGTGTATAGTTAGCAGTCTGTTGGATAGTGTCAGTGTTTCAGGTTTACGCTAGTATAAATAATACAATAGTATTAGAAAGCACTACATTGTAGTATACTCTAGAATTTCAGCCTCTAGATTTGAAATTTTACTGTAACTGTCTGTAGAGCGGTGTTTGTGTATTTGATACGCAGTGTATAAGTCTATTTCATACTTTAGCAATCCAGTTTAATGCCTTGAACTTTTTAAATCTTACATTGTTCAGTTTCTAGCTACACAGATTGCATGTTTATTTTCTGCGCTTTATAGTAATGACTGAAAATATATTCTGGAGCGTTTGCATTCTTTCCCTCATTTTCTTTTGATTCTGGAAAGTTGCTTTGCAACAATGATCATTGTTAAAAGTGCTTTATGAATTGAATTAAATTGAATTGATTTGAACTGAACTGAATTGAACTGAACTGAACTGAATTGAATTGAATTGAATTGAACTGAGTGTAACGCTCTCAATCCTTCACTTTCTAGCCTGGCAAAATCATCATCATCATCATCATCATCAGTATTATAATAATAATAATAATCTGCTTGTGATGACTTTGATGTAATTTCTTTGATGCTATTGTGATGCAGTTGTGAATGTGCATGTTCAACCTGTATAAAATTTTAAGTTGTCCATAAGATCCATAGCTGTCAATTTTGGGTCTGTGTTTAATTGATTGATTGATTGATTTTTATGGAAGTAAAAACAATCTACCGTCATCAACATTATCACAGTTTACCTATAAATAACGTCACCTGAAATATAATAACTATTTAAGTTACTAAAACTATGTTCGTTTAGGATAAACATGGACAGTTTTGAACTTTTGAACATTCTTTGATCTCCTGTGCTGTACATATTGAAATAACAATCCTAATTGTGCTATAATATTACCAGTCTAACTCAAACCCGGAGTACGTATTTAACATTCTCTCTACATTGCTTCACTCCTTTGCATAAAACTGCCGGTGACTTTCATGTTTCCTGACAGGTAACATCTTCGACTTTGTAGAGTTCATCCAAGCCCTTGGGTCAGAAGCAGATATCAGTTTTGGTTTTTAAGAAGATCTAACTCAAAAGCACCCTCGTACACGCTTGGCACCCATGCCCGAGAAATTCCCTCAACTTTTAAACATTAAAAAAAAAAAAAAAAAAAATTGATTTGTTTAATTTTCTTAAAAAGAAATGCTTAAAAGAACCGACTCTTTGGTGACACACTCCTACCCATCAGTACTGTTCAGCTGGAATCTGACACCCCTTCGACCTCACTCCTGTCTCCTCACTGGGCCTCGTGCCCCGGGACTCTTGTCCTTCTCCACAGCCTCAGCGCTCAAACCAGCGACTCACACACTGCCGCGTTATCCGAGTCCTGGCTGTGCATCGAGCTCAGTCCAGTGTCCGAGTCATCATCGTTGCCGCTCGGGTTAGATTTCGAAAGTCCCCGCGCCCGCTCCACCCAGCAGTCACTGTGCTCCACGGAGGGAGGTGGAGGCGGTGGTGCTCGGGATGCTGGAAGTGGTGGAGGCTGCGCGTCGTCCGTGAACACCGCGTCTCCGTCTCCTGCGTCTTCATCGCACGAGTCCACGCTGTCCAGTAAATCCCTCAGCTCGTGTCCTTTGGCCTCCCACAGCGCCAGGCTCGCCTCCAGCTCGCTCTGCACCGCCTCCAGGTCGCTGTTCAAACGCAGCCCGATGTACGAGCTCGTGTCCAGCTGCGTCCTGATCCTCTCCCCTTGCAGACGCGCGTCTTTCTCCGGCGCCGCGCTCTCCTCTCCCTCCTCCTCCTCCTCCTCCTCCTCCTCATCATCATTCTTCCCCTCGGCGTCTCCTTCTCGGCGCCGCGTCATCCACCGCATGTCGAGCTCCTGCTGGATTTCCCCGGTGAGCCTCTCGACGAGCGCGTAATGCTCGGTGAGCTGCTCCTGCAGCCGGATCACTTGGTCGCACCGCGCCATCGCGTCCGCGTCCACCGGGTCCGGCGGCGCGCTCTCGCTCTCGCTGTCCACCAGGTAAGTGTCCTGCACGTAGTTGATCCCGTGTCGCCTCATGCGGTCTGTGTGCACCCTGGCCTCGTGCGTCTCGATCTCGCCGTCCAGCTCCCGGATGCGCTGCGTCTGCTGGCGGATGGTGTGGTCCTGAGAGAGCACGAGGTGCACCAGGGTCTCCATCCTCTCCGCGTGCTCCTCCGTGCACGTCTCCTCTTTCGTCCTGGTCTTGATCTTTTCTAGCTTACGGAACGCTTTCCGGACCACGCGGCGCCGTTTCTCCTCGGAGGGCGCGGCGGCCACCGGCGGCACCGGGTCGCATTTCTCCTTGCTGGCGACGACGCGCGCCTCGGCGCTGCGCGGCCCGCTGCCCGGTAACGACGCGTCGTTCCTGACCAGCACGAAGCGCACGTTGTCCTGCTCGCGGCCCCACGCCGTCCACAGCCGCAGGATCTTCGTGCGGTTCGGCAGCACGCGCTCGAACCCGCGCCACTTCTCCACGATGCAGTAGGACTGCGCGGAGCGCGCGACCGCCGGAGAGCTCCGGTCCTCCAGCAGCACGCGCACCACGTCCGCGCAGCTCGTGCGCCTCGTCACCCCCGACACCAGCTTCTCCTCCCGGCACACCCACACCGAGACCTTACCCTCCTCCATCCCTGATCCACACTCTCCGCTCTCACTTCCACATCATCGTCCTAAATCCATTTGTTTGGAAAAATCCCAAATTATATTCCAGTGTGTGTGTGTGTGCGTGTGTGTGCGTGTTTATCTCCACTGCGTCCTGCGTTCTGACATCCTGCGCCTTCCACCAACACTGAAGCTCTGCCTTAAACCACACTCCCTTACACGCGCACATCCAGGTCACGTGACACAACATCTCCCTCTCTCTCTCTCTCACACACACACACCCATCACTAAGGTCACTCACCGACTCCAACCACAACCTGTTCAAGTTTTTATAGGAAACGCGTCAGCACACGTTCATCATCCTGCCACTCTCACTTTTGAAGAAAGAAGTATGACGTCATAGTGTGTCAGGGCTTCCCCAGAGTACATTACTACTATACTAATTTAATGATGATCTGATGCTATTTGCTGTAAAACAAAATGTATTTTTAACTAAAAAAAAAAAAACATGATATTTTTACATTTATGAGCTAAAAAGGTGAAAATAAATACATAAGTTATTATATAAAGAAAGTATTTATTTAAAAAATATATATATAACATGGCTAAGAATTTAATTTCTCCCCCTTTGTATCCTCCTGTTCCTCCTCGTCCTACTACTATTACAACTAATAATAAAAGTTTATTTTGCCTGCTTATAATGCAAAATGGATCTGGACTTATCCACTCAATTTTCCTTCTAATCAGTTTTTATGTAACACTATATAGTATTTGTTTATTTATGTATGTATTGATTGATCAATATAGTCTGGATCGTTTTTTTTTTAAAAATAGTTTGTTTTAATCAGTTCTGTAAATTCCACAAGCAGAACTATTGCACAGAAGAGCAATTTAGTCATTAAGTGACAAATTATTATTCTTATTAATGTTAAGTTCAATTATTTAATAGTTTAATAATGGGCAATATCTTAAGAATTACGAATATCTTAAAAGAGTTCACATTTGCACAATACAAAACCAGGTTTAAACATAGATTCATGATATTTACATCATATGCAAATATGCAACAGCTGGTAGATGTTTTTCTTTTAGACTACAGCACCATCTTGCGGTGACACGCAGGTACTGTAATACTGTCTGATGGTGGAAATATTTTTTAAAAATTCGAATCTTTGAGGGAATTTCTAAGAGAAATGATGTGCATTGTGTTTTTCTTTTTGCATGTATACTGTCAACAACAATGTTAAATAAAAATATTAATGATAAATGTGTATATTAATAGACTTACCGAAACTGTTACTTATTTTTATAAGATACTAAATGTTTACATCAGCTACTCAGTTTGCACTTGCGTACAAAAAATGACTAAAACTATATCGCAAACTCTCAGGAAAGCATATCGTGGCATACTTCATCATGATATACTATCTAATATTGATATACGCTGTCTGGACAAAGTTTTTTTAAATGATTATTTTTAGCTTGTTTGTTTATCGCTGTACAGCAAAGGCAGGTTTCTAGCATAATATGCATTCTGGCTTTATACAGCAGCCATACTGTATTTTTTTGCAGTGTAAAGTTACTGTTTTAATGTTTCAGGAGTTTAAGGATTGCCCTGAAGCAATGTGGCATACATCTTTACATCCACCTGTGCAATGCAGACAGGTCAGCTGCCTGACTAACAAAGGAAAATCATAAATTTCAAACATAAAAAATACAATAAAGGCAAAATGTTGCTAAATAGAAACTTAGAATCTCTATACAGCTGTACAGTTTCATGTTTCAGGAACATTTGAAAGAATAATAACCATGAGAATAGATAATACTTTAACCTTGAAGGTAGTAACATATTTCATGCATACTTTACTTGAGAAGTTTCATTAGAGGATACTTTTTACTTTTACTTCACCACATCATACAGTCAATATACACACGTGGACAAAATTGTTGGTACCCTTCGGTCAGTGAAAGAAAAACTCACAATGGTCACAGAAATAACTTTAATCTGACAAAAGTAACCAATGAAAGTCAGACATTGCTTTTCAACCATGCTTCAACGGAATTATAAAAAAAAATGAACTCATGGAACAGGCCTGGACAAAAATGATGGTACCCCTAAACTTAATAGTTTGTTGCACAACCTTTTGAGGCAATCACTGCAATCAAACGATTCCTGTAACTGTCAATGAGACTTCTGCACCTCTCTGCAGGTATTTTGGCCCACTCCTCATGAGCAAGCTGCTCCAGTTGTTTCCGGTTTGAAGGGCGCCTTTTCCAGACAGTATGTTTCAGCTCC